>CM022297.1:131078017-131711502 GCA_011799875.1 Thinopyrum elongatum | reverse complement strand
AATTCCCGCTGATAAGCTTCGACGGTTTTATTGCCCTGGGTGAGGTTGCGGAACTGGGTCTTCATGCGTTCCATAATTGCTTGAGGGATGTAACGTGTACGGAAAGCAGCCTGGAACTCATACCAAGTGATGACTGTTCCAACAGGCAGAGTACGCTTGTGTGTGTCCCACCATTGAGCAGCGGGGCCCTTTAAGAAAAAGGCCGCGAAGGTGACAAAGTTGGCGGGGGCGACATTAGCAGACTCCATCTCGTGAGTGATGTCGCGGAGCCAGTCATCGGCATCCAGGGGCTTGTCAGAGTTGCGAAACTGCGTTGGGTTGAGTCGCGTAAACTCTGTCAAAGTTACTGAAGCTGGGTTCTGGTTCTGGTTGTTCTGATGCGGAAACTGAGCCATGATTCCAACCATGAACTGGCGGTTAAGCTCGAACTGTTGCATCATAGCTGCCATATAGTCTGGCGGTGGTGGACGTTCAGGGGCACGACCACGACCACGACCACCTAGTCTAACCATCCTGCTACGTATCAACAGGGGGTAGTTTAGTAAAAGCAATTGCGAGTGTTTAGCGACAAGTATGATGTAACACGACAATACCTTAAGCAGTGTAATAGATACATAACAGTAGTCGATTAAGACATACAGATCCATACACAAAGTCGGGTACATGCGGACAGCATAACGGCGCAAATTAAAAGCTAGACATACTAGGCGGCGCGCAGGCACGCGGTAAGGAAGTACACAACGAGACATAGCAAAGGCTACATCAACGTCGGAGAAAACCACTGTAACGGGGTAACTGCGAGTGCGGACGACGAATATTCGTCGCGGAAGGATCCTGTGCTCCATGTGCACTCTGATGCAGAACCCGGTCTCGAACTGTAAGAAGAGGTCCACGTGTAGGTGTGTGACCTCCAACAGCAGGCCAGTCAATACCAGCATACATCTGAGTCCTGCACGGGTAAAGGATGTGCTCCGGATGTATACCTGCACGAACAGCGGGCATCAACTGCGTCATAGCATCGTAAAGACGTGCTCGAGTGGCAACCAACTCGACGGCAAGAGCCCGAACAGTGCGATCCAGAGCCTGAGTGCACTGAATCAGAACGCGGTGGTCATATCGGCGAGGCTCGTACGGGGCACAGATAGCTGTGTAGTATCCGGTAGCATCTCCAGCAGGGGCATACGGAATGTATCGGAACTCAGAGTCATCCAAGATACCACTGAACTGTCCTCGAAGACGTGCGACAGCAGAGTAGGCGGCATCATGTACTGCCATCTCAATCGTCACGCCGATACCGTGGAAAAGGTGCAGCTCGGTGTCTGAGTCATTCTGCCGATCATAGATACGAACATCAGCATGGTACTGCTCCTGATTAAACTCGCGGTAATCCTCGTAAACCATGTACTCAGGGTACCAGCGGTAGCCAAGTCTGGTCATGAGAGCGATCAGGACAGCTGGAAACCCAGGGGTATTACGAGCCCAAGTGCAAAGCACAAGCTGTGTCGTAGGACGCGGTGGAAACAAACGGTCCATCTGAAACAGAGGAAATTCAGATTTGTCAAATGACAATGAGAAGTTTAACACAACTCGGAGAGAAAGGTTAAACAAAACAATGGAAAGGAAAATGATTATCAGACTAATCAGATCAACGACAGGGAAATCGCACAGATATCCAGCTCTCCGGGTAGACGGGATTTACGAGATCCTAAGTGTCGGCGTTAGTAAAATTTTATTTAACCCGAATAGAAGAGATATTAGAGTCCCAGAGTATAGACGAGGAATAAAAGATCCTAATACCACCCAGTTGGCGACGTGGGCCCGTAAGCCACACAGCCAAGTTAGTAAATTAGTTTCTCGGTTTCTAGACTCAACTTCGGCCAAGGAATTTGGAGGGGGGCTTCCTACAGGCAGTCGGCTCTGATACCAACTTGTGACGCCCCCGGTTCAATCGTACACTAGTCATACACGCAAACGTGTACGATCAAGCCCAGGGACTCACGGGAAGATATCACAACACAACTCTAAACACAAATAAACGGAGGTCCACAATATTACCGACCAGGGATCCGAAGATCCGAATACATAAGTCAGTCATACAAATAATATCTGGGTACAGACATAGTTAGACAAGTTCTGCCTTAAGAAGGCTAGCACAAACAGCGACACTAGATCGAAAGGCGCTGGCCTCCTGCCTGGGAGCCTCCGATCCTACTCCTGGTCAGCTGGCTCGATCCAGTAGTACGTGCCCTCTGGACCCGCCTGGTAGTAGGCTCCGGTGGTGGCGTCTGGCTCCTGGACTCCATCGTCTGGTGTATCATCAAGGTGGGGTATATGGGGGAAAAGAGAAAATAAAGCAACCATGAGTACTCATCCGAAGTACTCAGCAAGCAAGGATCTATACTACATATGCAACATTATCAATGGAGAAAAGGCTGTATATGTGGACTGGGCTGCAGAAATGCCAGAATAGAGAGAAAGGCCTAGTCCTATCGAAGACTAGCATCTTCAAACATCTTCTCAAAGCCATCATCTTGCAGCAGTAGAAGAGAGTAGAATAGCATTTTATTTAACAAACATGTTGAAGTACAGCTCAAGGATCCTTCCTCGACTCCCAGCGAGAAAGTAATCCCGAAGCTTCAATTAAGTAACAAGTATCCAGTTTAAGTAGTAGATCGGGATACACAAACTGAGCGTCCTTTACCGTAGGACCGGCTATCGATAGAAGATTCATCCCTGCAGGGGTGCACTACTGTTACCCAACACGCTCGATCAACTCTGGCCGGACATACTTGCTGGGTAATGCCCGTCCTCGGAAGATCAACACGAAGCAGCGCTCTACCTAGGCTCA
Organism: Thinopyrum elongatum; assembly: GCA_011799875.1. NCBI lineage: Eukaryota > Viridiplantae > Streptophyta > Magnoliopsida > Poales > Poaceae > Thinopyrum > Thinopyrum elongatum. The sequence goes on along the minus strand of CM022297.1, from coordinate 131,708,654 downwards.
GCAGAGAGGTCAGCACGCCGGACTAACCTATGCACCCAGGGGTCTCGGGCCATCGCCCTGGGCACCCTGCGCGTTGCGTGGCTGGCCGGGGTGCAGGCACGACACTGAACTCGCCAGTGAAGTATCCAGCCCAATCCCGACGATCAGCCCGCACGGTGAATCGTGACGTCTGATAAGCTTTCGGCGAAACGTACATCGCAGAGGGCCCCATAACCATTATCCCGCGTGGTGGCAGTGCGTATAGGGCACGTCGACCCACTCAGATCACACACCCAAATCCAATAGGCTCAATTAGTATCAAGCGGAGACAATCAGAGTCTCTGATGCTCCGCCACAATGTCACACTCGAGTGCCCTTTCGGCACACCCGAAATCATAGATCCCCAGCGGGTACCCACCAGGGTGGACCCGCCTGTGAAAAAGGTCAAGTAACCGTGTGGTCATAATCATCAGGGTGAACGTAAGAGGTATCACCCTCGAGGTTCACACTGAGGGGTTGCACGACAGAGTCGTATCGGACATGGAGAAGGAGGAATCACCCTCGATGACCACGATCGTACAGCTATGCTGCAGAGTATTCATCAGGAGTGCGTTACGAGGTATCACCCTCGGCACTCGATAGTTACTACGCAGAGTCGTACAACTAAGGGGGGTGTGAAGTGAGGCGTCTGTCTCTGATCGACGATCACGTTGATCGAGTCGTTGATGAACAAGCAGGGGCGACAAAGTAAGGTGGTGGGGTCACAGATGGGTCATACCAACCTATACTAAACAGTTTATCATAGGCAGGTAAGATAGCAATGAACAGGTTACAACAGCAGGCTATGCATCAGAATAGGAGCATACATTAACAGTAGCGAACTCTAATGCAAGCAGGAGAATAGAATGGGCGATATCTGGAATGCTCAAGGGGGGGCTTGCCTGGTTGCTCTGGCAAGAGAGGGAGGTCGTCAACGGGCTGCTCGTCGGTAGAGTAGTCGTAACCTGGTGCAGCGTCGTCGGTCTCGGCGTCTATCGAGAGAGAAGGAGGGGGAGAGAAACAATAAATTCACGGCAATAATGCAAACAATATGTATGACATGCCTAAATGATATGCCGGGGTGTTCTACTGCCTAACTAAACGATTTAGTTAATTTAGGAATTTATTTGGATTTATTTAATTAAAGTTGGGCACTATTCATTTACTGAAATCGGTCTAAAAGTTCAATGTTCTTATAGCTGCGGGCGTCTGACGGGAATACGGAGGGCGTATTCGGGCTCGTATCGTCGTTCTGAGCAAGTTTCATGTATAAAATATTTTCATCGGAGATACGGTTTAAAAGATATGATTTTCTAAAGTTTTTATTAATTTCTGAAATTTAATTAATTATTTAATTCAACATTATCCGAAACAGTGATTGATGACGTCAGCATGACATCATGCTGACGTCAGCAGCCACCTGACAGGGTGGGTCCCACCTGTCATAGGCTGTTAGGTTAATTAGTTATTAACTAATTAAATTACTGTTTAATTAACACTAACTACTTAATTAAATTAACCTAATCAGGATTAATTAACTAATTAATTAATTAATTATTTTAATTATTTATTTTTATTTTTATTATTTTTCCTAAAACGTTTCTGGGCCGTGGGCCCCATTCGTCAGCGTCACAGGGGGTTTGGGCCCCACTGGGCAGTGGCCCAGGGGGGGGGGGTCACAGGCGTGCGGGCGCGGCGCCCCGTCGGGCGAACCCGGGGCACGGGCGAGCGGGCGCTGGGCGCGGCCGGGGCCGGAGCGCGGCGGAGCAGAGTAGCAGCGGCAGCGGGGTGGCCGGAGCAGCAGCGAGGGGCGGCGCGGCACAGCGGGCACGGCGGGGCGAAGCGGGGCAAGATCCGCGAGCAGTAGCGAGGCAGGGCACGCGCGCGCGTGTGCGAGGCCCGGCGAGGCTGCGGTGCGCGCGGGCGCGTGCGCGAGCCGGCGAGCGCGGGCGGAGCGGCGGCACGGGGGCGCGGTGCGCGCGGCGAGGTGCAGGAGCAGAGAGGGGGAGGCCTGGGGCCTCACCGTGCTCGTAGGGACGGGGCAGCGGGGGTCGGGGCGGTCGACGGGGACGACGGCGACGGAGACGAGGTGCAGGCCGGCGGGGAGGCGCGGGCTCCGGGCGGCGGCGAGGTCGTCGCGGCGTCGGGCGACGGGATCGGGGGTTTGCCCCGATCCAGATCCAGTCGAGGGAGGGGGCGACCGAGCGATAGGCGGCTGGTCGGGGAAGAGGAGAGGACAGGGCGACGTCGGCGTGGCGGCGGCGTCGGCGCTGGCCGATCGGCGCGGGAGCGGGGTGGTGTCGGTGAGCGGCGTCGGCCCGATCCAGTTTCTGGATCGGGGGGGGGCGAACGAGTGAGGAGGGGGTGTCGGTGAGGCTAGGGTTTGGCCGGGGGCCTTATAGGCCAGGGGCGACGCAGGTGGGCTGGCCGGCTGGGCTTCGGCCCAGTTGGGCCGGGGGGGGGGGGCGTTGCTCTTTTTTTCCTTTTCTGTTTCTTTTCCTTTTTCTTTATTCTCTTTTCTCCACTGTTAAATGTTTAGGCCCCAAATGGCTTTTGTAAAAAGTGTGACCTATTTCATAAATACCAGTGCATTATTCCCTAACACCTAAAACTAGTTTGGACAAAACATAATTCCATATTTATTTCAGATTCAATAAATGGTTATTAAATATTATCTTTATCCACTGTTTGAGGTTGTTCGAGTCACTTATCCAATTCCAATGATGTTGGTTTCAATTTTAGAATAGCCTCTGGAATATTTGCTATATATCTGACATTTTAGCTCCTATGTTGGACAACTTTCATATTCCACTTTCATTTAAATTTGAATTTGACTTAGGAGTTGAAATGCAATGTGATGCTAATGATGATTATGCACTGTCGATCATGCTAACATGTCATTATCAAAAGTGATTACTGTTGCTAATCACCGGGGGGTGTTACATGAAATCTGGCAAATGGACGTCAAAACTGCATTCCTTAATGGATTTCTTAAAGAAGAGTTGTATATGATACAACCAGAAAGGTTTTGTCGATCCTAAAGGTGCTAACAAAGTGTGCAAGCTCCGGCGATCCATCTATGAACTGGTGCAAGCATCAAGGAGTTGGAATACACGCTTTGATGAGGTGATCAAAGCATATGGTTTTATACAGACTTATGGTGAAGCCTGTATTTACAAGAAAGTGAGTGGGAGCTGTGTAGCATTTCTGATATTATATGTGGATGACACATTAATGATTGGAAATGATATAGAATTTCTGGATAGCATAAAAGGATACTTGAATATGAGTTTTCAATAAAAGACCTCGGTGAAGCTACTTATATATTGGGCATCAAGATCTATAGGGATAGATCGAGACGCTTAATAGGACTTTCACAAAGCACATACCTTGACAAGATTTTGAAAAAGTTCAAAATGGATCAGTCAAAGAAAGGGTTCTTGCCTGTGTTGCAAGGTGTGAAGTTGAGTAAGACTCAAAACCCAACCACAGCAGAAGATAGAGAGAGAATGAAAGTCATTCCCTATGCCTCAGTCATAGGTTCTATAAAGTATGCCATGCTATGTACCAGACCTATTGTGTACCTTGCCATGACTTTGGCAAGGGGGTACAATAGTGATCCAGGAGTAGATCACTGAACAACGGTCAAAATTATCCTTAGTTACCTAAGAGGACTAAGGAAATATTTCTTGGTTATGGAGGTGATAAAGAGTTCGTCGTAAAGGGTTACGTCGATGCAAGCTTTAACACTGATCCAGATGACTCTGAGTCTCAATCTGGATACGTATTGAAAGTGGGAGCAATTAGCTAGAGTAGCTCCATGCAGAGCATTGTAGACATAGAAATTTGCAAAATACATACGGATCTGAATGTGATAGACCCGTGGACTAAACTTCTCTCACAAGCAAAACATGATCACTCCTTAGTACTCTTTGGGTGTTAATCACATGGCGATGTGAACTAGATTATTGACTAGTAAACTCTTTGGGTGTTGGTCACATGGCGATGTGAACTATGGGTGTTAAATCACATGGTGATGTGAACTAGATTATTGACTCTAGTGCAAGTGGAAGACTGAAGGAAATATGCCCTAGAGGCAATAATAAAGTTGTTATTTTATATTTCCTTATTCATGATAAAGGTTTATTATTCATGCTAGAATTGTATTGATCGGAAACTTAAATACATGTGTGAATACATAAACAAATACCGCGTCCCTAGTAAGCCTCTACTAGACTAGCTCGTTGATCAAAGATGGTTAAGGTTTCCTAACCATAGATATGTGTTGTCATTTGATAACGGGATCACATCATTAGGAGAATGATGTGATGGATAAGACCCATCCGTTAGCTTAGCATAATGATCGTTCAGTTTTATTGCTATTGCTTTCTTCATGTCAAATACATATTCCTTCGACTATGAGATTATGCAACTCCCGATACCGGAGGAATGCCTTGTGTGCTATCAAACGTCACAACGTAAATGGGTGATTATAAAGATGCTCTATAGGTATCTCCGAAGGTGTTTGTTGAGTTGGCATAGATCGAGATTAGGATTTGTCACTCCGAGTATCGGAGAGGTATCTATGGGCCCTCTCGGTAATACACATCATAAGCTTGCAAGCAAACAACTAAGGAGTTAGTCATGAGGTGATGTATTACGGAACGAGTAAAGAGACTTGCCGGTAACGAGATTGAACTAGGTATGAAGATACCGACGATCAAATCTCGGGTAAGTAACATACCGATGGACAAAGGGAATTATGTATGTAGTCATAACGGTTCGACCGATAAAGATCTTCATGGAATAAGTAGGAATCAATATGGGCATCCAGTTCCCGCTATTGGTTATTGACCGGAGAGGTGTCTCGGTCATGACTACATAATTCCTGAACCCGTAGGGTCGCACGCTTAACGTTCGTTGACGCTAGAGTAGTATTGGGATATTCAATGAATGGTAACCAAATGTTGTTCGGAGTCCCGGATGAGATCCTGGATGTCACGAGGAGTCTCGGAATGGTCGAGAGGTAAAGATTTATATATGGGAAGTCATATTTTCGGTTCCGAAAAAAGGTGCAGTTTTTTCGGTATTGTACCGGGAAGCTTCCAGAAGGTTCCGGAGGATTCCGGAGGGGTCCAAAAGTCCACAAGTGGGTTCACCACGACCCAAGGGCTAGCATGGGCTGTGGAGAGGTGCCCTAGTCTTATTGGGCTAGACGCACCAAGTCCTCAAAAGCCCATGTGGCTAGGGAAGGCAAGGGAAGGCAAAAAAGGAAGGAGTCCTAGTAGGAATAGGATTGGACTTGGAGTCCAAGTCCTCTCCCCCTTAGTTGCGCCCTAGGGCTTGGAGGGGCTGTTTACCATGCCCCTCCACCTATATATAGAGGGGAGGGGGTGCCCCAAGAGGACACACCAAGCCCTTGGCGCCCCTGTCTCTCCCGTTACTCCGTAGTTCCACCGCCTCGTCCTGGCGACGCTTAGCGAAGCGCTGTCGGTGCTCCACCACCACCATCACCACCACGCCGTCGTGTTGGTTGTGATCCCACCTACTTCTCCTCTCCTGCTTGCTGGATCAAGAAGGAGGAGACATCATCGAGCCGCACGTGTGCTAAATTCGGAGGTGCCGTCTGTTCGGCACTAGATCGATTGGATCGTGATCGGATCGCGAAGAGTACAACTACATCAACCGCGTGATAAACGCTTCCGCTTAGCGATGTACAAGGGTATGTAGATGCTCTCCCCCTCTCGTTGCTATGCATCTCCATGGATAGATCTTGTGTGTGCGTAGAAATTTTTTTGTTTTCCATGCAATGTTTCCCAACAGAGACTGTGAAGAGAACAACTGCTGATCAGAAGAGATCTTGTGGATATGCCTCTCACATTCAAATGTTGATCAATTCCAAGATGGGAACCGGGACATATCTTCTTGATAGAGAGCATCTTCCCCTGAGGCCATATTTTGGGACAACGAGGTTGTCATGGATGCTTCCCATCCTACATGTGCAGAAGCCCAGAAGAAGAGAGAGAAGGCAAAGGCTCCAAAAGCAGCGAAAGCAGCCAGTGCACCAGATGCCTCCACAGTGATGCTCAAGACCAAGCAAGATCAACTTAGTTATCTGCTTGAGGCTACAGTGAGAATTGAGAAGGGCTTGGCCACCCTGACTCAAAACCAGGAAAGCCTTGAGAGGATCGTTGAGACAAAATTCCATGACCTAGATGTGAAGGTCACTGAGATACAGACTATTGTGGAGAAGCTCCAAGAGGATGCTAAGGACAGGGAAGATAGACCAACTATAGATACTTTTCAGAGAGTGCCAAGGGCACAAAGGTCATCAGCAGTGCCAGTTGTCACAAATACCAGGACTACTACTTCAGCACCTGCAGCAACTGCCACGGTTGTACCTTCACTGTCAACCCCTCCAGCTCCACAGACTTCCTCAGAAGCTTTTGCAGATGCCCTCCTCTCCACGCCATCTACGCACACTAGAGCGACAAGCCAGAAGACCCCTTCAGGAGTTCCCGGAGATCGTGCCTAGAGTGCCACATAGCACTATACGTTTTCAAACTTTTTGGTAACTTGTTGCCAAAGGGGGAGAAAGTGTATAGATCATTAGGCTTCGAGAGAGAGAGAGAGAGTGTTTTGCCTTTTATTTGCCTCTCTTGCTACTTTGATCGTTTGGTTGTTTGATTCCTATGCTACTATTTGTGTTATGCTCGTGAGATACTTATGTGATCATGTGTTTGATCATACTATGCCTTAATGTGTGCTTGCATGATTATATCTATGATATCTGTGTATGATCAATCACTTTTACCCTTGGTGATGAGTGCATGTTATTTAAATCTTATCATTTTGAGCGCTCCACCAAGATGTATGTGACATGGAAGAGTGACCCATGATCCTAATCGATTGTGCATTTGCATTCAAAAGCAAATTTTAAATAATGCACAAATTTAGGAGGAGCTCTTGCTTATCACATACTTCTCAAAGCGACGATGTATTTCATTCATATTATCATTTGTCGAAGCTTTGATCTATATGTTGTCATCAATTACCAAAAAGGGGGAGATTGAAAGTGCAACTAATCCTCGGGTGGTTTTGGTAATTCATAACAACTTATAGCTCATTGAACTAATATCCATTCAAGTTTAATATTTCAGAAAGTTCAATGATTGGCATGGCATGGACTAGAGATGTGGACCCCTCAAAATGCCAAGGACAAAGATTGGAAAAAAGCTCAAGACTCTCATTTCTATTTTAGTGATCCAAGATCACATTGAGTCCATAGGAAAGCAAATACTATTAAAAGGGGATGAGGTGTTGCTTAATGATCTACTTGCTCAAAGTGCTTAGTGATATTGCTCCAAAACCCTCAGCCACTTTCTCATTTCCACATTTACCCAAAACTCAAAGTCAAACTCGGCCCCACCGAACCATCCTATCCGGTGCCACCGAGTTCAGTTGACATAGCCACTGCCAGAAACCCTAGACGATTTGGTCACACCGATATGGATCTCGGTCTCACCGAGATGGCCCTGCAAACTCTCTGTTTCCTGTTGTGATTATTTCGGTCTCACCGAAATGTGCAATTGGTCCCACCGAGTTTGCTTGACCAACTCTTTGTTTGCTCTTTGCTGAAATCGGTCTCACTGAGTTCATGCAATCGGCTTCACCGAGATGAGGTTTTGCCCTAGCCCTAGCACATCGGTCCCACCGAGTTGTTCCAGTCGGTCGCACCAAGATTCCTAACATTCACATTTTGAACTGAATCGGTCTCACCGAGTTCTTCTATTCGGTCTGACCGAGTTGGGTCAAATGTGTGTAACGGTTGGATTTTGTGTGGAGGCTATATATACCCCTCCACCCCCTTCTCCATTTGAGAGAGAGCCATCAGAATGTGCCTACACTTCCACTACTCATTTTCTGAGAGAGAACCACCTACTCATGTGTTGAGACCAAGATATTCCAATCCTACCACAAGAATCTTGATCTCTAGACTTCCCCAAGTTGCTTTCCACTCAAATCATCTTTCCACCATAGCCAAATCTGTGAGAGAGAGTTGAGTGTTGGGGATACTATCATTTGAAGCACAAGAGCAAGGAGTTCATCATCAACACACCATTTATTACCTTTTGGAGAGTGGTGTCTCCTAGATTGGTTAGGTGTCGCTTGGGAGCCTCCGACAAGATTGTGGATTTGAACCAAGAAGTTTGTAAGGGCAAGGAGATCACCTACTTTGTGAAGATCTACCCGAGTGAGGCAAGTCCTTCGTGGGCGATGGCCATGGTGGGATAGACAAGGTTGCTTCTTCATGGACCCTTCGTGGGTGGAGCCCTCCGTGGACTCGCGCAACCGTTACCCTTCGTGGGTTGAAGTCTCCATCAACGTGGACGTACGATAGCACCACCTATCGGAACCACGCCAAAAATCTCCGTGTCTACATTGCGTTTGCCTTCTCCAAACCCTTCCCTTTACCTTCATATGAAATGTTTTACTTTCCGCTGCTACACTCTTAGAATTGCACGTGTAGGTTGATTGCTTGACTTGTACTAGTTGCTAAAATCTGCCCACAACTAAAATTGGGGAAAGGTTAGATTTTTATTTGGTCAAGTAGTCTAATCACCCCCCTCTAGACCTACTTTCGATCCTACACACTCTTTATATTTGTCAATCTAGTTTATCCGTGATTTAGGACAGTAGCAATATTTGCAGAAGCACAAGCAGTTACTTCATACAAGAACTGTGACACCTTGTGTGTGTGATAGAAACACCACTATAAATGCACTCTTCCGCTCTTCATTGGGACAATTCTGCGAAAGTGCTACACTACCCTGTTTGGCTTGCAGGCATCAAAGAGCAAATAGGCGTCGTGCCGCCAAGATAGCTTCCGACCTTGCTCATAAATGACATATCATAGGAAGCTTAAGAAAGGGGGTAACTACTCATAAATAATTGAAAAACTTTTGTGAGCATCACATGTTTGTTTCTTGTGTTGAACCCCAATAGGTCTATGAGGCGCTCGAGGATCCGGATTGGCTAGAAGCCATGCACGAAGAGCTTAACAACTTCAAGCACAACAAGTTGTGGCAATTGGTGGAAAGGCCGAAGGAGAATCATAATGTCACTGGAACCAAATGGATCTTAAAGGATAAGCAAGATGCACATGGGATAGTTGTTCGCAACAAGGCAAGATTGGTGGCTCAAGGCTTCTCCCAAGTCGACGGTATCGACTATGGTGAAACTTTCGCTCGCATTGCTCGTCTTGAATCTTTTCACATGTTTATTCCATATGCATCCCATCATGATTTCAAGTTGCAACAAATGGATGTGAAGAGTACATTTCTTAATGGTCCTCTTAATGAGTTGATGTATGTCAAATAACTCCTGGGGTTCGAGGATCCCAAGTTCCCCAATCATGTCTATAAACTCTATAGGGCGCTCTATAGCCTTAAACAAGCCCCACGTTCGTGGTATGAGCACCTTACTGAGTTGTTAGAAGATCTTAGGTTTGAAATTGGGAAAATCGATCTTTTTACTAAGAGGGTTAAAGGGGATTTGTTCACATGCCAACTATATATTCATGATATTATCTTTGGTTCTCCTAACAAAGCTTTTAATGATGAGTTCGCCGCACTCATGACCAAGAAGTTTGAGATGTCTATGATGAGAGAGTTGAACTTCTTTCTTGGATTTGAAGTCAAGCAAAGAAGAGAAGGAACCTTCGTCAACCAAGCCAAATACACCCAAGACATGCTCAAGAGATTCAAGTTGGATGATGTCAAGCCGACTGTTGGTGTCCTGGATTAAGGGGTGTTTGTCACATCGGTCCGCCAGCTATGGGCCAGGCTGAGGACCCACCAAAGATTAATGAATGGGTCGCGCTGGACCTATCCCTTGGCGTAATCAATATGAAAATATCCTAAAGGATTGGCGTCCACTTCAAGCATGTTTATCCCTACATGTTTATCCCTACAAGTTAGATGGCATCTTTATCCCTACATTGTAACCGACATGTGTAAACCCTAGGTTTCCCAGCGTCTATATAAGCCGTGGGGTTTAGTCCGTAGAGGCATACGTATTCAACTTTTCAAGGTTTATAGCTTAGACAACATTCATACAATCTCGAGGTAGATCATGATCTGTACTTTGTACCCCATCATTATCAATAATACGAAGTAGGACGAGGGTTTTACCTCCATCAAGAGGGCCCGAACTTGGGTAAAAACATCGTGCCCATACTTTCTTTGTTACCATCTAACTCAGATCATCTCGCTTGGGACCCCCTACTCGAGATCTGCCGGATTTAGCACCGACATTGATGGCCCATGCAGGTCCCGCCAGGTGACCACGAGAGCTCGATGACTGTTCTTCGGATCGATGACAATGTTGGCTGTGGGGATATCTTTGTCCCCAGCCAACTCTTCGCTTTCGGCAGCATCATACTGCATGCCGACCCCGCTGGCCATCTCGGGTGAGTGGAGAATCTCCCCCCAGGCCAAACCCTTCGGTTTGGTAATTTGGAGTACTTCGTGGATGCTCGTGGCGAGCTCATCTTCTCGGGCTGGGTGTTAGACCAGCTCGACGATTCCTCAGACGTCATCAACCTCGGACCAGATTCGATCTTGGAACGAGCCCAGGATGAAACCCATTCTCCAGATGCGAACCAGATCCGATCGCTAGCCCGCCGGCTCAAACGTCAAGCCCTTCTGGCGAAGTTCCTGAGGTAGCACTGCACTGCGCCTCGACGGTTCTTCAGGCCGGCTCCCCCTACCGTCAAGAGAGGAGTGGGGACGAACTCTCCAATCTAAATGAGGTGTTGAACAATATTCAAAGCCTCAGCCTCTCAGACGATCAAACCTTGGTATACGATCAGGTTGGATGTAAAGCCAAAAATTCGGAAAAATTCGTCCCACCCACCACCCATGAGGTTGCTACTGTAAAAAAATTAGCTGACGTACCAGACCAAACCTTGGAAAAACTGGCCAGCTCGGACGAGGTTCTTGCGACCCGTCACATGACAGGCAATCCCAACTGCCGATGAGGCTGGAAACTGGGAAGTTGCTCCTACCTAGGACGTCTGCATGATGGACAGCTAAATGGAGGAGGACGAGCAAGATGATAATGATTATTATCCAGAGACCGAGGACGATTCAAGCCTCAGAACTGATGACCTTGATATCTCTGATGAGCCACTCCATGACCCACGGTTGCTGGCCTTCTACCGGCGCTTAGTTAATACCGCCAGAAGAGTAAAACAAAAATCTGAGCAGGACAGACTAAACGATAAATGGATCGAGGTCCTTATAGCCGAATAAGAGCTCGAACAGAGAAATACCGGCAACTAGCATCGAAACCCCAGGAGGAATTCATCCCCAGAGGTCAACGAGGAAGCTGTGGGCTCCCCACGGTCAACACTAGGTTGGCTATAGGATTGGATAGCCCTCCTGAAAGCAAGGTAAGGCAAAACATCCAATGCTACAAACCCCCAGTGGAAATACACCGCCATGACAAGGAATCAATCTTACCTCGGAGTGTTTATGATCCATGAGATAGGTTGGATCCGAGAACAGGAGGTCCTGTAGGACCTTCCTACATGTCCAAGGAATACCCACCTACTGGACAGGCGGGACACCTGGCCTGGATGGCCAAATACGGCCAAGCAAGTGACCATACACACGATAAAGCAGAAATAACATTTGACGTTCAGCATGCGGTAGCTCGGGTCCGAGGAGCAGCACACCCTAGGTGTTTCACCAACAAGGTGACGCGTTACCCATTCCCAGAAGGATTCAAGCCCATCAACATCGAACCATATGATGGACCCACAGACCCAACAGTGTAGATTAAGAATTACCTCATGCACGTCAACATGACCCAAGGCGATAATCTTCATGCTGTCAAATACATGCCCTTAAAGCTTAAATGACTGGCACGACATTAGCTTAACAGCCTCCCAGCGAATTCAATTGATAGTTGGGAAGAGCTTGAGGAGATTTTCTGAGCCAACTTTCAAGGGAATCAACTTCAGCCCCCGAGCGCCGATGACCTCAGCCTTGTTGAACAGAGGCCTGGGGAGTTCACCAGACACTACTTGAGCTGGTTCTTAGATAAAAAGAATCAAATTTTGGATTGTCCGAACGCAGAAGCAATCGCTACCTTTAAGCATAACATACGCGATGAGCGACTCGCTCAAGAGCTCGGGAAGGAAAGACCTTAGTCGATGTCAGCACTCGCTCATGTAATGACCAAATTTTGTGCAGGAGAGGATGGCTGAGTGGCCCGCAGTAATAGCAATTCAAGGTTCCTCAAGGAGCGCAACATGGACACCAGTCCTCGGCGAATTACGCACCCCAACAACCCCAACACCAGTGACGCCGATGGAGAGGCAGGCAACACCGTGGCTGCACATCAATGTAGAGGCGGCAAACGAAAACCTGTCCATAGGGATAGGGAGAGCCCCTCGACGCTGGAATGAGATTTGGATCGACCATGCGCTATCCATGGTAACCCTAACAGGCCGGCCACTCATTCCAACCAAAATTGCTAGGTAATCAAGCAAGCTTGTAAGATATCGGCCGAGCACCAGGATAGAGGTCGAGGTCATAGCACTTATGAAGACCAGCCCGGGCCGAGCACCACCGGCCAAAAGAAATTCCATTCCGAGGTGAAAGACGTCAATATGCTATACTCAACTCGTACTCCAAGAGCGCAAGAACGGGTCAACCCGTGGCCTCACATTAAACCCACCTCGTCAAGAGAGGAGATCAGATTTTCCGATCGTATGCAACCTACTAGCAAGCTCGGAGGAGCCTCGTTATGATAAGGCAGCCACACGAATAGTCAACCGCATTGTGGATGGCTTTCACTGGACCCGTGTCCTGATGGATTGTGGCAACAGCTCCAACCTGCTCTACGCAGACACTGTTAGGGAGATGCACATCCATCCTGCAAGGATAAGGCTGAGCAGTGCCATAATAATAGGCTTTGCGCCAGGAATCTAGATCCGAAGCATCAGACATATTACGCTAGACGTAGTATTCGGTACGCAGGAACATTTCTGAAGGGAAGGTCTAATCTTCGAGATAGTGCCCTTTCATAGTCACCATCAAGCACTGCTAGGTGAGCCTGCTTTCGCTCGTTTCCATGTTCTCCCATGTTATGGCAAGTTTAAACTCCAGATGGACGGGCCCAAAGGCATAATTTCAATAAATGGAAAGGCTGTGTCTTCCGCCTTCGAGGCAGAACGAGCCAGATCCTCAGTAACCGAAAAACGGCAAACCGAGATGCAATTGGTCGAAGCAGCAGGAGGTACCAGAGCCGTAACAAGCAACCTAATGAGTACAACATGTCTCAGCTCGAAAAATACCTCTGCAGAACCTAGTGGTTGCTCCAAATAGGGATACGCGCTCCATCATCCCCAGTATGACCGAGGACTTTGTTCCTGGGATGCACAACTTTGCATTGAAAATCCCATGGGGGATCATGGAGCATAAATAGGCCAGGCACAGACAATAACCCGTCTAAATCGGGGGCTCGGCAAGCAACCTTGGGATGTCATGTATTAATCCAAAGCACGTCTTTTTTGAGGCGATGGCCGGTTGGATGACTTCAAGCAAACGGCTGCATCTATCGAATAAATTTCTCCGGTTTAGATGGAAGGACTACGAAGAGCATAAATAGAGAGGCATAGAAAAGTAGCTAAAACACCGGCTCCGCTGCTCGGACCTCAGAGCAATTTTCCCACCTCGGCTCTTTCTTCTTTGTAATATTATGTCTCACACAGTTGCACCTTTCGCTCGGATTGTATAGAAAAAAGGAGAGAAAACCGATCACTTTCTCTCCGTCCTTTTTTTCCTTATTTTACGCCGAGCATATATGTTGACATATTACATCCTTTTTTTAATAGAAAAACTTACAAGAGGTCAAAATTTAAAATCGAGCTCCACTATCTGAAACATCCTAGGGTGCTCTCCATTCAAGTCATCGGTATTTTTGCATTATATGCATCAATTTCGAGTTGTGTATTTGGTCAATAGTTGGGTTGCCCGGCTCCTGTGCCTACCTCTTACGTTCCTGTTTAGTTCGGCTAGGAGGTAAAGGGAGAACCACTGCGATTGTTACTTTTGGCTTAACGGGTTAAGTACCTTAATTGGAGAAAGCCAAAAACTGTCTCTCATAACAATCATAATCGGTCAACAAACCGCATGCAGTGTCAAACTAACTATGGCTGATGGAGGTTATCCGAGTAAAACGAAGGGCCTACCTTTTCTGAAAGGGCCAATTTGTGGGTGAATCGACCTCGGCCATCCGAGCAGTCGACATATACCGGGGGTTATTAAGTTGCCCCCAAAAAATACGCTCCTACGATTAAGTGTAAGTTTTTAAGCCATATAGTCCGATTGCCTTGTTTGAAATGTTAAAACCGCTTCCAGGCACCGAGACACCGGCTAAGGGTTATATGTCGGTGATAAACACCCACGGAATATTCTACCAAGAGACAGGAGCCGATGACTGGTAGACTACATCCTCGAAAAATCATAGCAAGAGTGAAAATGAAGCATTAAAGCTACCCTCTATGAGGGAGCGCTTAAAAAACAGGAGTTCAATTGTATTACACAAGGAGCATCTCGGCGTACCAAGGAAATCTAACACAATTGGTCACTGAAGGCCATCTAGGATTCTGTCCTTCATACACTTTGTCTCGGTCACACATGCAGCAGGCATCACTTTGTGATAGTACTGCTGGGGTTGCCGATCCTTCCCTTCAGGAGGACCATGGGAAATCTCTTTCATCTTCATCAGTGGCCAGTGCGTATTTACAGCTATGCATGCCTCCCGGCCACCCTCCAAGCATGCAAAACATGTCCACAATTTGAACCATGGAACAGCTCATTGCAACTTTTGTGCCAGGCTGAAGAAGGTAGTTGGCAGCTACTCGTTCGGCCACAAGGCCACCTAGAGGTCTTCCATCACCGGATGGGCCAGGCGGTGCTGCTCATCAATTTGCTTGAGCTGATCGCCAAGGAGTCGGGTCCGAGGAGGATGCTGGAATTGTAGCCAGAACGAGCCCTCGGCTATCTCACCTCCGAGACGACCGTAATACTGGCACGCCTGCTCCATGCAAAGATGGAGATCAGGGAACTCACCTGACAAACGCCATCTTCATGTTAGCACAGGGAACCCCTCAAGACCGAAAACACATTGCAATAAGTACGGCTTACCGGCAGCTATGCTAGTAGTTTGCCGAAGCTCCCATGTGGCCGCCCTCGCTTGAGTCCTAGCCTCTTGACAGTCCACTGATGATCCACAAATATAGGGGATCAATCGTAGTCCTTTCGATAAGTAAGAGTGTCGAACCCAATGAGGAGCAGAAGGAAATGACAAGTGGTTTTCAGCAAGGTATTTTCTGCAAGCACTGAAATTATCGGTAACGAGTAGTTTGATAGCAAGATAATTTGTAATTAGGAATAGATAGTAATGGTAACAAAAGTGCAGCATGGTAGCCCAATCCTTTTTGTAGCAAAGGACAGGCCGGAACAGTCTCTTATAATAAGCAAAACATTCTTGAGGACACACGGGAATTTCATCTAGTCACTTTCACCATGTTTATTTGATTCGCGTTCGCTACTTTGATAATTTGATATGTGGGTGGACCGGTGCTTGGGTGATGTTCTTACTTGAACAAGCCTCCCACTTATGGTGAAACCCTCTCGCAAGTATCTGATTGCTTGTATCTGCGTTGGTATTTCCCCTAAGAGGAGAGGATGATGCAGCACAACAACGATAAGTATTTTCCTCAGTTATGAAATCAAGGTTATCAATCCAGTAGGAGAACCAAGCAACACTATGTAAGCGGTACCTGCACACAAATAACAAATACTTGCAACCCAACGCGTAAGAGGGGATGTCAATCCCTCCTCGGTATTGAGATAGATTAAATTGTATGAGATTGGATAAATAGATCTAGCGAAAACACACAAAAAAATAAATAAAGAAAAAGTGCAGCAAGGTATTTTTGGGTTTCTAGAATAATAGATCTGAAAACAATATGATAAAAGATAGACGCGGGGGCCATATATTTCACTAGTGGCTTCTCTCGAGAAAATAGCATACGGTGGGTAAACAAATTACTATTGGGCAATTGATAGAAGAGCAAATAATTATGACGATATCCAAGGCAATGATCATGTATATAGGCATCATGTCCAAGATTAGTAGACCAACTCTTGCCTACATCTACTACTATTACTCCACACATTGACCGCTATCCAGCATGCATCTAGTGTATTAAGTTCATGGAGAAACGGAGTAATGCAATAAGAACGATGACATGATGTAGACAAGATCAATTCATGTAGGAATAGACCCCATCTTTTTATCCTTAATAGCAACAATACATACGTGCCACGCTACCCCTTCTATCACAGGGGGAGGACACCGCAAGATCGAACCCATCACAAAGCACCTCTTCCTATTGCAAGAAAAATCAATCTAGTTAGCCAAACCAAACCAAAGTTTCAGAGAAGAAATACGAGGCTATAACAATCATGCATATAAGAGATCAAAGAAGACTCAAATAATATTCATAGATAGAACTGATCATAAACTCGCAATTCATTGGATCCCAACAAACACACCGCAAAAAGTCATTACATCAAATAGATCTCCAAGAACATCGAGGAGAACATTATATTGAGAATCAAAAAGAGAGAAGAAGCCATCTAGCTACTCATACGGACCCGTAGGTCTGTGGTAAACTACTCACGCATCATCGGAGGAGCACCAATGAGAATGATGAACCCCTCCGTGATCGTGTTCCCCTCCAGCAAGGTGCCGGAATATGGCTCTAGATTGGATCTCGTGGTTCTGGAACTTGCGGCGGCTGGAATTGTGTTTTGTCGACTCCCCTAGGGTTTCTGGAATATTTGAGTATTTATAGAGCTGAGAGGTGGTGGAAAGGACTCCCATGGGCCCCACTACCCACCTGGGTGTGCCAGGGGCCTCTGGCGCGCCCTGGTGTCTTATGGGCCCCACGGGCCTCCCCTCATGCACTTCCTTAGCTCCCAAGTTGTCTTCTGGGTAGAAAAAATCTCCAAAAAGTTTTGCTGTGTTTGGACTCCGTTTGATATGGCTATTCTGCGAAGTAAAAAACAAGCAAAAAATAGCAACTGTCACTGGGCACTATGTCAATAGGTTCGTCCAAAAAATGATATAAAGTTGCTATAAAATGAATATAAAACATCCAAGAATGATAATATAACAGCATGGAACAATAAAAAAATTATAGCTACGTTGGAGACATATCAGCATCCCCAAGCTTAATTCCACTCGTCCTCGAGTAGGTAAATCATAAAAACATAATTTTTGATGTGGAATGCTGCCTGACATGTTCATCACATATTCTTTTCTTTTGTAGCATGGACATTTGGACTTTTAGATGATTCAAAGCAATAGTCTATATTTGACATGAAGATTTCAATACTCAAGCATATCAACAAGCAACCATGTTTTTCAAAATATCAACACTAAAGAAAGCTATCCCTAGCCCATCATGCTCAATCATTGATCCATTCATGAAACACACTCAAATATTAGCTACATCCGATGCACAAGTATGATCATAGTGCTCCCAAGTTGGTGCTTTATAAGAGAAGATGGAGACTCAACTAAAAATAAAAAATGCATAAAGTAAATAGATAGGCCCTTCGCAGAGGGAAGCAGAGATTTGTAGAGGTGCCAGAGCTCAAAGCTTAAATTGAGAGATAAAATATTTTGAGAGGCATGCTTTTCCTGTCAACGAAAACGACTGAGAATTCCTAATACTTTCCATGCTAGATACATCATTGGCGGTTCCCAAACATAAAATAAAGTTTATTCCTTTTTCCACCATTATTTCACAATCCACGGCTAGCCGTATCCACGGGTGCCTTTCATACCAACACTTTCCAAGGAATTTATTATTTGACAACATAAAGTAAATTTCTTTTTCATTTCGGGACTGGGCATCCCTATTACCGCCACACTCTCGTGCAATGACAAGTGAATAAATACTCATCTTGAGAATAACACATCTAGCATGGAAAAATATTGGCCACCCCCTGCCGCTTCATGAGCGGTACAGGCACACAAAAAGGAAATTTATTTTGAAAATTAGAGTTGGCACATACAAATTTAATTGGAACGGCAAGGAAATACCGCATATAGGTAGGTATGGTGGACTCATATGGTACAACTTGGTTTAAGGATTTTGGATGCACGAGTAGTATTCCCACTTAGTACAAGGAAAGGCTAGCAAATAGATTGAGAAGCAACCAACCAAGAAACAAAAATTCTCATAAACGAGCATTGAGCATAACTAACACCGAATAATGCACCACAAGTAGGATGTAATTTCATTGCATAATTATTGACTTTCGTGCTTGCATAGGGAATCACAAGCCTTAACACCAATATTCTTACTAAAGCATAATTACTCACCAACATGACTCACATATTACTATCATCATATCTCAAAACTATTACAAAGAATCATGTTTATTTTGTCCAATGATCTTTCATGAAAGTTTTTATTATATCCCCCTTGGATATCTATCACTTTGGGACTAGATTAATATATTACCGTTGCTTTTAACAAGCTCTCAAATAAATTTAAGTGAAGAACATGAGCATAAAAAATTTCATCTCTCAAAATAATATAAGTGAAGCATGAGAGAATTTCTTTAAAAAATCACTAACTCTCAAATTAATCTAAGTGAAGCATGAGAGTATTTATTCAAAAATTTACTAACTCTCTTCTTCAAAAATTAAAGCACCACCGTGCTAAAAAAGAAATAAGTGAAGCACTAGAGCAATTCCATAGCTCAAAAAATTTAAGTGAAGCACATAGAGCAATTCTAACAAATCTTAGCATCATTATGGCTCTCTCAAATAGGTGTGTCCAGCAGGGATGATTGCGAAAACTAAAAAGCAAAATAAGCAAAGACTCATATAATACAAGACGCTCCAAGCAAAACTCATGATATGTGACGAATAAAAATATAGCTCCAAGTAAAATTACCGATGGTTGTTAGAAGAAAGAGGGGATGCCCTCCGGGGAATCCCCAAGCTTAGTTGCTTGGTTCTCCTTGAATATTTACTTGGGGGTGCCATGTGCATACCCAAGCTTTGGCTCTTTTCACTCCTTATTCCTTCATCCATCGAGATCTCACCCAAAACTTGAAAACTTCAATCACACAAAACTTAACAAAACCTTTGTGAGATCCCTTAGTATAAGAAAACCAATCTTTGCTTTAAGTACTATTGCAAACCCATTCATATTTTGTTATTGCATTATACCTACTGTATTCTAAATTTACCATGGCTTATACACCCCGATACAATCCATAGATTCATCAAAATAAGCACACAATACAACGAAAGCAGAATCTGTCAAAAACAGAACAGTCTGTAATGACTCTAATTTTGCTCATACTTATGTACCTACAAAAATTCTGGAAAATTAGAAAAACATAGGAAATTTGTGTATCAATCTTGTGTAAAAAATTAAGAGTTTTTCGCCGCTTCTGTGATTTTGAACAATTCAGCTACTGGACGCAAAAGTTTCTGTTTTTCAACAGGATCAAATCAACTGTCACCCAAAGCCATCCTAAAGGCATTACTTGGAAAAAACACTATATAAATCATAAAAACACAATCATAATAGAGGCATAATTGTTTAAATACACAAAAATATAAATAAAAAGAGAAAAAATATTTTATTCATTGGGTTGCCTCCCGACAAGCGCTATCTTTTTATGCCCCTAGCTAGGCATAATGCTTAGATTCAAGTATTGTCATCTTTAGTTTTTGCTCCATAGGTTGCCCCCATGATTGATTCATATGCTGGCTTAATTATTGTTCTAGGGAAGTGTTCCATACCCTTTCTTAGTGGAAATTGAAATTTGATATTCCCTTCTTTCATATCAATCACGGCACCTATAGTTCGTAAAAATGGTCTACCAAGTATTATAGGACAAGACGGATTGCAATCAATATCAAGAACAATAAAATCCATGGTCACATAGTTCCTATTTGCAAGAATAAGAACATCATTAATTCTTCCCAAAGGTTTTTTTATAGTAGAATCCGCCAAGTGCAAATTAAGAGAGCATTCTTCAATATTGGTAAGACCAAGCACATCACATAGAGATTTCAGAATTGTGGAGAGACTAGCACCTAAATCACATAAAGCAAAGCACTAATAATTTTTGATCTTGACTTTAATGGTAGGCTCCCATTCATCATATAATTTTCTAGGAATTGAAATCTCTAATTCCAACTTTTCTTCTAAAGCTTTCATCATCGCTTCTACAATATGTTTAGTAAAAGCTTTATTTTGTTCATAGGCATTGGGTGAATTTAACATGGATTGCAACAAAGAAATACATTCAATCAAAGAGCAACTATCATAATTAAAATCTTTGTAATCCAAAAGAGTGGGCACATTACTAGTTAAAGTTTTGACCTCTCCAAACCCACTTTTATCAAAAAAATTCAACAAGATTTTCACCCTCCGAATTATAAGGACGCCCTCTAGCTAAAGTTGACTCTTCTTCATTCTTTTCATCAAGTTTAATATTTCTAAACAAGGAATCAATATAAGAAACACCAATCATTTTAAGTTCTTCATCATTACTATCTTCTAGAGAAACTGGCTTAGCAGCCATTTTATTTACTAGTGTAGCTTGTGCATCGAATATTTTACCTAGTAAATTTTTAGTATGAGCATACTTAGATTGGAGATTAGAAACTTCTCTACTAACATGATCAAGTTGTTTTGTTATAGCATCTAGCACAATAGAGTGTTCCTTAAGCTCTTCGGTGAAAAACTTATTATGTTCGAATTGTATAGTCATATACTCCTTGGTACTTTTCTCAATCTCAAGCAAACTGTTGGGATAAGGAACATCATAATACTTTCTTTGAGACGTCGTGACTACACAAACAAGATCACACGCAAACAAAAGATCGAACGAGAAAAAGGCAAATGAAAGAGAAGGCAAATAAAAAGGCAAATATTTTTGTGCTTTTCGCAAAAACTTTTTAGAAGTGGGGGAGATGAAAACGAGAGGCAAATGGCAAATAATGTAAATTGCAAGGAGATGAGATTTGTGATCAGGAACCTGATAGATGTTGATGATGTCTCCCCGGCAACAGCGCCAGAAATTCTTTCTTGATTGCTTGTATCTGCGTTGGTATTTCCCCGGAGAGGAGAGGGTGATGCAGCATAGCAACAGTAAGTATTTCCCTCAGTTATGAAACAAAGGTTATCAATCCAGTAGGAGAACCAAGCAACACTATGTAAGCGGTACCTGCACACAAATAACAAATACTTGCAACCCAACGCATAAGAGGGTTGTCAATCTCTCCTCGGTATTGAGATAGATTAAATTGTATGAGATTGGATAAATAGATCTAGTGAAAACACAAAATAAAATAAATAAAGAAAAAGTGTAGCAAGGTATTTTTGGGGTTTTGGAGTAATAGATCTGAAAACAATATGATAAAAGATAGACCCGGGGGCCGTAGATTTCACTAGTGGCTTCTCTCGAGAAAATAACATACGGTGGATAAACAAATTACTGTTGGGCAATTGATAGAAGAGCAAATAATTATGATGATATCCAAGGCAATGATCATGTATATAGGCATCACGTCCAAGATTAGTAGACCGACTCCTGCCTGCATCTACTACTAATACTCCACACATCGACCGCTATCCAGCGTGCATCTAGTGTATTAACTTCATGGAGAAACAGAGTAATGCAATAAGAACGATGACATGATGTGGACAATATCTATTCATGTAGGAATAGACCCCATATTTTTATCCTTAATAGCAATGATACATGCGTGCCTCGCTACCCCTTCTGTTACTGGGCGAGGACACCGCAAGATCGAACCCATCACAAAGCACCTCTTCCCATTGCAAGAAAAATCAATCTAGTTGGCCAAACCAAACCAAAGTTTCGGAGAAGAAATATGAGGCTATAACAATCATGCATATAAGAGATCAAAGAAGACTCAAATAATATTCATAGATAGAACTGATCATAAACTCGCAATTCATCTAATCCCAACAAACACACCGCAAAAAGTCATTACACATCAAATAGATCTCCAAGAACATCGAGGAGAACATTGTATTGAGAATCAAAAAGAGAGAAGAAGCCATCTAGCTACTGCCTACGGACCCGTAGGTCTGTGGTCAACTACTCACTCATCATCGGAGGAGCACCGATGAGGATGATGAACCCCTCCGTGATCGTGTTCCCCTCCGGCAAGGTGCCGGAATAGGGCTCTAGATTGGATCTCGTGGTTCTGTTACTTGTGGTGGCTAGAATTGTGTTTTGTCGACTCCCCTAGGGTTTCTAGAATATTTGGGTATTTATAGAGCTGAGAGGCGGTGGAAAGGACTCCCGTGGGCCCCACTACCCACCTGGGCGCGCCAGGGGTCTTGTGGGCCCCACGGGCCTCCCCTCGTGCACTTCCTTGGCTCCCAAGTTGTCTTCTGGGTAGAAAAAATCTCCAAAAAGTTTCGCTGTGTTTGGACTCCGTTTGATATGGATATTCTGCGAAGCAAAAAACAGCAACTAGCACTGGGCACTATGTCAATAGGTTAGTCCCAAAAAATGATATAAAGTTGCTATAAAATCAATATAAAACATCCAAAAATGATAATATAACTGCATGGAACAATAAAAAATTATAGATACATTGGAGACGTATCAGCATCCACAACTACGAAAGAAGAATTAAGATAAATCTAACCATAGCATTAAACATATGGATCCAAATCAGCCCCTTATGGAAGAGCGCATAAACTAGAGTTTAAGCTTGTGTCACTCTAGCAACCGATCATCTAATTACTACTCCACAATGCATTCCCTTAGGCCCAAAGATGGGGAAGTCTCATGTAGTCGATGTTCACATAACACCACTAAGGGAAACAACAACATACATATCATCAAAATATCGAACAAATACCAAATTCACATGATTACTTATGACAAGACTTCTCCCATGTCCTCAAGAACAAAAGAAACTACTCACAAATCATATTCATGTTCAAGATCAGAGGGGTATTGAATAGCATAATGGATCTGAACATTTGATCTTCCACCAAATAAACCTACTAGCATCAACTACAAGACGTAATCACACTACTAGCAACCCACATGTACCAATCTGAGGTTTGCTACAAAGATTGAATACAAGAGATGAACTAGGGTTTGAGATGAGATGGTTCTGGTGAAGATGTTGATGAAGATTGGTCCTCCCATGATGAGAGGGTTGTTGGTGATGACGATGGCTTCGAGTTCCCCCCTCCCGGAGGGAAGTATCCTCGGTGTAATCGCTCCGCTAGAGAACAAAAGTGCTCTTGCCCAAGTTCCGCCTTGAGACGGCGGCGCTCCGTCCCGAAAGTCCTCTCCTTATTTTTTAGGGCAAATAGGCTTATATACCAGAAGATGGGCACCGGAGGCTGGCCAGGGGCCCTAGTACCCACGAGGACGCGCCCTGGTGCCTAGTCGGCACCTGGGTGCCCCCCTCTGGTATTTATTTTCTCTAGTAATTTTTATATATTCCAAAATAAATCTCTATGAAATTTCACCTCATTTGGAGATGTGCATAATAGGTATCTCTGACGTAGCTTTTCTAGGTCCAGAATTCCAACTGCCGGCAATCTCCCTCTTCATATAAATCTTGCAAATTAAGGGAGAAAAGGCATTAGAAATGCTCCACAAAGTGTTATATTGATTAAAAACATTATAAATAACATTAGGAAAACATGATGCAAAATGGACGTATCAACTCCCCCAAGTTTAGACCCCGCTTGTCCTCAAGCGAAAGCCGATATCGATAATCGTGACCACATGTTTAGAGAGAGAGAGAGAGGTGTCAATAAAAACAAAATACGGACGCATCATGATCATTATTATAGCAGCAATATATTATCATCAAAAAACTTCTCATGAGCAAGTAACAATTCATCACAACATCAAAGTATAAGGCATAATCTTTCTTGAAAACTAGCAAACTATGTTCTCACTCAACAATGCAATTGCAATTCATCATCTTTTCAGGAAAGGTCTCATGTAGGAGCTTTTGTGTAGAAAGTCCACATACTCAACCATCATTTAGTCTTCTATGATTGCTAACACTCACGACATATATATGGAGCAAAATGTTTTAGCCAGACACATAGAAAGATAGGGGCTTATAATTTGTCCTCCCAACTCATTTACCTCGAGGGTAATACCAACAATAATAACTCATGATCATTCATATTCAATTGGATATATATGCCTGGATCTTTCCCCACCACATGATGCTTGCAAAAGAGAAAAATAAAAAGAAATAGAGGAGAACACTATTGACTCTTGCATGAAAAGTAAATACATAAAAGTAAAAGATAGACCCTTCGCAGAGGGAAGCAGAGGTAGTCATGCATTTTTTTGGATGCGCAAGCTCTTAAAGCAAAGGAACGTCACGTTATATTGCCCCTTGTGATAGCAACCATTATTATGCAGTCCGTCGCTTTTATTTCTTTACCATCATAAGTTCGTACAATGCTTATTTTCCCTTACAATAAAAGATCAAACATATTTAGGAGCAATTTTTATTGCCTTATGCACCAATGACAACTTACTTAAAGGATCTTATTCAATCCATAGGTAGGTATAGTGGACTCTTGTGACATTGATACGTCTCCAACGTATCTATAATTTTTGATTGTTCCATGATGTTATATTATCATTCTTGGATGTTTTACAATCATTTTATAGCAACTTTATATCATTTTTTTGGGACTAACCTATTGACATAGTGCCAGTTGCTATTTTTTGCTTTTTTTTTACTTCGCAGACTATCAGTACCAAACGGATTCCAAACACAGCGAAACTTTTTGGAGAATTTTTCTGGACCAGAAGACACTTGTTGGGCCAAAGAAGTACCAGAGGGGGGCTCCGAGGGGAGCACAACCCACCTGGGCGCGCCTGGGGGCCCAAGCACGCCCTGGTGGGTTGTGCCCACCTCGGCCGCCTCCTGCACCGCCTCTTTGCTCTATAAATACCCCGAAAATCCAAAAACCCTAGGGGAGTCGACGAAACACAATTCCAGCCGCCACAAGTTCCAGAACCACCAGATCCAATCTAGACACCATCACGGAGGGGTTCATCATCCTCATTGGTACCTCTCCGATGATGCGTGAGTAGTTCATTGTAGATCTACGGGTCCGTAGGCAGTAGCTAGATGGCTTCTTCTCTCTTTTTGATTCTCAATACAATGGTCTCTTGGAGATCTATTTGATGTAACTCTTTTTGCGGTGTGTTTGTTGGGATCCGATGAATTTGAGTTTATGATCAGATCTTTATATCCATGAAAGTTATTTGAGTTTCTTTGATCTCTTATATGCATGATTACTTATAGCCTCGTATTTCTTCTTCAAATCTTTGGTTTAGTTAGGCCGACTAGACCGATTTTTCTTGCCATGGGAAGAGGTGCTTTGTGATGGGTTCGATCGTACGGTGTTCTTTCCCAGTGACAGAAGGGGCAGCAAGACACGTATGTATCGTTGCTATTAAGGATAACAAGATAGGTGCTATTCCTACATGAATAGATCTTGTCTACATCATGTCATCGTTCTTAATGCATTACTAAGTTTCTCCATGAACTTAATACACTAGATGCATGCTGGATAGCGGTCGATGTGTGGAGTAATAGTAGTAGATGCAGGCAGGAGTCGGTCTACTAATCTTGGACGTGATGCCTATATAATGATCATTGCCTGGATATCGTCATAATTATTTGAGGTTCTATCAATTGCCCAATAGTAATTTGTTTACCCACCGTTTGCTATTTTCCCGAGAGAAGCCACTAGTGAAATCTACGGCCCCGAGTCTATTTTCTCATCATATTTTTTCAGATCTATATTGCTATTTGCCTTTTTATTTATTTGCATCTTTTATTTTCAGATCTATATTACCAAAAACCCAAAAATACCTCGCTGAATTTCATTTGCCTTTATTTTATTTGCATCTACCAATCTATCACTTTACCAATCTTTTACCCGAGAGGGATTGACAACCCCTCTTTCGCGTCGGGTTGCAAGTATTTGTTCTTTGTGTGCAGGTACCGTTTACATAGTGTTGCTTGGTTCTCCTACTAGTTCGATAACCTTGGTTTCATAACTGAGGGATCTACCTACCTTAGTTGTACTGCATCATCCATTACTCTTTGGGGAAAATACTGACGCGGATTCGAGACATCAAAAAGGGAGGATCAAAGATCTGGCGCCGATGCCGGGGAGACATCATCAACATCTATCAGATTCCTAATCACAAATCTCATCTCCTTGCAATTTACATTATTTGCCATTTGCCTCTCATTTTCATCTCCCCAACTTCACAAAAATTTGCTGTTTTATTCGCCTTCTTTTCTTATCAGATCTCTTGTTTGCTTGTGTTGCCATGAGCCTCTAATTGCTTGCATCTTCGCTTGCTAAAAATCTATTGATATGGATCCACTTAAAGTTTTCTACTTGGGTCATCTTCGATCTATTTGTGCTCATGCTGAAACCCCAACTAGTTTAGTTGAGGGAAAATCATTAGATGAGCATGCTCATTTTGTGCGTTATCGTTTGTCTGAAAAAGGGAAGCTCTTATGGAATCAAATAAATTGTTTGCTATGCTATGCTTGGAATCTTTGTGAAATTTGTGATTTTACTTGTTGCTCTAAGAACCCTAGAAAACACCTTCCCTATCTATGTGAGTTTAATGACAATGAAATCTTATCTTCTTATTCCAAGGAAATTTATAGTTACTATGATATCGAACAAATTTAAGAATTTGTTGCTTTTAAGGGTGCTTATGAAGTTGCTTCTTTGATTGAAAAGTATGATATTACTCTCTACAAATCTGAAAATTTTGACATACTTAAGTATTGCTATGAAAATTATGCTTATAATGCCCATGTTAAAGAATTTATTGAGAGAATGTCCTCTGCTTTGGAAGAAAATAATGATATGCATGAAGCTATAGATATTATGATTCCGTTGATTTGATTGAATTATCCCCTCTTGGTGAACATGATGCTTACGATTCTTGTGGCCTTGATGCCAATATTAATGGTGTTTATGGAGATGAACTTGCTATAGTTCCTTATGTTAAACATGAAATTATTGCTATTGCACCCACACTTGATAGCCCCTTGAATGAAAAGCAGGATTGCAATGATGTTATTACAAATTTTATTAATGACAATTGTGCTAACGATATGCAAAGCTACAAGATTGGGGATGATAATTTTTTTATGTCCACTACTTATTGCAATGATCATGATTGGGGTGATTCTTCTTATGATCTTGAAAATTTATTTAAGCCTCATGATGAATATGATATTGATAATAATGTTTGCGATAATATTGAAAGTGGGTTTGGAAGAGCATCAACTTTAGGTAAAAAATAATCCCACATATTTGGAGAGTGTTCAATCCTACGATTTTTTTTATGAAAGTGGGTTTGGAGAGGTCATGACTTTAGTTGATGTTAATCCAACTATCTTGGAAGATTATAAAACTTTTATGCATGTGGATCACGAAGAGAAAATTTTATATGATAGCTATATTGTTGAATTTAATTATGATCCTACATGTAATTATTATGAGAGAGGAAAATATGGTTGTCGAAATTTTCATGTTACTAATTTACCTCTCGTTATGTTGAGATTGCTATTGTATCTTTCTTCTTCCATGCATATGCTATATATTTCTTGCCTTGATAATTTGTTTTCTTATAAAATTCCTATGCATAGGAAGAGAGTTAGACTTAAATGTGTTTGTGACATGTTTCATGATGCTCTCTTTGTGTTTCAATTATTATCTTTTATGTGATCATCAATAAAATCTTATGCCTAGCTAGGGGCATAAAACGATAGCGCTTATTGGGAGGCAACCCAATGAATACAATTTATTTTTGCCTTTTTATTTCTGTTCTTGAGTTTTTACACAATTTTTCTACTGTTATGATTGTGTTTTTAAGTTTTAATTAGTGTTTGTTCC
The DNA here is from genome assembly GCA_011799875.1 of Thinopyrum elongatum. Taxonomy (NCBI): domain Eukaryota; kingdom Viridiplantae; phylum Streptophyta; class Magnoliopsida; order Poales; family Poaceae; genus Thinopyrum; species Thinopyrum elongatum. The sequence goes on along the minus strand of CM022297.1, from coordinate 131,680,540 downwards.
AAGTAAAGCCTTTGGGATAGCTTTGCTCCTGTTGAAAAACAGAAACTTATGCGTCCAGTAACAGAATTGTTTAAATTCACAGAAGCGACTAAAAATTCTGAAGTTTTTACACAAGATTGATATACAAATTGCCTCTGTTTTCCTAATGTTTCAGAATTTTTGGAGTTACACAAGTATGAGAACAATTCGCATCTTTACAGACTGTTCTGTTTTTGACAGATTCTGTTTTCTTTGCATTGTGTGCTTATTTTGATGAATCTATGGATTGTATCGGGGGGTATAAGCCATCGTAAAGTTAGAATACAGTAGATATAATTCAATAATAAAATATGAATGGGTTTGCAACAGTACTTAAAGTGAAGATTGGTTTTCTTATACTAACGGATCAGTAAGGTTTTGTTAAGTTTTGTGTGATTGAAGTTTTCAAGTTTTGGGTGAGATCACGATGGATGAAGGAATAAGGAGTAACAAGAGCTCAAGCTTGGGGACTCCCCATGGAACCCCAAGATAATATTCAAGGATGAACAAGCAACTAAGCTTGGGGATGCCCCGAGTGGCATCCCCTCTTTCTTCTAACGACCATCGGTATTTTACTTGGAGCTATATTTTTATTCGTCACATATCATGAGTTTTGCTTGGAGCGTCTTGTACTATATGAGTCTTTGCTTGTTTTGATTTTTTGTTTGTCACAAGTATCCTTGCTGGACACACCTATTTGAGAGAGCCAAAATTATGCTATGATTTGTTAGAATTGCTCTTTATGCTTCACTTAAATTCTTTGAGCTATGGAATTGCTCTAGTGCTTCACTTATATCTTTTTGAGCACAGTGTGCTTTAATATTTTTGAAGAAATGCTCTAATGCTCCACTTAGATTTATTTGAGAGTTAGTATTTTTGAAGAAATTCTCTCGTGCTTCACTTATATTATTTTGAGAGATGAAAATCTTTATGCTCATGTTCTTCACTTAAATGTGTTTGAGCTTGTCAAAAAGCAATTGCAACATATGAAACTAGTCCCAAAGTGATAGATATTCAAGAGGGATATAATAAAAACTTTCATGAAGATCATTGGACAAAATAAACTTGATTCTTTGTAATAGTTTGAGATATGATGATAGTGATATGTGAGTCATGTTGATGAGTAATTATGCTTTAGTAAGAATATTGGTGTTAAGGTTTGTGATTCCCTATGCAAGCATGAAAGTCAATAGTTATGCAATGAAATTACATCCTACTTGTGGTGCATTATTCGGTGTTAGTTATGCTTAATGCTCGCTTATGTGATTTTTTGTTTCTTGGTTGGTTGCTTCTCAATCTTTTTGCTAGCCTTCACTTGTACTAAGTATAAATACTACTTGTGCATCCAAAATCCTTAAACCCAGTTTTGCCACATGAGTCCACCATACCTACCTATATGCTGTATTCCCGTGCCGTTCTAAGCAAATTTGTATGTGCCATCTCTAAATTTTCAAAATAATTTCCTTTTTGTGTGCTCGTACTGCTCATGAAGCGGCAGGGGGTGGCCAATATTTTCCATGCTAGATGTGTTATTCTCAAGATGAGTGTTTATTCACTTGTCATTACACAAGAGTACGACAAAGGTATTAGGGATGCCCAGTCCCGAAATGAAAAATGAATTTACTTTACGTTGTCAAATAATAAATTCCTTGGAAAGTGTTGGTATGGAGGGCACCCGTGGATACGGCTAGCCATGGATTGTGAAAGAATGGTGAAAAAAGGAATAAACTTTATTTTCTGTTTGGGAACCACCTATGATATATCTAGCATGGAAAGTGTTGGGAATTACTCGGTCATTTTCGTTGACGGGAAAAGTATGCCTCTCAAAATGTTTTTATCTCTCATTTTTTCACTTTGAGCTCTGGCACCTCTACAAATCCCTACTTCCCTCTGCGAAGGGCCCTTCTATTTACTTTATGCAATTTTTATTTTTTATTTTGAGTCTCCATCTTCTCTTATAAAGCACCAACTAAGGGGTACTATGATCATACTTTGGCATTGGATGTAGCTAATATGCAAGTGTGTTTCATGAATGGATCAATGATTGAGCATGATGGGCTAGGGATAACTTTCTTTAGTGTTGATATTCTGAAAGACATGGTTGCTTGTTGATATGCTTGTGTATTTAAATCTTCATGTCAAAACTAGACTATTACTTTGAACCATATAAAAGTCCACATGTGCATGCTACAAAAGAAAAGAATGTGATGAACATGATAGGCAGCATTCCACATCAAAAATTATGTTTTTATCATTTACCTACTCGAGGACGAGAAGGAATTAAGCTTGGGGATGCTGATACGTCTCCAACGTATCTATAATTTTTGATTGTTCCATGCTGTTATATTATCATTGTTGGATGTTTTACAATCATTTTATAGCAACTTTATTTCATTTTTTGGGACTAACCTATTAACATAGTGCCCAGTGCCAGTTGCTGTTTTTTTGCTTGGTTTTTTACTTCGTAGAATATCAGTACCAAATGGAGTCCAAATGCAGCAAAACTTTTTGGAGAATTTTTCTAGACGAGAAGACACCTGTTGGGCCAAAGAAGTACCAGAGGGGGGCTCCGAGGGGAGCACAACCCACCTGGGCGCGCTTGGGGGCCCAGGCGCGCCCTGGTGGGTTGTGCCCACCTCGGCCGCCTCCCGCACCGCCTCTTTGCTCTATAAATACCCCAAAAATCCAAAAACCCTACGGGAGTCGACGAAACGCAATTCCGGCCGCCGCAAGTTCCAGAACCACCAGATCCAATCTAGACACCATCACGGAGGGGTTCATCATCCTCATTGGTGCCTCTCCGATGATGCGTGAGTAGTTCATTGTAGACCTACGGGTCCGTAGGCAGTAGCTAGATGGCTTCTTCTCTCTTTTTGATTCTCAATACAATGGTCTCTTGGAGATCTATTTGATGTAACTCTTTTTGCGGTGTGTTTGTTGGGATCCGATGAATTTGAGTTTATGATCAGATCTTTATATCCATGAAAGTTATTTGAGTTTATTTGATCTCTTATATGCATGATTACTTATAGCCTCATATTTCTTCTTCGAATCTTTGGTTTAGTTAGTCCAACTAGATCGATTTTTCTTGCCATGGGAAGAGGTGCTTTGTGATGGGTTCGATCGTACGGTGTTCTTTCCCAGCGACAGAAGGGGCAGCAAGACACGTATGTATCGTTGCTATTAAGGATAACAAGATGGGGGCTATTCCTACATGAATAGATCTTGTCTACATCATGTCATCGTTCTTAATGCATTACTCTGTTTCTCCATGAACTTAATACACTAGATGCATGCTGGATAGCGGTCGATGTGTGGAGTAATAGTAGTAGATGCAGGCAGGAGTCGGTCTACTAATCTTGGACGTGATGCCTATATAATGATCATTGCCTGGATATCGTCATAATTATTTGAGGTTCTATCAATTGCCCAACAGTAATTTGTTTACCCACCGTATGCTATTTTCTTGAGAGAAGCCACTAGTGAAATCTATGGCCCCCGGGTCTATTTTCTCATCATATATTTTCAGATCTATATTGCGATTTGCCTTTTTATTTATTTGCATCTTTTATTTTCAGATCTATATTACCAAAAACCCAAAAATACCTCGCTGAATTTTATTTGCCTTTATTTTATTTGCATCTACCAATCTATCACTTTACCAATCTTTTACCCGAGATGGGTTGACAATCCCTCTTTCGTGTCGGGTTGCAAGTATTTGTTCTTTGTGTGCAGGTATCGTTTACATAGTGTTGCTTGGTCCTCCTACTGGTTCGATAACCTTGGTTTCATAACAGAAGGATCTACCTACCTTAGCTGTACTGCATCATCCCTTACTCTTTGGGGAAAATTCTGACGTGTATTCAAGACATCAAAAAGGGAGGATCAGACATGAAACTGGGTTTAAGGGTTTTTGGATGCACAAGTAGTATCTCTACTTGGTGCGGATTTTTGGCTAGCAAAGATATTGAGCAAGCACCACATGTTGGAGGATCTATGACAATATAACTTCTACGTGAATAAAAGCAAACATAACTCATTACGTTGTCTTCCTTGTCCAACGTCAACAATTTGACATAAAATATTTAATGGGCGGTCACAATCATAAAAGATGTCCAAGATAGTATATTTATATGTGAATCTTCTCTTCCCTTATTAATTATTTCACGAGTTGCATCATTGACCAATGCTATGTTTGTTAATTTTCAATAAATTTTACCACTTACACTTTTCTTTATGTAATGCCATTACTTTCCATATGATTTTTCCCATTGTTTTCATTGCTAAGATTGAAACATAAAAGTAAAGAAGCAAAACTCAAACTACTCTTTATTATATAACTCTAAACTCGATTACATAGACGAAATAGATCATACTAAACTTTTATTCAACTAAATCATGAAATAGCTGAGGATCGAACTAAAAATAGGTAAAGATAATAAAAGTGATGGTGATACGATACCGGGGCACCTCCCCCAAGCTTGGTACAAGCCAAGGGGAGTGCCCATACCCATGTACTCAAGTTCCTTTCTTCGGTGATGATGGTGGTGATGAAGTAGTTTGCTTGTCCTCCGGCTTCTGTGGCATAGGTTCCCCATCATAAGAGGACAAACGAGTCTCCGAAGTCCTGAAACTTGCAGCTAAACTCATACCTTTGAATCTTGCCTCATACTCAAAATTTTGGTTTTGCCTTGGAGATAGTCGATTCGTTCGTTGAGCTTGAAGACGACGTCCCCCATTGATTGGCCATCCACCTTGTGATCATGGGTGAATTCCGTGATCATGGATTGGTTGGCGCTGAGTCGACGTTCCACCATCCCTTGGCACTTGAAGATCTCTTGCTCCACCGCTTCAAGCCTAGCCTCCACGCTCCCTGTCTTCTTGGGCCCTTGAACATCCCGGATGTGGAGCACCCCCTCACGCATCTCGATGGCTTGAGGATGTTTCATCACCTCTGGTAAGTAGGGGTTGATAACCTTCTCATAGAACTTGTCCTTGGAAGAGCTTGGTGGAGCAATGGCAATCTAGATCTGTCAGAAAATAGCACGAAACAAGAACGGAGGATATTTCTACGATATGGTGGTCAAAACGTCTAGGAGTATATATAAAGAATTTTTATCTTGCAAAACAAGTATTCCAGAGGAAAACGGAGCCGGGAAGGTTCATGAGGTGCCCATGAGCCACCAGGGCATGCCTAGGGGGTGGGCGCGCCCTGGTGCCTCGTGTGCATCTCGTGGGTCCCCTCGGCTGTTTCTTATTTTTGTATTTTTTCTAATATTTCAAAACTGACTAGGTATTTTTATGGAATTTTTGGAGTTGGTTTACTTACCGTATCACATACCTATTCCTTTTCAGGGTTCTGGAGTGTTCTGGAAGGTATCGCTTAGGTATTCCTTCGGTGTCATAGTTTGGATAATGTTAGTTTCAACATTAATAGGTGTACCTGAGATATAATGCTTAATTCTTTGCCCATTGACCACCTTCGGATTAGTGCCTTCGGCGTTGTTGAACTTGATAGCTCCAGAATGATAAACTTCCTTGATGATATATGGTCCTTCCCATTTAGAGAGAAGTTTTCCTGCAAAAAATCTAAAATGAGAATTGTACAATAGAACATACTCACCCACTTTGAATTCCCATTTTTGAATTCTTTTGTCATGCCATCTTTTAACTTTTTCTTTAAACAATTTGGCATTTTCATAAGCTTGGGTTCTCCATTCATCTAGCGAGCTAATATCAAATAACCTTTTTTCACCGGCAAGTTTAAAATCATAATTAAGTTCTTTGATTTCCCACTATGCTTTATGTTCTAACTCAAGAGCTAAATGACATGCTTTTCCATAGACCATTTTATATGGAGTCATACCCATAGGATTCTTATAGGCTATCCTATAAGCCCATAGTGCATCATCAAGTTTCTTAGACCAATTCTTTCAAGATCAATTGATGGTCTTTTGCAAAATTAACTTTATTTCCCTATTGCTCAATTCAACTTGACCACTAGATTGAGGGTGGTAGGGGGATGCAATTCTATGGTTGACATCATATTTAGCAAGCACTTTACGGAATGCACCATGAATAAAATGTGAACCATCATCAGTCATTAAATATCTAGGGACTCCAAACCTGGGGAAATTAACTTCTTTAAGCATTTTAATAGAAGTGTTATGATCAACACTACTAGTTCGAATAGCTTCTACCCACTTAGTAACATAATCAACAGCAACTAGAATATGTGTATACCCATTAGAGGAAGGAAAAGATCCCACATAATCAAATCCCCAAACATCAAATGGTTCAATAACAAGTGGACAATTCATAGGCATTTCCTGACGTCTACCAATATTACCAATTCTTTGACATTCATCACAAGCTAAGACAAACTTACGAGCATCCTTGAAGAGAGTAGGCCAATAAAACCAGATTGTAATACCTTATGTGTGGTTCTGTCTCCAGCGTGGTGCCCTCCGTAAGCCTCAGAATGACACTTCCCTAGGATTTGTTCCTCTTCATGCTCAGGTATACAACGTCTAATAATACCATCTACTCCTTCTTTATAAAGATGTGGGCCAGAAGTAATGTCTTAAATAAAAGAAGAACTTTTTCTGTTGTTGGTATGTGAATCTAGGTGGTATAAATTTAGTAACAATGTAATTGGCATAGTCTGCATACCAAGGAGTATTATGAGAAGCGTTTATAACAGCTAATTGCTCAGGAAAACTATCATCAATAGGTAGTGGGTCATCAAGAATATTTTCCAACCTAGACAAGTTATCGGCTACGGGATTCTCAGCTCCCTTCCTATCAGTAATATGCAAGTCAAATTCTTGTAGCAGAAGAACCCACCTAATGAGTCTAGGTTTAACATCTTTCTTTTCCATAAGGTATTTAATAGCAACATGATCAGTGTGAACAATTACTTTAGAATCAACTATGTAAGATCTGAATTTATCACATGCAAACACAACTACTAGAAATTCTTTTTCAGTAGTAACATAATTTCTTTGAGCATTGTCTAGGGTTTTACTAGCATAATGGATAACATTTAATTTCTTATCAACTCTTTATCCTAGAACAACACAAACGACATAATCTTTAGCATCACACATAATTTCAAATGGTAGGTTCCAATCAGGTGGTTGAACAATAGGTGCAGAAGTTAAGGCTTTCTTAAGTGTTTCAAAGGCTTCTACACAATTATCATAAAAAACAAATGGAACATCCTTTTGCAAGAGATTAGTAAGAGGCCTAGAAATTTTAGAAAAGTCTTTAATGAACCTCCTATAGAAACTAGCATGACCAAGGAAACTTCTTATACCTTTAATATCTTTAGGACATGGCATTTTCTCAATTACATCAACTTTAGCTTTATCTACTTCAATACCTCGCTCATAAATTTTATGCCCCAAGACATTACCTTCATTCACCATAAAGTGATAAAGTGGCACTTCTCCCAATTCAAGACAAGATTAGTTTGTTCACTTCTCTGCAAAACTTGATCAAGGTTCCTTAAGCAATCATCAAAAGAAGTTCCGTAAATGGAAAAATCATCCATGAAAACCTCAACAATCATTTCACAAAAGTCAAAGAATATAGAAGTCATACATCTTTGAAAGGTAGCAGGTGCATTACATAAACCAAAAGGCATAGGTCTATAAGCATAAGTTCCAAAACGACAAGTAAAAGTTGTTTTCTCTTGGTCGGATTGTGATATAGGCATTTGAGAGAAACCAGAATATCCATCAAGAAAGCAAAAGTGTGTGTGCTTAGATAGTCTTTCTAACATTTGATCAATAAAAGGCAATGGGTAATGATACTTTCTAGTGGCTTTGTTTAATTTTCTAAAATCAATTACCATCCTATAACCAGTTACAATTCTTTGTGGAATGAGCGCATTTTTATCATTAGGAACATCAGTAATGCCTCCTTTCTTAGGTACACAATGAACAGGACTTACCCATCTACTATCAGCTATGGGATAAATTATACCTGCTTCCAGAAGCTTTAATATTTCAGTTCTTACCACCTCCTTCATCTTAGGATTTAATCGTCGTTGATGGTCGACAACTGGTTTAGCATCAAGCTCCATATTAATCTTGTGCTGACATAGAGTGGGACTAATTGCCTTAAGATCATCAAGAGTATATCCAATAGTAATCTTTTTTCTTCATGATCTGAAAGGTTAGCACTAATAATAACATGATATATCTTCTTTTCATCAAGATAAGCATATTTCAATGTATTAGGCAATTGTTTCAATTCAAACATAGGATCACCCTTAGGTGGAGGAGGACCTCCCAGAGTTTCAACAGGCAAATTGTGTTTAAGGATAGGCGGTTGATCACAGAACATCTTATCTATTTCATTTCTTTCATTCATGTGCATATCATTTTCATGGTCTAGAATATTGTTCTAACGGATCAATAGGAGGTATGACAATAGAAGCTAGACCAATAATTCCATCTTTACTAGGCAATTCTTAATCATGAGGTTGTCTACGAAACTTAGATAAATTAAACTCATGAGATACATCACCAAAGTTAACGCTAACAGTTTCTCTATTGCAATCAATCTTGGCGTTAACAGTGTTCAAGAAAGGTCTACCAAATATAATGGGACAAAAATCATCTTGTGGAGAACCAAGAACTAGGAAATCAGTAGGGTATTTTATTTTTCCACACAAGACTTTGATACGTCCATTTTGCATCATGTTTTCCTTCTGCTATTTGGAGTGTTTTTAATCATTATAACACTTTGTGAAGAAATTATAATGCCTTTTCTCTCTTAATATGCAAGGTTTATATGAAGAGGGAGATTGCCGGCAGCTGGAATTCTGGACCTGAAAAAGCTATGTCAGAGAGAGCTATTCTACACATCTCCAAATGAGCTGAAATTTCATGGAGATTTATTTTGGAATATATAAAAATTACTGGAGAAAAGAAATAGCAGAGGGGTACACCTAGGTGCCCACTAGGCACCAGGGCGCACCTACCCCCTAGCGCGCCCTGGTGGGTAGTGGGGCCCCTGGCCAGCCTCCGGTGCCCATCTTCTGGTATATAAGCCTATTTGCCCTAGAAAAAAAATAAGGAGAGGACTTTCGGGAGGGAGCTTCGCCGTCTCAAGGCGGAACTTGGGCAGGAGCACTTTTGCTCTCCGGCGGAGCGATTACGCCGGGGATACTTCCCTCCGGGAGGGGGAAATCGAAGTCATCGTCATCACCAACAACCCTCTCATCATGGGAGGATCAATCTTCATCAATATCTTCACCAGCACCATCTCATCTCAAACCCTAGTTCATCTCTTGTGTTCAATCTTTGTATCAAAACCTCAAATTGGTACCTGTGGGTGACTAGTAGTGTTGATTACATCTTGTAGTTGATGCTAGTTGGTTTATTCGATGGAAGATTATATGTTCAGATCCATTATGCTATTTAATACTCCTCTGATGTTGAGCATGATTATGATTTGTGAGTAGTTGCTTTTATTCTTGAGGACATGGGAGAAGTCTTGTCATAAGTAATCATGTGTATTTGGTATTCGTTTGATATTTCGATGGTATGTATGTTGTGATTCCCTTAGTGGTGTTATGTGAACATCAACTACATGACACTTAACCATCTTTGGTCCTAAGGGAATGCATTGTTGAGTAGTTATTAGATGATGGGTTGCTAGAGTGACAGAGGCTTAAACCCTAGTTTATGCGCTATTCCGTAAGGGGCTGATTTGGATCCATATGTTTAATGCTATGGTTAGATTTTATCTTAATTCTTCTTTCGTAGTTGCGGATGCTGGCGAGAGGGGTTAATCATAAGTGGGAGGCTTGTTCAAGTAAGAACAGAACCCAAGCACTGGTCCACCCACATATCAAATTATCAAAGTAGCGAACGCGAATCAAACAAACATGATGAAAGTGACTAGATGAAATTCCCGTGCGTCCTCAAGAACGTTTTACTTATTATAAGAGATTGTTCTGGCCTGTGCTTTGCAACAAAAAGGATTGTGCTACCTTTCTGCACTTATTGTTACTCTTGCTACTTGTCACTTGTTACAAATTATCTTGCTATCAAACTACCCGTTACCGATAATTTCAGTGCTTGCTGAAAATACCTTGCTGAAAACTACTTGTCGTTTCCTTCTGCTCCTCGTTGAGTTTGACACTCTTACTTATCAAAAGGACCACGATTGATCCCCTATACTTGTGGGTCATCAAGGCTCTTTGCTGGGGCCGTTGCCGGGGAGTGAAGCACTTTTGGTGAGTGGAATTTGGTAAGGAAAAATTTATATTACGTGCTGAAATTTACTGTTACTTCTTACTATGGAAAACAATCCTTTGAGGGGTTTGTTTGGGGTATCTTCACCTTGAACGGAAGCACAAAGAGTTTCTCCTCAACCTACTGCACCTACTGAAAATATTTATTATGAAATTCCTTTGGATATGATAGAGAAACTGCTAGCTAATCCTTATGCAGGGGAGGGAACACTACATCCTGATATGCACCTAATCTATGTGGATGAAGTTTGTGGATTATTTAAGCTTGCAGGTTTACCCGGATATGAAGTTAAGAAGAAGTTCTTCCCTTTATCTTTGGGGGGAAAGGCATTGATATGGTATAGGCTATGTGATGATATTGGAGCTTGGGACTGGAATCGATTAAAATTGGAATTTCATCAAAAGTTTTATCCTATGCATCTAGTTCATCGTGATCGGAATTATATATATATATATAATTTTTGGCCTCGTGAAGGCGAAAGTATCGCTCAAGCTTGGGGGAGGCTTAAGTATAGGAAAACGATCATAATCAACTGGCTGATTTTCTACTCGCGTAAACCGCTCCCTACACATGCCACGCGTCCCTGTGGGGCCCTCCCACCGCCCACTCTTTCCTTATCACAGGCAAACCACCCATCCCTATCCTTTCACAACGCAATCCCCTTTCTTCTCCGTGGCTTTCTCCCGTACGGCTGCTCGCCATGACCTTGATTTTTCCCTTTGCTGCATTTTGCTGCTGTGAGAGACAACCATCACAGAGGAATAGGAGACACCGACCACCGCGCCATCGCTGCTGCAATCTGAGAGGAACGACAGCCGCCGCCACTCGCATCGGTGCTACAACGCAACACGAAGTGGGAGGCCGGAGTTGGGGCTGCACCCCGCGCGACGCTTCAATGCAGCTCGCCGCCGGCAGCTCGCACCGGTGCTGCAATGCAGCAACCAAGGGAGAGGAGTCCGGAGGCGCCGATGCTGCAACGCAGCTCGCCGCCAGCAGTTCGCGACACGCAGCACACAAGAAAGAAGAGTCCGGCGGCGTCGGTGCTGCAACGCAGCTCGCCGCCGGTGCTGCAAGTGTTGCAACCACGCATCTTGCCGGCTACGGAGCTGCCGGTGGCGGAGCTGCAATGTAACGCACGGGGTGTCGCGAGCCTGCGACCCACGGATCTCGCCGGCGGCGAAGCTGCACTGCAACGCCCAAGATTTTTTCTGTGTGGCAGAGCGGCAGCTGCGAGCTGGACGGTGATACTTCCGACAACGACGGGCAAGTTGCGTTTGCTGTTGCGAGTGTCCAGAGGTCAGAGGAGAATGAAGCAGAGGGCCAGATCGGTGCGTTAAGAGCAGATTGAAGCGGCACTGCATTGACCCATCCAACGGGAACGAGGGACGGATCCGGCGGTTCGCTACCCGACTGATTTCCTGGAGAAATCAGTCGGCTGATTTGTAGCAGTCGCCTTAAGTATATGATGTATACATGCCCCAATCATGAGCTCTCAAAAGAAATTATCTTACAGAATTTTTATGCTCGGCTTTCTCATGATGACCAAACCATGCCCGATTCTTCTTCGACTGGCTCTTTTATGAAGAAAACTATTGGATTCAGATGGGATCTTCTGGAAAGAATTAAATGCAACTCTGAAGATTGGGAACTCGACAAAGGTAATGAGTCAGGTATAACACTTAAGTTCGATTGTGTTAAATCTTTTATGGATACCTATGCTTTTCACAAGTTTAGCACTAAATATGGACTTGGCTCTGAGATAGTAGCCTCTTTTTTGAATCATTTGCTACTCATGTTGATCTCCCTAAGGAGAAATGGTTTAAATATCATCCCCTTATTAAAGAAAAGATTGAGGAGCCTGTTATAGTTAAAGATGAAACTATCATTTATAATGTTGACCCAGTTATGCCTACTGCTTACATTGAAAAACCACCTTTCCCTGTTAGGGTAAAGGAACACTAGTGGAAAAATGGCTAGCCACAACTTTAATTAGTCGCGCCTCATTTTCAATCTACGGCACCACTTTTTCTAAATAATGGTGGTGTTGGCATATTTTGTACGTCACCACTATATCATTACTGGTGGCGTGTCACGTAAAATCCATGCCACTACTATTTGGGATCTAGCAGCCTACCCGGTCGCAAGTTAGTGGTGGCGTCTAACTTTTTACCACGCCACCAGTATTTGCCTTACTGCTGGCGTCGAACTTTTTGCCACGCCACCAGTAACTGTAACAAATTATCCAACAACAAAAAAATCTGGACGAGTTACTAGTGGCGTCTACAGTTCAGCCCATGTCACCAGTAGTTCTGTGCAGCCCACGCCACTAAGACTGACAGTGAAATTGGCCTGGACTATTTGCTCACTGGGCCGAAGAAAACACCCCACTGAACTTGATTTCTGATATTTTGGTTGTTACTTGATTGATATGATAGGCTACATCTACGCGTGATACATGAACCAGGCTCTATAAATGGATACATAGTGTTTCTGGTTAATTTCTTCGATAATTATGTGTTGTCATTGCTCCCATTCGACATGTTACAGAATTTAATGACTGGCACTTATCTATCAAATTACAAATTTAGTCAAGTATTAAGATCTTTATACTGAAACTAAACAATAAAACAAAGTGGAATTTGTATTTACAGTTTGACACCTATAGTTTAAAAAAAATACCAATACTATGTTATTAATGTATCGATTCCCCTATCGCACAAGAATTTAGGATAAAGGGAATCAAAGTTTACCAAAGTTCAGAGAAATTGCTGCCGTGTTTGATAGTAAAGTACTAAAAAACCAAAGTATTAAAAAACTATAGTATTTTAGCATGAAGATATAAGATACCACATTTTTCAGATATCACAGTATTTTAGAGTATTGAGAATATTTTGAGCTGTTTGGCTAATGTTGTATATCAACGTAAATTAGTTGGCTAGCCGTTTTCTCTTAGCTACCCAGCTTACCAAGGAGGAAATCGAACTGCCGTGCATAGCGCTAGTTATGCTGAGGTGACTTGACGTGCCATGGCTGGCCGGCACCGCCGCACTCGCACAAAGAAAAGTAGGAGCGAAGGTGACTGGAATTTTCATTAGGCTGCAGAAGGCGTATCATTACGGTCGGTATTCTTGAGTGAGGTCTGCCCAACGTACTCACCATTTTTTATCTGTAGCAACGAGAGAGCAGCGGCTGCACCTTGGGAGTGAGCAAGACAGAAAGATAGCGACCGGCTCGTTTTTTCTCGCATGCTCAATTTTTAAAAACGAGGTCCGAGGGTCTTTTTTTTATGTAGAGGAAATACTGTGTTTTTGGGAATACTATAGTATAAATACTTCAGTTTTTTGTGGAGGCCAAATAGCTCACAGTAATTAAAACCATGGTATTTGGAAAAACTGTAGTATTCTTTAAATACTTAGAAAATGCAGAGTTATCAAACGGGGCTGCATGTTGGTTTCTTCTCTTTATTGTTCTGAAATTGCTGCCGTTGTTGGATTTTTCTCTGTCAAACCTAAACCAAAATTTTACAATTGGCATATGTGATGGACTATATTCTTAATTGTTGATAACTGAATCTTTTCAGTTTATTAAGGAAGCACTTATGCTAATTAGAAGTGCAAGTGAGCCGAGTAGAATTTAAGTGGATTGAGAAGTTCGGCGATTGCAACGGAGCGCCGCCCAGCTGCCGCTCCGCCATCGCCCTCAAGGTCGACAAGCTCGCCGATCAGGTATGCATAGGCACATGGTACTATTTGCTTATCCCATCGCCGATGCGTCTCATGCCATTTCTGCTGCTATGAAGTAATATTATTTATGGCACAATATATGTCGTTTGCTTCTAGAAATCGAGTTAGACAAGGGTACTATGTCAATTGATCACTTCTAAGTAGCTCTATGAATTCCCTATTTATTTGTTATCGGCAAAACAGTTAGGAAAAAGCAGTGTCTAATTCTGTGCTATTTTTGACTAGTACATAATATCTACACTGTACGGGAGCTTTATATTCATAGATATCGGCAGTTGGCACTTTCAACAAATTGGCTATTTTTTTATGTGCAAGCTAATGTCGACCACTGAGACAAGTTAGTTTTTAATATATCTGATTTGTTTCCAATTAGCAACAAAGAAACATGAGAATTTCCAGCCACTAATATATAAAAATGGAATTTTGGCGTTCAACCCTGAATTAATATATACTATATAGACTTAATATTCATAGTAAATAGTACTGAGAATATTATATATTACATACCAGAACATGATGCTATTTATGTACAGAGTACATATGGCACTCAACCCTGAATCAGTTTATACTATATAACATCATCTTCATATCAAGAAATTTTGCCTTACAGTAATTTATACTATCAAGATAACATCATGTACTAGTTTTAGTTTCTCAAGTAGATGAACAGTGACAAATTGGTATAAATATGTGTCAAATCCCTTGGCTTTTCTTTTTTCTTAACCTGTCAAATTGGTTTGGACACTTTCAATTTGCTCTGCAGACAACCCCTACACCTCCAATTTGGTCTGAATCTGAATTACCTTGTTAAGTAATTGCCTTGCCTGCCAATCTTTCCCTTTTGAATTAGATCATGCTTAGCTACTTGACAAGGTTTTCTTAAATGAACGCCTCAAGGTCAGATTATTGTTTAAGCAACAAACCTTTTTTTTCATAGTTCCATGTTAACGGATGTATATTTGATCATTTTTGTATACTCATCTTAAGTTGCAACTTGTTTAGCCATGCATTCAGTACTACGCACCCTCTACTTCTTCACTAGTAAGTTTCTGATTATGTTGTATTATACATACATCATGCATCATTTAGAAAATACAAGATTATGGCTTTGTTGTTCACAGTGGATGTTGCTGCCTTGCTTGTACTTAGATGCATACATTTTTTCCTTCCATGTATGAATGGTATGAGTTAAATACACAGAATTAGCATCATGGTAAATTTCTGCTGCTGTACTACATACTGTCATGTTTTAATTTTTCTACACATGGACATGAAAGTTTTACAGATTTGGGAACAACGACGACGACGACATCCACACAAGGTTGTGGCAATGACGACGGCATTCACATGGAGCTTGGAAGAGGAGCAATGATGGCAACTAGAGGCATCGCCGGCGACGAGCGGCACTGCGGCATATTCTTGCATTCCAAAATGTACTAGTGGATGAACTATATTTATGTATTTGAACATATGGATGAATGTATACATATTCTCGATACATGGCTGAATTGTATATATTTTAAAAAAATTCAATAAATACTTAGTGGTGGCGTGGGAGGCTATGTGAACGTTGCTATTGCTTGTGTATAGTGGTAACGTGGTATGTGTGTCCACGTCATTGCAATTTTACATATTGGTGGCATGAGTGAACAGTGCCACACCATCAGTATGTAAAATACCAATGGCGTAGGGCCCAACGCCATTGGTATTTGTTAACAATGGCGTCATATTAGTGGCGTCGACCTTCCACGCCAGGAATGTGGTTTGTAGCACGCCGGCACTAGCGTTTTCTGCACTAGTGAGTTTCAAACATGGTTATCAAAAGTAATATTAGAGCATCTAGACCCTCTGAACAAATTAAAGTTGAACCTAATGTTCCTATGGTTAAAGATCTCTTGGCCAATAATATTGGTGGACATGCTATTTATTTCTATGATGAAGCCACTATAATTGCTAAACCCAATGATATAGATAAGAATAAGCCTGTTGTTGGCATGCCTGTTGTCTCTGCTAAAATAGAAGATCATTGTTATCATGGCTTATGTGATTTGGGTGCTAGTGTTAGCGCTATCATGTTTACCTTATATCCAAGAAATTATAAATGATATTGCACCTGCTCAAATAGAAGATATTGATGGTACTATTAAGCTTGCGAATAGAGATACTATTTCACCGCTTGGGATTATTAGAGATGTTGAAATCTTGTGTGGGAAAATAAAATACCCTACTGATTTTCTAGTTCTTGGTTCTCCACAAGATTATTTTTTTCCCATAATATTTGGTAGACCTTTCTTGAACACTGTTAATGCTAAGATTGATTGCGATAAAGAAATTGTCAGTGTTAACTTTGGTGATGTGTCTCGTGAGTTTAATTTCTCTAAGTTTCGTAGACAACCTTATGATAAAGAATTGCCTAGTATGGATAAAATAATTGGTCTTGCTTCTATTGCTGTACCTCCTACTGATCCGTTAGAACAATATTTGCTGGATCATGAAAATGATATGCACTTCCATGAAATAAATGAAATGGATAAGATGTTCTTTGATCAACCACCTATTCTTAAACACAATTTTCCCGTTGAAAATCTAGGAGGTCCTTCTCCACCTAAAGGTGATCCTATGTTTGAATTAAAACAATTGCCTGATACACTGAAATATGCTTATCTGGATGAAAAGAAAATATATCCTGTTATTATTAGTGCTAGCCTTTCAGAGCATGAAGAAAAGATACTACTTAAAACTCCGAGGAAGCACCGTGCTGCTATTGGATATACTTTTGATGATCTTAAGGGCATTATTCCTACTCCATGTCAGCACAAGATTAATATGGAACCTGATGCTAAACCAGTTGTTGATCATCAACGATGATTAAATCCTAAGATGAAGGAAGTGGTAAGAACTGAAATATTAAAGCTTCTGGAAGCAGGTATAATTTATCCTATAGCTGATAGCAGATGGGTAAGTCTCGTTCATTGTGTTTTGAGTGAGATCACAATAGATGAAGGAATAAGGACTGGCAAGAGCCTAAGCTTGGGGATTCCTGAGGCACCCCAAGGTAATATTCAGTGACTCCCGATCAACTAAGCTTGGGGATGCCCCGGAAGGCATCCCCTCTTTTTTCTACCAACTATTGGTAATATTACTTGGAGCTATATTTTTATTCATCACATGATATGACATCTGCTTGGAGCGTCATGTATTATATGAGTCTTTGCTTTTCTTGCTTTTTAGTTTGTCACGATCATCTTTGTTGGACACACCTTTTTAAGATAGACACACATTAATCATGATTTGTTAGAATACTCTTTGTGCTTCACTTATATCTTTTGAGCTAGGCAGTTGCTCTAGTACTTCACTTATATCTTTTTGAGAACAACGGTGATTATATTTTGAAGAAATACATGCACTCTCATGCTTCACTTATATTATTTTGAGAGTTGATAATAGCAACGGCAATGTGCATAGGTTATGAATTTGGTCTTGATGTGATAGATATTCAAGAGGGATATAATAAAAACTTTCATGAAGATCATTGAATATGATAAGTTTGATTCCTTGCAATAGTTTTTCTATATGAAGATGATGATATGTGGGTTGTGCTAGTGAGTAATTATGGTTTAGTAAGAATATTGGTGTTAAGGTTTGTGATTCCCAATGCATGCACATAAAGTCAATAGTTATGCAATGAGGTTATGTCCTACTTATGGTGCATTATTCATTGTTAATTATGTTCAATGCATGTTTATGACCATTTTCGTTTTCCGGTTGGTCGCTTCTCAATCTATTTGCTAGCCTTCACTGGTACTAAGCGGGAATGATGCTTGTGCATCAAATTCCTTAAACCTAAAGTTGTGCCATATGAGTCCACCATACCTACCTATATGTGGTATTTACATGTCATTCCAAGTAAATTTGCACGTGCCAACTCTAATCATTAAAAAAAATCCATTTTGTGTGCCCATACTGCTCATGAAGCGACAGGGGGTGGCCAATATCTTTCATGCTATATGGGTTATTCTCACGATGAGTGTTTATTCACTTGTCATTGCACGAGAAAGTGGTAGGTAATAGGGATGTCTAGTCCCATAATGAATCAAAATGAAAAAAAAAATGAAATAAACTCTCCCTTGGAAAGTTGAAAGTTTGGAAGGCACTAGTGGATACGGCTAGCCATGGATTGTGAAAGAATGGTGGAGGAGGAGTAAAACTTTATTTTCTGTTTGGGAACCGCCTATAGTGTGTCTAGCATGGAAGATGTTGGGAGGTTTCAGTCGTGACGTTGACAGGAAAAGCATGCCTCTCAAAATAATTTTATCTCTATTTTAAGCTTTGAGATCTGGCACCTCTACAAATCTATGCTTCCCTCTGCGAAGGGCCTATCTATTTTATTTTTATGTACTTTTTATTTTTATTTTGAGTCTTCACCTTCTCTTACAAGCACCAACTGGGGAGCACTATTGTCATACTTGTGCATTGGGTGTAGTTAATGTGGAGTGTATTTCATGAATGGATCAATGATTGAGCATAACGGGCTAGGGATAACTTTCTTTAGCATTGATATTTTGAAAGACATGATTGATTTTTAGTATGCTCGAGTATCTATGTCTTTATGTCAAGTTATAGACTATTGCTTTGAATCACTCGAATCTCAATGTTCATGCCACAAAAAGAAAGATTACAAGATGAATATGATAGGTAGCATTCCACATCAAAATTCTATTTTTATCATATACTACTCGAGGACGAGCAGGAATTAAGCTTGGGGATGCTTGATACGTCTCCAATGTATCTATAATTTTTTATTGTTCAATGCTATTACAATATCAATCTTGGATGTTTTATATGCAATCATACACAATTATATATCATTTTTTGGGACTAACCTATTAACTTAGTGCCAAGTGTCAGTTGTTGTTTTTTGCCTATTTTTGGTTATCCAGAAAATCAGTACCAAACGAAGTCCAAATGCCACAAAACTTTTTGATGATTTTTTTTTTCTGGACATAAGAGACCCTGGACGCATCGGGAGAGGGCCAGAAGATGAAGGAGTGGCCCACAAGCCACCAGGGTGCGCCAGGGGGGGGGGGGGGTAGGCGCGCCCTGGTGCCCCGTGGGCCCCCATTTGCTTCATTTGACCTAATTCCGCCTCTATAAATTCTCTAAAATCGAAAAACCAACAGAGAGCCACCTGAAATACTTTTTCTGTCGCCGCAAGCTTCTGTTCTCGTGAGATCCCATCTGGAGGCCTTTTCCTGCACTCTGCCGGAGGGGGAATCAATCACGAAGGGGCTCTACATCAACCTTGCTGCCCTTCCGATGATGTGTGAGTAGTTTACCATAGACCTACGGGTCCATAGTTAGTAGCTAGATAGCTTCTTCTCTCTATTTGATCTTCAATACAATGTTCTCCTTGATGTTCTTGGAGTTCTATTCGATATAATAATTTTTGTGATGTGTTTGTTGGGATTCGATGAATTGTGAGTTTATGATCAGATTATCCATAAATATTATTTGAGTCTTCTATGAACTGGTTTATGCATGATTATTATAGCTTTGTATTTCTCTCTGATCTATTGATTTGGTTTGGCCAACTAGATTGATTTATCTTGCAATGGGAGAGGTGCTTTGTGATGGGTTCGATCTTGCGGTGCTCAATCCTAGTGACAGAAAGGGACACGAGACGTATTTGTATCATTGCCATTAAGGGTAAAACGATGGGGTTTATTCATATAAATTGAGTTTACTTTGTCTACATCATGTCATCTTGCTTAAGGCGTTACTCCATTCTTTATGAACTTAATACTCTAGATGCATGTTGGATAGCGGTCGATGTGTGGAGTAATAGTAGTAGATGCAGGCAGGAGTAGGTCTACTTGTCTCAGACGTGATGCCTATATACATGATCATTGCCTTGGATATCGTCATGATTATTTGCTTTTCTATCAATTGCCCAATAGTAGTTTGTTTACCCACTGTATGCTATCTTCAAGAGAGAAGCCTCTAGTGAAAACTATGGCCCCCGGGTCTTATTTCTATCATATATTAAAACCCAAAAATATATTGGTGCACTTTAATTTAATTTAATTTATTTTGTGTTTTATTTATCTGTCTACCACTACGAGATCCTTGCAATTAACCACCAAGGGATTGACAACCCCTTGTTTGCGTTGGGTGCAAGTAGTTGTTAGTTCGTGTGAAGGTACTGCTAACAAGGCGTTGCGTGGCTCTCCTACAGGATTGACAACCTTGGTTCTTAACTAAGGAAATACTTATCTCTATTGTACTACATCATCCTCTCCTCTTCGGGGATATCCCAAAGCAGCTCACAAGTAGCACTGTGCTTACAAGATATGAAACTGAGGGTTTTTAATCGGGTTAAGACTACTGGTGAATCCAGCTAGGGTTCTTGTTGGTACTTCATTACCTTGATCTAAGAGTATTAAGCATGTGTTTACTCATTTTGGCATCAATATTTGAAATTATCCTCGCCTCGTTTTGCACTTACTGTCAACTACTGATCATTGTTACACAGCAGGTGTTGACACGTCAATAATAGAGTGGGACAAGCATACGGACCAAATGAAGAAGAAGAACCTGTCACGACATGAGAAGCTTCTCGAGTTAGTAGCTTGGTATTGCCGTCGTATGACAGATTACCCATCTTTATCAGATCTACGGGCACGTGGTCCTTCCCTTAGATGTACACACCATGAAGAACTGAATAAATGTGGCAGTGATAGTGAACAAAAAGACGCACATCTGGTCAGTAGTAAAGATGTACATGTCCGTGTAATAAGAAATTCTTCATCTATGGTGAGAATATGCCTACTTTCAATGTCATGTGTCACGGGATGTAAATTGGGCAATACAATCTACTATCTTTAAGTACATTATGGCAGCAATATTATTGTCATCAACTGGACTCGGTGACTAAGGGTCTACATGTGCTGCTTCAAGAGTTCAAACAGCTCATGACTCTGAATGCATATGTGTTACCCAGCTCAAGCAAATCAAAGAGAAAGTGGGTTCACCTGGTGAGTAGGCCAACTCTTTTGTGTAAACACTTCCTTACTTTTGACCTTTGTTCACCCATGCAACTATATATTGCGGCAGATCACTACAAAAAAAAGACACATCCGTGACATTATGGCCTGAACAAATTTTTTTGTCATGGCTATGACACTTCTATGACGATAATTGTGACAAAAACACGTATCATCATAGATGTGGTGGTCTCCTACTTCTATGATAGAAAATGGGCTTTTCGTCCTGGGCGGGTTGGGGACGCATCTGCATGACATTCTTTGGGCCGTCCATGACATAAAAAATTGTGGTAGAAGTGAGGGCGAGGAAATTTTCGCGAAGTTCCCGGTTACGGTGGGTGGTTTGGGCCGAGCGATGCAGTGTGGTTTGCATGTTTCTCTCTCGTACGCGCGCATGGTGTGAGCCGTGTTCGTTATAACTGAGCCCAATCGAGCGAGGCGTTTGCTTACTGAACCTGAGCGATCGCACTGCTACGTACTGAAGCCGATCAACCGATCCCTTCATTGCTAACTGAACCTGACCGACTCCTTCGATACTAACTGAACCCAGTCGATCGCTGTAGCTACTTACTAAAGCCGATCGAACCCCCGTGCGAGACGTAGCTAGCCGGTTGGGTTGCCTCTGGATGAACAGTGCCCGTTGCTGCCGCGCACATGATACGTAGAACGAGTCAAGACGTGGTGAGTCCAGCTGGTTGGTTGGCCGTGGATGAACAGTTCCTGGTGGGGGTTGGATGAACAGGACACTGGCCGTGTGTAGGCGGTTGCCGCTGGAATGAACAGGACCCCGTGGTAGTAGGTGGTTGCCGCTGGATGAACAGGACCCTGAGGAGGCCGCCACACACCCCAGCCGGTTGGGGGTGGATGAATAGGACCCCGTGGAGGCTGGTTGAATAGTAGCCAGTGGAGGCTGGATGAATAGTAGCCCGTGGATGAACAGTGGCTAGTGGAGGCTTGAGGAAGTCGATGGTGGATGAACAGTAGCAGGTGGAGGCTGGAGGAAGTCAATGGTGGATGAACAGTAGCAGGTGGAGGCTGGAGGAAGTCGACGGTGGATGAACAGTAGCCCGTGGAGTCTCGTTTTGCGGTATGCCACACCCCTCCGATGAACAGGATCCCCGTTTCGACCATAGGCAGTTGGAGAGAAGTTCGTTTCCTTTGTTTTGCGGTACGCCACACCCCTCCCGATGAACAGGACCCCGTTTCGACCGTAGGCGGTTGGAGAGAAGTCTGTTTCCTCCGTTTTGCGGTACGCCAGACCCCTCCCGATGAACATGATCCCGTTTCGACCATAGCCAGTTGAACAGAAGGACGTTTCCTCCGTTCTGCAGTACGCCAAACCTTGTTTCGGCTGTTTCATCCAAGCCAGTTGGCTCCCGATGAACATGATGTATTCCGACCCAGTCGGTTGCCTCCCGATGAACACGTCGATGTTTCCTCCATTTCGACCTAGTCGGTTGGCTGCCGATGAACAGGACTGAAAGTGCGTTATATCGACTGGAAGGGGGTGAATAGGCGATTTTTACAAATTCGTCACTGAGGAAATACTACTTGAGGAATTTGCTAAGTGACGAAATACAAGCAGCGGAACAAAGTACTCAGGTGCATGCATAACAAAATAGTAGCATAGT
Organism: Thinopyrum elongatum; assembly: GCA_011799875.1. Classification (NCBI taxonomy): domain Eukaryota; kingdom Viridiplantae; phylum Streptophyta; class Magnoliopsida; order Poales; family Poaceae; genus Thinopyrum; species Thinopyrum elongatum. The sequence continues at coordinate 131,657,834 of CM022297.1, read as the reverse complement.
CATCATGATGAAATGAAACCTACACAGAGCACATATAGCGTGTAAACAGGATGAGCAGGAAGAAGACAAGATGACTGAAGAATTTGGGTTGAGGAAATTGAGAAAGTCTTCAGTCTTCAGTCTTCAAACAGTAACGATCAAGTTCAACAACAAGTAAGCGAGGAAATGAAAGGGTTGAGGAAATAGAACCAGTAGCTCAGTGAAGACAGTGATTTGGTAGACCAGTTCCAACTGCTGTGACAGTTGTACGTCTGGTTGGAGAGGCTTGGTATTTAAACCAAAGGACACACAGTCCTAGGACACACAGTCTTACCGTATTCTCCTTGAGCTAAGTTCACACAGACCTCTCCCAATCACTCATGGTAAGTCTTCAGGTGTCTTCCAAACCTTCACAGACCTGGTCACTCGGCGATCCACAATTCCTCTTGGATGCTCTAGACCATGATGCCTAACCATCTGGAAGATGCACAGTCTTCAAAGGTAACAAGCGTCGGTTCCACACAAGAACAATCTCTTCAGTGATGCTCAATCACTTTGGGTTGTAGGTGTTGGGGTTTTGGGTTTTTCCTCACTGATAATTTTCTCTCAAAGTCCTGGGAGGATGGGATGCTCTAAATGACAAGTGTTAGTTTCTCTCGGAGCAGCCAACTAGCTAGTGGTTGAGGGGGGCGGCTATTTATAGCCAGGGAGCAGCCCGACATGATAAGACATAAATGCCCTTCAATGATATGACCGTGAGGTGGATAAGATATTTGGGTCAGCTGGTGCTAGCACAGCAACGCCTGGAAATTTGAGCTCTCAAATTCCTCAGGGCTATCATGTTCCTCACTTGTAGGCAATCTGCACTGGCGAATTCCTAACTCCTCAGTCAGAACAAATTCCTCAAAGAGCAGAAGATCTTCGTCTCTCTCACTGAAGAAATTGACTGAATGTATGAGATTTCCAAAGGCTTCACTCGAAGGATTGGGAATGTGTAGGTTTTGAGATGAGCATCACTTGGAAACTTTTCCTTAGTTTTACCTCGACCCCCTTTAATAGTACGGTGTTTCCTATGACTCAAGAAAGGAAAATGAAACTACGAAAACAAAAGTCTTCACGCCTCATAATCCTTGCATCAATATCAATGTCTTCAAGGTCACACCAATTTCTTCATTTTCAAAGTCTTCAAGAAAACCAAAGTCTTCAGTTGAAGACATTCATTTTTAGGGGTCGACATTCATCGGATTTATCAAACTCCTCAGAGACTTATTAGACCTGTGTACACTCACAAACACATTAGTCCCTTAACCTATAAGTCTTCAATACACCAGAATCACTAAGGGGCACTAGATGCACTTACAATCTCCCCCTTTTTGGTGATTGATGACAAATAGGTTAAGTTTTCAACGGGGATAAACATATGAAGTGTAAATACTAATATTGAGGAATTTGGTTGCAAGATATAGAAGAACTCCCCCTGAAGATGTGCATATTGAGGAATTTGCTTTGGATTGCAAATGCACATTGTAGAATGAAATCATGGAGATCTCCCCCTTTATCTTGTAATCCATACACACATTTAACATATAATATGAAATTTTTGAAATGCATGATGGAAAATGGTGTCTAATAAAATTCAGCATGCATGCATTAAGGTACTTGAGGAAATAAGCATGCAGAAAGCAGTTCAAAAGTATCAGACCACCATCGGACTTAAGTTTACAACTCAACCAAAAAACACTTCAGAAGAGCGAGAGTTGTAATTTAACGAAAAAAAACAGCCCATATATAAGACCCGCATGAAGACTAACTAAAATTTCTCCCCCTTTGTCATCGAATGACCAAAAGGGTCGAAAAAAATGAGGACTAACGCCACTAAATAATATCATCACGAGGTCGATGGAGGAGCGCCAGCGTTGTCGGGGTCGTTTGTCGATGCAGTGTCATCGAGATCCTCAGCTTCATCCGTCTTGCGTGATGAAGAATATGAACTGGTGACCAGCTGAGGAACTTTGACCTTCTTGAATTTCTTCGAAGGAGAATGAGCCCAGTCAAAGTTTTGCTGAAAGTCCATCTGCTTGAGGTCTTCAGCACTGTAGAGATGAGAAAGTATGGCCTAGGTGCGATCGAAGATTTCATGCGCATAATAGTGGTTCTTCTTCACAGTGTTTTGCGTGACAGTCATGTTCTGAAGAATTGAGCCAAATTGACACTTGACCTATTTGTGATTGCGATTGACCTTCTGGTGAAGACTTAGAAGAAGCTCACGATCAGTCATCACTCGTGGGGCAGTGGCTTGAGGATTTTGCTCATGGGCTTTAGCAGAATCTTGAGTAGCAGAGTCATCATTGGTGGAATAAGATGCAGCCATACGAAACTGTTCATCCAATGGACGAGTGCCTTCATCAATAACAACAGCTTTGCCTTTTTCATCAACTGAAGAAATGGTCCTTTTGAGGACCTCAATAGGAGGCAGAAAGCTGAGGTGATTCTAAAAATCTGGCTTGAGGTTCTTGGCAATCTTGACAAATCTGACTTTGGCACCAAGCCAATCTGCATGATATCTGTCAAATTCATCACTAAGGTCTCTGATCTCCTTCTGAACAGTGACAAGTTCTTCAGGAGCCAGTGTAAGAATGTTGTTCCTCAGGAATCACTCCTTCTTGTACTGGGCCTTCTTGACTTGCCTGGCCTTCTGAAATTTCCATTTTTCTTCGCCTATGAAGGCAATCAACATATGATTTTGACTAGGATTCAGGTTAAAGTCAGGAAGTGGAGTGTTGGGATCTTTTCGTCATATGTCAATGAAATCGAGGATCTTCTTCGAATCCAGCATAAGAGGCACAGAGCTTCCTTTGACTCTTGCAGACCTTTCTAGTCTATCTTTGATGATTTCATTCAGTTCTTCATCATCAGCTTCCTCATCGTCATCAGAAGGAACATGGAATGCCATTTGCTTCTTGTGAGGACTTGGCCTCTTTCCACGTCCAGCAGTGGTCTTGACCTTTAGCAGAGTTGGACCACTTGAGGATTGTGGTTGAGCTAAGGAAGATGCAGATGCCCCTGAGGCAATAGAGAATCCAGCAGTCCGCTGACACGTTGCAAGGTGCATGGGTGTTGAGGACTTTGTGGCAGCAGCTAAGGCTTTTGTAGCAACTGAGGGGATTGGCATTGCACTTGAAGAAGTTGCTTGAGGAATTTACCCTGTGGGCTTTGCTGTTGAGGAACTTGGCCGTGAGGGCATTGAGCTTGAAGAATTTGGTTTCACAACAGATTTCTTCGGCATAGCCTTCTTTGGCGCAGACTTATTGGCAGAGGCCTTAGCGGCAGCAGCTTGAGAGTCCACATTAAATTTCCTCACTACTTCTGCAGCAACTTTCTGAAGCTTTGCTTGGCGCTTGGCCCATTCCTTCGGAAATTCCTCACCATGCTTGATGCTGGTGGGATCAGCTTGTTGGCCAGCTGCCAAAGGTGGTCTTGGACATGGAGGGTTTACAGTGAATTTCTTCATGTACTTTGGAGTTACATAGCCTCCATTCCTTAGCCCATCTCCTCTCAATCCTCTATATGCGCACTTTGCGCTAATTATTGTTCTCCTTTCCATGAGTTTATTCATCTGGTGTACAGTATTCATCATAGATATCCTCAGGGATCTCAAAAGCAGTGTTTGTTTCTGGCCTCTTGCCTCCCTTCTGAGGTCTCTTCCCATGTGCCATTTTCCTCACTTGAGGACTTTGAACTTTGGATGTTTCTGAGGAAGTATGCAAATTTTCTTCGAGGAACGGTGCAAATGAGTTAAGTTGATGAGAACCTAGTGATTCAGCAGCAGGCATTTTGTACCTGTGAACAGAGTATAGGTGCGAAGAATTTGGAGAGGTCATATGTGTTCTCAGAAATTTTTCAAAAAGTATCAAGTTTGAGGAATTTGACCATAGATGTCTTGAGGAATTTCATGAAGCATTCTTGACTCAGGTTCCAGAGTTGTACCGATTTGAAAATCCACACAATTGAGGAATCTTGAGGAAAATCATAGCTTAGAGAAACAAATCAAGGAAAAGAAGCATTCCGGTGTTTATGGAGTGGGAAGTTGAAAAATAAACACCTTTTGAGGATTTTGTGAAAATCACAAGAATCAAAGTAGGGAAGTAAAATTAGATTTTAATTACCCTTGACGAAGAACACGACGAACTGGGAGTGGAGATGGAGAAGTTCATCAGTTCAGATCTCCCACGCCCTAACTTGGCGGTGGGAGACAGCTACGGCGACGGCGGAGTGAAGATTTCCGCGGCCAGCGCGAATACGATGGCGATAAGGTCGAGGCAGTGAAGCTCTTCCTCACCGGCGACGATGGACATTAGCGACGGTGCTAGGCCTGAGAGCTCGAGCGAGGGGAGTTGAGGTCGAGCGGAGTAAATGATGTAGGAGGAGGGTAAGGGGTATTTATAGACGTAGGGAAAAACTGCTCGCCCAAAGATTTTGGACGAACATGCCCCTGACCCTTGCTATCCTAACATGTGTCACCCATGTACTGAGAGGTGGAGATCCTGGGGGATCATGGGTGAGTATTTTAATCCATCGTGGGAAGCGGAACGGTTTGAGCGGCAACAGGCGAAAATTCAGATATGAAAATTTTAATGTTTTGTTCGCAAATTCTTCAGCTGTCAAGGACAGAGTGAAGACTTTGAACGGGTTTCAAATAGAATGCACATGAAGAATTTGTGAACATACTTGGTTGAGTTTAGCATAGAGGGGGAACGGGTCCGATCACATTCACTTATAGGAAAATCAACTTGAAGAAATAGCAATAAGTGAATTATGTTGAGGACATTGAAAACTCATATATATATATATATATGAAGAACATCAGACGAAAAGTTGAAGACTTTGCAAACTTGAGGAATTTGAAAATTGAAGAATTTGCAAAAATGAAGAAAAACTCATATTTGAAGATTTTTAACTTTGGTTGGTGGCGTCACCCACGGTATAAGAATGATGATTTCAGACACCGCGTACAATTGTCGTAGGGCTCTGAGAATCAGATTCTTCATTAATTTCTTCACACTTTGAGGGTTAGTCTTCAGTGATTGAAGAAAAATGTTACTTCGTGTGTTGCACATCTAAGTCATCAATTTTGCATAAGTGATAGGATGTGTGTCCTTTCAAAGAACATTCAAAGATTCTAAGATATTTAGCTCACACCGCAACTTTCTAAATCTCTTCTCATCCAAGGGCTTTGTGAAGATATCTGCCAGCTGTTCTTCAGTCTTCACATGGTGGATGGAGATGTCGCCCTTCAACACATGATCTCGAAGAAAATGATGATGAATCTGGATGTGCTTTGTCTTCAAGTGCTGAACTGGGTTGTGAGCAATCTTGATAGCACTCTTGTTGTCGTAGTAGAGAGGCACATTCTTCACATTGATGCCATAGTCCTTGAGGGTTTTGCTTCATCCACAGCAATTGAGCACAGCAAGAACCAGCAGCAATGTACTCAGCTTCAATAGTGGAGAGTGATACACAGTTCTGCTTCTTCGAGGACCAACATACTAAGGATCGTTCGAGGAAATGGCATGTGCCTGATGTTGACTTGCGATCCACCCAATCACCAGCATAGTCAGAGTCAGAATATCCAATGAGATCAAAAGTCGAGCCCTTGGGATACCATAATCCAAGTGTTGGAGTGTGAGCTAGATATCGAAGAATATGTTTCACAGCCTTGTGGTGTGATTCCTTCGATGTAGCTTGAAATCGGGCACACATGCAAACACTAAGCATAATATCCAGCCTAGATGCACATAGATACAATAAAGAGTCAATCATGGAGCGGTATACCTTTTGATCGAAGTCTTTACCATTTTCATCGGTGCAGAGATGGCCATTTGTGGGCATAGGGATTTTGACGCCTTTGCAATCTTGCATGCCGAATTTCCTCAGTACATCTTTGAGGTATTTCTCTTGAGAAATGAAGATGCCATTGCGTTGTTGACCAATTTTAAGACCTAAGAAGAATTTCAATTCTCCCATCATAGACATTTGATATTCTTCACTCATCATATAGGCAAATTCGGCACTGTAACGTGTGTCAGTACAGCCAAAGATAATATCATCCACATAAATTTGGCACACGAATAATTCAACATCATAGGTTTTAGTGAAAGGAGTTGGGTCAATTCACTGGTGCAGAGACATGCTATACAAATAGTTTTTACCCCCTTTCCGCGACAGAGTTTCAAACCGTCGCCTAGTGAGTGTGTGCAATAGGGGGGGGGGGTCCTTCCCACACGACCCAGAAACCGTCAGGGATAGGCCCTCCGGCCACACAGGCGGGGGCAAAATGAGCTCGTGTGCGATCGGGCAAGGCATCGAAGCCCAATCGTTTCCATTCATATGTACATCCCACACGGTGAATCCCAGAAAAATGTTTCCGTTTGTATGTATATCACACACAGTTTTTTGTGTGGAAATGTTTTGCAAGGTGGCCTAACGCAAACAGTTCTTTGCCGGAAGCTGTGTGTGATTATTAGTTGATCCAACACGCCTACTTTCTAGAAACCATGTGGGTTGTTTGAGTTCATCGCCCATGGTGTTGTCTGAGTAACCGTCTGCAATAGAAAACCCTAATAAGCAGGGTAATTAGCCTATTATTGATAGTCCATGTAGTAATCAAATTGACATTTCTTATAAAACACACTAGATATTTCATATCCATATAATGGCAACCAGGATTTCATAATCGAATTACATCAGATAGCTTCAGCACTCAGTTACACCAAAGAGGGATATAGCTAGCTACGCCATTACACAACAGCACCAAGTTTCACATGCAACATCGAAAACCTTTGGAAAAGTAGCATCATACACGGTAAATAGACAGATGAATCTCATCTAGGAAACTGCAGAAGCGGAAGGCGAATATTGAGCCTTCAGTGATGTTGAACGTCCTTGCAACTTTAGGCCAGTGGCTATGGATAATTGCCCGCCCAACCTTCGTCCTCTTCAGGAAGACTTCAATATTGTACCGTGGGTGTTGAATGAATACCTTCCTCGCCTCTTGACCATGCAGGTGGTTTGAGAGGTAATCATCGGTGAACTGCTTTGAAAAGTACTGAAAACAAAGATGTGCATAAATCCCTGTTATAAATTTTGAAATGGCGCAAGGGGTAAAAAGAAGGTAAAAGAGTTAGTACCATCCTATAGTTGACTGATGTCTTCTTCATTGTGCAAACAAATATCTTGCTGTTATTCGTCGCAAGTTTCTTCATCCTAACAACCTTTTTGAGTTTCTTGACTTGACTGATATTCATGGACATCTCATTTCCCCATATGCAAAATGGGTCGAGCAGTGGGTCTAAGCCTCTGACAGTAGGACCTACATGTGCAAGACCAAATTATAAGAAACCTAAATATTAGAATGATCCCTGCAACTGCACAATAATGTGCTATTAGTGAAAGGACCATGCATGAGCACACCTCGATGGTAAACTGCAGTGTCTCCCATTGTTTCCCTGCAACACATATAAGGAAGATCTTGATCAGGTTAACTGAGAGTTGCCATACTATCAGTAGAATATGTATTGAGTACAGTCAAATTCGATTTATTTCTCACATGCATAACAATACAAAATTGTACCCACAACAAATGAAAATCAAATTGCAGAATTGAACCAAACAGTTAAATGGATAGCAGACCAAATGAACCAAAACAGTTAACTGAGCACGACATTGCAGAATAGAAACATGCACTAGAAGATAAGACAGTTAACGAAACAAAGAATGCTTGAGAACAGTACTACGAAATGTAGCAATTGTTGGACCAAACTATTAACTGAACATTACATTTTAGAATATGAGATTGCATATTAACATTACAGAGGACAAATCACTAGAAGGCACTGGCGGTGGCCTCGAGAAAACAGCATGAACTGTATTTTAAAGTAGGCAACCACGTGGCGGTGTCGATGGTGGCCTCGAAGACGAGGTGCTCCTCCAAGATCTGGCCGTCGGCACGCATGGCAGCCATAGCGACCTCGTCTGCGCGTGCGGACGCGATTTGCTTCTCCGCTGCCAGATGCTACTGAGCTCCATGTTATACTGCGTGCAAAATGGCTGTGGGCGGCGCTTAATTGGAGGACGGGGCCAGTGATTTCGGCGAAAGGTGTCGCGCCGTCGGTCAGGGCATGTGGGACGGGGAAGGAGGAGGATGGTGTGGGTGGGGTGTGGATTACCTGACCATATCGACGAGGCCGCGCAGCAAGAAGAAGGGTCGCCGGCGAGGAGGCCGCGCAGCAAGAAGAAGGGTCGCCGGCGAGGAGGCCGCGCAGCAAGAAGAAGGGTCGGCAACGAGGAGGCGGCGCTGCAAGAAGAAGGGTCGCCGGCGAGGAGGCGGCGCTGCAAGAAGAAGGGTCGCCGGCGAGGAGGCGGCGCTGCAAGAAGAAGGGTCACCGGCGAGGGGGCTGAGCTGCCAGTAAGCAGCAGTGATGGTTTGAACTTGGAAAGCAAGGAGGAACAGTGGAAATGTGGCTTTTGGTGGCAGGGAGGGGGCGGGGAGATAGATATTTCCGCGGTGGCAGAGAAATATCGCTCGGTGCCACGAGAAACTGGCGCGCATGTGTGGTTCAAGCGCGGGCGGTGGACTGTAGACGACGAAACTTCCTGCGTAAGCCAGACAAGACGGTGTGCCAAGATATTTTATATCGCATCCCACACGATTCTTGCTAGTAAACTATTTGTGGTATACCTGATTTTTTCATTATGTTTTGAAAGACAAAATGGTGTTATGGAGGGAAAGGATGGTGTTTGAATTGCTAGAACATTTATCTACAGTGAACATGCAACTACATGAGTGTCGTGTTAAAATTTGGAATTATTCCAGGTTCATTTGGCATTTTTATGCATTAATTGAGTTTCTAGGCATTTAATGTGCATAATTCAAATTTGAACTACAATCATATGCTCCAGTGCACCAATGTTTGTTGAAAAATCACATGTGTGTCTTTGGGTGAATTTATAGGTCCCATGCAAGAATGGGAATGAAATTCAAACATCTGGGTGTCGTGGCTCGGCCGGAAACATTGAGAAACTTGGTTTTTAAATTTCTGTAAATCCCAAACTCACATGAAAATCATGAAACTTGGCATGGTGTCAATTCATGGCACCAGCATGCTGTGGTAAAAAAAATTGGCCGAATTGGGACAAGTTTTGGCATAAGCTTCTTGCAAATTGAAGCTTCTCTAAAGAAGGCGTGTGGTTTCAAGAGGGAACATGTCACCTTGTGCGAAACGACATACGCTGCCCCCCTCCTTGATTTTTTTACAAAGCAAAGATAGAACTATATGAGTGTCGTGTTTAAATTTGGAATTATTCCAGGTTCGTTTGGCCCTTTTTATGCATTAATTGAGTTTCTGGGCATTTAATGTGAATAATTCAAATTTGAACTACAAGCACATGCTCCAGTGCACCAAGGTTGGTTGAAAAATCACATGTGTGTCCTTGGGTGAATTTCTAGGTCCCATGCAAGAATTGGGAATGAAATTCAAATATCTAGGCGCCATGGCTTGGCCGATAACATTGAGAAACTTGGTTTTTTAAATTCCTGTAAATTCAAAACTCGCCTAAAAATCATGAAACTTGGCATGGTGCTATTTCATGGCACCAACATGCTGTGGTAAAAAATTGGCCGAAATTGGACAAGTTTTGGTATAAGCTTCTTGCAAACCGGAGCTTCCCTCAAGAAGACTCGTGGTTCCCGAGGGGGAACGTGTCACCTTTGTGTGCGAAACGATATACGCTGCCTCCCCCCCTTGATTTTTTACAGAGGCAACATAGAACCATATGAGTGTCGTGTTAAAATTTGGAATTATTCTGGGTTCATTTGGCCTTTTTTATACATTAATTGAGTTTCTGGGCATTTAATGTGCATATTTCAAATTTGAACTACAAGCACATACTCCAGTGCACCAAGGTTGGTGGAAAAATCACATGTGTGTCCTTGGGTGAATTTCTAGGTCCCATGCAAGAAATGGGAATGAAATTCAAACATCTGGGCGTCATGGCTCGGCCGGAAATATTGAGAAACTTGGTTTTTTAATTCCCGTAAATCCAAAACACGCATGAAAATCATGAAACTTGGCATGGTGTCATGACATGGCACCAACATGCTGTGGTAAATTTTTTGGCCAAATTGGAACAAGCTTTGGTATAAGCTTCTTGCAAACCGGGGCTTCTCTCAAGAAGGCTCGTGGTTTCGAGAGGGAACGTGTCACCTTCGTGTGCGAAACGACATACACTGCCTTCTCCCGCCTTGATTTTTTTAAACAGGCAGCTTAGACCAAATAGGAGTTTCTTGCTAAATTTTGGAATTATTCCGGGTTCGTTTGGCCTTTTTTATACATTAATTGAATTTCCAGGCATTTAATGCACATAATTCAAATTTGAACTACAAGCGCATGCTCCAGTGCACCAAAGTTAGTTGAAAAATCATTTATGTGTACTTGGGCGAATTTCTAGGTCCTATGAAAGAAGTGGGAATGGAATTCAAACATCTGGGTGTCTTGGCTCGGCCGGAAACATCGAGAAACTTGGTTTTATAATTCCCGTAAATCCAAAACTCGCCTGAAAATCATGAAACTTGGCATGGTGTCATGACATGGCACCAACATGCTGGGGTAAAAATTTTGTCCGATTTGCGAAGGCGCACACATTAACAATCAACAAAGTTATTTTGGAACAAGTGCTGTCACATTACAAATCAGAAACACAAGTGTTATTGAAACCGTGGGTGTTCTACTTACCATTTATGTGCCGCCACACGTACCCTTTTTTTATTGGCTAGGAGGTGCCGTGCGGGGTAGCTATTTGAGTACGGGAGGCGTGCGATCAGACCCCTGCGCATTCTCATCGGGAGGAGAGCCCTTTGACCTCTATCCGCCGCCCACCTCCCTCCCAACGTCTCCATTAATGGCGCCCCAGCCCCTGTTTCATGGCGTGGCTATGTCTCACTCGACTGAGATTTAAGAGAGAAAAAAGAAAATCTGAAAAGAAAGTTTTGCACGGATCTTGATGTAAGATCCGACGGACCTATATAGCATCAATTGCGACTTATAGCAAGACTGATGAATATAAGGACAATGACAGTGGATAATAATTGTCTTACATATTTAGGAAGATAATTAAAAAAGCCACATGCGATAACGCCCGAAATACACAAGGGCAAAAGAAGAAGGAAGACAACGATCTGGCTCGTTGATCTCTACTTTCTTGATGCGTTGCTGCAGGCCGCGAGAACTTGTCTCCGCGACGAGCGTCGATGAGCTCTTTCATGTCCTCAAGATGCTACTTGAGAACATCCACGGATTCCTCCACCAGCCTTTGGCGCTCAATGCGGAGCATGGCATTGTCGTCCATAAGTTTCTTGATGATGACGCCGGTCCTCTGCAACAAGGCAGTGGTCTCCTCGTGCTGCTTCGTCGTTCTAGTGATCTTCGCCCTCAGCAGGTCGCGCTCGGTGCGGAGCTTTTCCTTGTCCTCCCCTAGTCCCCGGATGACGCTGGTAGCATTTTCAAACAAGGCATTCATCTCGTCCTGCTGCTTCATCCAGTTGGAGATCCGACCCATCAGGTCATCGAGCATAGCACGCGTGCGCCTGTGAGAGTCCTTGCCTGCCCGCGAGACTTTTTCCTAGGCCGCCGCGGTGTGGGAGGATACCTCTGCTGCATTCGCGGTGCGGCGGGACATCTCTGCTGCTTCCGCGGCACAGCCGGACCAGTATGCTGCATCGACGGCACGGCGGGACCTCTGTGCTACTTCGGCGGCACGGTGGGCCCTCTGTGCTGCTACGGCAGCGCGGCGGGACATGTCGGCTGCTTTCGCAGCGAGGCGGGACATCTCTCGTGCTTCCGCTTCCATGCTCGCCTCTCCCTGGTAGTAATCTCTCGACCCAGAACTCACGTTGGCCATGGCAGACGCAAGGGAACGACGATGAATGACTTGTTTGTTTTTGTGGATGAGGAGTTGAGGAGGAATGTGCAGTCATCTTGGAGTAGTAGTATTTATAACCGAGTACTAATACGCTCCTAAGTGGGAAACCGTTTAGGTTTTGATCGGTGTGAACAGGTTTGCAATTAAATATAGTGTGGTAGTAATTTGGAATGTGACGGGACGCAGGCTCAAAATTTATTGACGGTTCTATAATTTCTAAGTGCGGCACTATTCCCGGACGGCGTAACGTGGGCACGCTTTGTCCGCTGGGTACGTGGCGTTTGCACCGTAGGGTGCACCGCAATAGGCGATGTCAGCACACGTCTTGTTCCAACAACCGTGCGCGCTCGTTATTACCATCACGCACGCTTCTTTTAATTAGAATGTGTGCCCGTCTAGCGCACACACGTTGATTTGTCTAACTGTTTCTGTTTGTTGTGGCTAATCGCAAACAGTTCATCCGTGTGAAGTGTATGCCGTCAATCGCAGACACGTTGATCTGGCTGACCATTTCTGTTGTGTTGCCTAATCGCAAACAGTTCATCCATCTGAAGTGTATGCCCTCAATCGCACACACCTTCATCTGGCTGCCCGTTTCTGTTGTTCTGCCTCATCACAAACAGTTAATCCAACTGAACTGTATGCCGTACATCGCACACGCCTTCATTTGGCTGCCCGTTTCTGTTCTTTTTCCGCATCGCAAATAGTTCATTGAACTGAACCGTATGCCCCACATCACACACGCAACTAAAATCTGAACCGTGTTTGATGTATCCGCCATCGCAAACGTTTTGCATCTTTTTTTTATGGTTTTTTACATCACCGTTTATGATTAATGCATCGCACACAGTTTCGTCGAAGGGTCTCTGATTGTAGTGTCGCGTTAGCAGCATCCTGCAGTAGTGAGTGAACCGGGTTTGAAGCCTTTCTTCATGAGGAATTCCTTCAGTGTATCATACCACGCCTGAGGGCCTTATTGAGTCTGAAGACTTTGTCAGGATGCTTAGGATCTTCAAAACCTGGGGGTTGAGCAACATATACTTCTTCCTCAAGCTTTCCATTGAGGAATGCACTTTTCACATCCATTTGATATAAGATGATATTATGATGGTTAGCATAAGCAAGCAATATGCGAATAGCCTCAAGTCTAGCAACAGGTGCAAAAGTTTCATCAAAGTCAATTCCTTCAACCTGTGTGTAGCCTTGAGCTACAAGACGAGCCTTATTCCTCACCACTAGGCCATTTTCGTCTTGCTTGTTGCGGTAGATCCACTTGGTACCCATGATGTTGTGCTTGCGAGGGTCTGGTCGCTTGACAAGTTCCCACACATTGTTGAGCTCGAATTGATGTAATTCCTCTTGCATAGCTTGAATCCACTCAAGCTCTAGAAATGCCTCATCAACTTTGGTGGGCTCTGTGATAGAGACAAAAGCGAAGTCCCCACGAAAGTTAGATAAATGTGAAGCTTTTGAGCGTGTGAGAGGACCTGGTGCATTGATGTCGTTGAGGATTTTGTCAATCTGCAATTCATTTGCCACGCAAGGATGAGTAGGTTGATGACTTTGATTGGGCTAAGCATTTTCTTCAGCGCCATTTTCCTTAGTTGCACCAGCATGATTTTCTTCACGGTCTGGAATAACTTCTTCAATAGGTTCTTCGGTGGGTATGACATCCTCAGTAGCCTTGAGCTTCATGGATTCTTCAGGAGGTACTTCATCTAGCACGGGAGGTAGGTGCTCTCTTTGCGAGCCGTTAGTCTCATCGAACCGCACATCTACAGTTTCAACAACCTTGTGGTGATAGGTGTTGAAGACTCGGTCGGCGTGCGAGTCCTTTCCGTAACCAAGCATAAAACCATCATGTACTTTCGGTGCAAATTTAGAATTGTGATGAGGATCTCTAATCCAACATTTAGCACTGAAGACTTTGAAATAACTCACATTGGGTTTCTTGTCAGTGAGGAGCTCATATGAAGTTTTCTTGAAGAATTTGTGAAGATATACCCTATTGATGATGTGGCACGCAGTATCAATAGCCTCAGGCCAGAAGTGACGAGGCGTCTTGTATTCATCAAGCATTGTGTGAGCCATCTCAACAAGAGTCCTGTTCTTGCGCTCCACAACGCCATTCTGCTGAGGTGTGTGTGGGGCAGATAACTCATGAGTAATACCAAGTTCATCAAGATAGTCATCAAGACCAGTGTTCTTGAACTCAATCCCATTGTCACTCCGGATATGCTTGATCTTCACAACAAAATTCATCGAGGCCCTTGAGGAAAATCGTTTGAAGACTTCCTGCACTTCAGTTTTGTAAGTGATGATATGCACCCAGGTGTAACGAGAATAATCATCAACAATAACAAAGCCATGTAGAGATGCTCCATTTGTTAGTGTGGCATAATGAGTGGGGCCAAAGAGGTCCATGTGAAGCAATTCAAAAGGACGAGTGGTGGTCATGATAGTCTTTGAGGGATGCTTGGATCTGGTCATCTTTCCAGCCTCACAAGCCCCACAAAGATGATCTTTGTGGAATTTGACACCTTCGATGCCAATGACGTGCTTCTTCTTCGCAAGTGTGTGCAAGTTCCTCATGCCAGCATGACCTAGTCGTCGATGCCATAGCCAGCCTTCCGAAGCTTTTGCAAGTAGACATGTGGCAGGTTGTGGTCCTGTAGAGAATCAACAGTATACAAGTCTCCTCTCCTAAAGCCTTCGAAGACTTTGGAATTGTCAGATTCCATGAGTACTATGCAGCGATATTTGCCAAAGACGACAACCATATCAAGATCACAAAGCATTGAGACGGACATGAGGTTGAATCCGAGGGACTCGACAAGCATGACTTTGTCCATGTGTCGATCCTTTGAGATTGCAACCCTACCTAGACCCAATACCTTGCTTTTTTCCTTTGTCAGCATAGGTAATATGCTTCAGATGTGATGGAGATAGAGCAGAGTCCATCAGTAAGTTCTTGTCACCAATCATGTGATTTGTACATCCACTGTCAAGGACCCACTCTGTAGCTTTGAGAGATTCATCCTGCAGATGAATTAGTGCATCTTACGAACTCATATACTTCATCAGTGAAGAATATGACATCAAATTCATCAGATAGAATTTCATCAAGCAGTACAATAGATACAACAGTATAAGGACATGAGAAATGAGTAATTCATTTCTTCATGATTAGCTTGCGTCCTTTCAAGCACTCTTGGGTCTCCAGCAAATTCTTCAGACGTTCAAGTTCGTCTGGAGACCTGACCCTGCATAAGAGATTAGTTCTTTTTCTTCACCACCCACATCTGGAGGGGTGGCAAAGAGTTCATCATTCTGCGAGCTCCATAAGAGAAAGGTGGCATTGAAGCCAATGCACTTCGTTTCACAGAAGAGGGGTTAGAGTATGCATATGAGTAAGCAGAGAAATTCTTCGAGGACTTATGAACATATTGATTTGAAGAATAATGCACATATTTATAACTCTTAGATTTTCCCCTGCAAAACAGATGCATTAGCATGATGATGATCATATGAGGAATTTGATCCATATGAAGACTTTGGTCCATATGAAGAATTTGATCTGGGGTTCCTGTTCTTCACTGGTGGTGTCATGAGGACATTCACCTGAAGACTTTCAAGACACCTTTTGGGAGCCCAGATTTTCTTCATAGGGGGACCATTCCTGCAGTTAGTTCCAACATATCTAGCAAATACTTCACCATTCTGATTTTTGAACAGTTTATAGTCGGAGTCAAATGACTCATCAGATGAATGTGAAGATTCACATGTAAAGCCAGATAAAGTAGATGGATCTACAGGAGGCCCTTTTGCAGCAACCCATGTGGTTTTGGGACACTGCTCAGGTTTCAAGTAGGACCCATCAGCATTGAGTTTCCTCTCAAAGGTAATACCCTCTTTCCTAGGGTTCCTGTTAAAGATCTGCTTTTTGAGCACATCACAAAGAGTCTGATGCCCTTTGAGGCTTTTGTACATGCCTGTCACATACAATTCCTTCAACCCTGCATTTTCGTTAGTGATACTTGTGGTATCCTTAGATGAGGAATTTATGACCACAGAGATTGTTGAAGAATTTGCAGCAATAGAAGCATTTGAACTTTCAGGTGAAGAATTAGCAGATTCACGTTCAATGCATTTCAAACATGGTGGAATGAATTCTTCCTGAGCGGAATTGATCTGTTGAGCAAGCAATGAATCATTTTCCCTTTAAAGATCATCATGACTCACCCTTAGTTTTTCAAGATCTTGCTTTCTTTGAAGAAATTCATAAGAAAACTTCTCATGATCGGCTAAGAGTGTTTCATGACGACCTTGAAGGTTATCAAACTTAGACTGTAGTCGTTGAAGATTATCAGTCAAGGTTTGAGTTTGATTCAATTCCTCACCCAACAGGTCATCGCTTTTGTCTAGCAAATTTTGAACCTTTTCCAAAGCCTTTTGTTGTTTCATGGCAATATTAGCAAGTTTGGAATAGCTGGGTTTGAGATTTTCTTCAGATTCATCCTCACTTGATTCAGAGGAGGGATATTTGAGTACCTTGGCACCTTTTGCCATGAAGCAAAGGGTGGGAGCAAAGTCATCGTTGCCATCATTAGCAGTGTTGTTGTTGCCATTTTCTTCATAGTTGAAGATGGACTTGCTGACGAAAGCAGTAGCGAGAGCTAGGCTCGCCACACCAGAGTCTGACTCCTCAGATTCCTCCTCTTCCTCATTTTCTTCAGATTCAGCTTCAGAATCCATTTCCTTGCCGATAAAAGCCCGAGCCTTTCTGGAACTGCTCTTCTTGTGAGATGAAGACTTGGAAGATTTTAACGATGAGGACTTTGAAGATTTCTTCTTTTTCTTCGAGTCATCAGAACTGTCATCCTTGTACTTCTTCTTCTTTGATTCCTTCAGCCCTTGAGGACAATCAGCCATGTAGTGACCTGGCTTCTTGCATTTGTGGCAAGTCCTTTTCTTGTAGTCGCGGGATGAAGAATTTGATCTCATGTCATCACCTCTTGAAGATTTTCCAAAGCGGCCACGCCTTGAGAACTTCTGGAATTTTCTCATGAGCATTGCTAGCTCCTGACTGAGTTCTTCAAGATCACCAAGGCTGCTATTAGAATCTTCCCCTTCAGATGAGGAAATTGCCTTGGCCTTCAGTGCGCGTGATCTTCCATAGCTTGGCCCGTAGAGGTCTCTCTTCTCAGCTAGTTGGAATTCATGACTGTTCAGTCTCTCAAGGATATCAGCAGGATCTAGTGACTTGTAGTCTCCTCATTCTTGAATCATCAGTGCTAGTGTATCGAATGAGGAATCAAGAGATCTCAGCAATTTCTTCACCACCTCATGGTCGGTGATTTCAATGGCACCAAGTGCTTGAAGCTCATTTGAGATATCAGTGAGGCGGTCGAAGGTTTGCTGAACATTTTCATTGTTGAGTCTTTTGAAGTGGTTGAAGAGATTGCGAAGAACGTCAACTCGAGAGTCACGTTGGGTTGAGACTCCTTCATTGACCTTGGGCAACCTATCCCAGATAAGCTTTGCACTCTCCAAAGCACACACTCTGCCGTACTGTCCTTTGCTTAGATTGCCACATATGATGTTCTTCGCTTGAGAGTCGAGTTGCTTGAATCTCTTCACATCAGCAGCATTCATGGAGGGAGTGATGGAGGGAACGCCATTTTCCACAACATACCAGAGATCATTGTCAATTGCCTCAAGATGCATGCGCATCTTGTTCTTCCAGTAGGGGTTGTCCGTCCCATCGAAGGTAGGACACCCAGCCGAGACCTTGATCATTCTTGCAGTCGACATAACTAAAACTCCAGGTGGTTAAACCAAAATCACACAAAACAAGGGAGTACCTTGCTCTGATACCAATTGAAAGTGCTATCGGCTAGAGGGGGGTGAATAAGCGATTTTTACAAATTCGTCACTAAGGAAATACTACTTGAGGAATTTGCTAAGTGACGAAATACAAGCAGCAGAATAAAGTACTCAGGTGCATGCATAACAAGACAGTAGCATAGTCATCATGATGAAATGAAACATACACAGAGCACATATAGCGTGTAAACAGGCTGAGTAGGAAGAAGATAAGATGACTGAAGAATTTGGGTTGAGGAAATTGAGAAAGTCTTCAATCAAAGTCTTCAAACAGTAACGATCAAGTTCAACAACAAGTAAGCGAGGAAATGAATGGGTTGAGGAAATAGAACCAGTAGCTCGGTGAAGACAGTGATTTGGTAGACCAGTTCCAACTGCTGTGATAGTTGTACGTCTGGTTGGAGCGGCTTGGTATTTAAACCAAAGGACACACAGTCCCAGGACACACAGTCCTTACCGTATTCTCCTTGATCTAAGTTCACACAGACCTCGCCCAATCACTCGTGGTAAGTCTTCAGGTGACTTCCAAACCATCACAGACCTGGTCACTCAGCGATCCACAGTTCCTCTTGGATGCTCTAGACCATGACGCCTAACCGTCTAGAAGATGCACAATCTTCAAAGGTAACAAGCGTCGGTTCCACACAGGAACAATCTCTTCAGTGATGCTCAATCACTTTGGATTGTAGGTGTTGGGGTTTTGGGTTTTTCCTCACTGATGATTTTCTCTCAAAGTCCTCGGAGGATGGGATGCTCTAAATGACAAGTGTTAGTTTCTCTCCGAGCAGCCAACCAGCTAGTGGTTGAGGGGGGCAGCTATTTATAGCCAGGGAGCAGCCCGACATGATAAGACATAAATGCCCTTCAATGATATGACCGTTAGGTGGATAAGATATTTGGGACAGCTGGCGCGTGGGACAGCAACGGTCGGAAATTTGAGCTCTCAAATTCCTCAGGGCTATCATGTTCCTCACTTGTAGGTAATCCGCACTGGCAAATTCCTAACTCCTTAGTCAGAACAAATTCCTCATAGAGCAGACGATCTTCGTCTCTCTCACTGAAGAAATTGACTGAACTGTATGAGATTTCCAAAGGCTTCACTCGAAGGATTGGGAATGTGTAGGTTTTGAGATGAGCATCACTTGGAAACTTTTCCTTAGTTTTACCTCGACCCCCTTTAACAGTACGGCGTTTCCTACGACTCAAGAAAGGAAAATGAAACTATGAAAATAATAGTCTTCACGCCTCATAATCCTTGCATCAATATCAATGTCTTCAAGGTCACACCAATTTCTTCATTTTCAAAGTCTTCAAGAAAACCAAAGTCTTTAGTTGAAGACATTCATTTTTAGGGGCCGACATTCATCGGATTTATCAAACTCCTCAGAGACTTATTAGACCTGTGTACACTCACAAACACATTAGTCCCAACCTATAAGTCTTCAATACACCAGAATCACTAAGGGGCACTAGATGCACTTACAAGGATGCCGTCGCTGCACGCGTTCGATACACCGCCCGTATGTACGTACATTGCCGTATTTACTTTCTTGCAGCATGGCTGTACGTACGTGTATGCGATAGAGACGGGACTGCATGACATGCTACATCGGCGGTTTTACTATGACACGTGCCGCTCCCTACCCGATCACGGTTCATCATTGCAGAGAGACCGATTGACTGCTATGTACGTACACGTTCGCGACCAGACAAATAACGCTATGTACGCTTCAACCTGGTGGGACCCAGCTGTCAGGGGGTAAGGAGGCACTTCCTTCCGTGCGAAGATGTAGCTAGTGCGTCCCAGCTGTTAGGGGGGAAACATTTTTTCATTAAATACAGAGGCCCTTCCGGTGGGTCCCCGCTGTCAGGTGGAGGAATCATTATTTTGCGCGTAATAAGGAGGCACTTCCTTGCATTCGGCCGTGGACCCAGCTGTCAGCCTCTCCACATACAGTCCTCTTTTGATGGATGTTTTTCATTGACCACATTGACCACGCCGCGCCGAGAGCACCAAGGTGGTGGACGACGGCAAGGCCTAGGAAGGGAACAGCACGGAGCCAGGGAAGACTCGGCAGTTGCTTCCCACACGGAGGGGAGTATGAGGGTTTACTCGTTCGTCCAGAGAATAACATGAGGTGTGGGTGAGTAGAGGGATGGCCAAGCCAGCGATGGGAGTAGGGTGGGCCGATGAGGCCTGCATGGTAGCACAATCGACGACGGGAGGTAGGAGCAGGCGGTACGGACAGTGCTGGTTTGGGCGGCTGGAGCAAGAAGACCAGAGGTTGAAGAAGCAGCATGGCCGTTGGATTAACATCCTACGGTCACTATAGCTAGAATCGTTTATATTGACTAAGTTGACAAAGCCCTGCGTCTGCGTCAACTTAGTAGGTCCACAAGTCAGCCTCCAAATTTGGTGGGTCCCAGCAAGCAGGGGGAGGAATCATTTTTTTGCGCATAATAAGGAGGCACTTCCTTGCGTGCAAGATATAGCTGGTGGGTCCTAGCTGTCAGCGGGGGGAACATTTTTTTCATGAAATATAGAGGCCCTTTTGGTGGGTCACCTTTGTCAGGTGGAGGAATCAATTTTTTTGCGCGTAATAAGGAGGCACTTCATTGCGTGCGGCCGTGGACCCAGCTGGTAGCCTCTCCATGTACAGTCCTCTTCCGATGGATGTCATTTGTTGACCACATTGACCACGTCGAGCCGAGAGCACCAAGGCGGTGGACGACGGCGAGGCCTAGGAAGGGAACGACCCGGATCTGAGGAAGACTCAGTAGTTGTTTCCCACGCGGAGGGGAGTATGAGGGTTTACTGGTTCGGCTGCAGTGTGAGGCTGCCGTCACCGGATAATAATCAGAAGTGTGGGCGAGTAGAGGGATGGCCAGGCAGTGATGCGAGTAGGGTGGGGCAGTGAGGCCTGCCCAGCAGCATAGCCGGCCATGAGAGGCGGGAGCAGGCGGTTCCGTCGGCGCTGGTTTGGGCTGCTGGAATAGGAAGATCAGAGATTGAAGAAGCATGACTGCCGTTGGTAGAGTCGATTGTTGACTAAGTTTCTTTTTTTTTTGAGAAAACTTGTGTACGCGTCAACTTAGTAGGCCCACAAGTCAGCCTCCAAACCTATGGCAGACAACATACATCCCATTTTATATTTTTTTAATAATTTGCAGCCCATTTGCTAATTCCTAAGGAATTTATTACAACCCATTTTCTGCCTAGGACCACGGTTAAAAAGTTCAACATAATTTTGCATATTTCGGTGGAGTCCGAACTATTTTAATCCAGAAATTTCGAGTCAAAAACAAACAAATCGGAAACAATTAGCTTAAAATTTAATGATATTTAAAATCTAAAAATTGGAAGAAAAAGCTGAAATTTGAAAATAATTGCCAGATTGCTTTTTTAAGGGGTAATTGTCAGTTTGCTGTTTTTAATATTTCTAGCCCATTTGTTAATACTTATTACAGTCCATTTCATATTACTTAGTAGAGCCCATTTTCTGGGCAAGCCGAATGGATCCATCCTTGTCTTGAAAGATTTGCAGCCCAACAATTTGCAAAAAAAAAAAGATTTGTAGTCCAGCACGGCTAGACCGAGTAATGGTAAATAAACCTGGTCTGGGCAGTTTATTATGAAGGTTGATAGTTTGCGCGTGAGTTGCGACGGGAGCATAAACATTCTAGTACATTGAGACATCATTGCATGTCTATGATTACATTGGTTCGTAAAATCTTAACATGTTTTGTAATGATTTTTGAACATAATCAGCATGATTAACCTACCAACTTATAATGATAAACATTTATTTCGTAAGAACTTATTGATTTGCCAAATAAAATATTGTTTTATTTCTGTAAGCTAATAAGACTTGGGACAATTGAGTGGGTTTAGGGAAAACCAGTGGTAAAAAAATCAGCGCTGGGAAGGAAAACAACAACAAAAAATAAGGAAGTAAAGGTGAAAAGGGAACTTTACATATTTTCAATATAATAATATATGTATATGAACTAATAAAACTATAGGTAGAGATCAGAAAACGAAAGTAGGACATGGTGTTTTTAGAGGAAAATAGAACTAGGTTGTGCATTTTCCTCAGTAAAAGAAACTGGCATGCGGATGTTCTAAGAGAAAATATAACTAAGGCCGGCAGCCCATAGGCCAGTTGATACCTGCTGGATCTTTGTGCCCCATTGTCTCCATGGGCTGGGCCTATTAAAAACAAAACCTAGCCTGGGCAGTCTACAACCCAGTTGATATTTGCTCGACCTCAAAAAACAATATACCTGCTGGATCCCAGTTGTCAGTCTATACTTGTAGAATTCTATCGTTTATTGACTACGTTGAAAATTTCATGGGTTTCGCCATCTCAGACATCAGCATTATTTTTCCATCATGATAATAAGTGCATGCAATTGCTTGCGTACGGCCATGGACCTGCTGGTTCCATACGGTTAGGCTCTGTATGGACAGGTCTTGTGGTTCCATGAACGAATTTCATGAAATCATATGATTTTCATTGAAACCGTACCAAATTCATTGCATTTTACATATTTATTTTTTATTATGGAGGATTTTACATATTTCAACTAATAATAATCGACTAGGCCTTTTTTGAGTCCATGGGAGGCGCTTCACGCGATCGAGGTCCCGACACTTAACTGTTTTTGAAGGCCGAAATCCGTCGCTCCTCTCTTTTAACAATTTGGAGGTGGGCTTGGCGTGCCACAACCCAGTCCCTACATGCTGCGTCCAACTATCAGCCTGTGAAACCTGATGGATCCCCTGCGTACTCGAAGATGTTAAATTTTGGAGAACTGGGAATTTGAACGGCAGGTGCTTATGCTACCCATAAAAAAATCATGTGCCTGAAAATTCCTTTCGCAATAAATGATTCAGCTTTATATCCACGTCGACCCTCGACATGATGGTTGGAAGAAAATGCCAAGTTCATACCGAAAGATCCTTAACAACAATACCAACTTGCAAACAACCAGGTAGAACAAGTACCAATACCAAACTAACTTATAATCTTTTTAGTCCTGGCCCTAGTGTTCGTTTGGTAGAAAATCTTGCAGACGACCAGCTCCCACTCTAGGTCCCCGAGGTGGTACTGGTGCATCACCCAATTGGTCCTCTGTGGGTTGAAGTTCCCGTTGGTGTGCAGCACCAAAACCTTTTTGTTGCCTGTCTACCGGCCGTTGACCATCACCGGCATGGTATTGCCGGTCTTGTGCCACATCGCATGCATGCCGCACTCCGACTGTATCTTGCGACGCGTCCGCCTGCCCCTTTTGAACGCCCTGGAGCTGCGCTGGAAGAAATGTTTGCTTAGGCCACTGATACGTCTATTTTGCATCATGTTTTCCTACTGTTATTTATTGTGTTTTTATGCAATATAATACTTTATGGAGTAATTCTAATGCCTTTTCTCTCATAATATGCTAGGTTTACACAAAGAGGGAGAATACCGATAGTTGGAATTCTGGACCTGAAAAAGCTATGTCAGAGATACCTATTCCGCACATCTCCAAATGAGCAGAAATTTTATGGAGAATTGTTTTGGAATATATAAAAAATACTGGAGAAAATAAATATTAGAGGGGGCCACCCAGGTGCCCACTAGGCACCAGGGGGCGCCACCCCCTCCAGGCATGCCCTGGTGGGTAGTGGACTTCCTGGCCCACCTCCGGTGCCCATCTTCTGGTACATAAGGTCTTTTGACCTAGAAAATAATAAGGGGAGGACTTTCGGGACGGAACGCCACCGTCTCGAGGCAGAACTTGGGCTGGAGCACTTTTGCTCTTCGGCGGAGCGATTCCGCCGGGGACACTTCCCTCCGGGAGGGGGAAATCGAAGCCATCCTCATCACCAACAACCCTCTCACCTTGGGAGGATCAATCTTCATCAACATCTTCACCAGCACCATCTCATCTCAAAACCCTAGTTCACCTCTTGTGTTCAATCTTGTGTCAAAACCTCAGATTGGTACCTGCGGGTGACTAGTAGTGTTGATTACATCTTGTAGTTGATGCTAGTTGGTGTATTTGGTGGAAGATTATATGTTCAGATCCATTATGATATTTATTACTCCTCTGATCTTGAGCATTAATATTATTTGTGAGTAGTTACTTTTGTTCTTGAGGACACGGGAGAAGTCATGTTGCAAGTAATCATGTGAATTTGATATTCGTTCGATATTTTGATGGTATGTATGTTGTGATTCCCTTAGTGGTGTTATGTGAACGTCGACTACATGACACTTCACCATCTTTGGGCCTAAGGGAATGCATTGTGGAGTAGTTATTAGATGATAGGTTGCTAGAGTGACAGAAACTTAAACCCTAGTTTATGCGCTATTTTGTAAGGGGCTGATTTGGATCCACATGTTTAATGCTATGGTTAGATTCTATCTTAATTTTTCTTTCATAGTTGTGGATGCTTGCGAGAGGGGTTAATCATAAGTGGGAGGCTTGTTCAAGTAAGAACAGCACCCAAGCACTGGTCCACCCACATATCAAATTATCAAAGTAGCAAACGCAAATCAAACCAACATGATGAAAGTGACTAGATGAAATTCCCGTGTGTCCTCAAGAACACTTTGCTTACTATAAGAGATTGTTTTGGCCTGTCCTTTGCTACAAAAAGGATTGGGCTACCTTGCTGCACCTATTGTTACTATTGCTACTTTTTACTTGTTACAAATTACCTTGCTATCAAACTACCTGTTACCGACAATTTCAATGCCTGCAGAAAACACCTTGCTGAAAACCGCTTGTCATTTCCTTCTGCTCCTCGTTGGGTTCGACACTCTTACTAACCAATCTAGACCCTGTTCAGCACCCTGCCGGAGGGGTAAATCATCATCGAAGGCCATCATCATCATCCTGGTGGCCACCATTATGAGGAGGGAGTAGTCCACCCTCGGTGCTGAGGGTTTGTACTAGTAGCTATGTGTTTGATCTCTCTCTCTCTCTCTCTCTCTCTCTCTCTCTCTCTCTCTCTCTCTCTCTCTCGTGTTCTTGATTTGGCACGATCTTGATGTATCGCGAGCTTTGTTAATATAGTTGGATCATATGGTGCTTCTCCCTCTCTATCTTGTTGTGATGAATTGAGTTTTCCCTTTAAGATTTCGTTATTATCGGATTGAATACTTCTATGAATTTGAGAGCACTTGATGTATGTCTTGCTATGAATACCCATGGTGACAATGGGGTATCATATTGACTCACTTGATGTATGTTTTGGCACTCAACTCGCAGATTCCCGAGATGACATTGGGGTAATCTATGCATAGGGGTTGATGCATGTTTTCGTCCTTGTTTCTCCGGTAAAAATCTTGGGGCACTCTTTGAGGTTCTTTGTGTTGGATTGGGTATTATGAATCTGACATTGTTTGATGCATATCGTATAATTAACTTACGGATACTCGTGGTGACATTGGAGTATCTAGGTGACATTAGAGTTGGTTGATGTGTATCATATGGTGTTATTTTAGTAAGAACTCTTGGGCTGTTTGTGACACTTATAGGGATAGCTCGATAGATCGATCGAAAATGATAGCTTTGAGGTGGTTTCGTACCCTACAAACAATTTCGTCTTATGTTCTCCACTAGATAAGAACTTTGGAGTGATTCTTCATCGCACTTTGAGGGATGGTTATATGATCCAATTATATTAGCATTGTTGTGAGATTGCACTAGTGAAAGTATGAACCCTAGGCCTTGTTTCTAAGCATTGCAATATCGTTCGTGCTCACTTTTGTTAATTGCTACCTTGATATTTTTTATTGTCACTGTTACAAAAATCAATATCTACTATCATTACTACACTTGTATCACCATCTCTTCGTCGAACTAGTGCACCTATTTACCACTGTATTTGGTATGTTAGGGACACAAGGGACTTTTTTTATTTGGTTGCAGGGTTGTTTGAGAGAGACCATCTTCATCCTATGCCGCCCACGGATTGATAAACCTTAGGTCATCCACTTGAGGGAAAATTGCTACTGTCCTACAAAACTCTGCGCTTGGAGGCCCAACACGAGTCTACAAGAAGAAAGTTGCGTAGTATACATCAAGCTCTTTTCTCCGTCACCCTGCCGGAGGGGAAAATCGTCACCGGAGGCCATCTTCATCATCCCGGCGGCCACCATGATGAGGAGGGAGTAGTCCACCCTCGGGGCTGAGGGTTTGTACTAGTAACTATGTGTTTGATCTCTCTCTCTCTCTCTCTCTCTCTCTCTCATGTTCTTGATTTGGCACGATCTTGATGTATCGCGAGCTTTGTTAATATAGTTGGATCATATGGTGTTCCCCCTCTCTATCTTGTTGTGATGACTTGAGTTTTCCCTTTGAGATTTCTTTATTATCGGATTGAATACTCTTATGGATTTGAGAGCACTTAATGTATGTCTTGATATGAATACCCGTGGTGACAATGGGGTATCATATTGATTCACCTGATGTATGTTTTGGCACTCAACTCACAGATTCTCGAGGTGACATTGGGGTAATCTATGCATAGGGGTTGATGCATGTTTTCGTCCTTGTTTCTCCGGTAGAAATCTTGGGGCACTCTTTGAGGTTCTTTGTGTTGGATTGAGTATTATGAATCTGAAATTGTTTGATGCATATCATATAATTAACTCACGGATACTCGTGGTGACATTCGAGTATCTAGGTGACATTAGAGTTGGTTGATGTGTATCATATGGTGTTATTTTAGTAAGAACTATTGGGCTGTTTGTGACACTTATAGGGATAGCTCAATAGATCAATCGGAAAGGATAACTTTGAGGTGGTTTCGTACCCTACAAATAATTTTGTCTTATGTTCTCCGCTAGATAAGAACTTTGGAGTGATTCTTCATCGCACTTTGAGGGATGGTTATATGATCCAATTATATTAGCATTGTTGTGAGATTGCACTAGTGAAAGTATGAACCCTAGGTCTTGTTTCTAAGCATTGCAATACCGTTCGTGCTCACTTTTGTTAATTGCTACCTTGCTATTTTTTATTGTCCCTGTTACAAAAATCAGTATCTACTATCATTACTACACTTGTATCACCAACTCTTCGCCGAACTAGTGCACCTATTTACCTTTGTATTTGGTGTGTTGGGGACACAAGAGACTTTTTGTATTTGGTTGCAGGGTTGTTTGAGAGAGAACATCTTCATCCTATGCCTCCCACGGATTGATAAACCTTAGGTCATCCACTTGAGGGAAAATTGCTACTATCCTACAAAACTCTGCGCATGGAGGCCCAACACGAGTCTACAAGAACAAAGTTGCATAGTAGACATCCAACTCTTTTCTCCATCACCCTGCCGGAGGGGGAAATCATCACCGGAGGCCATCTTCATCATCCCGGCGGCCACCATGATGAGGAGGGAGTAGTCCACCCTCGGGGCTGAGGGTTTGTACTAGTAACTATGTGTTTGATCTCTCTCTCTCTCTCTCTCTCGTGTTCTTGATTTGGCATGATCTTGATGTATCGCGAGCTTTGTTAATATAGTTGGATCATATGGTGTTTTCCCCTCTCTATCTTGTTGTGATGAATTGAGTTCTACCTTTGAGATTTCACTTTTATCGGATTGAATACTTTGTTGGATTTGAGAACACTTGATGTATGTCTTGCTATGAATACCCGTGGTGACAATGGGGTATCATATTGATTCACTTGATGTATGTTTTGGCACTCAACTCGCGGATTCCTGAGGTGACATTGGGGTAATCTATGCATACGGGTTGATGCATGTTTCCGTCTTTGTTTCTCCGGTAGAAATCTTGGGGCACTCTTTGAAGTTCTTTGTGTTAGATTCAGTATTATGAATCTGAAGTTGTTTGATGCATATCATATAATCAACTCACGGATACTTGTGGTGAAATTGGAGTATATAGGTGACATTAGAGTTGATTGATGTGTATCATATGGTGTTATTTTAGTACGAACTCTTGGGCTATTTGTGACACTTATAGGAATAGCTCGATAGATCGATCAGTAAGGATAACCTTGAGGTGGTTTCATACCCTACAAACAATTTCATCTTATGTTCTCCGCTAGATATGAACTTTGGAGTGATTCTTTATCGCACATTGAGGGATGGCCATATGATCCAATTATGTTAGCATTGTTGAGAGATTTCACTAGCGAAAGTATGAACCCTAGGCTTTGTTTCTAAGCATTGCAATACCGGTTGTGCTCACTTTTGTTACTTGCTACCTTGCTGTTTTTTGTTGTTCCTATTACAAAAACTATATCTACTATCCATATTACACTTGTATCACCATCTCTTTGCCGAACTAGTGCACTTATACAATTTACCATTGTATTTGGTGTGTTGGGGACACAAGAGACTCTTTGTTATTTGGTTGTAGGGTTGTTTCAGAGAGACCATCTTAATCCTACGCATCCCATGGATTGATAAACCTTAGGTAATCCACTTGAGGGGAAATTGCTACTGTCCTACAAAACTGTGCGCTTAGAGGCCCAACATGAGTCTACAAGAATAAAGTTGCGTAGTAGACATTAGCCACTTAGTGTGATACCTGCAGTATTGGCGAATACAAGTTTTAGGGTAGTTGGCATTTTTATAACATCTTTGGCATGTTGTAGTCACTTGCTTCACTTTTTATTTACTGTCAAATTGTAAATTGCTCCAGTAAGTCTGCGTCTAAAAAGAAAATAGAGGTATAAACAAACGAATATATTTTGTGCAAGTAGACGACCGATCGGTGTCTAACCTCGAAGTTTCTCAAGATGGTTGTAGTATATGTCGTGCTCACTCTCGATGATCGGTATGAAAAAATCAATGAGAGGGTAAGATCTCGCGCTGTCAGCACTCACTTTGGCCTCAAGGTGCTCGATTAGCTCCTGATCCGTGGGATCGAACTTGATGCCAGCCGGCAGCACCGACCAATCCATCTTGGACTTGCATCGGTTAATACAAGTTAAATGGTACTCAATGTATGATCAATCAACTGTTTAAGTAATTGATGAAGGATTTCGACAGATAAGTGCTACTCCAAATCTATAGTCCACAACACCCGAACAAACTGAGATCTCGGCTTCATTACTACATGCATACTCTAAAGACTTGAAAACCCCCATAAAGATCTAAATCATCATACAGGGCGATGGGACGAATACTCACAGGAGCGGCCTCGCTGGTTCCTTCCTTCATGCGGCTAGCTTGAAGAGCATCCTTGTTGAGATCAATTTTCTCAACGTCTTCCTTTTGACTACATGCAATGAAGTATAGCAGCTCCAGTAGCTCATCACTCATCGTAACAACTGGATCGGAACAAGGCGGCAGCTGGGAGGCAGGGAGACCGGGAGAGAATGGGACAGTGATTTTTGTAGAGAATGGGAGAGTGATTTTGTAGAGAATGGGAGAGTACTGTTGTACTACCAGAGGGGGGACTGTGCTTCGGTGCCTTAAGGCACTTGCCTTTGTGCCTATGACATGTGGGCCCAACAGGCCCAGAGGGGTGAGGCTCACTTTGGTGAACCGTACACGCCGTCGGGACTCTTGTGTCACCTCACGCGCAGCGTGTTGTCACGTCAATTCAATGTGAGAACATGATGAATAATTTGACCGACGTATACTAGTACTACTAGTCGTACAAGTACTACTTACTAGTACGAGTAGCGCTATATACGGTATAGAGGACTACTAGTACTACTAATTTAGAAATGGAGTACATTCATCCAATCTCCAGGTTGCTTCCATATTGCTGTAAATAATATTAGAGGGGCATTGCTAAAGGCTTAGTTTTAAGGGCATTATGCGAGAGTGTTTAGAAGGAGCTTAAAAATGGGTTCCTACAAAGTTACAAGGTTGTGCGACCGACTTTGTAGGCTACATGAGTAATACAAAACATAATTCCCATTGGACAACACTTTCACCAACAAGTACACACTTGAAGCCTAATTTATATATATGGCTTCTGCACAGCATCTCCATCATCATTATGTGTACATGCTACGCAGGTGAGTTAGGATGCACTTGATCCCAGAAAGGTATCTATCCTTCAAACTAACTACAGTACATTATATCCAACAAAAGAGGGTCATGCTACAGCAACAAGATACATGGCTTAGTCTAGATATCACTACGAATCAAATTGTGCATATTTGTTGTTGGCATGAACCACATGGCCGCATGTCGGGTTTGCAAAAGCCATCCATCGCTTGGAAGCTTGATGCCTTTCACACACTGAAGATCATCTGGCAACAACCTGTGTCGACGAATCTCTAGATATGGTGATTCATGAAAACCATGGTACGATGTGTAAACACAGTTCCCCCTGGCGAATGGAAGTAGCATAGCACAATAATCATCGCCGGTGATATGATCGATGATTCGTTGGATAATTGGATAATTGAGCCCGAGGAACAGGGAGTGGTTGCCGAGGCTGTAAACCCACCTCCAGTTGAATATGTCTAGCCCAACGGAGCTGGGATCTTTCTCGAACACGAAGTAGCCATAGCCATCACAGTCGCAAATGCCGCACACATTGTATTGCATGTAGTTTGATGAAATGGTTTG
This sequence comes from Thinopyrum elongatum, assembly GCA_011799875.1. Lineage (NCBI taxonomy): Eukaryota > Viridiplantae > Streptophyta > Magnoliopsida > Poales > Poaceae > Thinopyrum > Thinopyrum elongatum. Next base: position 131,627,440 of record CM022297.1, on the reverse strand, counting down.
GTCATGTGCGAATGAGCATCAAATTCCCACCGTCGGTTGAACGAGCGATAAACCACCACCCATTGACTTGTATATTTCCAGGTCCTAGAATTATAAAGGCCAGGGCATTTGCGTCTGCTGTAACAAATCAAATTGGAGACTAAAAGGACAAAAATATACAATCAAGTTCAGAGTATGTGTGGAATTAAGATTATTATAACAGTGACACAGATCATAGCCAGAGAATTGCAATGCCGTGGTCATAATCATACCCCAATTTTTAAAAATAAGCCAATGGCTTTCATATTCTAGCAATATGTCATGGGTTCAAACATCATGTAAAAATGAGAGGAAAACAGCTATGCCAGTGCCTACTCATATTCTACCATAGCAGTTACTACAGTTCTCATATCAACTCTAACTATAACATGCGTGGTTATAAAAATCTTGGAAATGAGAGTAACATATAGCAATCATGAGGTTATACTCATAATATCTATTCTAACAATCATTAGATGCCAATTGTTCTCATATCATCTCTAACAATAACATGTGTGGTCATAAAAATCTAGGAAATGGGAGGAACATATAGCAATGATGTGGTTATAGTCATACTATCTATTCTAAATTTCTAAGAATCAACAGACAGTCGTATTCATAAGGTAAAGATGAGATGAGATAGAACAATTACACGATGATAGATTCCACCAGTATATGCAGCCAATCTGTGCGTCGATGATGTAAACGATGCCATCGTGTACTATAGCATCAGTCAGAAATGGAGGGTAAACAAGATTGATGATGAGCCATAACCATGTATGGTGACCAGATTCCAGATAGGCTAATCCCCCGTCGAACAAGGCAATGAGCTTGTAATCCATATAGTCACCCGATGGTGTGGGTACTTCCCAGATTACAACCTTGAGAAAACGGAGGTCGAACCAAAAGCTCAACGCGTCTCGTGCGTAGTAGGCAAGAGTGTTCAGCGGGCCGCGAGGCTCGATGCCGGAGGTATCCAGTGATGGAAGGGTGATCTCTCGCTAGTGTAGATATCCATGAGACACCACGGACTACCGGATTGGTGGATGAGGACGATCTAGTTGGCCTTCATGCCCGCCCAGTAGTGGTCGCGCATGAAGGACAGGTGGGTGGGGAAGTGGTAGCATGTCGAGGGGCACGACGGCAACCTCCGTAGGATTGTCAAGTCGGTGTCTAGGCCACCTGCGAGGATCGGGCATCAGCAAGCAGGGTGTCTCGAAAAGGGCCGGCCGGCTGCAGACGAGTACATGGTACATAAACACCGAGCATGCGGCCAGATGCATACTGCTGAGTAGGTCCATACGATTACAGATCTGCTCCAAGAGAACATCGGGAGGGAATTCCAATCGCGGCTCTGCGTATTAGTCGGTTCTGCCATAGGTTTTTTTTAGGGCACTGAGTGATTGGGGTTTTCGGTGCCTGCGAGCGAGCGGGGAACTGGATGTGGGTGGGCGAGCGAAGAAGATGGCGTGTGTGGCCGAGCAATGAGAGGGGGGATATGGTACACACGAGCTACCGAGGAAGATGGTGTGGGCGGGCGAGTAGTGAGCAGAGGGAAATGGTGTGTGGCCGACGATGGGGAAGAGAGGAGTAAGAAGAGAGGAGTAAGAAGAGGGAAAGACTGGCAAGAAGGTGCATTAAATCTCAATTCTACTAGTACTACTACTAGGATATACCGTCCTTCGGAGTGTAAATAGTTAAGCCGATGACATGTGGGTCTACCTCAAGAGGACCCATATGTCAGTTAATGGAAGAGAGAGGTGCGTACGCGTATTTGCGGAAGTGTGCTCCATTGGAAAACATGCATCGTGGATTGTCACTTCACTGTGAAGGCTAGTTGAATAGTTCTCTCTGACCGAGATGGGGAATAATGGATTGCCAAGACTTCCTATCTATCTATGCCTCTACTCTCATCCTATCCAACAACAAGAACCATTGGCCAAGGCACTCGTCACCAATTATGTATGAGTACTACTAGTACTACCTACTCCCTCCTTTCGGTTTATATACATGTCAATACAAAAATCATCAACGAAGGTAGTAGTAGATGATGAGTGCCTGAAGAATTTTTACCAAAAGTACTCAATAATGGGCGCATTTTCCTCAAGAAAATTGTGCTTATGAACGTATTAATTGCAATGCATGCGTGCATGCGTGAACAACAAAAGACCAGAACCTTTACATGCATTGGTGAGTTTTCTCTTAATTCTTGCATGCAACGTTTTAATGAAGCTTGAAATATGAACATGTCAATGGGAGGGAGTAGAAGTCTCATGCATGCATACATGCAACACTCACATGTACACATGCACGCACGCAACACTCACGCATCCATGCGGCACACAACACAAGATGCAACACACACGCTCACGCTCAAGTGCTCAACCTACACGTCCATGCACACACATACACAGCTAGGGTGGTTTGCGCGCAAGGGTTGGACTCTTGTCGCGCCTACGTAAAGTTTTGTTTAACTAATTTCTTTGCTCTGCCAACTGACAGGTCGGACCCAGAAACCAGGTGCCAATTTAACCAGTCAACAAAGTGCCACGTAGACTATTTGGCCGGTCAGCAGGGTGCAATACGGTGCTCTACGGTGAGCTAGTGACTGTATAATCACTGCAAAACTATATAGTGACCATAATGAGCGTAGTATGAAGTCTAGTGACCGTATTGTTACAAATATGTTGACCGCTAGTGTATTTATCACATTTCAAATTAAGCCATATCAACCGGAAAGGACGCAGTATCGACTACTACCACTTTGATGTGTCCCGTCAACTCGCTTAACGAGGAGAAGCTTGCTTACTACGCCCTCGCCCACGAACACGGTGGCTCACAGGACAAGAAGAAGCTTGCTTACTATGTACGCCTATGCCCTCTCCCTCGCCCACGCGCATGGTGGCTCGCAAGACGAGGAGAGGGTTTTGACTACAATGCCCTCTCCCTCGCCCTCGCCCTCGAAGTGGACGTGCAACAGTTCATTCGGTGTCAGATTGCCAGAAGCATATTTTACTGTAGTATCAACATTGTTGGACCTCTTGAAGAGGCGAAGAGCCAAGTGCAAGGTTTATAGGAGTACAAATTGTTGGACCTCCCGAAGAGGCAAAGAGACAAGCGCAAGGTTTATAGGAGTATGAGTTGTCGTCCTAGTAGTACACTACTATAGCAAACAACCACTGCTGTATGATGCCGCCACGTCACCTATAGCCAAAGTTGTGCCACCTTTTTTTTCTCACAGAGCGTGTGGGAGCCCGTGCAATAGCCACACAAGTTGCACGTACACATAACACATTTACTAGTAAGTTCTAAAGGACAAATGCCAACATGCCACACAAGTTCATCTCCACTTCATGTGATAAATTTGTGCACGACTACTCTACATATATTTACAGCGGTACCATTCATAATTTACCATACTTCACTTGCATGTTATAGATGGGCTCCATGTCCTCCTCCACATTCTAGTCCTAGGTGTTCTTCATAGATGGCACGATTCATAGCCATGGGCAACGGGAATCATTGTCGCAACTTTCTAGTCCGGTTCCACACGATGGTGACTAATCCAAGCTGAAGCGGCATAAATCAGGAATAACATGTCCTAGCATGTCGTTTATCTGGTAGTGCGTACTGAAGAGCATCATGGGGGTCGAACTCGGCGCCGTTCATCTGGTACACGCGGCATCTCAGATCTGCACACATGGTGACGTACATGGTCAAGGTCCATGCATGATAATGGTGTGCTCAAATATGGCGCTCAGTAATATTGTGTAGCAAGTAGTATAGAGGAAGTACAATAACTGGCTTATTATATATAGCCAGCCTTGGCTACAAGGATGAGATAGTAAGACATGGAAAAACAAAAATGGTGGGAGCTAGTGGGTTCAAGTCTTCAAGAGCCTAGCTATACGTGTCCTCCTAGATAAAAAGTACTACTCCTGACGATCCATGCGACATACTAGTAGTAGTAGTACTACTAGTACAACGAAAGAGAAGGCGAGAGGGTTAAAAAAATCTGATACTAAATTGTACTAGTAGTAAACATGTCCCTGTCAAGAAAAGAAAATAACTAACAAGTACTACTACTCTAACACACAGCAATGAGAAAATGGAATACCTGGGTAGATGGTGACGGTCCGATCATGGTAGATCGTGCCACCTTGTTGCACATCAATGGTACCATGTGTAACGATTGCTAAGATAGTTGATCCCAATTTGCCAAAGTCAGCTACAAGGTTCCAGGTTAGACTGAATCACGGATGCAAATGCACATCCAGGATCGGCGATCTGATTTTGATCGGGGGATGCCTGGTCCCTGCAAAATAGTGGAGTACTGTTAGGGATGCAAATGATGGTTTGTGCATTCCGTTTGTTATCTCCCGTACCGTAGGATGGCATCCAGATGAAACAAGTCCCATGGCTTGTCACCGCGAAGATGCACACGGTGTCTTCGAACGTGTAGGGGTACAAATCTGCCGTGGCCAACATGTGCCAACCTCTGCCTTTACGGCCATTTGTATTGATGGCAATCCTTATGTCGAACACCACGATGAGATAGTAATAGTTGTAGCTGCGGTGCTTTGTCGGCGGGTCCGCAATTGCTATCTTCTTCAATCTCATGGTGGCATCATCATACATATTCAAGCCCAGCCAGTCCGGAAGGCCAGTCCCAATGGTGGAGAAGGGGTCTACAGGAACGGTCGCACTGCTGTGGATGTTGTGCAAAATGATGGTGGTATCCGGCCGGAGGTATGCAAGCCAATCTCCGTTGGCACCAACCCAAACCTATATATGCGACGGTGGGCAATGGAGAAATTACGGGATGGAATAACTAAGTAATATATTTAGAATATACACTACATGATCAAACTCCATGACTAGCCTGCTCATCGGACAAAATCCGACTACCTCTCAACGTCGACAACTCTAGGGAGTCAACATGCAACCACAGCCACATTGCGGTGGACTATTCAATGGATTATCCCATTGAATAACCTTCTCCTAGAGGACGCATGGAAGACCAACAACCATGGCCTTCTCCCAAGCCTGTTTACGCATAGTCTTAAAATAGTTGGTGTAGGAAGCATCGAGTCTTGCGGAGGTGAGGAAGTCAGAGCAGCGTGTGATTTCTCCCAGAGGATTGTCGTCCAAGGTCTCCCAAACCTGACGAGGAGGAGAACTGCCTGGCGAATCCATGGCAGCAGCGACAAACTGCCTTGGTCTCTTCGGGGGGAGGGGAACTGGCAAGGAGGAGATAAGATCGTAACCGCAGGGCCTCGTCCCTTCGTTAAGGAAGTAATGCGGGCACACATTAGTGATACTGCGATGGTGTGGTTGTTATTTACTAGTACTGTAGTAGTACTTTCTCTACTTCTATAGTGCACCAGTTTTGAACTCTTGAATCTCAAGGCCAAGGAGCTACAATTGCAAGTGGAGGGTACTACTGTTCTCTAGAACCATCGTTGTACTATCAATGCAGGGAAAGTACACCTACGTACTCTCCCTGCTCTATTCAAGCGCGTAGCTAGCCTACTCAGCCGCTCTGTCACGCACACACTAGCAGCCTGTTTATCACTGACGGTTACTATGGGGGCAGAACATTTGAGTTCTTTGATACCGCGAGACTAGGCTTTTTCTTTTCCATTTGTGGAGGTGTAATGGATCTCGTTGAACTTTGTTTGTTGGTCCTTCTTCTTTATTAATGAGATGAGGCAAAGCTTTTGCTTCCATTCCAAAACAAAAAAAATCGCGTCAAGAGGGATTTTTTTATAGAGTTTAGAGCCAATAAAGGAGAGAAGTCCATGAGTGCAACACCACAAGCTGTAGAGTAGTACTTTACGTCCAGAGCCATATCGCATAGTTCCCAATGCGGTGCTAGGCTTTTCCGACTCATCGGGCTTAATTGGGAGGCGCTAGTTTAAAGATGGCAGCCGAGGAAGCAACAATCGAGGGGCGGCTATGGCGAGAACGCAGGCGAGAAACACTGCTGTGATATATAGGAGTACTAGTACATACTACTACTCTAGTACGCAAGCCACGACATGATGGCGCGTGCAAAATATACGGGAGCAAAAATCTGTGCACGTGGCTGGTCTATCCGGTGCACCCAGATTGTGGTGCGGCACGTGCGTCGGACTTCAAAAGTCAAACCACCAGTGTACAAATAAAGTTTTCTTAATATAAACTCAAAGTAATTTAACATGTATCTGTATATTTCAACCATGCCAGAAGAAAGAAAATATATTTGAATTAAAGCATGAGAAACAAAAAGAATACGATTACCACTGATTTTGTTAATGGACAAAATTTAACGCCTGGTCTAAAATGAGCCATATTCACAACCTAATTTGACTTGTTTGTTTCTAGAGTTGTAGTGAATATTCTAAAATATTTTATGTGCGTGTACAATTATATTCAGTTTTTTTGAAAAGTTTGCTCCAGTAGGCATAGTAGAAACAAACACTCTCACGCAGGCGGTAGGATTAATAGTTTTTTTTAGCAGGACGACAAAATATTGGCTCGGAGGGAGGTTAATAAAATATTTTAAAAAAGGCCGGCATGCATTCGATGGAGATCGAACCCACAAAACTAGCTATACTCCCGCAACCACTAGTAGTACAATGCAACGTATAATCGCTATTTGTCACTAGTACATTGTTCCTTATACATATTGGAGTATTTAACAAAAAAACTACCACTTTCCAACCAGCCCTACCAAGAAGCCACTACTCTACAAAAATAAGCAAAAACATACCAAAAATTTCTTAATCCGTCGCAATAAACTACCAAGTGCCGATTAGGCACGTTTAAACCCATGTGGCACATTAAGTCAACATTGTCTATTTGACAAGCATGTTAGGCGTTATGACTTGTGGGACCTACATGTCAGTTTGGACAAAAATCCCCGAGTCGCCTCCTACATCCGGCCCGTCCACCTAGTCATCCTCGGCCATGGGAGGTAGCCATCGCTTCCGGCAGAAGGCGAGATCAAAAGCGCCGGCGGCACGGAGCCCATCTTGCGGCAGCCCAGAGGCCAGCTCCACACGGCGGCCGCTAGCTAGCCAAGCTAGCACACACCCTGTTGGATGCATCCAGCTGCTCATATGCAAGGTTTGCTAGTTAGGTTGGCATGGCGGTGCAGCGGCTTGCTCGCGTGTGCCACGCTAAGGCTAGCCATCTGGCTCGAGTGAAGGCCAGCGCGGCGGCTTGCTCGCGCGTGAGCCGTGCTCGGGCCAGCCAACCAACCCGTGCGGAGGCCAGCGCGGCATCTGGCTCGTCCGACGGAGCGGCGGCCAGCTCGCCCATCATCGGCGCCGCCGACGAACACGCATACGAACTGTTTCAAGTAATGTTCAAGAAAAATAAATGATTGGAGGAGGAAGAAGAGGATAGATGCTCACATGTAGGTCCCACCTGTCATAACGATCAACACAACTGTCAAATAGACGATGTTGACTTAAGGTACCTCGTCAGGACAGACGTGTGGGCCAACCCTGTCATAGACGGGTTTAAACGAGCCTAATTGGCACTTGGTAGTAGTTTTTTGGCGCGGATTAAGAAATTTTGGGCATGTTTTTGCTATTTTTTGTATAGTAGTTTCTTGCTAGGGCAGGTTGAAAGTGGTAGTTTTTTGTTAAGGCATTCACACCTTGGTTGAGCGTGTGTGCGAGAGAGAGATAATGCGTGTGTGTGATATGGAGAGCCTAAGGCAGAGATAAGAGATTCTTTGTGTGTTTGTGTGTGTGGAGGATAGACAGAGACATGTGCATGGGGCTTTGTGTTGTGTAACATGGAGACAGATAGACATAATCACAGAGTGAGTGTGTGCAATAAGCATGCGGACATAGGGAGAGAGGTGTGAATTAGAGAGACGGAGAATCTTGGTGTGCATGTGAGTTAGAGAGAGAGAGAGAGGGATATATATACCTAGAGCTGGAGAGAATATACAAGGGAGTGTGTCTTAAAAGAAGGATGCAAATAGATGGGGTGGTGTGTCTGTGTCTGTGTCTGTTAGTGCACGCGCGTGTGTGTGAGAGGGAGTGTGTGTGTGTGTGTGTGGAGAAGAGAAACCATTGATGATGTAAACCTAGTAGGGAACACTGGTACCGTAACGTGCTATACAAATGGTTTTTAACCCCTTTCCGCGACGGCATTCTGAACCGTGGCCAAGTGAGTGCGTGCGATAAGGGGGTCCTACCCACACGACCCAAAAACCGTCGGGGATAGGCGAGCGGCTACTGACGATCGCCTTAGAATAAACGTATGAGAAGTCGCCCTAGTCCCACATGTTACGTCTCGACGTTACGTTTCTGATCCGAGAGACATCTGAAACGATTACGCCGCTATAGTCATGTGAAAAAGATGGACATCACAAACATTTAATCTACCGATGTGTTTGCGATAGGTACATTATCGCACACAGTTCAAGAATGTAAAATGTGTGCGGTGCCTCTACTAACACCAACGTGTCCATTTTCATAACTGTGTGTGATAGGTATTCCTATCACACACACATGGTTGAAACATTTGCCGTATTACCATGAATCGCACACGCATATGAGACAAAACCGTGTGTGCGTCCGTCGGGCATCGCAAACGTTTGACGTCAAAGAACCGTCTGTTCTCTATTTTTCATCGCACATGCTGCTTTCTTTCTAACCGTGTGTACATTATTTTATTCACTCATGTTTAATTTTATTTTTCCCTGTAATTTATTATTCGAATTGGAAATTTTGAAATATAAAACATGGAATTCAAATTCTCAGCACAATGGTTCAACAACCAATCCATAAATAAAATTCTCAGTACAATATGTTCAGTAATTACAGGATTAGGCAGCAATTAACTATGATGAACCACAATATTTAGAGGCGGTAAAGGTGAAGAGACAAGTGTAAATCATTTTGGCTGCCGATGGTGTTGAAGAAGCGGAATGCCCATAATGTGCCCTCCTGCATGCCATAGGCACGAACAACTTTTGTCCAACCCCTTGTGACGATCGCCCGCCCATCCTTCACCGCCTTCAGGAAGACTTCTAGAGCATTATCATGGTAGCATGAATTATATACTTTAACCTTAGTTGCCTCCACTCCGGTCATGTAGTTTGCAAGGTAATCGTCAATAAATTGCTTCAAAAACGACTGAAAAGAGAAAACTTTCAGATACTCAGGTCTAATAGAGTAACTTGTTGTGGGCAGGGGGAAAAGGCAACACATTACTTACCATCCTAAAGTTCACTGTTGTCTTGGACAAAGTGTAAATAAAGAGCTTAATTCCCATCACCCGTTTCTTTCGCCTAACAATCTTTCTTAGTTTCCTCACTTGACGCTTGTTTATGAATATATCATTGCCCCATACGCAAAAGGGATCGAAGCGTGGATCAGTACCGCTCATATATGTACCTACAAGCAACCAGTAAATGTTAGAAGCTAAACTGAGATTGCACAAATGATGTAAAATACAAGTACCTATGTTCCTAAGTACAAGTATTTTTAGAGATTTCCTTATGAACTACATACAGATGTATATAGAATTATAGACATAGTTTAGATTAGAATCTAGATTCACTCATTTTGCTCTGTATGTAGTCTATATTAGAATCTCTTAAAATACTTATATTTAGGAACAGATGGTGTATAAGACATGGGATGCAGCTAACCTCGATGGCAAACAACAGCATCGCCCATTGTAGCCCTGTGTAAGTACATGGAAAGGCAATGTTAACTACAACAGGGTTAACATCCACCAAAAATAGCAAATGGTAATAAAACGGAAGCATCTGTAGTGATACCTTCATTGCAAAAAAGTAGCACTGTAGCAAAGGGACGGATTAAAAAATGGATAGAATAGTTTACTACAACAGACAACCTAGTATAGCCATTGAAACTGGTACTGATAAAAATGAAATTGACAGAGTTAAACATCGCAAGGCAGGTGTTGCTAGAGCAGAGAATGGCCTTGTTGTCTATAAAAAGGTAGGGAAAATAGATAAAACGGGCTAGGCGTGTTTACTACAACATGCTTAATACATGAACCGTACAAAACATGGCCATTGCAACTGGTATTGGTAAGATTCAACTGGTCAGTTCATACTTGGTAAGTCCTGAGGGGTAGTTGTTGGGGCACTTCATATGGACAAGAGCCTGCCCCAAGTCGGCCACAGTGGAGGCAAGGTGTTCCTCCGGGTCGAAGCGTGGATCAGTGCCGCTGACATGTGTACCTACAAGAAGCAAGTAAATGTTAGAAGCCAAACAGCAATTGCACAAATGATGTAAAATATTGTAAGACATGGGATGCAGCTAACCTCGACGGCAAACAACAGGATCGCCCGTTATGGCCCTACGTAAGTACATGGAAAGGCATGTTAACTACAACAGGGTTAGCATCCACAGAGCATAGCAAATGGGCAGCATCTCTAGTATATCTTCATTGCGGAGAGTAGCAGGGTAGCAAAGTGACAGATTAAAAAATGGATACACATGTTAATTGCAATAGGCTTAACATCATCCTAAGTCATGTTTTGTAAGTTTGTAGCTACTATTGGTGAAATTGAGCTGGACAGTTCATACTTGAACATCACATAGTGTGCAGTATTGAAAATAACAAGCCACGTTTAAATACAGCCAACCTAGTATAGCCATTGAAACTGGTACTGATAAAAATGCAATTGGCAGAGTTAAACATTGCAAGGCAGGTGCTGCCAGAGCAGAGAATGGCCCAGTTGTCTATAAAAAGGTAAGGAAAATAACTAAGACATGTTAGGCATGTTTACTACAACATGCTTAATACATCAACCGTACAGAACATAGCCATTGCAATTGGTATTGGTAAGATTGAACTGGTGAGTTCATACTTGGTAAGTCCTAAGAGGTAGTTGCTGGGGCACTTCATCTTGGCCAGAGCCCACCCAAAGTCAGCGGCGGCGGAGGTGAGGTGTTCCTCCGGGTCGAAGCGTGGATCAGTGCCGCTGACATGTGTACCTACAGGCAACCATAAAATGTTAGAAGTTAAACTGCAATTGCACAAATGATGTAAAATACTGTAAGACATGGGATGTAGCTAACCTCGACGGCAAAAATAGCATCGCCCGTTATGCCCCTGCGTAAGTACATGGAAAGGCATGTTAACTACAACAGGGTTAGCATCCACCAAAAATAGCAAATGGGCAGCATCTCTAGTGATATCTTCATCGCAGAGAGTAGTAGCACGGTAGCAAAGGGACAGATTAAAAAATGGATACAACTGTTAATTACAAAAGGCTTAACAGCATCCTGAGTCATGTATTGTAAGTTTGTTGCTGGTATTGGTGAAATTGAGCTGGACAGTTAATACTTGAAAATCACACAGTGTGCAGTACTGAAATAAACAAGGCACGAACATGCTTAATACATCAACCGTACAAAACATAGCCATTGCAAGTGGTAGTGGTAAGATTGAGCTGGTCAGATCATACTTGGTAAGTCCTGGGGGGTAGTCGCTGGGGCACTTCATCTGGGCCAGAGCCTGCACCAAGTCGGCGGCGGCGGAGGCGAGGTGTTCCTCCGGTTCAACACGCACAGCGGCCATCACGCCATCGACCGCCATTAGCTCCTCGACCTCCATGTGATATGTGGTTGGGCTTGCGCGGCAATGCTCTGGAGGTAGGGGTGGTGGGGATTTGGAGGCATGAGGATGTTTCACAGGTGCCATTTAAGGAATCAGGCCGGGGTTGTGATAGCGATCGGTGGGTTACCTGACTAGATCGACGATGCTCGGGCAGAACGTAGATGTGGTTGAAGCTGTGGTTTCGGCGGCTGCGGTTTGAGCTGCCGAGAGGGAGGGGGGGCGCGGGGGGAGATACTGCGGAATTTTGATGGGTGGGGATGTGGTGGGAGGAATAAATTCTGAAATCGCGTGCCTAATGAAAATTTCGCTGCGAAACTTGAAACTTGGGCGGGGGAAACACAAAACGCAGACGAAGCGCGTAAAATACTCGTGTGCGAGAAAAGAGAAAATTGGCAGATCCCGTCTCCAAAAAAATGTACACGTGTAGTTGATTTTTTCGGTCAACGGTACGCTTCCTTTATTAGGAAACATCGCACAGGTAACTGACTTATGGATCGTTAACGCAAAAAAACGCACACCAGTATGCCATAGAAACCATGTGTTTTGTGATCTTCTAATAATTCTTATATCTATCAGCATCTCCAGCCGCACCTAATTTAAAAATCTCTTTCATTATAGCAGGATTATTCAATGTACATGAATGAGGCAAAGGTGACACCCGATTAACAATCATCGGTTTATGAAATGCAATTGTAAGTGCATCTAGTGCCCCTTAGTGATTTTGGTGTATTGAAGACTTATAGGTTAAGGGTCTAATGTGTTTGTGAGTGTACACAGGTCTATAAGTCTATGAGGAGTTTGTTAATTACGATGAATGTCGACCCCTAAAAATGAATGTCTTCAATTGAAGACTTTGAAAGTGAAGAAATTGGTGTGACCCTGAAGACTTGATATTCATGCGAGGATTATGAAGCGTGAAGACTTTTGTTTTCGTAGTTTCATTTTCTTCTTCTTGAGTCATAGGAAACACCGTACTGTTAAAGGGGGTCGAGGTAAAACTAAAGAAAAATTTCCAAGTGATGCTCAACTCAAAATCCTACACCTACCCAATCCTTTCGAGTGAAGCCATTGGAAATCTCATACAGTTTAGTCAAGTTCTTCAGTGACAGAGACGGAGTTCTTCTGTTCTCTGAGGAATTTGTTCTGACTGAGGAGTTAGAAATTCGCCAGTGTGGATTGCCTACAAGTGAGGATTATGATAGCCCTGAGGAATTTGATACTCAAATTTTCGACCGTTGTTGTGCTACGTGCCAGCTGTCCCAAAATATCTACCCACCTAATGGTCATATCATTGAAGGGCATTTATGTCTTATCATGTCGGGCTGCTCCCTAGGCTATAAATAGCCGCCCTCTACAACCACTAGCTGGTTGGCTGCTTCAAGAGATAGATTGACACTTGTCATTTAGAGCATCCCATCCTCCGAGGACTTTGAGCGAAAATCATCAAGTGAGGAAAAACCCAAAAACCCAAACACCTACAAACCCAAAGTTATTGAGCATCACTGAAGAGATTGTTCCTGTGTGGAACCGACGCTTGTTACCTTTGAGGACTGTGCATCCTCCAGACGGTTAGACGTCATGGTCTAGAGCATCCAAGAGGAAATTGTGGATTGCCGAGTGACCAAGTATGTGAAGGTTTGGAAGTCACCTGAAGACTTACCACGAGTGGTTGGGCGAGGTCTGTGTGACCTTAGCTCAAGGAGAATACGGTGAGGACTAGGTGTCCTGGACTGTGTGTTCAGGACTGGGTGTCCGGGACTGTGTGTCCTCAGGTTTAAATACCTAGCCGCTCCAACCAGACGTACAACTGTCACAGCAGTTGGAACTGGTCTACCAAATCAGTGTCTTCACCGAGCTACTGGTTCTATTTCCTCAACCCTTTCATTTCCTCGCATACTTGCTATGTATTTGATCATTACTGTTTGAAGACTTTGTCTGAAGACTTTCTCAATTTCCTCAGTTCAAATTCTTCAGTCAGTTTGTCTTCAGCCTGCTTATCCTGTGTTTACGCTACTCGTACTCTGTGCTTGTTTTCATTTCATCATGATGACTGTGCTACTGCTCTGTTATGCTTGCATCTGAGTACTCATTCCGCTGCTAAGTAGTTCGTCGCTTAGGAATTTCCTCACCTTGAAATTCCTCAGTGACGAATTTGTAAAAATCGCCTATTCACCCCCCCCTCTAGTCGATATAACGCACTTTCAATTGGTATCAGAGCAAGGTACTCCCTTGTTCTGTGTGATTTTGGTTTAACCACCTGGAGTTTTAGTTATGTCGACTGCAGGCATGATCAAGGTCTCAGCTAGGAGTCCTAACTTCGATGGGACGGACTACCCCTACTGGAAGAACAAGATGCGCATGCATCTTGAGGCAATTGACAACGACCTCTGGTATGTTGTGGAAAAGGGTGTTCCCTCTGTCACTCCTTCCGTAAACGCTGCTGATGTGAAGAGATTCAAGCAACTCGACTCTCAAGCGAAGAATATCATATGTGGCCATCTGAGCAAAGGGCAGTATGGCAGAGTGAGTGCTTTGGAGACAGCTAAGCTTATCTGGGATAGGCTGTCCAAGGTCAACGAAGGAGTCTCAACTCAACGTGACTCTCAAGTTGACGTTCGTCGCAATCTCTTCAACCGCTTCAAAAGACTCGACAACGAAAATGTTCAGCAAACCTTTGGTTGCCTCATTGACATTTCAAACGAGCTTCAAGCACTGGGTGCCATTGACATCACCGAGCATGAGGTGGTGAAGAAATTGCTGAGGTCACTCGATTCTTCATTCGATACACTGGCACTGATGATTCAAGAACGTGGTGACTACAAGTCACTTGATCCTGCTGATATCCTCGAGAGGCTAAATACTCATGAATTCCAACTAGCTGAGAAGAGAGATCTCTATGGACCGAGCTATGGTAGATCTCGTGCACTGAAAGCCAAGGCAGTCTCTGAATCTGAAGATGAAGATTCTGGTAGCAGCCTTGGTGATCCTGAAGAACTGAGTCAGGAGCTAGCAATGCTCGTGAGGAAATTCCAGAAGTTCTCTAGACGTGGCCGATTTGGAAAATCCTCAAGAGGTGATGACATGAAATCAGATTCCTCATCCCGTGATTACAAGAAGAGAACTTGCCATAAATGCAAGAAACCTGGTCACTACATTACTGATTGTCCTCAGTGGGAGAAGGAATCAAAGAAGAAGAAATACAAGGATTATAGTTCAGATGACTCTAAGAGGAAGAAGAAATCTTCAAAGTCCTCATCGTCAAGATCTTCAAAGTCTTCATCTCACAAGAAGAGCAGCTCCAAGAAAGCTCGGGCATTCATTGGCAAGGAAATGGACTCTGAAGCTGAATCTGAGGAACATGAGGAAGAGGAGGCATCTGAGGAGTCAGACTCTGGTGTGGCGAGCCTAGCCCTTGCTACTGCTTACGTTAGCAAGTCCATCTTCAACACTGAGGAAAATGGCTTCCCCAACACTGCTGATGACGGCAATGATGACTATGCTCCCACCTATTGCTTCATGGCAAAAGGTGCGAAGGTACTCAAATATCCCTCCTCTGAATCAAGTGAGGATGAATCTGATGATAACCTCAAACCCAGCTATTCCAAACTTGCTAATATTGCTGTTAAACAACAAAAGGCTTTGGAAAAGGTTCAAAATATGCTAGACAAAAGCAATGATCTGTTAGGTGAGGAAATGGATCGAACTCAAACACTGACTGATAATCTTCAGCAACTACAGTCTAAGTTTGACAACCTTCAAGGTCGTCATGAAACTCTCCTAGCCGATCATGAGAAGCTTTCTTATGAATTTCTTCAAAGAAAGCAAGATCTTGAGAAGCTAAGGGTGAGTCATGAAGATCTTCAGAAGGAAAATGATTCTTTGCTTGCTCAACAGATCAGTTCCGCTCAGGAAGAATTTATTCCACCATGCTTGAAATGCATTGAACATGAAACTGCTAATTCTTCACCTGAATGTTCAAATGCTTCCATTGCTGCAAATTCTTCAACTATCTCTGTGGTCACAAATTCCTCATCTGAGGATACCACTAGTATCACTGACGAAAATGCAGGGTTGAAGGAATTGTATGTGACAGGCATGTACAAAAGCCTCAAAGGGCATCAGACTCTTTGTGATGTGCTCAAAAAGCAGATCTTGAACAGGAACTCTAGGAAAGAGGGTATTGCCTTTGAGAGGAAACTCAATGCTGATGGAACCTACTGGAAACCGGAGCAGTATCCCAAAACCTCATGGGTTGCTGCGAAGGGACCTCCCGTAGATCCATCCACTTTATCTGGCTTTACTTGTGAATCCTCATATTCATCTGATGAGTCATTTGACTCCAACTATAAACTGTTCAAAAATCAGAATGGTGAGGTATTTGCTAGATATGTTGGATCTAACTGCAGGAATGGTCCCCCTATGAAGAAAATCTGGGTTCCCAAAAAGTGCCTTGAAAGTCTTCAGGTGAATGTCCTCATGACACCACCTGTGAAGAATAAGAACCCCAGATCAAATTCTTCATATGAATCAAATTCCTCACATGGATCAAAGTCCTCACATGAACATCATCGTGCTAACACTTCTGTTTCGCAGGGAAAGCCTAAGGGCTATGAATATATGCATTATTCTTCAAATCATTATGTTCATAAGTCCTCGAAGAATTTCTCTGCTTATTCATATGCTTACCCTAACCCCTCTTATGTGAAACGAAGTGGTCTGGCGTCTATGCCACCTTTCTCTTATGGATCTCGCAGAATGATGAACTCTTTGCCACCCCTCCAGATGTGGGTGGTGAAGAAAAGGAACTAATCTCTTATGCAGGGTCAGGTCTCCAGACGAACTAAATCGTCTGAAGAATTTGCTGGAGACCTGAAATGCTTGAAAGGACGCAAGCTAATCATGAAGAAATGATTTATTCATTTCTCACGTCCTCACATTGCTATATATACATATGTTGCTTTAAATGATGAAATATGTCTGATGAATTTGATGTCATATTCTTCACTCTGAAGTATATGAGTTCGTAAGATGCACTAATTCATCTGCAGGATGATTTACCCAAAGCTACTGAGTGAGTCCTCGATAGTGGATGTACAAATCACATGACCGGTGACAAGAGCTTACTGATGAACACTCCTTTATCTCCATCACACTTGAAGCATATCACCTACGCTGACAAAGGCAAAAGCAAGGTATTGGGTCTAGGTAGGGTTGCAATCTCAAAGGATCGACACATGGATAAAGTCATGCTTGTCGAGTCCCTCGGATTCAACCTCATGTCTGTCTCAATGCTTTGTGATCTTGATATGGTTGTTGTCTTTGGCAAATATCGTTGCTTAGTGCTCATGGAATCTGACAATTCCAAAGTCTTCGAAGGCTTTAGGAGAGGAGACTTGTATATTGTTGATTTCTCTGCAGGACCACAGCCTGCCACTTGTCTACTTGCTAAAGCTTCAGAAGGCTGGCTATGGCATCGACGACTGGGTCATGCTGGCATGAGGAACTTACACATGCTCGTGAAGAAAAAGCATGTCATTGGCATCGAGGGTGTCAAATTCCTCAAAGATCATCTTTGTGGGGCTTGTGAGGCTGGAAAGATGACCAGAGCCAAGCACCCCTCGAAGACTATCATGACTACTTCTCGTCCTTTTGAATTGCTTCATATGGATCTCTTTGGCCCTACTCATTATGCCACACTAACAAATGCAGCATCTCTATATGGCTTTGTCATTGTTGATGACTATTCTCGTTACACATGGGTGCATGTCATTACTTACAAGACTGAAGTGCAGGAAGTCTTCAGACGATTTTCCTCAAGGGCTTCGATGAATTTCGGCGTGAAGATCAAGCATATACGTAGTGACAATGGGACTGAGTTCAAGAATACTGGTCTTGATGACTATCTCGATGAACTTGGTATTACTCATGAGCTATCTGCCCCATACACTCCTTAGCAGAATGGCGTTGTGGAGTGCAAGAACAGGACTCTTGTTGAGATGGCTCGCACCATGCTTGATGAATACAAGACACCTTGTCACTTCTGGCCTGAGGCAATTGATACTGCATGCCACATCATCAACAGGGTATATCTTCACAAATTCTTCAAGAAGACCTCATATGAACTCCTCACTGACAAGAAACCCAATGTGAGTTATTTCAAAGTCTTCGGTGCTAAATGCTGGATTAGAGATCCACATCACAATTCTAAATTTGCACCGAAAGCACATGAAGGTTTTATGCTTGGTTACGGAAAGGACTCGCACACCTACAGGGTGTTCAATGCCTATCACAACAAGGTTGTTGAAACTGTAGATGTGCGGTTCGATGAAACTAACGGCTCGCAAAGAGAGCACCTACCTCCTGTGCTAGATGAAAAGACACCTGAGGAAACCATCAAGTTCAAAGCTACTGAGGATGTCATTCCTACCGAAGAATCTGCTGAAGAAATCATTCCAGAACATGAAGAACAGCATGCTGGCGCATCTGAAGAAAATGGCTCTGAAGAAAATGCTGAGCCAAATCAAAGTCGTCAACCTGCTCATCCCCGCGTTGCAAATGAAGTACAGATTGAGAGAATCATCAACGACATCAACGCACCAGGTCCTCTGACTCGCTCAAAAGCTTCACATTTATCTAACTTTTGTGGGCATTTTGCTTTCGTCTCTATCACAGAGCCCACCAAAGTTGATGAGGCATTTCTGGAGCCTGAATGGATTCAAGAAATGCAAGAGGAATTACATCAATTCAAGCTGAACAATGTGTGGGAGCTTGTCAAGCGACCGGACCCATGCAAGCACAATATCATCGGTACCAAATGGATCTACCGCAACAAGCAAGATGAAAATGGCCTAGTGGTGAGGAACAAGGCTCGTCTTGTAGCTCAAGGCTACACACAGGTTGAAGGAATTGATTTCGATGAGACTTTTGCACCTGTTGCTAGACTTGAGGCTATTCGCATATTGCTTGCTTATGCTAACCATCATAATATCATCTTATATCAAATGGATGTGAAAAGTGCATTCCTCAATGGTAAGCTTGAGGAAGAAGTATATGTTGCTCAACCCCCAGGTTTTGAAGATCCTAAACATCCTGACAAAGTCTTCAGACTCAATAAGGCCCTCTATGGCCTCAAGCAGGCCCCTCAGGCGTGGTATGATACTCTGAAGGAATTCCTCATGAAGAAAGGCTTCAAACCCGGTTCACTCGACCCAACTCTTTTCACCAAAACCTATGATGATGAATTATTCGTGTGCCAAATATATGTTGATGATATTATCTTTGGCTGTACTAACCAACATTATAGTGACGAATTTGCTTACATGATGAGTGAGGAATATCAAATGTCCATGATGGGAGAATTGAAATTCTTCTTAGGTCTTCAAATTCATCAACAACATAATGGCATTTTCATTTCTCAAGAGAAATACCTCAAGGACGTTCTGAGAAAATTCGGTATGCAAGAATGCAGAGGCGTCAAAATCCCTATGCCCACAAATGGCCATCTATGCACTGATGAAAATGGAATAGACTTCGATCAAAAGGTATACCGCTCCATGATTGGTTCTTTATTGTACCTATGTGCATCTAGGCTGGATATTATGCTTAGTGTTTGCATGTGTGCCCGTTTTCAAGCTACACCGAAGGAATCACACTATAAGGCTGTGAAACATATTCTTCGATATCTAGCTCACACTCCAACACTTGGATTATGGTATCCCAAGGGCTCGGTTTTTGATCTCATTGGATATTCTGACTCTGACTATGCCGGTGATCGTGTGGACCGCAAGTCAACTTCAGGCACATGCCATTTCCTCGGACGATCCTTAGTATGTTGGTCCTCGAAGAAGCAGAACTGCGTATCACTCTCTACTGCTGAAGCTGAGTATATTGCTGCTGGTTCTTGCTGTGCTCAATTGCTATGGATGAAGCAAACCCTCAAGGACTACGGCATCAATGTGAAGAATGTGCCACTCTACTGCGACAACGAGAGTGCCATCAAAATTGCTCATAACCCAGTTCAGCACTCGAAGACAAAGCACATCGAGATTCGTCATCATTTTCTTCGAGATCATGTGTTGAAGGGTGACATCTCTATTGATCCCGTGAAGTCCGAAGAATAGCTAGCGGATATCTTCACAAAGCCCTTGGATGAGAAGAGATTTAGCAAGTTGCGGTGTGAGCTAAATATCTTAGAATCTTCGAATGTCCTTTGAAAAGGACACACATCCTAACACTTATGCAAATTGATGACTTAGATGTGCAACACACGAAGAAACGTTTTTCTTCAATCAATGAAGACTAACCCTCTAAGTGTGAAGAAATTAATGAAGAATTTGATTCTCAGAGCCCTACGACAATTGTACGCGGTGTCTGAAATCATCATTCTTACACGGTGGGTCACGCCACCACAAAAAGTTGAAAATCTTCAAAATTTGAGTTTTTCATCATTGTGCAAATTCTTCAAATTTTCAAATTCTTCAACTTTGCAAAATCTTCACTCTTTCCGTCTATGTTCTTCATTGACTATATATATATATTTGAGTTTTCTGTCCTCTACAGCATTCACTTATTGCTAATTCTTCAAGTTGTGTTTCTTCTAAGTGAATGTGATCGGACCCGTTCCCCCTCTATGCTAAACTCAATCCAGTCCGTTCACAAATTCTTCATGTGCGTTCTATTTGAAACCCGTTCAAAGTCTTCACTGTGTCCTTGACAGCTGAAGAATTTGCGAACGAAACATTAAAATATT
Organism: Thinopyrum elongatum; assembly: GCA_011799875.1. Classification (NCBI taxonomy): domain Eukaryota; kingdom Viridiplantae; phylum Streptophyta; class Magnoliopsida; order Poales; family Poaceae; genus Thinopyrum; species Thinopyrum elongatum. The sequence goes on along the minus strand of CM022297.1, from coordinate 131,607,069 downwards.
CTTATCTGAATTTTCGGCTTTTGCCGTTCAAACTGTTCCTTATCCCTCGATAAGATTTATCTATTCACCCACGATCTAACACGATCTCCACTTCACAGTTCGTGGGTGACACATGTCGCTAGGATGAGAAGGGTCAGGGGCACGTTTGTCCATTTTCTTCGGACGAGCGGTTTTTCACCTCTGCTATAAATACCCCTCACCCTCCTCAGAGCTCATTTACCCCGCTCGATCTTACTCCCTCGCTCGAGCTCTCAGACCTAGCGCCGCCGCTACACTCCATCGTCGCCGGTGAGGACGAGCTTCACTGCCTCGACCTCGTCGCCGTCGTACTCACGCCGGCCGCGGAAATCCTCACTCTGCCGCCGCCGTAGCTGTTTTCCATCGCCAAGTTAGGGCGTGGAAGATCTGAACGGACGAACATCTCCACTGCCATTCTCAGTTCATCGTGTTCTTCGTCAAGGGTAAATAAAATTTATTTTTACTGCCCTTGTTGATTCTGATGATTTCCACAAAATCTTCAAAAGGTGTTTATTCTTCAACTTTCATGTTCTTAAACACCAACTTGCTTCTGTCCTTGAACAGTTTCTCTAAGCAACGTTTTTCTTCAAGATTCCTCAATTGTGTGGATTTTCAATCTACACAACTCTGGAACCTAAGTCAAAAATGCTTAGTGAAATTCCTCAAGACACCCCTGGTCATCTTCCTCAAACTTGATACTTTTGAAAATCTTCTGAGAACGCATATGACCTCTCCAAAACTCTTCGCACCTATATTTTGTTCACAGGTACACATGTCCGCTGCTGAATCTCTAGGTTCTCATCAACTTAACTCATTTGCAGCGTTCCTTGAAGAAAAATTGCACACCTCATCAGAAAATTCGATTGTTCAAAACCCTCAAGTGAAGAAAATGGCTGATGGTAAAAGACCTCAGAAGGGAGGAAAGAGGCCAGAAACAAATACTGCTTTTGAGATCCCTGATGACATCTATGATGAATATTGTACTCCTGATGAAGCAACTCATGGCAAGGAGAACAAAAATCAGCGCAAAGTGCGCATTCAGAAGATTGAGAGGAGATGGGCAAGAGAATGGAGGGAATATCGCTATGTCACTCCCAAGTACATGAAGAAATTCGCTGTTAACCCTCCATGTCCAAGACCTCCATTGGCTCCTGGCCAAGAAGCTGATCCCACTAGCATCAGAAGAGGTGAGGAATTTCCTCAGGAGTGGGCTAAGCGTCAAGCCAAGCTGGCCAAAGTGGCTAAAGAGGCAGTGAAGAAATTCAATGAAGATTCTGTTACTGCCGCCGTTGAGGCCTCTGCTATCAAGCCTAAGAAGGCTATGCTGAAGAAATCAGCTGTCAAGACAAGTTCCTCAGCTGCAATGCCCTCACGGCCTATTCCTCAAGCAAATTCCTCAAAAGCAGCTCCAACTCCCTCGGTTGCAAAATCCTCAGCTGCTCCTGCAAAGTCCTCAGCACCTGTGCATCTTGCCACATGCCAAAGGACTACTGGAATCTCAATTGCTTCAGGAGTCTCTGCAAGTTCTTCAGCTCCACCTCAGTCTTCAACAACTCCGACCTTGCTGAAGAAAAAGGCCACTGCTGGACGAGGCATAAGGCCAAGTCCTCACAAGAAGCAAGTCGCCTTTCAGGTTCCGTCAAGCGAAGACGAAGCTGATGATGAAGAATTAGCTGAGCTCATCAGAGATCGACAACAAAGGGCCGCTAGAGCCAAAGGCAGTGCTGTGCCCCTCATGCTGGATCCAAGGAAGATCCTTGATTTTATTGATCTATGGCACAAGAACCCTAACACACCTTTGCCTGAATTAAACCTCACTCCTGGTCAAAGTCACATGTTGACGGCCTTCATAAATGAAGAAAAATGGAAATTTGAAAAGGCCAGGCAGGTGAAGAAGGCTCAGTACAAGAAGGAGCGTTTTCTGAAGAACAATGTTGTGAAAATGTCTCCTGAAGAACTTGTGACTATGCAGGCTGAGATCAAAGCACTCAGTGATGAATTTCATGCATTCCATGCAGATTGGCTAGGTGCCAAAGTCAGATTCATCAGAATGGCAAAAGGATTTACTCCAAGTGTTGCAGCTTCATCGCAACCCAAATTTCCTCAGGCTGGAACATCTGTTCAGTCTGCTGAAGAAAATGAAAGCGCCAGAGCTGATGAAGAAATTCCAGTCTCTGAAGAAAATGCCAGGGCAACCTCCAATATTGCGCCTGAAGAGCAATCCAGGCCAGTTGAAGCATCTGCTACTGTGCCTAAGGAATCTGAACAAGCCAGGGCAACTGCATCAGTTGTGCCTGAAGAAATTCAACCAATTTCCTCTGCTCCTCCTGCACCGATGACAAGCATCAACCTTCCTTCTGCATCAGAAGCGAAGAAAACCAAGGCTGCGGAGCGAGCAGCTGTGAAGAAAAGGAAAGCATCTGCATCTTCAGAGTCTTCAGCCCCCAAGAAATTGAAGACTTTGAGGAGTTCATCTGAAAACCCAATTGATGCTATTCCAATATCAAGCATGCCATCAAAGGAGATCATTCCCTTTGGTGAGGAATATGAAATTCCAAGTAAATCTGATGAAGAAATTCCTTCTGCTGCTTCGACAGAGCAGATGGATGAAGAAATTGAAGTGGATACTTTCCCTTCAACCCCACTGGTATCATCGCCCATGCCTCAGTTCACAGCTGAAGAGGCAGGCGTTGAAGGAACTGAAGAAGATGAGGATGTGGATATTGGGTCTACAACACCTATTCTGAATGATGACTTTTGGGAAAGTCATCACCCCAATTCACCTCTGACAACCCCTCTACATCATGTTCCTTAGTCTCCTGTGCAAACTGAAGAAATTCATACGGGCTCTGATGAACGTCAAGCTTCACTTCACTCTATACCTGAAGAAGTTCCAGTCACTAGCGCTGATGTACATATGTCTGAAGAAATGAAGGCCAAGGCTGCTGCTGAAATTCCTCAGCCAGTTGCTCCAGTGGCTACACCTCAAGAGGCAGTAAATTCTTCAACTGTTAATCTTCAGCCCAAGCCACAGAACCCTCACTCCAAGAAGCAGAAGTTTAATGCTGAGGATTTCTTCAACGAGCACATATTCTTCACTGACTACAATCCCTATGACTCTGCTCATCTTCGTCGCAAGCGTTTCTGGACTGCAAGCCAGATGAACTTCTACTCCTCATTGTTGGTTGATAAGGATAAGTTCTTTGAACATGAGCAAATTCCTCATGTAGATATGGAATCGCTGCCCTGCTTCACACCAGTCCTCAGTGTTCTTCATGACGCTGGGTTACTCAATTTCTGCACCGACATCTACGATTGGAATGAAGAACTCATTCTTCAATTCTTCGCCACGCTGCACATTACTGGAAATGTTGATGATGTCAATTCATGGGTATTGGACTGGATGACCGATAATACTCATTTCAAAGCACCGGCCTCTGAATTGCTTCATGCCGTCCCAGTCAGTCCTCCCACTGAAGGTGCTAGGCTTCTCTATGTTGAACCTGAACTGTCTGATCATCTGATGCAAGTGCTGATGAAGCCTTTGAAGCCAGGCCAGGCTCCAAGGACCAAATTCCTCGTCAAGGAATTGCTCTATGTGCCAAGGACAGTCTATCGCATATTGACCAAAACCCTCAGTCCAATCAAGGGCCACAACTCTGATGATGAAGAAGTTGTTGGCATTATGAAGAATCTGCTGTTCAATATCATTCACGGTATTCCTATCAACTACCACGATTTCTTCATGAGGACTTTGGCCAATGCTGCACTGTCACCTTTTGAGTTGAAGCCTTATGCTCCCTGGATCATGAGATTCATCAGATCAAGGTCTTCAATTCATTACATGGCTGACTTTCAAAATCATCTCAGCTATTTGCCCCCTATTGAAGTCCTCAAACGGACTATTTCCTCAGCTGACGAGAAGGGCAAGGCTGCTGTTATTGATGAAGGTACTCGTCCATTGGATGGACAGTTTCGCAAAGCTACTTCCTATTCCACCAATGATGACTCTGCAACTCAAGATTCTGCCGCCAAAGCTTCAGAACATCATCCTCAAGCCACAGCTCCGCGTGTGATGACTGATCATGAACTTCTCCTTAGTCTTCATCAGAAAGTTGATCGAAATCACAAGTGGGTCAAGCGTCAGTTTGGTGCAATTCTTCAGAACATGACAGTCACTCAAAATACTATGAAGAAGAATCACTACTACTTGCATGAAGTCTTTGACCGCACTTGGGCGATTCTGTCTAATCTTCATAGTGCTGAAGAACTCAAGGAGATGGGCTTCCAACAGGACTTTGACTGGTCCCAGCCACCTTCGAAGAAATTCAAGAAAGTCAAAGTTCCTCAGCTTGTTGCCAGTTCATATTCTTCATCGCGCGAGACGGATGAAGCTGAAGACTTGAACGACACTGCGGCAGGCCCTACCTCAACAGTCGACCCCAACAATGCTGGCGCTCCTCCATCGACATGATGATGATATTCTACAGGGGCGTTAGTCCTCATTTTTCGTCCCTTTTGGTCATTCGATGACAAAGGGGGAGAAATTTGAGTTTAGTCTTCAAGCGGGTCTTATATATGGGCTATATTTCTGTTAAGTTTCAACTCTTGCTCTTCTGAGGTGTTTGCTCTGATGAGTTGTAAACTTAAGTCCTATGGTGGTCTGATACTTTTGAACTGCTTTCTGCATGCTTATTTCCTCAAGTACCTTAATGCACGCATGCTGAATTCCGTCAGACACCATATTTCATCATGCATTTCAAATTCTTCATATCATATGATAAATGCGTGTATGAATTTCAAGATATAGGAGGAGATCTCCATGATATTACTCAACAATGTGCATTTGCTATTTCAAAGCAAATTCTTCAAATATGCACATCTTCAGGGGGAGTTCCTCTATATCTTGCAATCAAATTCCTCAATATTAGTATTTACACTTCATACGTTTATCCCCATTGAAAACTTAACCTATATTGTCATCAATCACCAAAAAGGGGGAGATTGTAAGTGCATCTAGTGCCCCTTAGTGATTTTGGTGTATTGAAGACTTATAGGTTAAGGGTCTAATGTGTTTGTGAGTGTACACAGGTCTATAAGTCTATGAGGAGTTTGTTAATTACGATGAATGTCGACCCCTAAAAATGAATGTCTTCAACTGAAGACTTTGGTTTTCTTGAAGACTTTGAAAGTGAAGAAATTGGTGTGACCCTGAAGACTTGATATTCATGCGAGGATTATGAAGCGTGAAGACTTTTGTTTTCGTAGTTTCATTTTCTTCTTCTTGAGTCATAGGAAACACCGTACTGTTAAAGGGGGTCGAGGTAAAACTAAGGAAAAATTTCCAAGTGATGCTCAACTCAAAATCCTACACCTACCCAATCCTTTCAAGTGAAGCCATTGGAAATCTCATACAGTTTAGTCAAGTTCTTCAGTGACAGAGACGAAGTTCTTCTGTTCTCTGAGGAATTTGTTCTGACTGAGGAGTTAGAAATTCGCCAGTGCGGATTGCCTACAAGTGAGGATTATGATAGCCCTGAGGAATTTGATACTCAAATTTCCGACCATTGCTGTGCTACGTGCCAGCTGTCCCAAAATATCTACCCACCTAACGGTCATATCATTGAAGGGCATTTATGTCTTATCATGTCGGGCTGCTCCCTAGGCTATAAATAGCCGCCCTCTACAACCACTAGCTGGTTGGCTGCTCCGAGAGATAGATTGACACTTGTCATTTAGAGCATCCCATCCTCCGAGGACTTTGAGCGAAAATCATCAAGTGAGGAAAAACCCAAAAACCCAAACACCTACAAACCCAAAGTGATTGAGCATCACTGAAAAGATTGTTCCTGTGTGGAACCGACGCTTGTTACCTTTGAGGACTGTGCATCCTCCAGACGGTTAGGCGTCATGGTCTAGAGCATCCAAGAGGAAATTGTGGATTGCCGAGTGACCGAGTATGTGAAGGTTTGGAAGTCACCTGAAGACTTACCACGAGTGGTTGGGCGAGGTCTGTGTGACCTTAGCTCAAGGAGAATGCGGTGAGGACTAGGTGTCCTAGACTGTGTGTTCAGGACTGGGTGTCCGGGACTGTGTGTCCTCAGGTTTAAATACCTAGCCGCTCCAACCAGACGTACAACTGTCACAGCAGTTGGAACTGGTCTACCAAATCAGTGTCTTCACCGAGCTACTGGTTCTATTTCCTCAACCCTTTCATTTCCTCGCATACTTGCTATGTATTTGATCATTACTGTTTGAAGACTTTGTCTGAAGACTTTCTCAATTTCCTCAGTTCAAATTCTTCAGTCAGTTTGTCTTCAGCCTGCTTATCCTGTGTTTACGCTACTCGTACTCTGTGCTTGTTTTCATTTCATCATGATGACTGTGCTACTGCTCTGTTATGCTTGCATCTGAGTACTCATTCCGCTGCTAAGTAGTTCGTCGCTTAGGAATTTCCTCACCTTGAAATTCCTCAGTGACGAATTTGTAAAAATCGCCTATTCACCCCCCCTCTAGTCGATATAACGCACTTTCAGCAATCAAGTGTCAACCTGCCTCGCTCGCATAGCCAGATTTGATCCTATGCAACAAGAGAGAAGCTTGCTGCCATCCGCCGGCGCGGCTATTTAAGCCAGTGTGTGGCCATCTAGCATGGCGAAGTGGGACTAAAAACCAGTTGCGGGTAGCTCTAGTCTCCGGTGGCTTCCGGTGACTGCGGGCGGATGTTTCGGGAGTATTTAGGGCCGGGGTGCGGCTACAAAACTTCAGTGAACACATGCTAATCAATGCTCAAAGCCCTCAAAGGATGCACTTACCGACATTGTACGTTAATAATAGATAGTACCAACTTAAAGTACTACTAGTAATTTGCTCTAAAACTAGTACGTATGTAGTACTGGTAGATGCTCGTAATTAATTATACAAACTTACGGGCGACACACGCACTAACTACTTCTCACATGCTGGCATCAGGGCATGCTAGCTAGACGGCGTCGTTCTCCTTCCCGGCCTTGTCGGCGGCAGCCCACCGTGCTTCGATCTCCGCCGAGCTCTCCTCAGCACTGCATGCGGCCTCTTCTTTCTTGCGGCTGCGGGACTCTCTTTTCTTGACTGCTTTCTATCATTTCCGCTCCTTCCGTGCGGCTTTGGCCGCCTCTAGATCCACCGCCCATTCGGCCATCGCAGCGTCAAAGTCCGCCCATGTACTAGTGCGGCTGCGAGCGGTGATGAACTCGGCACGGCGGGATGCCATCGCTTCCTTGCCATGTGTGCGGTCACGGGTGGCGAGGAACTCGGCCCGGCGGGATGCCATTGCTTCCTTACCAGTTACTGTGCACCACGGTGCCATGAACGACGCTTGGAGAGAACTCTGGGACGGAGTGGCCGGACAGCCCTACAGTGCGGTGGTTTTTAAGAGCTCAACGACAAACGACAAAGGAAATTTGGCTTCCCTTACAATCTTGCTCATTCATTATCGCACACGGTTCATCTCCGTTGCCTCCGGAAATAGTGTGCGCTGAGCCTATTGTGTGTTGCATTATGATTGGCTGCAACCCCAACCACGCGGATCGCGCGTGTGCACCGTAGGATGCCGCGATCGAACGGCAATCCACGTCCCTCACATCACACCCGTGCAGCTGTAGCTGGATTGGATTTATATGCGCTAAATGCCTAGAAAATGCACATAATCCCCTAAATATGGTAAATGAACCCGGAAAAGTGCCAAATTTGAACACAGTGATTTGCAGGGTGTATGTTCACTGTAGAAAAAAAATCAAGGACAAAGAACGAAGGAAATTTGGATTTCCCTTCAATCTTGGTGATTTCCCTCTCAAAACCATGGAACTTCCTCGGTGATGGTTCAATTTATGAAGGGCGTGCATGACGACATAAGCCAAACCTTCTCAATTTTTTACTAGGGCATGGTGAGGCCATACCAAAGCACATGCCAGGCGTCATGTTTTTCAAGCATTTATTTCATTTTTCTATAGTTGAAAAACCAATAAACAAATGTTTGTGGTTGACTATTGCCACACATTTCATCAAAATCTCTGCCCATTCCTTGTAAAAGGCATGCGAATTTACTAAATAGCACGAGCATGGTTTTCCAGACCGTTCTTGTGCACCTATTCATGCACCAATTCTTTGAATTTGAATTATGTGCATTAATGCCTAGAAAAATGCACATAATCCCCCAAATATGGTGAATGAACCCGGAAAAGTGCCAAATTTGAACACGGTGATTTGTAGGGTGTATGTTCATCGTAGAAAAAAACTCATGGACAAAAGACGAAGGAAATTTGGATTCCCCTTCAGTCTTGGTGATTTCCCCCTCGAAACCATGAAACTTCCTCGGTGATGGTTCGATTTATGAAAGGCGTGCATGACGACACAAGCCAAACCTTCTCAAATTTTTACTAGGGCACGGTGAGGCCATACCATGGCACCACGCCAGGCGTCATGTTTTCCAAGTATGTATTTCATTTTTCTATAGTTCAGAAACCAATAAATGACGCGTTTGTGGTTGACTATTGCCACACATTTCCTTGAAATCTCTGCCCATTCCTTGTAAAAGGCATGAGAATTTACTAAATAGCACGAGCATGGTTTCCCAGACCGTTCTTGTGCACCTTTTCATGCATCGATTGTTCAAATTTGAATTATGTGCATTAATGCCTAGAAAATGCACATAATCCCCTAAATATGCTAAATGAGCCCGAGAAAATGCCAAATTTGAACACATTGCATTGGAGGGGGTAGGTTGATCGTTGAAAAAAAGCTGAATGACAAACTAGGACGGAAATTTGGATTCCCCTTCAATCTTGGTGATTTCCCCCTCGAAACCATGAAACTTCCTCGGTGATGGTTCGATTTATGAAGGGCATGCATGATGACATAAGTCAAACCTTCTCAAATTTTTACCAGGGCACAGTGAGGCCATATCATGGCACCATGCGAGGCGTCATGTTTTTCAAGCATGTATTTCATTTTTCTATAGTTGAAAAACCAATAAACGATGCGTTTGTGGTTGACTATTGCAACACATTCCCTTGAAATCTCTGCCCATTCCTTGTAAAATGCATGAGAATTTACTAAATTTCACGAGCATGGTTTTCCAGACCGTTCGTGTGCACCTTTTCATGCACCGATTATTCGAATTTGAATTATGTGCATTAATGCCTAGAAAATGCACATAATCCCCTATATATGGTAAATGAGCCCAGAAAAATGCCTAATTTGAACACGTTGCATTAGAGAGGGTATGTTGATCATTGAAAAAAAACTGAATGACAAACTAGGATAGAAATTTGGATTCACCTTCAATCTTGGTGATTTCCCCCTCGATACCATGAAACTTCCTCGGTGATGGTTCAATTTATTAAAGGCATGCATGACGACATAAGCCAAACCTTCTCAATTTTTTACCAAGGCATGGTGAGGCCATACCATGGCACCACGCCAGGCGTCATGTTTTCCAAGCATGTATTTCATTTTTCTATAGTTGAAAAACCAATAAAGGACGCATTTGTGGTTGACTATTGCCACAGATTTCCTAGAAATCTCTGCCCATTCCTTGTAAAAGGCATGAGAATTTACTAAATAGCACGAGCATGGTTTTCCAGACCGTTCTTGTGCACCTTTTCATGCACCAATTGTTCGAATTTGAATTATTTGCATTAATGCCTAGAAAATGCACATAATCCCCTAAATATGGTAAATGAGCCCGGAAAAATGCCAAATTTGAACACGTTGCATTGGAGGGGGTATGTTGAACGTTGAAAAAAAAACTGAATGAAAAACTAGGACAGAAATTTGGATTCCCCTTCAATCTTGGTGATTTCCCCCTCGAAACCATGAAACTTCCTTGGTGATGGTTCGATTTATGAAGGGCATGCATAACGACATAAGCCAAACCTTCTCAAATTTTTACCAGGGCACGGTGAGGCCATACCGTGGCACCATGCCTGGCATCATGTTTTTCAAGCATGTATTTCATTTTTCTATAGTTGAAAAACCAATAAGCGACGCATTTGTGTTGACTATTGCCACACATTCCCTTGAAATCTCTACCCATTCCTTGTAAAAGGCATGAGAATTTACTAAATAGCACGAGCATGGTTTTCCAGAACGTTCTTGTGCACCTTTTCATGCACCGATTATTCGAATTTGAATTATGTGCATTAATGCCTAGAAAATGCACATAATCCCCTATATATGGTAAATGAGCCCAGAAAAATGCCAAATTTGAACACGTTGCATTGGAGAGGGTATGTTGATCGTTGAAAAAAAACTGAATAACAAACTAGGACGAAAATTTGGATTCCCCTTCAATCTTGGTGATTTCTCCCTCGAAACCATGAAACTTCCTCGGTGATGGTTCGATTTATGAAGGGCGTGCATGACGACATAAGCCAAACATTCTCAAATTTTTACCAGGGCACGGTGAGGCCATACCATGGCACCATGCCAGGCGTCATGTTTTTCAAGCATGTATTTCTTTTTTCTATAGTTGAAAAACCAATAAACGACGCGTTTGTGGTTGACTATTGCCACACATTCCCTTGAAATCTCTGGCCATTCATTGTAAAAGGCATCAGAATTTACTAAATAGCATGAGCATGGTTTTCCAGACCGTTCTTGTGCACCTTTTCATGCACCGATTGTTCGAATTTGAATTATGTGCATTAATGCCTAGAAAATGCACATAATCCCCTAAATATGGTAAATGAGCCCGGAAAAATGCCAAATTTGAACATGTTGCATTGGAGGGGGTATGTCGATCGTAGAAAAAAACTGAATGACATACTAGGAAGGAAATTTGGATTCCCCTTCAATCTCGGTGATTTACTATCACACGCGATTCATCTCCGTCGCCTCTGTGAACCGTGTGTGTTCACCCGCACATGCAAAAGGAAAAAGAAAACCCTCGCCCCCCTGCCCACTTCATCACCACCCACTTGCCCCAGACTCCTCCGCAACTCTGCACCTCATCAACTTCTATCATGGCGGCCATCCTAAGCTTGACGGCTACCGTCGACGGGCAGAGGTCGCGCTCCAAACGGCACGGGATTTCGCCCCTACCTCTTGCCGCCGCCTATCTGCACCGACTTGCACCGACATTCTAGACTTTGGTCGATTGGGGTTTTCTGCGGGATTGGGTCGGGGATTTTTCTCATGGAGAAGGTAATCAATTTAGCGAAATATTCACTCATCTCTTATAGCAGCCCGTCCATCGCTGCTAATCAACTAGCGGAAATCGCAGTGGATTCATTTTTCTTCTAGCTGATTCGAGCGTTTTCATTCATGTGTTCACAGTGCGAGCACAAATCGGGCAAGTGTGCTCGCGGCCAGTTGGAAACAAAGTTCTATCTCACCAATCCGGATGACTTCAGGGAGCGCTCGGTATGTTCAATCTCACCCTACCACGGTCGGCATGGCCTAAATTTGTGAACATATACCGTCTATTGCTACATTTGGACAAAAGGTACTGTGCCACATGCAGCCTAGACGCCGAAGCCGATTCTCCCCTATATTAGGCAAATTAATGATGTATTAATTGTTCATTCAGTTACTCTCATATTTGCATCAAATCTTTGTTACATTATCTATTTTTAATTATATATTTTCGTACTTTGCTTTCAGCTATATATTGTTCTATTCTATCAGTTACTCCCATATTTTCATCTTGGTCTGTTATTTTAATATATCTAATTTATGATCTTAATTTTCATTTCAAGGAATACAGTCCTTGCTTTGTAAGAAGACGAGTAGAAGGAAATCTTGGGCTTTACTTTGTTGATGACTCCATGGATGTCATATTGACAATGCATCATGGATTTACAATGACAGTTAGCGTAAAACTTGATAAAGATGGTCACTCCTATTTTGATGTGGACGTTTGGAGAAAAATTTCTAAGTTTTATGAACTGAAAGCTGGCAATAAAATTCTAGTGCGTGCACCACAGCCTGGTCTAATTAACATGGATGTTTACTTCCCCAACGTCATAAGCCGATCAAAGTCTGATCGAGGTTAGTGTTCTTTCAACTTTCTCCATGCTGGCATATTACTTAGCAAAATCGGGTATTTGTTCTGACTAATTGATCACTATTTAAACAACCAACAATTGTGATTTCATTTTCTGACTCCGTTCCGAGGCAGTAACAAATTCTAGTTACCAATTTATGCACACTATATATTCTTCTGCCATGTTCTGAATAAATAATACCTTTCCACCTTTTAAGCAGGATATGTTGGATGTGTAGTTAACGATCTGTATGTTACTCAGCGTACCGAATTTCACTGGAAATACTTGAAGCATGTCATAAAATTTGTTGATAATCTGACAGAGATAGCACCGCATATGAACGCTGGATTTTGGATGGGGTTAATTATACCTAAGGTGCACACATTGAACAAGACCAATTGTGTGCACAAAACGCTGGTACAAAGTCTTATTTTTATGTTGATGTTCATAAATTATATATATCTTCAACGATATGTTACAATTGGTTTTTATTCTACATTTCAACAGAAATTGCCCACTGTAGCTGTTCCTGAATCGATTTCCCGGTGTGGTCCAATTACACTTGTGCCTGCTAATAATGCCAAAGTGATTGCATGGTACTGCATTTCCCGCAGAAATGGAACCATTCAAATTAACAAGTCCTCACTTGTCGTGGCAATGCATCCATATTGGAAAATTGGAGACACTATTCTACTCATGCTCTACCAAGGCATACGAGGGTTCTTCCTTTTCATTGACGAGATGCTGAGTCACTATGATCAAGCTACTTCCAGCGGATAGTTGTGGTTGTTGGTGCTCAGACACTTAAAATGTGCCGGTTGTTACTATGTTAAGTATGTAGATATGGACCATATGGTTGTTGGCCCCCAGCCTCTTAAAATGTGCTAGTTGTTACTATGTTAAGTATGTAGATATGGACCATATGGTTATCAAAACTGTGTTACGAAGATCCTCCTTTTGTCGAATAGTGTAACCACTATATATATGTTACTCAAATGTTGTTGGCCAAGTTCTTAAATTTTCATGGAAAGTATTAGTATCATACACAGTTCATTCAGTTTAAGCGTGTGCCCGGTAGAGTAGAGGATGTCCATGTTTTCGACGTGGCGATCAGCACCGATGTCCATAAGGCATTTGCATATTAATTGTCCATATTGCAAATTCAGATAATATACAGATAGGCCAGCCCATACAATTGACATATTTGACATGCATGAAGAAATCAATTGAGTATATATATATATATTGCTAATTTACAAGAATATAACGAATCTCACGCGCAAAAAAGAGCTACACTGTGCACCTGACGCTGACCCAGCACACACAGCAGTCATCGTCCATCAGCGTGTCGATCATGGGCTTAGTGGGAGCGGAGGCCACCAAGTCGATGACCTACACACCTTGATCGATCGAGGCTGGGGCAGACTCGACATCGGGAATCGCTGGTACTGCCTCGGGCACAGCACTCACTAGGGCTACCGCGACCGCCGGCTCTGCCCCGGCGACGTCCGGCAAGACGACGTTGGCTCTCGGCAGGGCTGCCGTGACGGCCCCCAGGCATGCCCCGGCGACGTCCGACGCTGCGCCCTCCTCCATCTAGGACATAAGCCTGTGCCTCGTGTGGCGGCCGCCACTGCCGCAGTTTTCCTTGCGTCGTTGAGGTCCCTCCTCCGCCGCCCGCACCATCCGCCGCACTCTGCGCCGAGCCAGCAGTATCGCCCACTTGCGATCCCTGTCCTCTTTTAGGATGACCCTGGCTAACCTGGTGGCTTGCTCGTACCGCGTTTCCTGCTTCCTCTAGCCATCGCCAGGAGAGGCGGCGGCATGGCCGTCGACCGTCAAGCCGACCATCGTGCCTTCAGCCTCGATTCCACCATCGCGCGACTCCATCCCATCGTCGGTCGTTGGGGGTATGCCGGTATGTGTGGGTAACTAGCTAGCAACTGGATCAATAACGAGTCGCCGCCGGCGGCCATTTTTGTGGTTATTTATAGCTAGCAGCTGGCTAGGGGATTGGGGATTTTACAATTCACTCCTATGGAGCGTGGGAAGCCTTCGATGGAGCGCGGGAAGACTAAGTGGAGCACACAACCCGACAACCGTATGCAGTGTCACGTGTTATCGCAGACGTGTTACCATAAGGAAACGTATGTGTAACTTAATAATCATCGCACACAAGTACTCGCACACGCATCGCGTGCGATACTCCTAGCCACCGCAAGCAACTAGTTTGCATTTTCAAAGTTTTTTGTACACACTGAATCTCACACGAATTAACTGTAGTAACCGTCTGTGTTATATTTTCTCATTGCAAATAGTTCAGCCGAGTGGGATGTTTGCCGCGTATCACACACATCTTGTTTACACAGATCGTTTGTATTCTTTTGGGTCATCGCAAACAGATCATCTATGTGAATTGTATGCCGCATATCACACACATCTTGTTAAGTTGAACCGTTTCTGTTGTGTTTTCTAATCGAAAACAGTTCGTCCGAGTGAACCGTATGCCGTATATCACACACACCTTGATCTGGCTAACCGTTTCCGTTGCATTCCCTAATAGCAAACAGTTCATTGGAGCGAACTGTATGCCGTATATCGCACACACCTTGATATGGCTGCCTATTTCTGTTGTTCTGTCTCATCGCAAACAGTTCGTATGGATCAACCGTATGCCCCGCATCGCACACGCAACTAAAATCTAAACCGTGTTTGATGTATCCGTCATCGCAAACATTTTGCATCTTTTTTGACGGTTTTTTTACATCACCGTTTGCGATTAATGCATCACACACAGTTTCTGTGATGCCGGATAATTAAGCTACAGTAACCTCACCCTAATGTGCCATGTCTTCATGTTTTATTAAGCCAAATTGCCACTTGATGAAAATCAGAGACACATTCAAATTTCAAATAACAAGTCAAATTCTTACTTCTTCAAACTGTCAAATAAAAATGTTCGATGGGTTGCAAATATTCATTAAGTAATTAACATGTAGGAACCAACATTTAATGGATTTTTAAATTACCCCTATAAGTATTTAAAGTGGCCAAGTAGCACTTATTATGCCCATTTAAATGTAAACTTAATTTCAAACATTTTCGTTTAACCTCGAACTTTTTGGGCAACACCAAAATATCGTATAGTAATTATGTGAGAAGTTTAAACTTTAACTAAAATCGTTTAGTACCTAAACTAAATACAAAATAGTAGATAAAAAGAAAACAATAAACAAAAATAAAAAAATAGAAAACCTAAACTATTGGGCGCTTTGGCCCATGTGGCTGGGGAGGCCTAGGCCAGCCGCCCTCCTCCCACCTCCTGTTCACAGGAGGACGTGGAGACCATCCATGGCGCCCCGGCCAGGTGCGGGCCATCCACGCCTCCCCCCCAACAACAAGACCCCGCTCGCCCACCCTCTCCTCGCTGGAAACCCTAGCACCCCGGATCCCCTTTTCCCCCTCGTCCCTCGCCTTCTCTGCCCGATCCCGAACGCAGCCGTTGCCGTGCCGCCGTCGCTCCCGTGGCCATCGGCCTCCCCGTGCCGCGCCACCTCGTCCAGCGGACTCGCCGCTGTCGTCTTCGTCGTCCTCGCCTATATATCAGAGCAGCAAGGTTGCGTAGCCGCCTTCGTCATTTTCTCCGCCCACGACCGCCGCCGCCGTCATCGTCGACCTGCACCACCCGAAGCATCCCCGTCCTCCCCGAGCTGCCCGTCGCACTCCTCTGTGAGCCCCGCCTCTTCCTCATTCTTCCCCGAGCTCGGATTTGAGCTTGATGCGTGTTCCCCACCGTGCCTGTAGCTCTCCCGCCACGCCTGCGCCTCCGGCCCGGTCGTCGCGCCCCGTGTGCGCCTGACCGCGCGCTGCACGCGCGCCTGCGCCCCGCCTTCCTCCCCGCCTCCCTTCGCCTCGGCTCGCCTGCACACCCGCCCCGCCATGGCTGCTGCTGATCTGCTGCGTTACTGGTTGCTGCTGTCTGCTAATGTTGCCGCCGCTACCTGTTGTTTGCGCTACTGCTCGCTGCTCTATTACTGCTGTTGCTGCTGCTGTTCCTACTAGCAGCCGCAGCCGCCGCTGATGCTGCTCCTGCTAGCAGCTGTTGCTGCTGTTGCTAAGCTGCCGTGCCGTGCTCCTCGGCTGCTGCTGCGCTCAGCTGCTGCTCGTACTGCTGCTTGCGGCTACTGCTGCTCGTGCCTGCTGCTGTCGTTAGGTGCTGCTGCCGCTAGCTGCTTTGCTTGGCTGCTGCTCTGCCTTGCTGCGGCTACGCTAGCTGCTGCTGGCCATGGCCAAGGCCGTGCTGGGTGTGTTGTGTGTGTTGCGTGTGTGGTGGCCGGCCCCTAGTTTAATTAGGCTAGGGTTAATTAGGTTAGGAACTAATTTAGTGCTAAGTTAGTCTAGTAGTAGATGACATGTAGGACCCCATTTAAATAAGTTAGATTTGTTTAATTGTTTAGGTAAATATTCTATGACATGTGGGCCACACATGCCCTTTTGACTAGTCAAATTGACATGGTCAATTCGGATTAAACTAAATATAATAATTCCAGAAATTTCAAAAAATATTAAAACTTCGGAAATTAATAGAAAAATAACCGTAGCTCAGATGAAAATACTTTGTACATGAAAGTTGCTCAGAAAGACGAGACGAATCCGAATATGTAGTCCGTTCATCTACCACACGCACCTAGCATAGCGAACATGCAACCGTCCCCCTCCGGTCCGTCTGTCAGAAAATGCCAAACACCGGGAATACTTTCCCGGATGTTTTCCTCTTTCGTTGGTGTCACCTATCCCTGCGTTAGATCACCCCTGGCACCGCGTATTGCCTTGTTATATTTTTTGTGATGCTTTGTTTGCTCCATATTTACTGTTTCTTCCCCCTCTTCTTCTTCGGTAGACCCCGAGACCGGCGCTGATGCCACTGAGTGCGACTACATCGTCGACGACCCCTCCTTCTCAGCAGAGCTTCCAGGCAAGCCAACCCCCCTTGTTCATCCCGATATCGCCTACTCTTTCCCTCTACTGCTTGCATTAGAGTAGTGTTACTGTTTCATCGGTTTGATCCTATACTGCTGCATAGCCTGTCCTTGTTACTACTGTTGATACCTTACCTGCTATCCTAAATGCTTAGTATAGGTTGCTAGAATTACATCAGTGGCCCTACATTCTTGTCCTTCTGCCATGCTATACTATCGGGCCGTGATCACTTGGGAGGTGGTCACGGGTATATACTATATACTATATACTATCACACTACTTATGTTACTGTTCGGATGTGGGGGCTGAAGGGGCAGGTGGCTCCATCCAGGTTATGATGGGCCTGGGTTCCCGACAGCCCCCGCGTGATTCTTTAAGGTGGAGCGACAGGGCAGGTTGTGACCACCTAGGAGACAGGTGGGCCTGGTCCCTGGTCGGCGTCGGCGGATACTTCAAATAACACGCTTAACGAGATCTGGATATTTGATCTGAGTCTGGCCATTGGCCTATACACACTAACCACCACGCGGGAACAGTTATGGGCACTCGACGTCGTAGTATCAGCCGAAGCCTCCTAGACGTCAGCGACTGAGCGTCGCGCGCTGGGTTGGACCGCGTAACGCAACTTCCTTTGTAATGGAGGTTGCTAGGTCTGCTCATCGGCCGCGTACGCAACGTCCAGGTGTGCAACGGGCGATGGGCCCAGACCCCTGCGCGCTTAGGATTTAGACCGGCGTGCTGACCTCTCTGTTAGGCCTAGGTAGGGCTGCGACGTGTTGATCTTTCGAGGCCGGGCATTACTCAAGAAAGTGTGTCCGGCCAGAGGGATCGAGCGAGTTGGGTAATGTGGTGCACCCCAGCAGGGAAGTTTATCTATTCGAATAGTCGTGTCCCTCAGTAAAAGGACGACCCGGAGTTGTATTCTGACCTTATGACAACTAGAACTGGATACTTAATAAAACACACATCTTACAAGTTCCAGAGACAACCCGGTGATCGCTTTCCCACAGGGCGACGAGGGTAGGATCGCTGGGTAGGATTATGCTAGGCGATGTCACTTGTTACTATACTTGCTACTCTCTTCTACATGCTTCAAGATGGAGGCTGCCAGAAGCGTAGTCTTCGATAGGACTAGCTATCCCCCCTTATTCTGGCATTCTGCAGTTCAGTCCACAGATACTACCCATTTCATTGATACCGATGCATATGTAGTCTAGATCCTTGCTTGCGAGTACTTTGGATGCGTACTCACGGTTGCTTTGCTCCCTCTTTTCCCCCTTTTCCATTCTTCTCGGATGTCGCAACCAGATGCTGGAGCCCCGGAGCCAGACGCCACCTTCGACAACTCCTACTACACCGAGGGTGCCTACTATTACGTGCAGGCCGCCGACGACCAGGAGTAGTTAGGAGGTCCCAGGCAGGAGGCCTTGCCTTTTCGATCGTTGCTAATTTGTGCTAGCCATCTTATGGCACCTATTTTAACTTATGTCTGTACTCAGATATTGTTGCTTCCGCTGACTCTGGTGTATTCAAGCTTATGTATTCGAGCCCTCGAGGCCCCTGGCTTGTAATATAAAGCTTGTATTATTTTAATTTGTGTCTAGAGTTGTGTTGTGATATCTTCCCGTGAGTCCCTGATTTTGATCGTACACATTTGCATGTATGATTAGTGTACGATTGAATCGGGGGCATCACAAGTTGGTATCAAAGCCGACTGCCTATAGGAATCCCCCTTCCCAACTCCTTGGCTGAAGTTGAGTCTAGTCATTACAAAACATTTACTAACATGGCTGTGTGGCTCACGGGCCCACGTCGCCATTGGGTGGTACTATGATCTTTTATTCCTCGATCTTTTACTCTGGGACTCTGATCTCTCTTCTATTCGGGTTAAATGATTTTGTTAACTCTAACTCTAGGTTCTCGTAATTACTTCCTCCCAGAGAGCCCCTCACTCCAGATAATTGCTTGGTGCGCCAGAAGATTCCGAAGATACTCTCTGATGTTCTCTTGAGAATTTGTGCCCGTCGCTTTTCCAATTCCCTACCACCGAAATATCCCTATGGATAAATACATACACCTGTCGTTCTTACTTTTATTTCCGGTTGATCTTGTTATTACAAGATACCCCAAAATTCTCTCTATTGTTCTGAGAATACTTTGTGCCTACTGCCTTGCAGTTCTTTGCCACTTGAATACCCCTACGGATAATTTCTCGCACTTATCGAGTATCCGCTCATTCCCAGTTGATTCTTGTATTTCACAACAATCTTCAAAATACCATTCGATCTTCCAAAAATCCTCGGCAGCCTATTGCTCTTGAAATTCTTGCTTGCTTTTATTATGGATAATCCCATAAGTCTAGTAATCTTATTGGCATCCTTTGTCATTATCATTTTGAGTCCGTTTATTCTACATGTGTGCGAATGCACGCAATCATCAGTTGATCCTTATAAATTATCTTTTCGGCTCAGACGTCTTCCGAACATGAGATGGTTCTCGACCAATCTATTTGTCGTCGATTGTGCCCCTATGTCTATTTGACTTATCCATCTTTGATCAGAGCGTCTGCTTCTGATCCTTCGTTTTGGAAATCATAATTCCTTTGTTATCTAAGCATCGAATTAGTCAGTTGTTTCTATAATCCAAAGCCTTGCATTCTTTCTTCCTCTTATTAAGTACCGATACTCACATCAGCTCCATTATGGACCGCCAGGCCCATTGCTGGGTTATTATTCGTTAGAATCCTTCACATTCAAAATTCTTGTGAGTTATTCCCATGATACATAATGTCTTTGACAATTTGTATCCTCTGCTTTTTCAACCATGCTCTACTTCTGAGCTTGAGTTATTTGCTCCTGAACTTGTGATATAAGTTCCTAAGATACCCCGATGGGTTGAACCTATGCCTTCCCTGATATGTGTGAACTCGTAAGTTATGCGAGTTATACTCTATTGGCTTTTCGTCATATAAAATTTCAACACTACAACTCCATCGAAAATGAGCAGTGAATGATAGGTTATGCATTGGAGAAGTGGGAGTCGACCTTGAACTTTGTGTTCATTCCCATGGAAACGATGTAGATCTTATCATGGAAGCTTCTCATAATAGTAATTATCCCCTTGTTAGAAATTCGTCGTATATATGTGGTTTGATGATTTACAAATGTGGTCCCAGCCATATTGTTCTCCTTCGATTTTAATTCTCAGACAAGTTAAAAGGCACTTGTCTTCCGCCAATAAATAGACCACTGCAACCTCTATTCTGATCTGCCTTCGAGTATCACCCTCTGGTATCTCAAAAAATTAACGAAACTACATAACTTTTTATGAGTTCTTCGTCAACTATTATTTCTCGCCGTTTCCAATTTTCCATGGGTTCTGAGTTGTTAAACACTCAAGGACACCAATAACTAAATTGATTCCGCACTCTGATTCGATAACTCTAAGTAATTTTCATTTCTTACAAGTTAATAAATCTTCAAGTCATTCCTAGCCTAATCGGCTATATCATTATCGTGCTGATTTTGACTGTGCTGTCTGGTCCTTATTCCTGGAGCACAACTTTCGACGATGAGCTAAGATTACATCGGTCTTCCTAGTCTTATCATTCACCTCGAACAACAAGCTTGATTCTGAGTTGGTGTCGTATTCGTGGATCCAATAATCTTTCGTTGCATTAGTCCTTTTGCTTGATGCAGTCACTGTTCGATTGCTTCTTCGTGTAATCTCTCGACGAATGTGTCGTGATCATCATCAACATCCTGAGCTCTTCCAGAATGTCAATCGAATTCTTGATGAGAAATGCCATCCGTGCCCCTCAATGGTTTGTGTTATCATCGACAACATTATTGCCTTCTCTCCGACATAAACTTGATCATGTTACGGAGCTCCTAGCTATCCAGCTTATATTATGTTCTACCTTGAAGTATTACTGTCTTTTGTCAAGGATGTTGTGAGAATTTCACCACCTCTTAAGAATTCTTGATACAGTGATGCTTCTCGTCATCACCATTCTTTTCTTGGTCCCCGTGTTGAGTGAACTCTGTTGTGCGAATTTATTATCTCTTGCAACCCTATTGCTGGTAAGTTAATGAACGATAATTTCATTCTTTGTGTATTGGTTATCAAATCACCATTTTAACATTGATCATGCTACCTAAGCCCATATCTCGGGTGCACCTTTCAACCAATGTTCAGTTGTGTATGCTTTCCTCGAGCATACATCATTATATCATTTGATCTGACACCCTTGTTCACATGATTATGGGAATCCATCTTTTTAGAAATCTCGATGAGTTGTCGCCAATTCCATCAGCCACCTCCTCATCCTCTCCTTGGTTTAATGATGAACTCTTGTTTCGGAACCCGCTTCCATAGTTCGTTTCCCGAGAATCTTACAATGTCATCGCGTCAATTCGTGTTGCACCTTTTCTTCTCAAGCATCCTGAGTTTGAGGTATCCTGACACCAATCAGATCTGAAACTCGGTCAGATATGATGGTTGGAACATATTTCCAAGAGTTTTTAACATTGGTCTTTATATGACCCGGTAAGGTGGTGTCATGCCTAGCACACCTGGCCGGAGGCCCTATTGTTATAGTTTTCCTTTTTAGCAAGGTTATCCATTCTTCCATGAGGAAATTGTAAGACTTATTCTACAAGTTGTTCCTAATGGATCCTTCCTGTATCCAAAGTCTGACCTTTGCTTGAAGACCATGTCAATGCTATCTTGAAGCATGTCTGTGGTACTCCGATTTTCAATAAGAGTATTTGAAGCACAATACTAAATTTTCCTTATCAATTATCCAAACACCGTTGTATGGGTAATGTCATGAAATTTTTCTCCCCTTACCTAAAGAGTTTTCTACTTTATATCCTGTCATGAATATCATGCACTGCTTGTCCTTGGGAAGGATATACCCCTAAAATATGTGTTTAAACACATTTTCCTTTCCATTGTTTTGTTTAATCTGATAAACATATTTTCCTCTCCATTGTTTTGTTTAACCTTTCTTGTGGTCTATATGATCTAAGCAGTAATATTCTCCTGCTTATGTAAACACCTCGTTGTACCACTTTGTCAGTAAGACCCTGTTACCATTGTTGATGACATTCTGGTAACCACCGATGGACAAGAACTTTGCCTATTGGTCCGCCTCGTTCAATGAGCAGGAAAATGGTTCTCTTCGTCCCTCGCCCTTGGTACAGACGTTGTTGCCAATATAACTGACAGGCTATCCTCTGACATGCCTTGCTTACATGATCATGCAAGATGTCTGCGCCCTTTCTACCTTTAACCCACATGGTGGGCCCATAACCCACAACTCCACAGGATCGAAACCTGACCCTCATGTACATCACCCCCCGGTTCCCTAAGTTATTTCTCGCGCGTGATCTCATATGTAATTCACGAGCCACCTTCCGAGAGATCATCAAATCTGGTATCAGACGCAATACTTAATCTCGTTGCTCTGGACCCCTTTCACACTTTGTTTCAGGCATCGAACGATTGCCTACTGTAACACCCCATGTATTAAGCTACAGTAATCACCCTTTTGATTATGCCATGTCATCACTGTTAATCTTCTAATCTCACTTTGATCCAAACCGAATTCAAATTCAATTTAAAAAAAAGTCAAACTATTATTTCTTCAACACGTAAAACAAAAATGTTCGCTAGGTTGCAATAATTCACTAACTAATTACGTCACAATGTTATCCCTGACAGTTACGTCACCTATGCGATGTATCACCTGAGGGGATCAGCTGCGCAATGGTGGGAAAGCCACAAGGGTATGTTGCCTGCTGAAACTGTAACCACTTGGCAGGAATTCCAGTCAGCTTTTCATTCACGGTACATTCCTCAAGGTCTGATGGACCAGAAGAAGCAGGAGTTCCGCAAACTCTCACAGGGCAAAATGACTGTGGATGAATACCAGAGGAAATTTCTTGAATTGTCCCGCTATGCTGAAGATGACGTCTGCACTAACGCCCGCAAGCAGGAGAAATTCCGTGAAGGACTGCGTACGGATATAAACCTCGCACTTGCTGTCCTTGATTTTGCAGACTTCGCAACGCTTGTCAGCAAATCTTTCCAAGTTGAAACAGCTCTGACTGAGTACCAGGAGTCGCTCAAGCATACTCGAGATGTCGGCTCATCTTCGGGTCAGCCCGTTCAGAAACGTCGAGTATGGATCCCACACAATGTTCATCATCGACCTGCTCCAACGCCGAGGCCGTCTTATGTTGCACCTCGTCTGCCTCCGCCGCCAAGACAGCTAACGATTCAGGGTGGACAATCCAATGTTGGTGTTTCTCCCCATAATGATGGTCTGTGCCACCAGTGTGGATAGCCAGGGCACCGTACTATCAACTGCCGTCAGAGTCAGCCTCAACACGCATCACATCCTTCTGCTGGTTACAGGAAGAGCCGTCGAAAACATCCTGCTAGGAACGTTGAAACCAGACTACCTGCTAGTCAACTTGTTCATGTCAACCAAGTCAACATTGAAGAAGCTCGACAGGACCCCAAAATTGTGATGGGCACCCTTCTAGTGAATTCAATCCCAGCTTCAGTCCTCTTTGATTCTGGAGCATCGCACTCCTTCATGCCCGAAAGTTTTGCGCGAAGCCATGATATACCTTTCGAGGAGATGTCCACCAAATTAGTAATCCAGTCACCTGGGGCTAATTGGCAAACTACCATGGTAAGCCACGGTAACCACATTGTGATTGGAGGATTGATGTTCCCCGTTTCTCTCATTGCTCTCAAGACCTCCAACATAGACATTATTCTGGGTATGGACTGGTTGAAGCCTCATAAAGCTTTGATTGACTGTGCCACTGAAACAGTCCGCCTCACACACCCTTCTGGTCAGACTGTCAGATACTCAGCTCGAACAGTGCAGGACGCCGAAACTCAATTATATGTTCTGAATGCATTGAACGCCTCACCTCTTGAAGGCATCGAGAACGTTCCAGTTGTTCGTGATTTTCAAGATGTCTTTCCAGAAGAACTTCCAGGAATAATGCCTGCTAGAGCTGTCGAGTTTGTCATCGACTTGAAACCTGGCACAACTCCTATTGCGAAGTGTCCTTATAAGATGCCTCCTCATCATCTTCTTGAGCTTAAGGAAGAAATCGACACGTCACTTAAGAAAGGTTTCATCCGCCCCAGTTCCTCTGCTTGGGGAGCACCTTCACTCTTCGTTAAGAAGAAGGATGGAACTAACCGATTGGTTCAGGATTACCGGCCCATTAACCAAGCAACAATCCAGAACAAATATCCGCTTCCTCGGATCAATGATTTGTATGATCAACTTGCTGGATCATTGGTATTCTCTAAACTTGATTTGAGGTTGGGTTATCATCAGATCCGTGTTCGTGAAGAGGATATTCCGAAGACTGCATTTGTTACTCGTTATGGCTCCTACGAGTAGACCGTCATGTCATTTGGCTTAACAAATGCTCCAGCCACATTCTCCCGTCTGATGAATTATATCTTCATGGATTACCTCGACAAATTCGTCGTGGTTTATCTAGATGATATCCTGTTTTATTTGAAGAATAAAGAAGAACATGCTGAACACCTCCGTCTTGTATTGGAAAGGCTCCGAGAACACCAGTTGTATGCCAAGTACTCCAAATGTGAATTCTGGCTTTCTGAAGTAACCTACCTTGGTCATGTAATTTCCAAGGATGGAATTGCTGTTAACCCAGAACGAGTTCAGGCTATTCTGGACTGGACTCCTCCAAAGAACGTCAAGCAAGTCAGAAGTTTTCTCGGCCTTGCAAGTTATTGTCGTCGTTTTGTCGAGAATTTTTCAAAGATTGCTAAGCCTTTGACTGATCTGCTTCACAAAGGTGTTAAGTTCAAATGGACCGAAAAATGCCAGGAAAGTTTTCAAGCACTCAAAGACAAGCTGACATCTGCCCCAGTACTTGCTCCACCAGATTCACGCAAAGACTTCGTGATTTATTGTGACGCATCCCGTGAAGGATTAGGCTATGTCCTAATGCAAGATTGTAAAATGATTGCCTATGGCTCTCTACAGTTGCGCCCACATGAAGAGAATTATCCGGTACATGATCTAGAACTAGCTGTTGTCATCTATGCACTGCAGTTGTGGCGACATTACCTCCTCGGTAGTCGTTGTGAGATATGCACGGATCATAAAAGTCTGAAGTACTTGTTCACTCAGCCATCCCTAAATCTCCGTCAGCAAAGATGGATGGAGGCCATTGTGGACTATGATTTGGGTATTTCCTATACCCCTGGCAAGGCTAACGTGATGGCTGATGCCTTAAGCCGCAAGTCCTATTGCGACAACCTCATGGTTAGGCGAGCTCAACCTCCTCTTTTTGAAGAACTGCGCAAGCTGAATCTGCGTATTGTTCCACAGGGTTCTCTTAATAACCTTGTGATACAATCAGATCTCGAGAAGGCTGTTAAGAATGCGCAAGCTAAAGATGTTGAAATTGATCTGATGAAGAAAGACCTTCACCTAGAAAGGTACAGGGATTTCTCGCTGTCTGAAGATGGAACCTTGTATTTCAGAAACCGCATTGTGGTACCTTGTTTCGAGCTTATGACTGATAAGGTCATGAAGGAGGCACATGATACACCGCTGTCTATTCATCCGGGTAGCACCAACATGTATCGTGATCTCCGTCAAAGGTACTGGTGGTCTAGAATGAAGCAGGACGTTGCTCGATATGTAGCTGAATGTGATGTTTGCCGTCGCGTTAAAGCAGAACATCAGAAGCCTGCTGGAATTCTGCAACCGCTTCCTATTCCTTTATGGAAATGGGATAAGGTTCAGATGGATTTCATTACTGGCCTTCCCAGGTCACAGAAGGGTCACAATGCTATTCTTGTAGTCGTCGATCAACTTTCCAAAGTTGCACACTTTCTGCCTGTCAAAGAGACTATCACTGCTAGTCAGTTAGCAGAGTTGTATATCTCCAGAATTGTTTCACTCCACGGTATTCCAAAGGAGATTAGTTCGGACCGTGGCGGTCTTTTCACCTCAAAGTTCTGGGAAAGTTTCCAAGAAGCTATGGGAACGCATATTACGTGGAGTTCAGCTTATCACCCCCAATCCCAAGGCTAAGTCGAGCGAGTCAATCAAGTGCTTGAAGACATGCTTCAGGCTTGTGTTATATCGTTTGGCAAGAAATGGGAAGAATCTCTTCCTTATGCGGAATTCTCATATAACAACAGCTATCAAGCCAGCTTGAAAATGGCTCCCTTTGAAGTTATATATGGACGTAAGTGTCGAACCCCTCTGAATTGGTCAGAAACTGGGGAACGACCGCTTGTGGGTCCGTATATTATCCAACACGCTGAAGAGCAAGTCCGAATTGTCCGAGAAAATCTCAAGGCGGCTCAGGACCGCCAGAAGAGCAACTATGATCGCAAACGATGGGGTTTGACTTATCAACCTGGTGATCAAGCTTATCTGCGAGTCACTCCTATGAAGGGCACTCACCGTTTTGGAATCAAGGGCAAGCTAGCTCCGCGCTACATTGGTCCTTTCCGCATTATTGCTAGACGTGGTCAGGTGGCATATAAACTGGAGTTGCCGCCGCAATTCTCTCATATCCACGACGTATTCCATGTGTCGCAACTCCGTAAATGCTTCAAGGAATCTCCGCACCGAGCTGTGGATCACGAGATGCTCGAATTGCAAGATGATCTATCTTATAAGGAGCATCCGATCCGCATTCTCGATGAAGCTGAACGTCGGACCCGTCAGAAGGTTACCAAGTTCCTCAAAGTGCAGTGGTCAAATCATACTGAAGATGAAGCCACTTGGGAACGCGAGGATAATCTTCGTGCGGAATACCCCGAACTTTTTCCTTCTACCTCTTAATTCTTGGGACGAGAATTCTTGTTAGTGGAGGAGATTTGTAACACCCCATGTATTAAGCTACAGTAATCACCCTTTTGATTATGCCATGTCATCGCTGTTAATCTTCTAATCTCACTTTGATCCAAACCGAATTCAAATTCAATTTTAAAAAAAGTCAAACTATTATTTCTTCAACACGTAAAACAAAAATGTTTGCTAGGTTGCAATAATTCACTAACTAATTGTCCTTAATATGCCAACATTATTTGAATTATTAAAATGCCCTTGACCTATTTTAAACTGGACCAAACAACCCCTTTTATCTCATTTAAATTCCACCATAAATTCTAAGGGAAACAAATTGTCCCCAAACTTTTTGTGGCAGTGCAAAATATTGCAATATATTTAAATGGCCAATCTCCATAATTTTGCAAAGTCATTTGGTGGCTTATTTAATTGCAAACAGTGGTTGTTTTAGATGTCAGAAAAGGGAAAAAGGCAAACTAGCTACTGTGCTAATGGGCTCTACCTACTAGAGTAAACGGGCTAGCCCACTACCAGGGCCTTTCCTTCAACCTTTGTACAGAGGGAACAGAGGCCATGGCGTGGACTCCGCACGCCCGTCCACGCCGCGGATGTCGCTGTGTCGACCATCCTGCGGTCGTGCAGTTGGATAAGAGCATCGTCGCGAGTCCCCTGGCAAACCCTAGAACAATTCCCCCTCTCCTTTCCTCCCTCGCTCGCCTCTCTCGATCTGGATCGGATCCGAGTGCCGCGGTCGCCGTGGCTCTGGAATCGCCGCGGCCACCCTCCTCCCCGAGCTGCGCCAAGGCGTCCAGGAGGACCGGCGCCCTCGTCCTCATCCTTCTCGAGTACCAGGACGAGTCGGACCGCCCCGCAGCTCGCCGGCATCGTCGTCCTTCCTCGCACGCGCTCCTCTGCTTCGCCGCCTCCCCGAGTCGCTCCTGAGCCCCCTGTGAGCTCACCGCCCCACTGCTTTCCCCCTTCTTTCCATCCCGTAGCAGCCACCACCGTCGCCCCCGCCCGCTGGTGCCTCCGCCCCGTGCCCGCGCGCCGGCTGCCCTGCTGCAGCCGCGCCCGCGCGTTGCTCCGGCCGCCCGGTGCCTCCCGCTGCTATGCTGCTGCTGCTTCAGTTGCCGCTGGCAACTGCTCCTGTGCCGCTGGCAGCTGCTGTCGCTTCGGCCACCTGATGCTGCCGTTGTGTTGCTTGCTGCTGCTTGCTCTGCCCGCTGTCGCTCCCGCTAGAAGCCGCCATCCCTGCTGCTCCTGCTTGGCTGCCGCTCCTACTTCCTGCATCTGCTGCTATGGCCGGCAGGCACTGCTAAGTCAGTAGCGATTAGTTAGGCTAATTAGTATTCAGTTCAGTTGTCACCCAATGACAAATGGACCCTGCAAAAAAAATTATAAAAAGGGTTGAAGCAAATAAATAAATATCTAAGCCCATGACAATCGGGACCCACTTACACTGTTTTTATTGACTAGTCAATCTTTGACTGGGTCAAAACAACCCCATTGGCCCCACCAATCAGTGTATGTGGCTGGCACTACACTGGGTACAAAAAGTGTTTGCTGGTATTTTGTTGAATTACTAGTAAATAGAAAATCTAGAAATTTAATTAAGCTTAGAAAAAAGAATATAAAATAAACCGTTGCTCGGATGAAAATACTATGTACATGAAAGTTGCTCAGAATTTCGAGACGAATCCGAATACGCGGTCCGTTCGTTCGTCAGACGTCCCTAACTACCCGAACATGGAACCGTTCCCCTCCGGTCATCTGTCTGACAAATGTCCAGAACCGGGAAAATATTCTCGGATGGATTCCCCCTTCCTCGGTGACGTGCGACCATATGTTAGGACACCCCCGGCACTGCATATTGTCATGTCGTACGTTGTGTTGCTCATGTTTGTTGTGTATTTATACTGTTTCCTCCCCCTCTTCTCTCTTGTTAGACCCCGACTTAGTTCCCGGTACCGACGCAGCTCCGGAGCCCGGCGCCACCGTTGATGACCTTGCCCTTGCCGCAAAGCAACCAGGCAAGCCCCCCCTTTGATCATCCCGATATTGCCCATTCTAATTTCTCATGCTTGCATTAAAATTGCTGCTGCTACTGCTTTACCTATTCTGATGCATAGCCTGTTTATTGTAACCTGCTGTTGATAGTTACCTGCATATCCTAAACTGCTTAGTATAGGCTGGGTAGAGACCTATCAGTGACCCCACTTATCCCGATTGCCCCGCTGGATTATCCGAAGACCCGATCAATGGGAATTGAAGAACAGGCCCCGACACCGCACATCAACCCCCCTAGTTGTAACGACACTGCAGCGTTACTATCGAGTGCCGAGGGTGAAACCTCTTGTAGCACTTCTGATGTTAACTCTGTGGAGTAGCTATTCGGTCGTGGTCATCGAGGGTGATTCCTCCTTCACCGCTTCCGATAACGACGCCATCGTACAACACCACAAGTGTGAACCCAGCAACGGTGATTCCTCCGAGTTCACCTTGACGGATACATCAAGTAGGAATCCAACGAGGGTGATACCTCGGATTCCCCTGATGTTATGGACACACGGATACTTGGACTTTATACTGTTACTTGGATAGGCGGGTCGACCCTGAGGGGTACCCGCGTGCGCCTGAGAGGCGAGTGTTGTGAAGACGGGTGCCTGTGTGGTGCCCGAGTAAGAATACGAGGCGTGGCCGGGCATTCTTGGCCCTTGCCGCAAGTCCTCGAGACGGGGCGATGGGGTCACATCGATCGTGAGTCTCTGCTCATTACCGCACCCCCAAGGTACTAACGGTTTGGATATTTGATCTGAGTGGGCCTCTGGCCCGATAGCACTAACCATCACGTGGGCATAGTATGGGCGTTCTGCATCGTATGCATCAGCCGAAAGCTCTGTCAGACGTCCAGTTCAGCAGTGCGGCATGGAGTGATTGGCGCCATTCACGACAGAGGTGGTGCTTGGATTTGAGCCATGTGCGCAATGACCCGGAGGGCGAGGGGCGATGGCCCAAGACCCCCTTGGGCTTAGGATGTAGACCGGCGGGGACCTCTCTGCTGAGCTCTAGGTAGGGCTGTGGTGTGTCATTTGGCCAAGGTCGGGCATGACCCGAAAAAGTGTGTCCGGCCGGAGTTAAGCGAGCGTGGTGGGTAAGTTGGTGCACCCCTGCAGGGAAGAAAACATCTATCGATAGCCTGTCCTACGGTAACGGACACTCGGAGTTGTATCCTGATTGATACAATTAGAACTGGATACTTGGATACTATGGCTCTGGGATTGCTTCTCGCAGGGAGTCGAGAAGGGATCTCAGGACGAGGTTCATGATTGTATGGCTCTGGGATTGCTTTCTCGCAGGGAGTCGAGAAAGGATCTCTGGGTGAGGTTGAGACTTAATGATACTGCTACATTATATGGTACTGTTCTACTCTCTTCTATTGCTGCAAGACCTCTGAAGATGCTAGTCTTCGATAGGACTAGGCCTTCTCTCTATTCTGGCATTTCTGCAGCCCAGTCCACATATACAGCCTTCCTTTGATAATGTTGCATATGTAGTGTAGATCCTTGCTTGCTGAGTACTTCTGAGTACTCACGGTTGCTTTGTTTTCCTTTTCTCCCCATATCAGTTTGTCGTGACCAGAGGACGGAGCCCCCTGAGACAGATGCCCCGTCGATCGACTACTTCTACTACCCCGAGGATGGTTACTGCTACGAGCTGACGGACGACCAGGAGTAGGTTCGGAGGGTCCCAAGCAGGAGGCCTGCGCCTTTCGATCATAGTGTTTTATTTTGCCCTCCCTATCTAAAGGCCCTTCTGTTTCTCTTTTAATATCTGTACTCAGATATCTGATGCTTCCGCTGATGCTTGTATGCCATCGAGCTATGTATTCGAGCCCTCGAGGCCCTGGCTTGTAATATAAAGCTTGTATGACTTTATTTATGTTTTAGAGTTGTGTTGTGATATCTTCCCGTGAGTCCTTAGGCTTGATCGTGTGCATTTGCGTGTATGATTAGTGCACGATTGAGCCGGGGGCGTAACACCTACCCGCTTGAAACTTTTCATGGTACCTTCTTACTTTGCTCTCGATGACTTTCTTGAATTTCTACTCGAGAGATGCCTTGAGCTTCATTCCCTCAGATAATTACCGATTGTCAGTCCTCACCGACATATGTCCTTATAGTTTCCCCCTTCTACCCTATTCGTATGTACGATGAAGACTCCGGAGAAAGGATGCCGACTTCATCATGATGACCTGAAGCAGAGAAATGAAGATATCAACGAAAGTGTCCAACTCTTCGTGAAAAGCAACCAGGACCGAGAAGATTTGTTAGAATCTCGTAACCAGAACTCCCCCCCTTACTCCACCTCCTAAATCTCGGGACGAGATTTCTTGTAGTGGAGGAGAATTGTGACGCCCGGATAATTAAGCTACAGTAACCTCACCCTAATGTGCCATGTCTTCATGTTTTATTAAGCCAAATTGCCACTTGATGAAAATCAAAGATACATTCAAATTTCAAATAACATGTCAAATTCTTACTTCTTCAAACTGTCAAATAAAAATGTTCGATGGGTTGCAAATATTCATTAAGTAATTAACATGTAGGAACCAACATTTAATGGATTTTTAAATTACCCCTAGAAGTATTTAAAGTGGCCAAGTAGCACTTATTATGCCCATTTAAATGTAAACTTAATTTCAAACATTTTCGTTTAACCTCGAACTTTTTGGGCAACACCAAAATATCGTAAAGTAAATATGTGAGAAGTTTCAACTTTAACTAAAATCGTTTAGTACATAAACTAAATACAAAACAGTAGATAAAAAGAAAAACAGTAAACAAAAATTAAAAAATAGAAAACCTAAACTACTGGGCGCTTTGGCCCATGTGGTTGGGGAGGCCTAGCCCAGCCGCCCTCCTCCCTCCTCCTGTTCACAGGAGGACATGGAGGCCATCCATGGTGCCCCGGCCAGGTGCCGGCCATCCACGCCTCCCCCGCAACTACAAGACCCCGCTCGCCCACCCTCTCCTCGCTGGAAACCCTAGCACCCCGGATCCCCTTTTCCCCCTCGTCCCTCGCCTTCTCTGCTGATCCCGAACGCGGCCGTCGCCGTGCCGCCGTCGCTCCCGTGGCCTTCGGCCTCCCCGCGCCGCACCACCTCATCCAGCGGACTCACCGCTGTTGTCTTCGTCGTCCTCGCCTTTAGATCGGAGCAGCAAGGCTGCGTAGCCGCCTTCGTCATTTTCTCCGCCCACAGCCGCCGTCGCCATCATCGTCGACCTGCACCACCCGAAGCATCCCCGTCCTCCCCGAGCTGCCCCTCGCACTCCTCTGTGAGCCCCGCCTCCTCCTCATTCTTCCCTGAGCTCGGATTTGAGCTTGATGCGTGTTTCCCACCGTGTCTGTAGCCGTCCCGCCACGCCTGCGCCTCCGGCCTGGTCGTCGCGCCCCGTGCGCGCCCGACCGCGCGCTGCACGCGCGCCTGCGCCCCGCCTTCCTCCCCGCCTCCCTTCACCTCAGCTCGCCTGCACACCCGCCCCGCCATGGCTGCTGCTGATCTGCTGCGTTACTGCTTGCTGTTGTCTGCTAATGTTGCCGCTGCTACCTGTTGTTTGCACTACTGCTCGCTGCTCTATTACTGCTGTCGCTGCTGCTGTTCCTACTTGCAGCCGCAGCCGCCGCTGATGCTCCTCCTGCTAGCAGCTGCTGCTACTCCTGCTAAGCTGCCGTGCCGTCCTCCTCGGCTGCTGCTGCACTCAGCTGCTACTCGTACTGCTGCTTGCGGCTACTGCTGCT
Source organism: Thinopyrum elongatum (assembly GCA_011799875.1). Classification (NCBI taxonomy): domain Eukaryota; kingdom Viridiplantae; phylum Streptophyta; class Magnoliopsida; order Poales; family Poaceae; genus Thinopyrum; species Thinopyrum elongatum. Next base: position 131,574,366 of record CM022297.1, on the reverse strand, counting down.
CGTGCCTGCTGTTGTCGCTAGGTGCTGCTGCCGCTAGCTGCTTTGCTCGGCTGCTGCTCTGCCTCGCTGCGGCTATGCTAGCTGCTGCTGGCCATGGCCAAGGCCGTGCTGGGTGTGCTGTGTGTGTTGCGTGTGTGGTGGCCGACCCCTAGTTTAATTAGGCTAGGGTTAATTAGGTTAGGAACTAATTTAGTGCTAAGTTAGTCTAGTAGTAGATGACATGTAGGACCCCATTTAAATAAGTTAGATTTGTTTAATTGTTTAGGTAAATATTCTATGACATGTGGGCCACACATGCCCTTTTGACTAGTCAAATTGACTTGGTCAATTCGGATTAAACTAAATATAATAATTCCAGAAATTTCAAAAAATATTAAAACTTTGGAAATTAATAGAAAAATAACCGTAGCTCAGATGAAAATACTTTGTACATGAAAGTTGCTCAGAAAGACGAGACGAATCCGAATATGTAGTCCGTTCGTCTACCACACGCCCCTAGCATAGCGAACATGCAACCGTCCCCCTCTAGTTCGTCTGTCCGAAAATGCCAAACACCGGGAATACTTTCCCGGATGTTTTCCTCTTTCATCGGTATCACCTATCCCTGCGTTAGATCACCCCTGGCACTGCGTATTGCCTTGTTATATTTTGTGATGCTTTGTTTGCTCCGTATTTACTGTTTCTTCCCCCCTCTTCTTCTCCGGTAGACCCCGAGACCGGCGCTGATGCCACTGAGTACGACTACGTCACCGACGACCCCTCCTTCTCAGCAGAGCTTCCAGGCAAGCCAACCCCCCTTGTTCATCCCGATATCGCCTACTCTTTCCCTCTACTGCTTGCATTAGAGTATTGTTACTGTTTTATCGGTTTGATCCTATACTGCTGCATAGCCTGTCCTTGTTACTACTGTTGATGCCTTACCTGCTATCATAAATGCTTAGTATAGGTTGCTAGAATTACATCAGTGGCCCTACATTCTTGTCCGTCTGTCATGCTATACTATCGGGCCATGATCACTTAGGAGGTGGTCACGGGTATATACTATATACTATCACACTACTTATGTTACTGTTCGGATGTGGGGGCTGAAGGGGCAGGTGGCTCCATCCAGGTTGTGATGGGCCTGGGTTCCCGACAGCCCCCACGTGATTCTTTGAGGTGATGCGACAGGGTAGGTTGTGACCACCTAGGAGACAGGTGGGCCTGGTCCCTGGTCGGCGTTCGCGGATACTTCAAATAACACGGTTAACGAGATCTGGATATTTGATCTGAGTCTGGCCATTGTCCTATACGCACTAACCACCACGCGGGAACAGTTATGGGCACTCGACGTCGTAGTATCAGTCGAAGCCTCCTAGACGTCAACGACTGAGCGGCGCGCGCCGGGTTGGACCGCGTAACACAACTTCCTTTGTAATGGAGGTTGCTAGGTCTGCTCACCGGCCGCGTACGCAACGTGCAGGTGTGCAACGGGCGATGGGCCCAGATCCCTGCGCGCTTAGGATTTAGACTGGCGTGCTAACCTCTCTGTTAGGCCTAGGTAGGGCTGCGACGTGTTTATCTTCCGAGGCCGGGCATGACCCAGCAAAGTGTGTCCGGCCAGAAGGATCGAGCGTGTTGCGTAATGTGGTGCACCCCTGCAGGGAAGTTTATCTATTCGAATAGCCGTGTCCCTCGGTAAAAGGATGACCCGGAGTTGTATTCTGACCTTATGACAACTAGAACTGGATACTTAATAAAACACACCTCTTACAAGTTCCAGAGACAACCCGGTGATCGCTTTCCCACAGGGCGACGAGGGTAGGATCGCCGGGTAGGATTATGCTATGCGGTGTCACTTGTTACTATACTTGTGACTCTCTTCTACATGCTTCAAGATGGAGGCTGCCAGAAGCGTAGTCTTCGATAGGACTAGCTACCCCCCTTATTCTGGCATTCTGCAGTTCAGTCCAAAGATACTACCCATTTCATTGATACCGATGCATATGTAGTGTAGATCCTTGCTTGCGAGTACTTTGGATGCATACTCACGGTTGCTTTGCTCCCTCTTTTCCCCCTTTTCCATTCTTCTCGGATGTCGCAACCAGATGCTGGAGCCCTGGAGCCAGACGCCACCTTCGACAACTCCTACTACACCAAGGGTGCCTACTACTACGTGCAGGCCGCCGACAACCAGGAGTAGTTAGGAGGTCCCAGGCAGGAGGCCTTGCCTTTTCGATCGTTGCTAATTTGTGCTAGCCATCTTATGGCACCTTGTTTAACTTATGTCTGTACTCAGATATTGTTGCTTTTGCTGACTCTGGTGTATTCGAGCTTATGTATTCGAGCCATCGAGGCCCCTGGCTTGTAATATAAAGCTTGTATTATTTTAATTTGTGTCTAGAGTTGTGTTGTGATATCTTCCCGTGAGTCCCTGATTTTGATCGTACACATTTGCGTGTATGATTAGTGTACGATTGAATCGGGGGCGTCACAGTTTCGTCAAAGGGTCTCTAATCGTAGTGTCGCGTTAGCAGCATCCTGCAGTAGTGGAAGGGGGAATGATATGACACGTGTGTCCAAGAGAGGGAACAACATGTCTAGTAGCGGGATAGCATGAGTGTGGGCGGGGATCGAGCGGGCTATTTGGAAGAGACGTCGAGTGTGTGTGAGAGAGGGGTGCGAGAGAGAGAGGGGGAGGGAGAGAGAGGGGTTGTTTGTGTGCGGAAGTGGCCTATAAATAGGGAGACAAGGTTGATGTTGTTCGAAAGTGGCCTATGTAGGGAGACGCAAGGAAAGCGAATCATTGTCTGCGTGAGAGAGACTTCATGAGAGATCTAAAATAGATGGTGGAGGTAACAACATGCGAGTTTGATATCAATGATACGCTAGGGAGCTATGGAGAGATTCACAACATATATGTCTATAGGGAAGGAGGGTCGGCTCTGCATGTGGGAGAGATAGAAAGAGGAGAGAGAGGTGCACAAGGAGACAGAGGGTGTTTGTGTGAAGTGCGGGTGGTGAGTGAGGTGTGTATCAATGTGTGTGTGTGTGAGAGAGAGAGAGAGTGAGTGAGAGAGAGCAAGAGAGATGGTGGAGAGTGTGCGAGAACCACATAACAAGGAAGATAGATGTTGGGGGCAGTGTTTTCTGTGTATGGGGAAGATACACGGCTATATAGTGTGTGTGCTTGGGAGAGAGAGATGCCAGGAGACCTAGATAGTGGGGGAAGAGATGTGTGCATGTTCGAGAGATATGATAACCCACAAGCATAGGGGATCAATTGTAGCCTTTCTCGATAAGTAAGAGTGTCGAATCCAACGAGGAGCTAAAGGTAGAACAAATATTCCCTCAAGTTCTATCGACCACTGATACAACTCTACGCACGCTTAACGTTCGCTTTACCTCGAACAAGTATGAAACTAGAAGTACTTTGTAGGTGTAAAGGGATAGGTTTGCAAGATAATAAAGAACACGTAAATAAAAGCTAGGTGCTGTTTAGATAAAGAAGAAATTAAGTTAGTTTTAGTAGAGAGCTTTTTGTCACAAGAAAGTTATTTGTCCCTAGGCAATCGATAACTAGACCGGTAATCATTATTGTAATTTTATATGAGGGAGAGGCATGAGCTAACATACTTTCACTACTTGGATCATATGCACTTATAATTGGAACTCTAGCAGGCATCCACAACTACCAAAGATCATTAAGGTAAAACCCAACCATAGCATTAAAGTATCAAGTCCTCTTTACTCCCATACGCAACAACCCACTTACTCGGGTCTGTGCTTCTGTCACTCATGCCACCCACCACCAGAGAATCATGAACATATTGCAACACCCTACAGCGGGGATCCCTCACACTTGCGCGACATGAAGAGCACCATAGGACAGCACCAATAATAAAACATACAACTCAAACCAATCATGATCATCAATCAACCCATAGGGCAAAACACATCTACTCAAACATCATAGGATAGCCACATATCATTGGATTATAATATATAGCGTTGAGCACCATGTTTAAGTAGAGATTACATTGGGTAAAAGAGAGGTTACACCCCTGCATAGAAGGGGAGAGAGTTGGTGATGACGGCGGCGAAGTTGTTGGTGTAGATTGCCGTGATGATGATGGCCTCGACGGCGTTCCGGTGACACCGGGAGAGAGGGGGGAGAGCCCGCCTCCTTCTTCTTCTTCCTTGACCGCCCCTCTAGATGGGAGGAGGGTTTCCCCTCTGGTCCATGACCTCCATGGCAGCGGAGGGGCGGGAGCCCCTCCGAGATTGGATCTATCTCTCTGTTTCTCTTCTGTTTCGCGTTCCTGTTTTCTGGCCTTTCACCGTTTTTCATATTCCCGGAGATCCGTAACTCCGATTGGGCTGAAATTTTAACACAACTTTTATCCGGATATTATATTTCTTGCGGCAGAAGAAGGGCACCAACCGCCTTACGGGGTGGCCACAAGCCTGCCAGGTGCGCCAAGGGTAGGGGGCGCGCCATCTGAGCTTGTGGCCCCCTCGGGCATCGTATCGCGTTGATTCTTTTTCCCAAAAATCACATATATTCTAAAATAAACCTCCATAAGTTTTTATCGCGTTTAGACTTTGTTTGATATGGATATTCTGCGAAACAAAAAACATGCAACAAATAGGAACTGGCACTGGGCACTGGATCAATATGTTAGTCCCAAAAATAATATAAAAAGTTGCCAAAAGTATATGAAAGTTGTAGAATATTGGCATGAAACAATCAAAAATTGTAGATACGACGGAGACGTATCAGCATACTCAAGCTTAATTCCTGCTCGTATGTGAATAGGTAAATGATAAAAAAGATAATTTTTGATGTGGAATGCTACCTAGCATAATCTTGATCATAGAATCTAATCATGGCATGAATATTAAGACACGAGTGATTCAAAGCAATAGTCTATAATTGGATATAAAGACATGAATACTCAGGCATCCCAACAAACAATCATGTCTTTCAAAATATCAATGCTAAAGAATGTTATCCCTACAAAATCATATAGCCTTGTCATGCTCCATCTTCTTAACACAAAGTATTTATCATGCACAACCCCGATGAGAAGCCGAGCAATTGGTTCATACTTTTTGACGCGCTTCAGCTTTTTCAACCCCCATGCAATACATGAGCGCAAGACATGGATATTGTTGGGGATATTGTTACTGGGTGTAAACCGGCCAGGAGAGGCCGGGTTATCCCCATAATGAGTCATTTATATTTGAAGCCCATGAAGACAAGGAGTTGGCGCTTTATGAAGGCCCAGGGCCCAAAGGCGGATTAAGGGCTTGTAGGCGTAAACCGCCATATTATATGTAACCTGTCTTGTAAGATAAGAAAAGAGTAGAGACCGAGCCGGACACGTTTATGAGCCGGCCTCGGGAATCTGTAAACCGCCGGGCGTCAACCTGTGTATATAAAGGGACGACCCGGTGGCGGTTTGAGGGGACAACAATTCGAGAGCCAGGCATAGCGGATTCGCTCCCTGGTCATCGAAACCCTAGCAATTCCACAACAACTGGATTAGGCCTTTACCTTCACCGCAAGGGGCCGAACCAGTATAAACTCTCTGCGTCCCTTGTCCGCTTTAACCCCTTTAAGCTAACCCGTCGCGATGGCTCCACGACTAAGTCCTTTCTCTAGGACATCTGCCGTGACAAAACCACGACAGTTGGCGCCCATCGTGGGGCTATCGCACGATGGTTTCGAGTTCTTAGAGGGCAGCTTCGAAGGACTCAAGGGATACGCTGTGGGCCGGATGACCAAAAGTCGTCGCGGCAAGCTCTACATCGACGACGCAGGCTGGGGCCCCGAGGCCGGCTCGATTGAGTACGGGTACCGGGTCCCCTTCGGCGGCATTCACGTGTTCATTGGCAAGATTGGCGAACCGGGCCCTGAGCCGGACATCTGCACCGACATCGTCGAAACGGCTCAGCGTGCAAGGTCTGCCCGGGTTAAGCCTGTCATGAAGCATGCCTTCGTGGGAGTCATCCACGGAGTGGAATCTGAAGATGGATCGGAGTATGATGGCGAAACCATTGTTTATTCCGGTGACGAGTCATCTACTGGAGATACCAAGTCATTGTACCAGCTGCAAGATGGCCGGTTTGGTGTTTGTTCCGATGGCGACAGTATTCCGGACTCTCTCGACCCGCCAAGCCGGGTTGCAATCTTCATGGCCGGTACGCAGTCAGCGCCACAATCTTCGACCGCTGCGGCGATGATCTTCGGTTCAGCAGCGACAACGGCCGCTGGGGCAGGAGGCCCTGCGCCATCATCGGCTCAGGCTCTGTCCGATTTATTCGACACCTTGGCAGCACTGTTAGCGGCCGAAGTCCGCCCGGTGGATCAGGAGCGGCACAACGCAGAAGTGGCGAAGGTGAAGGATCAGATAGCCCAAGCCAAGGTGGATTTGGCAGCTGAAAATACCAGGATGGCTGCAGAGCGGGCCGAGTTAGATGCACAGGCCTATCGGCTTACGTTGGATCAGAACGCGTCCAATGATGTAATGAGGAGAAGGTACCGGTCTCACCTGCCTCCGGTTTACGAAGCCAGGAATCTCTTCAATACGCCAGGGGCCGGAACCAGCAACCAGCCAGTGGTAAACCGGGTAGAAGCGCCTGGAACGGGGACGCCGGTTCAGCCGCGCGCAATGGATCCGCCTCTTCAGAATAACTCATCCTAGCATGTGCCCACGCCTCAGGGTCATTATTCCAACCCCTTGGATAACATAGTCGCGGCCGCTTCACGATTGGCAGCCCTTCCGGTCGATGGTGAGTCCCTTGTAGCGGTGGAGACGCGACGGGCTAGGGAGCTCCTTCAGACAGCTTTGACTCAGCAACAGGCTTATTCGTACAGTCGCGAGAGGATTCATTCCACCCCCCGCCCAAGCCGGAGTTACAGCAGGTATGTTGATGAACCGGCTGTGTCTAGCAGTGCTCGCAATCGTAATCCGCTACGAGGCCATAACCCGGCGGGTGGCGGTGTTGATGCTCAGGATGTGGTGGACCATGCTAGGGCACGTCGAGAGGCTGAGTTAGCAGCACAGAACGCGGCCCGTCAGCTTACTCCGGTTCGTCCAACAACTCCGGTGGAACCAGGGGTTACCTCCAGCTCTTTGGGGGTGCCGTATCTCGTCCCAGCATTACGCAATGTACGGCTGCCCAAGGACCTCAAGGGCCCATGAAAGGTGCCGAATTACACTGCCGATTTATCCCCCGAGTCGTGGGTGGAGAGTTATGAGATGGCGATGGAGATGCTGGACGTAGATGATGCGGCATGTGCTAAGTACTTCACCATGATGTTGGAAGGGACAGCTCGCACTTGGTTGAAAAACCTACCAGCTAACTCCATTGGGTCATGGGCCGAACTAAGAGCCCGGTTTATTTAGAATTTTAAAGACATATGCAAGCAGCCCATGTCAATTGTGGATTTAGCTGCCTGTGTCCAGGAGGAAGGAGAATCAACAACCCATTGGGTGCGCCGGGTTTCAGAGATTTTGCATTCATCGGACCGCATCAACGCTGATACGGCCGTTTTGACGTTGGAAGGCAATTGCCGGTTTACGCCTCTTAAGTTGAAGCTGGGATGGCTCAAACGCCATTGCAATGACATGGGGACGCTTATGGCAGCTCCGATGAAATACGCCGACTCTGATAGTACCAAGGACCCTGAATCTGATGATGACAAGACAGGAAAGGGAAAGAAGGGTGGCAGCACCAAAGGGCAGCAGCATAACTCGGCGGGGCATGGAAACAGCGGTAAACGTAAAGCGGATAACAGTTCAGATTTTGTAGCTAATACCAACGCGCATGGTAATGGTCAGCGTCGGAAGGGTAAACCGCCCTCGCGTGGAAGAGAACCAAGTCCCAATCCGGAGCGCCTGAATTACCTGTTGAACCAGCCCTGCCCAAAGCACGGGTCACGGGACAAGCCGGCCACGCACCTCTGGAAGGATTGTTATATTATGCGAGAATTCAAAGATTCAGATTTTTTTCGGAATGATAATGAACCGGCTGGCTGTTCAGGCCCCGGGTCTCATGGGCAAACATAACACATTAAGGATAAGATTAAAGCATAACCTACCCAGGGACCGTCTTGAGGGTTGGAAGTTGTGTGGCCGTTGACTCGCTAGAGGACGAATTAGGTGTTCCCTGATAATTTGAATCAGACGGGTTAAGAGGCTGTCGAAAACAACCCGCCTTGGGGCAAGAAACATCAGGAGTATAAGAGACCTTTGTTCGACGTTTCCGGACTGGAGTGTTCGGTAAACCGGCAGAGGTAACTACCTGGCCACTGTGCCGGGTTGTGCGGCGGGCTTCGTGTTGCTGTTTCTTCAAAAGAAAGTTTGGGTCCTAGTGAGCTAAGGGGTGAGAAAATGTTATTTTCCGGTTTGCTTGACGGAGTTTCTGTGTTGGCAGAGGGTCTGAACCGGAAGAAAGGATAGTTACCTCTGCATCGTCAGCCTGGCTGCCTTCGACGTCGTCCTGATAACAGTCATTGTCAATAAGGTGTATGAAGTAAGAACCAAGAGAGTCAAGTTCTACCTCTGAGTCCGGATTAGCCAGATCCGCATCAGCATTTGGTTCAAAAGATTCAGTGGTCCTCTTCTTGGCAGGTTTCTTGGTGACCTTGGACTTCGGGCGAAGTGGTTTTGCCGGTTTATCCTGTGGTTTTTTCTTCCAGAATGGGTCATCGCCCTGTGAAAGATGGACAAAATTTTGAGACTATCTGAAAAGGGGTAAACTAAAACAAGAAAGTTGTGATTCTTACAGGTGGCGGTTTATTGGAGACGTAGAAAGGGCTTAACCCAGTCTGGCTACAGACAGCTTCCGGTTCATTCAGTATTTTCTTGACAGCCTCAGTAACTTCGGCTTCTGTTAGCTGAATGTTGATGTGTCATTGAGGGTCTTTCAAATCCCCTGTGTACTCACACATCAAACTGGGGCGCCGGCTTAAGGGCAGAACGCTCCAAGATATCCAACAGCGAACAAAGTCGACACCTGTCAAACCGTTTGCCATAAAGGCTCTGAGCTTTGACAGTTGTGGTGCATAGTTGGACCGTTCATTGGCAGTCAGCCTTTGAGGGAAGGGATGAGTGTTGCTAAGCCGGTGGGGACGGTAACCCGGCAGAGGATTTTCATCAGTTGGAGATGTGTCTTTGCAGTAAAACCAAGTCTGATTCCAGTCCTTGGGGTGACTATGAAGCTTGGCTTGAGGGAAGCTGACATCCTTCCTCTTTTGAATTGCCATTCCACCAAGCTCAGTGTTGGGTCCGTCTGTGAACTCTGTGCGACGGTTTAAATAAAAGAAATCCCGGAACAGTTCAACTGTGGGCTCCTCTTGAAGATAGGCCTCACAAAATACTTGGAAATTGCAAATATTGGACACAAAATTTGGTCCAATATCTTGAGGGTGGAGTTGGAAGCTGGCCAGCACGTCCCGGAAATTTTTTGAACCGGGAGGGCTAAAGCCTCGACCCAGATGGTCAGTAAATACAACTACTTCTCCGTCCTTGGGTTCAGGAGGATTTTCCGGACCAGGGGCCCTCCAGTGGATGACTTCTTTCTCGGCTAAAGCTCCAGTTGTGACACATATGTTTAATTGCTCTTCAGTAACCCGGGAAGGAACCCAGTTGCACTCGTAAACTTGTTTGGCCATTTCAATGGGAAGCTGAAACATATTTATTGCCGGTTTAAGATTTATGACGGGCGAGCATAAAGCAATGCAAAATAAGCAGAAGCAAAGGTATTTGCATATTGTTAAACCGGAGTTTGATATTACTAAACTGGAGTCTGACAATGGAGAAGGTGCAAAGATCAATGAATCGGCAGTTTAAGAGGGGACTAATGATGCATACCGGATTATTGTTCTTTGACAAAGCTAAACCGCCTATATTGGTACCTAAGTGAGGGAAAAACAGATTTCGCAGACTGGTAAGATAAATTCAGATCTACGGCATGGCAGAAAACAGAAATATATTCAGACCTAAAATACAGGTGCTTCAACAGTTCATCGGATTCAGATGAGTTTTTCTATACGAAAGAGGATGCTCTAATGAGGAAAAAGGGGCTATGACTACGACCGCACAAGAAATATCAGATCCAAATTAGCCATTTATGGTACTAAGAAGAACAAGGACGAACGGCGCCGGAGCTTCAATGAACTCCGACGAACACCGAAACCCTAATGGTGAATCTGAAGAAAGGGGAAAGGGACTTACAGATGCGGATGGAGCAGCGAAGGAGCGCCGCATTTTTCTGGTCCGTTCAGGTTGATGCAGCGGCCGGTGTTGAGGAAGAAGGCGGAGCTTGACGACGGCGGCTGTGTGTGACAGTCGGGTCGGCACGAGGAAGGAGAAAGACGAAGAGGCATGGGGAAAAATGAAGGGGGGGCCCGGCCTTATTTATGAAGGTGAAGAGATAAGTGACAGACGCGAGAATCGAGGAGCCCAAAGGTTGGATAAGTGACAGAGTTATCGCCTCGATTCTCGGAGGCTCATTTTAAATAATAGGTGACATCATGGCGATTTATTATGATCCTGGAAGATGACATCATGGCGGTCTACAAGACTTAGGCGAAGGTTTTGAAGAAGAAATTTTCTTAAGTGTTGGAGATCGACATGAACAAGTTCAAATCAATCTGGGGCCTAATGTTGGGGATATTGTTACTGGGTGTAAACCGGCCAGGAGAGGCCGGGTTATCCCCATAATGAGTCATTTATATTTGAAGCCCATGAAGACAAGGAGTATGGCGCTTTATGAAGGCCCAGGGCCCAAAGGCGGATTAAGGGCTTGTAGGCGTAAATCGCCATATTATATGTAACCTGTCTTGTAAGATAAGAAAAGAGTAGAGACCGAGCCGGACACATTTATGAGCCGGCCTCGGGATTCTGTAAATCGCCGGGCGTCAACCTGTGTATATAAAGGGACGACCCGGCGGCGGTTTGAGGGGACAACAATTCGAGAGCCAGGCATAGCGGATTCGCTCCCTGGTCATCGAAACCCTAGCAATTCCACAACAACTGGATTAGGCCTTTACCTTCACCGCAAGGGGCCGAACCAGTATAAACTCTCTGCGTCCCTTGTCCGCTTTAACCCCTTTAAGCTAACCCGTCGTGATGGCTCCACGACTAAGTCCTTTCTCTTGGACATCTGCCGTGACAAAACCACGACAGATATAGCACTATGGGAGGAATAGAGTATGGTGATCGAGATAATATGGAGAAGACAAAAAAGGAAGAAAGTCTCACATCGACGCGGCTAATCAACGGGCTATGGAGATGCCCATCAATTGATGTCAATGCGAGGAGTAAGGATTGCCATGCAACGGATGCACTAAGAGCTATAAGTGTATGAAAGATCAGACTGAAAACTAAGTCGTTGTGCATCCAACTTGCTTGCTCATGAAGACCTCGGGCATTTGAGGATGCCCGTCATCGGAATATACAAGCCAAGTTCTATAATGAAAAATTCCCACTAGTATGTGGAAGTGACAACATAGGAGACTCTCTATATGAAAAACATGGTGCTATTCTGAAGCACAAGTGTGGTAAAGGATAGTAGCATTGCCCCTTCTCTCTTTTTCTCTCATTTTTACTTTTTTTTTGGTGGGCTCTTTTTTGGCCTCTTTTTTTTTCCTTTTTTTCGTCCGGAGTCTCATCCCGACTTGTGGGGGAATCATAGTCTCCATCATCCTTTCCTCAATGGGACAATGCTCTAATAATGATGATCATCACACTTTTATTTACTTACAACTCAAAATTACAACTCGATACTAGAACAAAGTATGACTCTATATGAATGCCTCTGGCAGTGTACCAGGATGTGCAATGATCTAGCGTAGCAAAGATATCAAAAACCGGACAAGCCATGAAAATATCATGCTAGCTATCTTTAAATCATGCAAAGCAATATGACAATGAATACTCAAGTCATGTATATGATGATGGTGGAAGTTGCATGGCAATATATCTCGGAATGGCTGTGGAAATGCCATGATAGGTAGGTATGGTGGCTGTTTTGAGGAAGATATAGGGAGGCTTATGTGTGATAGAGCGTATCATATCACGGGGTTTGGATGCACCGGCGAAGTTTGCACCAACTCTCGAGATGAGAAAGGACAATGCACGGTACTGAAGAGGCTAGCAAATTGCGGAAAGGTGAGAGTGCATATAATCCATGGACTCACATTAGTCATAAAGAACTCACGTACTTATTGCAGAAGTTTATTAGCCCTCGAAGCAAAGTACTATTGCACATGCCCCTAGGGGGATAGATTGGTAGGAAAAGACCATCGGTCGTCCCCGACCGCCACTCATAAGGAAGACAATTAATAATAAATTATGCTCCAATTTCATAGCATAACGAGAGACTATACATGCATGCTTCGGGAATCACAAACCTTAACACCAATATTCTTACTAAACCACAATTATTCACTAGTACCTCCCACATATTACCATCTCTATATCACAAAACTATTGCAAGGAATCAAACATATCATATTTAGTGATCTACAAGTTTTATGTAGGATTTAATGACTAACCATGTGAATGACCAATTCCTGTTGACTCTCTAAATAGATATAAGTGAAGCAAGAGAGTTTAATTCTTTCTACAAAAAGATATGCCCACTCTCTAACAAATATAAGTGAAGAAAAAGAGCATTCTACAAATGGCGGTTTTCTATGTGTAGAGAAACAAGCATCCAAACTTCAAATGATATAAGTAAAGCACATGAAGCATTCTATAAAGCCATACTCAAAAGATATAAGTGAAGTGCAAAGAGCATTATATAAATCAACCAAGGACTATCTCATACCAGCATGGTGCATTATTAAAGAAAAGTATGAAAGCACACGACGCTCTGAGATTTACGCATATCATGTGACGAATGAAAATATAGCTCCAAGTAAAATTACCGATAGTCGTTAGAAGAAAGAGGGGATGCCTTCTGGGGCATCCCCAAGCTTAGTTGCTTGGGACTCCTTGAATATTACCTTGTGGTGCCTCGGGCATCCCCAAGCTTAGGCTCTTGCCACTCCATATTCCTTCATTCATCGTGATCTCACCCAAAACTTGAAAACTTCAATCACACAAAACTTAACAAAACCCTCGTGAGATCCGTTAGTATAATAAAGCAAATCACTACTTTAAGTACTGTTGCAAACCCATTCATATTTTATTTTTGCATTATAACTACTGTACTTTAACTTCACCACGGCTTATATCACCGATACAATCCATAGATTCATCAAAACACGCAAAACAATGCATAAAAAATAGAATAGTCTGTAGCAATCTGAACATTGACCATACTTCTGTAACTCCAAAAATTCTGAGAAAGTAGGACAAAATAAAAAAATTGCATATCAGTACTGTGTAAAAAATTTAGAATCTTTTGACGTTCCAGTAAAAAATGTAAATTGACGCACCACAGCCAAAGTTTCTGTTTTTGCACTGCACATACCAAACAAACAATCTAATCATACTAAAGGCAAATCTTGGCACATTATTTTAATAATACAATGGATTTGTACAAGGGATAATTATTTTTGTTTAAAAGTTTCTGTAATTCAAGATTTGCAAAGCTTCCATGGGCATGAACAAAGTTCAAGGAGCTCCCCCACTTCAACGGTGCTCGTCTTTCTTACTTTCACTTTTCTTTTCGAAAAGTTTTAGGTTCCCCTCTATATTTTTTTGTTTTTAAACTTTTTAAAAGCACACAACAGAATAAAATGACTCTCTAAAACTTCCGGGTTGTCTCCCTGGCAGCGCTTTCTTTAAAGCCATTAAGCTAGGCATAAAGTGCTCAAGTAATGGATCCACCCGGATCCCAAGGTTATATCAAAGCCAATTTTAATTAGCAATGATTTTTAATTTAGTATTGAGGACAAATCAACATATATCATGCAACAACGAAGTCTAACTCTCGTCCTATGCATCGGCATGTCATAAAAGAACAATTAATGCACACAAAGTAAAGGCCGATACATAGCATAAATAGTTTCTTGCAATTTTATTGTGTTGGAAACATAGAGAGGCGGAGATGTAGTTCTTCTCTCATAATAATTGCAAGTAGGAGCAGCAAGCACATGCATATTATATTCATCAAAATCATCATGTGTAATGGTAGAACGCAACCCATCAATGTAATCCTTAATAAGAGCAAACTTCTCCGATATAGTGTAGTTGGGAGAATTCAAAAAGATAATAGTACTATCATGTGTGGGTGCAATAGCAACAATTTCTTGCATAACATAAGGAACTATAGCAAGTTCATCTCCATAAGCATCAGTCATTTTGGCATCATGGCCACAAGCATAGCAAGCATCAATTTCAGCAAAAAGGGATATTTCAAATGAATCCAAGGGATTATAGCAATCATCATAGCATTCATCCTGCGATAAGCATGAAGGGAAATTAAACAATGTATGAGTTGAAGAGTTACTCTCATTAGAAGGTGGGCACGGGTAGCTAATCCGCTCTTCTGCCTTTTGTTCTTCGCTCTCCTCATCATCTTTTTCATCTAATGAGCTCACAGTTTCAGCAATTTCTTCTTCCATAGTTTCCTGCAAAATAGTAGTCTCTTCTTGGACAACAGAGACTTTTTCAATAAAATCATTAATATCGGGATTATATTCATAATTCTCATAGCAATATTTAAGTATAGCATAATTTTCAGGTCTGTAAACAGCATCATCATAATTTTCACACTTTTCAAACAAAGATTCAATTTCATAAGCACCCTTAAAAGCAACAAATTCTTCTGTTTGTTCCACGTCATAGTAATCATATATACCATTAGCATAAGAACCCAAGGTTTCGTTATCATTATATTTAGATGAAAAGGGAAGGTGTGGAGCCTTCGTCCTAGAGAAACAATTATAATCATATCTCAAGCATAAATTCCAAGCATACCAATGTAACATTTCAATTTGATCCCATAAGAGTTTCCTTTTTTGAGTCAAGCGATAATCCCTAAAGTATTCACGTTAATCCAACGTGTCTCCCATTATCAAGTTGAATGGGGTTTTCTCAAGATTATCAAAGTACTGTTTAATATTTTTCACATAACGAGCATCGAGGGTTTTAGCAGGTTCCCCATCTCCATGAGTAGCAAGTACACCTAATTTTTTGGTATTTCGTGTTCCATATCCATAACTAAAGATAGAGAACAACTTAGAACGGAAAATAAAATCAACTTAGTGATAAAGCAAACAAGCACACACGAGAATATTTACCCCACACTATTGCTCCGCGGCAACGGCGCCAGTAAAAGGTCTTGATAACCCACAAGTATAGGGGATCAATTGTAGCCTTTCTCTATAAGTAAGAGTGGTGAACCTAACGAGGAGCTAAAGATAGAACAAATATTCCCTCAAGTTCTATCGACCACCGATACAACTCTATGCACGCTTAACGTTCGCTTTACCTCGAACAAGTATGAAACTAGAAGTACTTTGTAGGTGTAAAGGGATAGGTTTACAAGATAATAAAGAACACGTAAATAAAAGCTAGGGGCTGTTTAGATAAAGAAGCAATTAAGTTAGTTTTAGTAGAGAGCTTTTTGTCACAAGAAAGTTATTTATCCCTAGGCAATCGATAGCTAGACCGGTAATCATTATTGCAATTTTATATGAGGGAGAGGCATGAGCTAACATACTTTCTCTACTTAGATCATATGCACTTATGTTTCAAACTCTAGCAAGCATCCGCAACTACCAAAGATCATTAAGGTAAAACCCAACCATAGCATTGAAGTATCAAGTCCTCTTTATTCCCATACGCAACAACCCACTTACTCGGGTCTGTCTTTCTGTCACTCACGCCACCCACCATAAGCGAATCATGAACATATTGCAACACCCTATAGGGGGGATCCCTCACGCTTGCGTGACATGGAGAGCACCATAGGTGAGCACCAATAATAAAACAAACAACTCAAACCAATCATGATCATCAATCAACCCATAGGACAAAATGGATCTACTCAAACATCATAGGATAGCCACATATCATTGGATAATAATATATAGCGTTGAGCACCATGTTTAAGTAGAGATTACAGCGGGTAAAAGAGAGGTTACACCGCTGCATAGAGGGGGAGAGAGTTGGTGATGATGGCGGCGAAGTTGTTGGTGTAGATCACCGTGACGATGATGGCCCCGGCGGCGTTCTGGCACCACCGGGAGAGAGGGGGAGAGAGCCCCCTCTTTATTCTTCTTCCTTGACCTCCCCCCTAGATGGGAGGAGGGTTTACCCTCTGTTCCATGGCCTCTATGGCGGCGGAGGGGCGGGAGCCCCTCCGAGATTGGATCTATCTCTCTGTTTCTCTTCTGTTTCGCGTTCCTGTTTTCTGGCCTTTCACCGTTTCTTAAATTCCGGGAGATCCGTAACTCCGATTGGGCTGAAATTTTAACATGATTTTTATCCGGATATTATATTTCTTGCGGCCGAAGAAGGGCACCAACCTCCTTACGGGGTGGCCACAAGACTGCCAGGCGCGCCGAGGGTAGGGGGCACGCCGTTTGAGCTTGTGGCCCCCTCGGGCATCGTATCGCGTTGATTCTTTTTCCCCAAAATCACATATATTCCAAAATAAATCTCTGTAAGTTTTTATCGCGTTTAGACTTTGTTTGATATGGATATTTTGTGAAATAAAAAACATACAACAAACAGGAACTGGCACTGGGTCAATATGTTAGTCCCAAAAATAATATAAAAATTTGCCAAAAGTATATGAAAGTTGTAGAATATTGGCATGAAACAATCAAAAATTATAGATACGACGGAGACGTATCAAGACAAAAGTGATAGAGACATATATTGGGGTCCAGATTTAGAAGAGGGAGAGGGGTTAATGTATCCCCGTGTTTGTGTACGGAGGAGAGAAAGGCTTGTGTGGGGGGGAAGAGGGGCTGGGGTGGTGGGCTTCAGATAAAGAGTGAGGTGTGTATGTCTGAGAGACATAAATGTAATTGAGATAGTATATGGTCAAGAGTGTGTGCACTCATGCTTCATGATTTTGTCTCACAGTTTGGACTATGAGATAGTGATACTTTTGAACATGCGTGGTATACTTTGAAGTACCAGAATTACAAACCGAAGATTGGAAATTTTGAATTCAACTCCATTATTAGCTTTTGTAATTCATTTAAATGGGGGTACATTTTTTAACCTAGGATTTCATGATTTCAAATTCATATATCAAACCTAGAGATATGCACATACGGTCGTGTTCAAAACTTATAATCATCCACTTTATTCATACACATATACATTTTTGTTTTTTGTCATCATATTTAGGGTAAACACATTAGAAATTTCAT
Source organism: Thinopyrum elongatum (assembly GCA_011799875.1). NCBI lineage: Eukaryota > Viridiplantae > Streptophyta > Magnoliopsida > Poales > Poaceae > Thinopyrum > Thinopyrum elongatum. Next base: position 131,557,031 of record CM022297.1, on the reverse strand, counting down.
TTGAACTAGATGACCCGTTGCGCCGATGGCGCAAAAAGCATCGGCCAGCCAGGTTTTGAAAGCATGTGTATGTGATAGTTTAATGCATACATATGATGGTAGATAAAGAGGAAGCAATGATATTACTTGATGATAGTATATATTGATATCGTAGTGCTGATACATATTGTTCTAAGAAATTTACAATGAGCATAAGCAAATAGAAAATACATAGTGTTTTAAGAGAAGCCAAAGCTGATACATAGTATTGGCGCATCATATAGATGGTTGTAGTTATAAGTCGATGATCATCAGGCAGAGCCGTTGATACATATGCCCTAAATATCCATTGGCGGTCCATCATTACCTAAAGTAGAGATTCCTGCAATATCATCGTCCAGGCTCCAATAATATTTGTTTGTTTGTTGGAGATCATAGTCTGATTGTGTGGTTGTATCACTAAGACGATCAGCAACATATCTTGTGACAAAATATGATTTAGATCATTGTCTTTGGATGTTGATACGGCTGTGAAATTCGTATCTATTATATGGTAAAGCTCCTTTGCTGCCATGCGATCTCCACTAAGGCTGCTGCACTAGCTATTGCTAAAATAGTCTATGAGGCCGTCTTTTTCTTTCTATTGATGCTCAAGAGACTTACATTTTTGCTGAACCAGCTGTAGCTTGTCATAGTTTAGGTCTTGCAGGACCTTATTGTGGATGCTTTTCATGTACTGGAGAGCTTCGCTTGCGAGTTGGTCTTCAGCCTCTTCCAGTTTGCCAGATACATAGATTGATATTAATTTCCTTGGAAGTTTGTTGTCCAATTGGTGCTTCGATGCATAGAAGTGAATAGTTGCATCAAGGCCTATTGCTCTTGCGTCCTGTGTTGAGTACACTGCATTTGGAAGCCCTAGCTGCTGCATCGTAGTGTCCAGGAGCACTTTTGTTGGGATCCTGATTTTTTCAATCACGGTAGGCTGATGATAAAGAAATGATAGTATGAGCAAACTAAGTTTATGAATACATATTTATGTAAATGTGTATCAATTTATAGCGGGATATACACTGGTGTAGTAACTGAATTACATGGGTTGGACACATAATTTGAGACATGCGTGAAGATCATAAAATAATCCAGAATAGCAAGGGTCTGAGCCTGCTCTAAGTAATTATGTTGTTCTGTACTAAGAAGTATTCTCAACCTTGCGAGTAAGAAAAATTATTTTCTTATCTTTGATGGAATAGTATTTATAAGATTAGACCATGGAAGTAAATATGAAGTAGTCATGTTTGTGTCCGATTCTGATGAAATACGTGGCATTCAAAGTAAACTGAAGTTGTTAAATGATGCAAATACTATATTAACCTTCTCTGTTTAAGAAAGTATATTTTGCTATCTGGTTTGATGCGTGATGGTGTGTGACGTAGGGGCAATCGCTGAGGCGTTGGAGCTTGGCGACCGTGTGGAGGTCGTCCATGAGCGAGCAACATGACTGTTGCAGGCGGATGTTCAACTTCATCAGGAAGGTAGATTTCTCTCTTGGATTCCCCTCTATTTTGTGACCTTGTGTATTGGTCCGTAGGCCATGGCTAACACGCGTGGTACTAAAGTTTTGATTGGATTTGGTTGCAGGTGGTAAATCTTCATAGGGTTATGTAATGAGCTGACCTTGTGGCACGATGTGTGGATGGAGCTGCCATATCTTGTTGCGGAGGGACCAGTTCTTGTTGTGGGTGTTCTCTGTCAGATATGGATTGAGAAAATGGGTGGAGTGAGACAGCTTTAGCGGATGCTACTGAAGATGGATGGATAAGGTCACGTGAGTGGGGTAAAGTGGATCAACGGGGCTGGTCCAGTAAATATCCTTACACCAAAACAGATGAAATACTTTCTTGCAACAATTCGTAATAAGCATCGCAATTTCCCCTGCAGAAATAAAAGAACTATATGAGCTTTCAAGTCAAAGACACATAGATATATGCAATCAAATACCTGTAGGCTATTGCATATAAGACCATTATTTTTGGGCAACAAATACAAAACTCGAGAAGCAAAAACTAAAGTAATGGATTAAAATAGGTAAATGTTTTAACCAAACTCTATCACACAATAAGCTCATACACTTGGCACCTTGCAGCCGGATCTATCATTGCTCAGCCATCTGAGTTCACTTGGGCAGATTAAATAAAAGAAATCCTAAATTCATAAAAAGTGTTAAGGTGTAGATTGAGTTTACCGGACCAGATCACTAAACTAAGTACACCTACCACAGATCCTTCCACCTAGAGCGGAGAAACAATTTTAAGTAAAGAAAAGCGGAGACGATTGTTAAGGAGGCAATGAAAGTAACTAATCAAAAGGGAAACATGCAAGGCAAAACATATACTAATTCCAAAATCAACTTCCAATGTAAACACTTGCAAATTCGTTTAGACGTTCTGCAGGTGCCATTTATAAAATATTCAAGGCTCAATAAAATTTGAAACCTCATGACCTCTTACAAGCAGATGATCTACGACATGAGATGAATAACTTGTAAGCTATGCTGTAGGTGATACAACCTTCGCGGAAAAACATACACAGAATGCAACAATACAAAAAGGAGTACCATGAAAATGATTTCTGGACAGCACACAATTCCAATGCTTAGGATCTCTGTTATGTGTAGATTTCATGCTAGTAGAAACTACCTGCTAGCCAAGGTGAAGTAGGAAATGCTTGGCACATGATACTCGTATATTTTCCTTCATTTCAGTAAACAGAGCAACCACAGGTCTCCAACACCTTCAAGGGAGCAAGCAAACAGGCTCACCCATCCAAAAAGATCCAAATAAGGAGCTCTGAGAACACGGCCGCCTCTAGAAGTTAGAAAAATAATAAGTTTTGTGAACATGATTTAGTACAATGCTCTTAATAGATGCTAAATATCAATTTCACTTCGATTACATTAAATATTCAAGTTTTGTACTAAGTTCTAGAAAGACATGAATTGTGAAAATGCACGAGGTCTAAGAAATTAACTATGTGGTGAATTGCAATAAAAAATTAGAAAGAACAGAAAATTAGGAATATTGACCAAGGAGTTCCATGATACACATGGGATTGAAATTAATTACTGCACAACAACTCAAAGCCTTCAATGGAAAAATGTCAGATAGCAAGTCCAAACTTGAATAAGCATATATCTATCTGAACAACATGAGAAAAGCAGAGCAAGTTCTAACAATGCAGATCCAAGCAACTTTATGTACTGATGACAAAAGAATACAAGCTTTGATAAGACAAAATGTAGCCATGTCCAATAAAATTTTAGTATCATTATAATTTTTGATACGTGAAATTAGCTACACGTACAGATCAAAAGTCCAAAGTTCTGAGAAAGCTCCATCCTTACTCTAATTTACAAGAACAATACAAGCAGGAAAAGAGATAACCCCATCAAATTACCTTATGTGGCATATATGGTACTATGGAAGAAGCTCCAAAACAAACCACTACATGTCACCGAAACTGAATGGGCAACACAAAATACATAACAAACAGGAACAAACAATTGGCGGAGCAAAGCTAGGAAGTAATGAGATGATGATCAAAAGTACCTTGACGGAAGACATTTTTCACAAATAAAGACGGCGCAACGGCGCACTCCCCAGTCCAAACAGAGCATATCCATGAACGAGCAGTGTAGCACCTGAAACAAAGAATTAGGAGTAACAAAGGGAAATATATGGGATATGTCTCACCGTTGTGACCGGAGGGATACTTCCAGGTGTAGCAAATTGGGAAACCAATTACATCACCATAAGTGTTGCATGAAAACGACAACATGCACATTCGAGTAAGAACATAAGGTTGGCAATGGAAATTATTAAAGATATTTTTATCTCACGATTTCAGTTTGTAAAGAGTTAGACGACACAATGTGTGCAGGTTTGGGCAAGCCATAAGTTCTTTCAGGAAGTAACCTTATGTTACAACTATCGACGAAGCTGGAATAAAATATTGGCAAAATAGTAAACAAAAATCTTCAACAAGTTGACATTCGTGAGAAACCATACTTGATCAATTGTCTACACAACGCAAAGATCATAAGTACACTTATGTGATCTGTTGACGTGTTCTGCAGTTCAATTCTGGCTGGTCTAGTAAACAACCTATAAAAGGCATTGATTTAATCTAATTAAAAATCTGAAACACACAATAATTATGAAAGGAACAATCCGACAATAAATAAGACTTGCAGATATGGCAGTTCAGGAGAAAGGGACACAAATTGATTATTAAGATTTTAGTGATATATTGAAAAGGGAGTAAGATTATGAGGACCAACTGATGTATTGGTTGACAGTTGAGAACCAGAAAAGAAGTAGCAGAAAATTCAAACACTTTATCCTTATGATGAACAACATCTACACTGCTAAGTGTTAACAGGAAAAGCAAGCTCTCCAATATTCAAGGTCCTTCTTATTAAGATTGTCTTTCGGCCTATGTATCTGTGAAATGAGGACTTACATTTTAGCAAAGCAACAATGGGCCTTTGAGATGCATCGTATCTCCATCTCCGAGATTTCAGTGCTAATATACCAACCAACTTGTCTGTAGCTGATAGTCTTGTGGGTTGCAAAATATGTACGTAGTATGCTACCCGACAAAAATATGCAAACAAAATAGCACATGTGTTGCATGCACAATTTGTAAATCAGCAACATTGTTCCCATCAGTGCTATTCTGTGCAGTTAGTATAAAAATGATTCATGAGAAATATCGATATCCATTTTTATATTCAGGTATGGGGATTAAGGTTCAAACTCAAGGGCCTCCATATTAGGAATTTTCATTTTCAGAACAGTATCATGTATGGATTCATTCTTAAGTTTCTTGTATTACTGTTTCAGTATAGATTTGCATTTGGGGGTACGGTAAGAAAAAATGTCTAGTAAGAGCGTACAAAACAGAAGAATTTCACCTATCTCACAAATTTCATTGGCAGAAACAAGAAATATCGATGGAACATTGTCGGTGTGAGTTTTTGGTCACCCTGTCTTAGTGTACAATTTCTGAGCTAACAAAACTCAGAAAACCAATTCAATGCCATAGATACATATTTGACCAGTGAATTAAATTTCTTCTAGGTTCAGTTGCAAACGAATGTCTAGTAAGGATGGTACAGAACAAAAGAGTTTGACTCATCACACCAATTTCATGGACAAAAACAGGGAATCTTGATAGAACCCTGTTAGTGTGAGAGTTCCTGGTCGCCCTGGCTTAGTGCACACACTCCCAGTTGACAAAACCCATGATTGGAGCTTGAAGCTGAACGTGCAAAAAAGACGATCCAAGAAACATGAAACTGAACAGGACGCAAGAGAATAGCCATACCTGTGTTTCCCAAGGATCTGTGTCTCTAAGCTCAAGAACATTCTATGTATCTGCTCAGCTCTGATCTGCAGCGAAGTTATCAACACCTGTAGAGATCCAAAAGCAGTAAATCCATAGCTTTAAAATAGAAAGGGAATATGTGCCATTCATGTGCATCAGAAAAGAACATTCATAACTAAAATAGCACCTCACATCAAGACTATTCAACTGCTATGAACCTAAAATTTCAGGGGTATGCACAACCAATCTAAGCAAGGCACTCACCGAGCATGAATTCAGCATCTCTGAAAGAACATTCATAACTAAAATAGCACCTCACATCAAGACTATTCAACTGCTATGAACCTAAAATTTCAGGGGTATGCACAACTGATCTAAGCAAGGCACTCATCGAGCATGAATTCAGCATCTCTGATAACCACCTACTTAGTACATTTATTCCGTTGCCGCCCTCCTGCGAGCACCGACAGTCATGTCAGTGAACTAAATGCAAAAGGAAAAAAAATCAAACAACAACCAATCATCAGCAAAACATGAAGAAACTGAAAGAAAAATTGAACAGATGTTGTCCTTAAAGGGTACCCTGATCTCATAATTAACCTTGGGTTTCTTCTCTTCCATGCTAGATCTACAGAATAAGATTACACAATGAATTAGCAGGGCATTGATCTTAGTTGCATACACAAAAACATTTGGCAGAAGAACTTTGTATGGTGACTATTGTTCCATGTAATAAACAGAGTATCTTCTTAAGAAAGAACAATATCTTTCACCCAAAGGAAATGAAAATGTAAAAGATGTAGAACAACATTGTGCAGCAAGGTTGGCTCCTCAAGCAAAAACATTCTCCTTTAGCCATAACAGTTCTCTCCATGTGTAACAAGAATTAGGGGGTCAGGAAAGAGAGAGAGAGAGAGAGAGAGAGAGAGAGGGAGAGAGGGCACGGAGGGGAGAGGGGGGCACCTGTGTGTGAAGGGGAGGTTGGCCTCGCCGGCGTCCATCCCTCCCACTCCAGATCGGGAACCTAGAATGAGGTCAGGAGAGGTGTTGGCCTTCCTGTCGCTCACCGGCGCTCGCCGTCGGCCGCATCAATCAAACCCCCATCAGAACATTGACTTCCTCTAGGGTCTCCTTTTCCATGTTCAGATCCCGGCCAGTAGCTCCCCAGAGAGAGAGAGGGAGAGAGAGCTCGGGGTTGTCGATGGCGAGGGTGAGCTAGGCCATGGCGGCAAGGAGGACATGTGAGAGGTGGTGGCCTCCCCGTCACTCACCGGCGCTTGCCGTCGGTCGCATCAATTGAGCCCTCACTAGGACACTGAGAGGCGGCAGCGACCAGTCCACACGTTGGCTCTTCGAGGAGAGAACAGAAGCGAGGCGGCGGTGGTGAGGTTGTGGTGGAGAAGAGGATGCGGGGCGCGGAGGCGAGCTTCTTCGGCGGCAGCAGCGGCAGGAGAGGAGGCAGGGGTCGCGGGAAAGGAGAGGCGTAGAGGCGGCGGGAGAGGAGGCGGGGGCGCGGGGGAGACGCGGTAGGTCACGGGATCGCTCGCTCGCTCGCTTCTCTGCTCGCGTGCGTGACCGGCCCAGGCGTCATCGACAGAGGCTAGGCAGGGAATCGCTCTCGTTGGTCGCTGTCCCGAGCTGCCCGCTCGCTCACCTATGCACTATTCATAGCGACACGGAGGGTGACGTGGAGGCTGTGGTTGTGACTGCCACCTCCTTCATCCTTTATAAGGTAAATAGGAACATATGATGGTATTTGCTTCCACTAGCTCAATGATCCATATTTGAATTGAATAGACAATCTAAGTTTCGAGTTGGAGACACTGATTTTTGAAACTTGCACTTTTTTTGCGTGCATAATAAATAAATACTTGGCCATGATATCATAGTCGGTCGTACAAGAGCAGAACACTTAATTTCGACCGTGAAAAGCTTTCAAACTTCCCGCTCACATCAAAATATCTCGCGCCCGAAAGTTTAGCCCTGCGATATTCCTCTTTTACCCCTGCCACATCAACCGAAAAGGGCTTTGGTAACTCTATTGTTTTCCCCTCTTTGCCCCCAACATTCTTCCCCAGAACACCTTCCCTTCCCCTCCCCGCCTCCCCCAAATCCCCTCCTCCCCAAGCCGTCGAATCTAGTACTCCGCCATAGCGGTGGACCTCACACTCCACCGGATCTACCTTCCACACCTTAGAACCCCCAACTGCCAACTCACCACTGCACCGGAGCCGCTTCAGCGACTGGCTTGTCCACTGCTCCAGATCTCCTTCACCGCCATCATGGTACATCGCACTAGAGCTGCTTCACCGACGCCCTCGACCAATACAGTGTAGGCCCTTCACTGACTCCCTCGCCCGCCACATTGCTGGCCCTTCATACAAGCCCTCGTCCACCAGAACAGATCCGCCTCACCGAAAGAACTGTGCACCGCGCCGAATGTGCTTCGCCTTCGTCCACTGCACCGGACCCGCTCCACGGATGCCATATTCAACTCCATTGGCCCTGCTTTACTATCACCGCCGCCTCATCAGGCTATTTCGATTTGTACTCCTTTGGTTTTTCTCTTCTTTATTGTCCAACAGTTGACTTACCACATATCAGCTTTTTTCAATGTTGACAGGCGCCGCAACCAAAGCACTAGAGCCGCTTCAGCAACGGCGATAGATGGCCCAAACTCAACCACAACATGAGCACCATCGACGATACTTAGCTTTCACGTATGACAACGATGCGCATACGCTGCCGAGAATCAGGTACTATTCTCCAACAGCCGGCGCCTACGTTCACTTTCTTAGCATAAGCACCGCACCTTCGAATTTCTTCAGGGCATCATTCAATTTTTCATGAGAGGTGTCATTCTTCTTGCACCTGTAGGTCCATACGTGTGGCAGTGAACAGGTTACATGTGCTAAATTACATACCAGTGCACATGTAGTTACAATGCTTTTGTTTTGTCCTAAGTATTACTGTACTTCCTCGATATCACTGCCTACTATCTTACTTCTTGCATGCTATATTTATGATAATGGTGTTGTTCTGATGCCACCTGCTGGTTACAATTATTGTACTAGACTGCTTCTATGTTCTCTATGCTTAATTACACATCAACAAACTAGCTTGTGGTTCCGCTGCTTTTGGTTCGTCTTAACCTATATTTTTTATGCTAGCTATTACAACGCTGCTCCGAGCCTCTGTTCATTACTTTTTTGTGCGTTCTTAATCTTCCCAAGGTGCATGACTAATTTAATGCTTCAATTCATTATGGAGCTGCCAACCCCATCAAGAAAAATGCTTTTTCTTTTGGGGTTGGCACCTCGAACAAGCATAAAAATAGAGTGAAGCACATATATTGTCGTGTAAGCACACACCCTTTTTCATTAGTTTAGATGAACCAATGATGATCGATTTGAACCAGTGCATGTGATTAAAATTAGTTTTACCTAAATAGAGGGGGAAGAATAAACTACAATGACTAGACTTGCAACCACGGGATGCTGACGACATCTTCAAAAACATTTCAACAGCAGTGAGGCTTCACAACAACATATGGTAAGCCAGTGTATTTTAGTACATGTGAAATGTCATGCGTGTGGGCTGCTTTTTTGGCTTGTGCCCTCAACCTGTAATCCTACATAATTACAAATAGTTCAGTTGCCTGCTTCGCTGTATTGCTTGATTCGAATGCTTGTTTGTTACTTGTTAGGTTATACCTGAGTTGGCCAATGTGTCATCACTGCCTGCCGTACTATCTTAAAGAAATGCATGCCTTATTCTTTTGACTCCTTAACTTTTCCTATGAACTTCATCACAAGACTGTCTTCCTAGTTTATATGAGGTCACACTGTTTAAGTGCTTTCTCAGATTATTTCAACTGCTTATATGCCTGGGAAACTTAAATATAGCGGAGGTACACTGCCTTTCATCTTACCATTTTAATTTGTTTTAGGCTGACGCAACTTCGAACCATTTAAATATAGCTTGTCAGGCTCGGCAACAATTCGTATGTCGTTTACCATGTAAGCTTACTGCCAGGATCATGCGATAACAATCTCTTACTGATGTCCAGCGGAAACCCAGGATGCAGTTCAAACTAGGACACAATGTATGATACGTCTCCAACGCATCTAAATTTTTTGATTGTTCCATGCTATTATATTATCAATCTTGGATGTTTATATACATTTACTAGCAACTTTATATCATTTTTTGGGACTAACCAATTGACATAGTGCCCAGTGCCAGTTGCTGTTTTTTGCTTTTTTTTACTTTGTAGAATATCAATACCAAACAAAGTCCAAATGCCATGAAACTTTTTGGAGATTTTTTTCTGGCCAGAAGACACCCTGGGAGCCAAAGGAGCACATGAGAGGAGGCCCGTGGGGCCCACTAGGCACCAGGGCACGCCAGGGGGCCCAGGCGTGCCCTGGTGGGTAGTGGAGCCCACGGGAAACTTCTTGACCTACCTTCGCCTCTATAAATACTCTAAAATCCCAAAACATTAGGGGGGTCAAGGAAATACAGTTTCCGCCGCCGTAAGTTCCAGAACCACAAGATCCAATCTAGAGGCCTTTTCCGCCACTCTGCCGGAGGGGGCAACGATCACGGAGGGGTTCTTCATCATCGTTGTTGCCCCTCCGATGATGCGTGAGTAGTTTACCACAGACCTATGAGTCTGTAGCTAGTAGCTAGATGGCTTCTTCTCTCTTTTTAATCTTCAATACAATGTTCTCCTCGATGTTCTTGGAGATCTATTTGATGTAACTCTTTTTTGCGGTGTGTTTGTTGGGATCCGATGAATTGTGAGTTTATAATCAGCTCTATCCATGAATATTATTTGAGTCTTTGCTGAACTCTTATATGCATGATTTTATAGACTCATATTTCTTTTCCGAAATTTTGGTTTGGTTTGGCCAACTAGATTGATTTTTCTTGCCATGGGAAGAGGTGCTTTGTGATGGGTTCGATCTTGCGGTGCTCAATCTCAGTGACAGAAAGAGACATGACACGCATGTATCGTTGCTATTAAGGGTAACAAGATGGGGTTTATTCATACGTGACTTTATCTTGTCTACATCATGTCATCGTTCTTATTGCATTACTCTGTTTTTCCATGAACTTAATACACTAGATGCATGTTGGATGGCAGTCGATGTGTGGAGTAATAGTAGTAGATGCAGGCAGGAGTCGGTCCACTAATCTTGGACGTGATGCCTATATACATGATCATTGCCTTGGATATCGTCATGATTATTCGTTTTTCTATGAACTACCCAATAGTAATTTGTTTACCCACCGTATGCTATTTTCTTGAGAGAAGCCTCTAGTGAAAACTACGGCCCTGGGGTCTATTTTCCTATCATATTAAACCAAAAATACCTTGTTGCAATTTTTCTTTATTTATTTTATTTTGTGTTTTAGTTAGATCTATTTATCAAAACCTATAAAATTTAATCATCTCAATACCGAGGAGGGATTGACAACCCCTCTTACGCATTGGGTTGCAAGTTTTTGTTGTTTATGTGCAGGTGCTGTTTACATAGTGTTGCTTGGTTCTCCTACTGGATTGATAACCTTGGTTTCATAACTGAGAGAAATACTTATCTTTGCTGTGATGCATCATCCTCTCCTCTTCGTGGAAATACCAACGCAGATACAAGCAATCAGGAAGAATTTCTGGCGCTGTTGCCGAGGAGACATCATCAACATCTATCAAGTACCTATGCATAAACTCTCATCTCCTTGCAATTGCTTTGTTTGCCATTTGCCTCTCGTTTTCATCTCCCCCACTTCTAAAACGTTTTTACAAAAATACAAAAATATTTTTCGTTTGCCTTTTTCTTGTTTGATCTTTTGTTTGCTTGCGATCTTGTTGGCGTGGTCACGGTGTCTCAAGAAATTACCAAATTGTTTGATTTTTCCAATACTAATAATAATTATTTTATTATTACTCCTATTGCTCCTCCCGCCGCTAGTGCCGAGTCTTATGATATTAATGCCATTTGTTGAATCTTGTTATGAAAGAGCAATTTTCCAGTAATCCTAATGAGGATGTCGCGTCCCATCTAAAGACTTTCGTAGAATTGTGTGATATGCAAAAGAAAAAAGATGTGGACAATAATATTCTGAAATTAAAATTATTTCCTTTCTCTTTGCGTGATCGTGCAAAAATTTGGTTCTCATCTTTGCCACGAAATAGTATTGATTCTTGGGATAAGTGCAAAGATGCTTATATCACTAAGTATTTTCCTCCCGGGAAAATTATTTCCCTTAGAAATCAAATCATGAACTTTAAGCAACCTGAGCATGAACATGTTGCGCAATCTTTCGAAAGAATGAAATTAATGCTAAGAAATTGTCCTACTCATGGCTTAAATCTATGGATGATTATACAAAAAATTTATGCGGGATTGAATTTTGTCTCTCAAAATCTTTTAGATTCTGCCGCGGGTGGTACTTTTATGGAAATTACTTTGGGTGAAGCTACTAAATTACTTGATAATATTATGGCTAATTATTCACAATGGCATACCGAAAGAGCACCTACTAGTAAAAAGGTTAATTCAGTTGAAGAAATTAATACTTTGAGTGAAAAAGTTGATGCACTTATGAAATTGGTTGCTAGTAAAAATGCTCCTATTGATCATAATGATGTGCCTTTGTCTACTTTGCTTGAGCAAAATAGTGATCCCGTAGATGTGAATTTTATCTCGTGAAATAATTTTAGTAACAATGCTTATAGGGGTAATTTTAACCGTAGGCCATTTCCTAGAAGTTCCTCTAATAATTATGGTAATTCCTATGGTAATTCTTATAATAATATTAATAATAGGATGCCCTCTGATCTTGAGAGTAATATTAAAGAATTTATCAATGCTCAAAAAGTTTTCAACACTACGATAGAAGAAAAATTTAATAAGATTGATGATATGTCTAGGAGCATTGATAGAATTACTCATGATGTAGAAAATCTCAAGATTAAAAAATTTCCACCCAAGGTTGATATCAATGAATCAATTAAATCTCTATATGTCTCCATGGATGAAAGTAAGAAAAGAACCGCTATGCTAAGAGCTAAAAGAGAATTTTTAGAAAAAGTGTTTTCGCCCGATTGCTTCCATAGTAACGATGAAGATGCTAAGATGATTGGTGTTTCTTCTATTGATTCCTTGTTTAGTAACATTAAAATTGATGATAAGGGGACTGAAGAAGAGTCAACTTTAGCTAGAAGGCATCCCCATAATTCGGAGGGTGAAAATCTTGTTGAAAAAATTGATAAAAGTTGGTTTGGAGAGGTAAAAACTTTAACTAGTGATGTGCCCACTCTTTTGGATTACAAAGACTTTAATTATGATAGTTGTTCTTTGATTGAATGTATTACTTTGTTACAATCTATGATAAATTCACCCAATGCCTATGAACAAAATAAAGCTTTTACTAAAGATATTGTTGAGGCAATGATGAAAGCTTTAGAAGAAAAGTTAGAATTAGAGATTTCAATTCCTAGAAAATTATATGATGAATGGGAACCTGCCATTAAAGTCAAGATCAAAAATTATGAGTGCAATGCTTTATGTGATTTGGGTGCTAGTGTTTCCATAATTCCGAAATCTCTATGTGATGTGCTAGGTTTTACCAATATGGAAGAATGTTCTCTTAATTTGCACTTGGCGGATTCTACTATTAAAAAGCCTTTGGGAAGAATTAATGATGTTCTTATTCTTGCAAATAGGAATTATGTGCCCATATATTTTATTGTGCTTGATATTGATTGCAATCCGTCTTGTCCCATAATACTTGGTAGACCGTTTTTACGAACTGTAGGTGCCGTGATTGATATGAAAGAAGGGAATATTAAATTTCAGTTTCTCCTAAGAAAGGGTATGGAGCACTTCCCAAGAACTAGAATTAAGCCACCATATGAGTCAATCATGAGGGCAACCTATGGAGCAAAAACCAAAGAAGACAATACTTGAATCTATGCATTATGCCTAGCTAGGGGCGTAAAACAATAGCGCTTGTTGGGAGGCAGCCCAATGAATAAAACAAAATTTTCACTTTTTATTTCTGTTCTTGTGTGTTTACACAATTATGCTACTGTTCTGATTGTGTTTTTATGTTTTAATTTGTGTTTGTGCCAAGTAAAGCCTTTAGGATTATGTTGGATGATAGTTGATCCTGTTGGAAAACAGAAGTTTTCGCGTCCAGTAGCAGAATTGTTAAAATTTTCTATAGCGTGGAAATTTCTGAATTTTTTACACATGATTTATATACAAATTGCCCACGTCGTCCTAATGTTTTAGAAATTTTGGAGTTACTGAAGTATGAGCTTAATTCAGTTTCCTACAGACTGTTCTGTTTTTGACAGATTCTGTTTTCGTTGCATTGTGTACTTATTTTGATGAATCTATGGATTGTATCGGGGGGTATAAGCCATGGTAAAGTTAGAATACATTAGGTATAGTGCAATAACAAAATATGAATGGGTTGCAACAGTACTTCAAGTAGTGAATTGTTTTCTTATACTAACGGATCTCATGAATGTTTTGTTAAGTTTTGTCTAATTGAAGTTTTGGGTGAGATCATGATGGATGAAGGAATAAGGAGTGAAAAGAGCCTAAGCTTGGGGATGCCCCGGAAGGCATCCCCTCTTTCTTCTAACGACCATCGGTAATTTTACTTGGAGCTATATTTTTATTCGTCACATATCATGAGTTTTGCTTGGAGCGTCTTGTATTATATGAGTCTTTGCTTGTTTTGCTTTTTAGTTTGTCACAATCATCCTTGCTGGACCCATCCATTTGAGAGAACCATAACAATGCTATGATATGTTAGAATTGCTCTAGGTGCTTCACTTAAATTTTTTGTGCTATGAAATTGCTCTAGTACTTCACTTATATCTTTTTGAGCACGGTGGTGGTTAATTTTTGTGAAAAATACTCTCATGCTTAACTTAGATTATTTTGAGAGTTAGTAAATTTTGAAGAAATACTCTCATGCTTCACTTTGATTATTTTGAGAGTTGAAAAAAGGAAATTATTTTGAAGAAATTTATGCTCTCGCACTTCACTTAAATTTATTTGAGAGCTTATTAGTAGCAATAGTAATATATGAAATTAGTCCAAAAGTGATAGATATTCAAGGGGGATATAATAAAAATTTCATGAAGATCATTGGTTATTATAAACTTGATTCCTTGTAATAGTTTTGAGATATGGAGATAGTAATATATGAGTCATGTTGGTGAGTAATTATGCCTTAGTAAGAATATTGGTGTTAAGGTTTGTGATTCCCTATGCATGCATGAAAGTCAATAGTTATGCAATGAAGTTACATCCTACTTGTGGTGCATTATTCAGAATTAGTTATGTTTAATGCTTGTTTATGATCGTTTTTGTTTTTTGGTTGGTTGCTTCTCAATCTATTTGCTAGCCTTCATTTGTACTAAGCGGGAATACTGCTTATGCATCCAACTCCTTAAACCCAAAGTTGTGCCAAATGAGTCCACCATACCTACCTATATGCGGTATTTCCATGCCGTTCCAAGTAAATTTGTATGTGCCAACTCTAATTTTCAAAATGAATTTCTTTTTGTGTGCCTGTACCGCTCATGAAGCAGTAGTGGGTGGCCAATATTTCCATGCTAGGTATGTTATTCTGAAGATGAGTGTTTATTCACTTGTCATTGCACGAGAGTGTGGCAGGTAATAGGGATGCCCAATCCCGAAATGAAAAAAAATTATATATGTTGTTCATAATAAATTCCTTGGAAAGTGTTGGTATGGAAGGCACCCTTGGATACGACTAGCCATGGATTGTGAAAGAATGGTGAAAAAGGAAATAAACTTTATTTTATGTTTGGGAACCGCCTATGATTTACCTAGCATGGAAGATATTGGGAATTCTTGGTCGTTTTCATTGACAGGAAAAGCATGCCTCTCAAAACAATTTTATCTCTCAATTTAAGCTTTGAGCTCTGGCACCTCTACAAATCTCTGCTTCCCTCTACGAAGGGCCTATCTATTTAATTTTATGCAATTTTTTTATTGAGTCTCCATCTTCTCTTATAAAGGACCAACTAGGGAACACTATTATCATACTTGTGCATTGGATATAGCTAATATTTGAGTGTGCTTCATGAATGGATCAATGATTGAGCATAATGGGCTAGGGATAGCTTTCTTTAGTGTTCATATTTTGAAAGACATGGTTGCTTGTTGATATGCTTGAGTATTGATGTCTTCATGTCAATTATAGACTATTGCTTTGAATCATCTAAAGTCCAAATGTCCATGCTACAAAATAAAACAATATGTGATGAACATGTTAGGCAGCACTCCACATAAAAAATTCCATTTTTATCATTTATCTACTCGAGGATGAGCAACAATTAAGCTTGGCGATGCTGATATGTCTCCAACGTATCTATAATTTTTGATTGTTCCATCCTGTTATATTATCAATCTTGGATGTTAGATATATATTTACTAGCAACTTTATATCATTTTTTTGGACTAACCTATTGACTTAGTGCCCAGTGTCAATTGTTGTTTTTTGCTTTTTTTTACTTTGCAGAATATCAATACCAAACGAAGTCTAAATGCCACGAAACTTTTTGGAGATTTTTTTCTGGCTAGAAGACACCCTGGGAGCCAAAGGAGCACACAAGAAGAGGCCCATGAGGCCCACTAAGCACCAGGGTGCGCAAGGGGGCCCAAGCACGCCCTGGTGGGTAGTGGAGCCCACAGGAAGCTTATTGACCTACCTCCGCCTCTATAAATACTCTAAATCACAAAAACCCTAGGGGAGTCGAGGAAAAACAGTTTTCGCCGCCGCAAGTTCCAGAACCACAAGATCCAATCTAGAGGTCTTTTCCTGTGTGACGCCCCCGGCTTAATCGTGCACTAATCATACGCGCAAATGCACATGATCAAGCCTAAGGACTCACTTGAAGGAATCACAACACAACTCTAAAACATAAATAAAGGCATACAAGCATTATATTACAAGCCAGGGCCTCGAGGGCTCGAATACATAAGCTTGATGTCAACAAGCTTCAGCGGAAGCATTAGATATCTGAGTACAAATACAAAAGATAAATAAATAAGCCTTTAAGAAGGCGGAGCAAAACAAAAGCTACGATCGAAAAGGCGCAGGCCTCCTGCCTGGGACCCTCCGAACCTACTCCTGGTCGTCGGTCAACTCAAAGTAGTAACCACCCTCGGGGTGGTAGTAGTAGTCGTCAGCGGGAGCAGCTATCTCAGGGGCTCCATCATCAGGTTGCATCAAACGGATATGGGGAAAAAGAGGAAGCAAAGCAACTGTGAGTACTCATCCGAAGTACTCAGCAAGCAAGGATCTACACTACATATGCAACATTATCAAAGAAAGGATGTATATGTGGACTGGGCTGCAGAAATGCTAGAATAGAGAGAAGGCCTAGTCCTATCGAAGACTAGCATCTTCAGCGGTCTTGCAGCATTAGAAGAGTGTAGATTAGTACAGTATAAAGTAGTAGCAGTATTAAGTATCAACCTCGCCCAGAGATCCTTCCTCGACTCCCTGCGAGAAAGAGATCCCAGAGCCCTAATATCCATTTCTCATCTCATCATTAAGTTCTAGTTGTATCGATCGGGATACAACTCCGAGCGTCCGTTACTGAGGATCCGGTTATGCATAGATGTTTTCTTCCTTGCAGGGGTGCACCAACTTACCCACCACGCTCGCTTAACTCCGGCAGGACACACTTTTCTGGGTCATGCCCGGCCTCGGCTAAACAACACGATGCAACCCGACCTAGACTTAACAGAGAGGTCAGCATGCCGGACTAACCTATGCCCCTAGGGGTCTTGGGCCATCGCCCCGGGAACTCCTGCATGTTACGTGCACCGCCAGTGAGCAGACCTACCAACCCCTTAATACAAGCGCGGTTGCGTTCCCAGTCCAACCCAGCGTGTGCCGCTCAGTCGCTGACATCTAGAAAGCTTCGGCTGATGTATACGACGCAGAGTACCCATATTTATTCCTGCGTGATGGTTAGTACTATCGGGCCAGAGGCCCACTTGGATCAAATATCCAAACCGTTAGTGTATTGGGGGTGTGCGGTAACGAGCAGAGACTCACGATCGATGTGACCCCATCGCCTTGTCTCGAGGACTTGCGGCAAGGGCTAAGAATGCCCGGCCACGCCTCGTAATTTATCTCACGGGCACCCTCCAGGTCAACCCGTCTCCACATCCCTTGCTTCTTATGCTCGCTCGGGTACCCCTCAGGGTCGACCCGACTTTCCAAGTAACAGTTGTAAAGTCCAAGTATCCGTGTGTCCATAACATCAGGGGAATCTGAGGTATCAACCTCATTGGATTCCTACTCGATGTATCCGTCAAGGTGAACTCGAAGGAATCACCCTCGGCTGGGTTCACACTTGAGGTGTTGCACGACAACGTCGTTAACGGTAGTGGTGAAGGAGGAATTACACTCGATGACCAAGACCAAATAGCTACTCTACAGATTTAACATCAAAAATGCTAAACGAGGTATCACCCTCGGCACTCGATAGTAACGCTGCAGTGTCGTACAACTAAGGGGGTGATGCGCGGTGCCGGGGCCTGTTTGTCGATCATGTTGATCGAGTCATCTGATAATCCAGCAGGGGCAACTGGGTCAAAGTGGGGTCTCTGGTGGGTCTCTATCCAGCCTATACTAAGCAGTTTAGGATAAGCAGGTAGGTAACAATAGCAGGTTACAAAATTAGGCTATGCATCAGAAATAGGATAAACAGTAGCAGCAGCATTATCTAATGCAAGCATAAGAGAGAAAGAATAGGCGATATCGGTATGTTCAAAGGGGGGGTGCTTGCCTGGAAGCTCTGCTGCAAAAGTCTGGTCGTTAGGGGTGTAGTCGATCTCCGGAGCTGTGTCGGTCTCGGGGACTACGTCGGTGTTAGGGTCTACCGAGAGAGAAGAGGGGGAGGAAACAGATAAATACACAGCAAACATATGCAACACAGAGCATGTCATGCTATGGTGCAGTGCAGGGTTGCCTAATGACATGCCTAAATTGTTTTAGTTATTTTAGGATTAAAGTTGGAATTATTAACCGGTATATATGCACTATTCAACTACCGGAAACAGGCTAAAAGTTGTGGGTTCACCTCCGTAGAGGGTCCCGACACGGAAACAGATAGCATGGTCGGCTTCATCTCGTCTTTCTGATCAACTTTCATGTAGAAAAAATTTCGATCCGAGTTACGGTTTATTTTCTACGAATTTCTAAAGATTTAAACATTTTTTGGAAATTCTGGAATTATTTAATTCGAATTATCCAAAACTGTGTAAGGTGACGCCAGCAGAACGTCATGATGATGTCAGCAGGTCAAACCCGGCTTACCAGAGTCAAATCTGGCCAGTGGGTCCCACCTGTCATAGACAGTGGGTTAAACAGAGTTTTAGTTAGCTCTAACTGAGGTTAATTAGCAGCTGGGCCCCACATGTCAGTGACTCATTAAGTTAACTAATTAATTTTAATTAAATAAAACGTTGATTAAGGGAGTGGGGCCCGCATGTCAGTGGCACAGTGCTGCCATGTTAGCCAGTTGACCGATCAACGTGGTCAACTGGGACCGTGGGGCCCGCTGGCAGTGACCCAGGGGTGGCCCCAGGTGTGCCACATCAGCGGCGGCCGGCGGCTGAACGCCGACGACCGAAAACACGGCGGAGGCGGTCAGGACCTCGCCGGAATCCGCGTACAGGGGGCCATTTGGACTGCGCGTTGGCGCGTTCGGACGAGCGCTCAACGGCGCATCTAATGGTGGCGGTGACTTGGCCGGAAACGGCGCCGGCGATGAGGTTTGCGGCAGAGCGGCTATGGGTGATGGCGAAACGGAGCTACGGCGCGCTACGGCTTGGGCGAAAGGGCTAGGCAGGTGCTGCGCGACGCGACGAAACTAATGGGCATACGCCCGTGATCATTTGGTCACCGGAGACTCGCCAGCCACGTGCACGGGCGGCGGCGCGTTCGGGCGCCCAACGAGCTAGGGGCTAGGGCCACAGGGAAGCGCGTGCGCGGGTGCGTTGGGTTCCTGGAAGCGCCAGGAGCACGGTGACGTGCTCAGGCGAGCATGACGACAGCTGTGGCGACGACCAAGAGCTCGTCGGCGGCGGACAGAGCACGGTCATGGCGGTGACTAGCTGTGGGTGAGCAGGCGAGCTACCAGTGAGATGGGAGAGAGAGAGAAGCTCACCGAGTGGCTAAGGAAAGCCGGTGATAGATTAGGAGAAGCAAAGGGTGGCCGGAGTTGGAGGAGACCAACGGCGGCCGTGGCGGAAGGGGGCGGCTCGATCCGCGCGTTGCAGAGCTCCCCGACTCTCGTTCATGGACGGAGATGAAGCAGACGACGTCGACGGAGACGAGGGACACGACGGTGAGGCGAGACGTCGATGGTGTCCACGGGAACCACGATGAGCGGCTACGGTGGCACTTGGTTGCGGTGGATCTAGAGGAGAAGGAGAGGGAGGAGGGCGAGCGAGCGAGGGAGAAGTGGCCAGGGGGGAGGCATGGCCTCTGCCTTATCCCCTCGATGTCTCCTGTGGCGTCGCCGTGTCGGTGAACGGCTGGAGCGGCGAGCTGCGGCCACGGGCGTGGCGACAGCGTGAGAGAGAGAGAGAGGTAGGAGGGAGAAAGAGGCCGGCTGGGCTGGGCCGTGCCACTGTGCACTTAGGCCCAGCGCGCTGTAGCTGTTAGGGCCTTTTTCCTTTTTCTTTTCTGTTTTCTTTTACAGTAAGGTTTTTGAATTAAAATGAGCTGCCAAATGATTTTGTATAAATGTGAAACTTGGTCACATAAATACAATGGATTATTCCCCATTGCCTCAAAAAGCTTGGGCAGTTTAGGAATCCTTTTGAATTTTTCAAAAATGAATACGACATTTAAAGTGTTGTTTTGGCACTGTTTCAAATGCTTTGGCCCATTTTGACTTGATGGTGATGTTGTTTTCCTTAACAACAAATTGTTTTGGAATATTTGCTAAATGATGAACATTTTTGCAGCAATATTTGAGCAACGTCAAATTGCACTTTGAATTTGAATTGAATTCAGAGAAGGAATTTGAAATGAGATATTTAACCACTGTGATTAATCAATGCAAATGATGATGACTTGGCATGATCATAAGGGATTACTGTGGTGTGATACTTGGGATGTTACAAATCTCCTCCACTACAAGAAATCTCGTCCCGAGATTTTAGCGGTGGAGTAAGAGGTGACTTCGGGAGAACGGACCTTTGCAAGGTCGATTATCTGGCAGATAATTCAGTGAACATGGCAGAAGTACCTCTCGAGTTGAAACCTAGGAAAACATCGAGAGCAAAGTATGAAGGTATAGTAGGAAGTTTCAAGCGAATGGACAAATGATCGATATCTGATCAGAGTGTGTAAAGGGGTTCAGAGCATCGGGAATAGATCATCTCTCGAAGGGTGGCTCGTGATAACACACAAAGCCAAGAGCATATGATACTTCGGAATCAAGGATATACAGGAGAGTCAAGTTCCGATCCTGTGGAACTGTGATGAGGGTCGATCGAGAGTAGGGAGAACGGTGACATCTTACCGGTCTCGACAACAAAGTATGTCAGAGAATAGTCTGTCAGTTATGTCGGTGACAACATCGGTACCAAGGGCGAGGGACGAAGAATACCATTTTCCTGCTCGATAAAATGAGGCGGACCAATAGGCAAAGTTCTTGTCCATCAGTGGTTACCGTAATGTCATCAACAATAGCAACATGGTCTTTTTGACCGAATTGTACTTTGAGGTGTTTACATAAGCAGGGAATTGTTACTGCTTAGATCATACCAATCACAAGAAAGGTTAATTAGATGAATAGAAGGAAAATGTGATTATCAGATTAAACAGACCAATGGAAAGGAAATGTGATTATACACAAGTATTAGGTGTATATCCTTCCCAAGGAAAAGTAGAGCATGATATACATGTCAGAACAACAAGTACATCACCATTTGGATAAAGGGGCAAGGGAATTCATGATGTTATCCATACAACTGTGTTTGGATAATAGAGCAAGAAACATTTGGCAATGCACTTCCAATGTTCTCGTTGCTATTCGGTGTACCACAGTCATGCTTCGAGGTAGCATTAACATGGTGTTTCAAGTAATTTTGAATCTGAAAGTCACAAGAAGTACAAAGGAACAATTCCAAGAATGTCGAGGAACGTAAGATATACCCAAAACATGACCAAGTCTGTATTGGTAGGAGGTCAAGGATGTTGTCGATGATAACACAAATCATCATGGGACAAGGATGGTATTTCTCCTCAAGAATTCGATTGAAATCCTAGAACAAGTCGGTATATTGATGGTGATCACGACTAATTTTGTCCAGAGGCTCTATGAAGATGCCATCGAGCAACAACGACATCAAGCAAAAGGAATGATGAAGCGAAGGCTATTGGAACCACAGATATGTCACAAGCTCGAAATCAAGCTTGTTGTTCGAGGTGAAATGATAAGATGAGGAAGATCGGCATAAGCTTCGCTCATTGTCGAAAAGTTGTGCTCTGGGAATAAGAACCAGGTAGCACGGTTAAAATATAGCAAGATGATGATATAGCCGATCAGGCTAGGAATGATGCGATGGAGTATTAAACTTCCCAGTAACAAGTACTAGGGATAATACCCGAAGGTAAATCAGAGTAGAGGTTGGACGGGTGAAATGATCTGCAGAGGACAAGTATTTTATCTTGTCCGAGAAATGGAATCAAGGAGAAAATATGGTCGGAACCACGATTGCAAATGATCAATTCACAGATACAAGATGAACTTATACCAAGGGAACAATTATTTTTATGAGTAGCTTCCATGATGAGTTCTACATCGGGTCCATGGGCATGAACACAAAGGTTCAAGGTCGACTCCCACTTCTTCAATGCATAACCTTTCTTTCACTCCTCGTTTTCGAAGAAATTGTAGTGCGATAGATTTATCTTGTGAAGCACCAGAAGAGTATGACTCGCATAACTTTCGAGTTCACACGGATTAGGGAAAGCATAGGTTCAACCCGTAGGGGTATCTTAGGAACATATACCACGAACTTCAGGAGTAATTAACAAAAGCTCAACAACAGAGCATGGTTGACAAAAGGAGAGGATACAATTTACCAAAGGCATTATGTATCAGGGGAGAACTCTCAAGATTTTAGAAGTTAAGGACACTGTCGGATAACAACCCAATAATGGATCTGGCGATTCACGACGAAGTTGATGTGAGTATCAGTAATCAGTCAGAGGGAGAAGGGATGCAAAGGCATCGGCTTATCAAAACATCTGAATAATTCGATGCTTTAAATACAAAGAAACTTGACTTCTAGATCGGTGTATCAGAATCAGATGCTCTGATCAAAGATGGATAGGTTGAACGGACTTAGAGGCACACCGATCAAATCTTGATTGGGCAAGAACCAGCTCATATCCGGAACGATATCTGAGCCGAAAAGAAAATTTTCTAAGGATTAATTGATGATTGCGAGTATTCGCACACATGTTGACTAAATAGGATCAGAATGTCAATCACAAAGGATTATAGTAAATACTGCTAGACATGTGGAATTAACCATAATGCAAGTAGGCATGGAGATTCAAGAGCAATAGGCTGCAGAGGATTTTCGGGAGATCGAATTGCATTCGAAGAATTTTGTGAGACATTTGAACAACTGGGGATGAACGAATCCCCGATAAGTGTGAGGAATTATTTGTAGGGGTATTCAGGCGGAAAAGAGCTACAAGGCAGTCGGAAAAAGGATTCTCGAAAGTCGGAGAATACTTTCGGTTATCTTGTAATAACAAGAATAACTAGGGATGGAAGTATGAACGGCGAGGGTACGCAGTTATCCATAAGGATTCAACGGTGTTAAGGGATTGCAAAATGAATGAACACAAGTTCTTGGGAGAAGATCGGAGAGTATCGTCGAAATCTTCTGGTGAAGCAGGCAACCATCCGGAATGAAAGGGGCTCTCCGGGGAAAGCCGTTACGAGAACCTAATGTAGTTAGTAAATTCATTTAACCCGAATAGAAGAGATATCAGAGTCCCAGAGTATAGACGAGGAATAAAAGATCCTAATACCACCCGATTGGCGACGTGGGCCCGTAAGCCACACAGCCATGTTAGTAAAACGGTTTTCACGACTAGGCTGAACTTCGGCCAAGGAGTTGGAAAGGGGGTTCCTACAGGCAGTCGGCTATGATACCAACCTGTGACGCCCCCGGCTTAATCGTGCACTAATCATACACGCAAATGCACACGATCAAGCCTAAGGACTCACTTGAAGGAATCACAACACTACTCTAAAACATAAATAAAGGCATACAAGCATTATATTACAAGCCAGGGCCTCAAGGGCTCGAATACATAAGCTTGATGTCAACAAGCATCAGCGGAAGCGTTAGATATCTGAGTACAGATATAAAAGAGAAATAGATAAGCCTTTAAGAAGGTAGTGCAAAACAAAAGCTACGATCGAAAAGGCGCAGGCCTCCTGCCTGGGACCCTCCGAACCTACTCATGGTCGTCGGTCAACTCGAAGTAGTAACCACCCTCGGGGTGGTAGTAGTAGTCGTCGGCGGGAGCAGCTATCTCAGGGGCTCCATCATCTGGTTGCATCAAACGGATATGGGGAAAAAGTGGAAGCAAAGCAACCGTGAGTACTCATCCGAAATACTCAACAAGCAAGGATCTACACTACATATGCAACATTATCAAAGAAAGGCTGTATATGTGGACTAGGCTGCAGAAATGCCAGAATAGAGAGAAGGCCTAGTCCTATCGAAGACTAGCATCTTCAGCGGTCTTGCAGCATTAAAAGAGTGTAGATTAGTATAGTATAAAGTAGTAGCAGTATTAAGTATCAACCTCGCCCAGAGATCCTTCCTAGACTCCCTGCGAGAAAGAGATCCCAGAGCCCTAATATCCATTTCTCATCTCATCATTAAGTTCTAGTTGTATCGATCGGGATACAACTCCGAGCGTCCGTTACCGAGGATCCGGCTATGCATAGATGTTTTCTTCCCTGCAGGGTGTGCACCAACTTACCCACCACGCTCGCTTAACTCCGGCCGGACACACTTTTCTGGGTCATGCTCGGCCTTGGCTAAACAACACGCCGCAACAAGACCTAGACTTAACAGAGAGGTCAGCACGCCGGACTAACCTATGCCCCCAGGGGTCTTGGGCCATCGCCCCGGGAACTCCTGCACGTTACGTGCACCGCCGATGAGCAGACCTAGCAACCCCTTAATACAAGCACGGTTGCGTTCCCAGTCCAACCCAGCGTGTGCCGCTCAGTCGCTGACGTCTAGAAAGCTTCGGCTGATGTATACGACGCAGAGTACCCATATTTATTCCCGCATGATGGTTAGTGCTATCGGGCCAGAGGCTCACTCGGATCAAATATCCAAACCGTTAGTGTATTGGGGGGTGTGCGGTAACGAGCAGAGACTCACGATCGATGTGACCCCGTCGCCCCGTCTCGAGGACTTGCGGCAAGGGCTAAGAATGCTCGGCCATGCCTTGTAATTTATCTCACGGGCACCCTCCAGGTCAACCCGTCTCCACATCCCTTGCTTCTTATGCTCGCTCGGGTACCCCTCAGGGTCGACCCGACTTTCCAAGTAACAGTTGTAAAGTCCCAGTATCCGTGTGTCCATAACATCAGGGGAATCTGAGGTATCACCCTTGTTGGATTCCTACTTGATGTATCCGTCAAGGTGAACTCGGAGGAATCACCCTCGGCTGGGTTCACACTTGAGGTGTTGCACGACAACGTCGTTAACGGTTGTGGTGAAGGAGGAATCACCCTCGATGACCTCGACCGAATAGCTACTCTACAGAGTTAACATCAGAAGTGCTAAACGAGGTATCACCCTCGGCACTCGATAGTAACGCTGCAGTGTCATACAACTAAGGGGGTGATGTGCGGTGCCGGGGGCTGGTTGTCGATCACGTTGATCGAGTCATCTGATAATCCAGCGGGGGCCACTGGGTCAAAGTGGAGTCTCTGGTGGGTCTCTATCCAGCCTATACTAAGCAGTTTAGGATAAGCAGGTAGGTAACAATAGCAGGTTACAAAATTAGGCTATGCATCAGAAATAGGATAAACAGTAGCAGCAGCATTATCTAATGCAAGCATAAGAGAGAAAGAATAGGCGATATCGGTATGTTCAAAGGGGGGTGCTTGCCTGGAAGCTCTGCTCCAAAAGTCTGGTCGTCAGGGGTGTAGTCGATCTCCGGAGTTGTGTCGGTCTCAGGGACTACGTCGGTGTCGGGGTCTACCGAGAGAGAAGAGGGGGAGGAAATAGACAAATACACAGCAAACATATGCAACAAAGAGCATGTCATGCTATGGTGCAGTGCAGGTTTGCCTAATGACATGTCTAAATCATTTTAGTTATTTTAGGATTAAAGTTGGAATTATTAACCGGTATATATGCACTATTCAACTACCGAAAATAGGCTAAAAGTTGCGGGTTCACCTCCGTAGATGGTCCCGACACGGAAAAAGATAGCACAGTCGGCTTTGTCTCGTCTTTCTGATCAACTTTCATGTAGAAAGTTTTTCGATCCGAGCTACGGTTTATTTTCTACGAATTTCTAAAGATTTAAACATTTTTTGGAAATTTTGGAATTATTTAATTTGAATTATCCAAAATAGTGTAAGGTGACGCCAGCAGAACGTCATGATGATGTCAGCAGGTCAAACCTGGCTGACCAGAGTCAAATCTGACCAATGGGTCCCACCCGTCATAGACAGTGGGTTAAACAGAGTTTTAGTTAGCTCTAACTGAGGTTAATTAGCAGCTAGGACCCACATGTCAGTGACTCATTAAGTTAACTAATTAATTTTAATTAAATAAAACATTGATTAAGGGAGTGGGGCCCGCATGTCATTGGCACAGTGCTGCCACATCAGCCAGTTGACTGGTCAACATGGTCAACTGGGGCCATGGGGCCCGCTGGCAGTGACCCAGGGGTGGCCCCAGGTGTGCCACGTCGGCGGCGGCCGGCGACCGAAAACACGGCGGAGGCGCTCGGGACCTCGCCGGAATCCGCGTACAGGGGGCCATTTTTGACTGTGTGTTGGCGCGTTCGGACGAGCGCTCAACGGCGCATCTAATGGTGGTAGTGACTTGGCCGGAAACGGCGCCGGTGACGAGGTTTGCGGCGGAGCTGCTATGGGTGACAGCGAAACGGA
Source organism: Thinopyrum elongatum (assembly GCA_011799875.1). Taxonomy (NCBI): domain Eukaryota; kingdom Viridiplantae; phylum Streptophyta; class Magnoliopsida; order Poales; family Poaceae; genus Thinopyrum; species Thinopyrum elongatum. Next base: position 131,530,405 of record CM022297.1, on the reverse strand, counting down.
GCTACGACGCACTACGGCTCGGGCGAAAGGGCTAGGCAGGTGCTACGCGACACGGCGAAGCTAACGGGCATACGCCCGTGACCATTTGGTCACCGGAGACTCGCCGGTGACGTGCACGGGCGGCGGCGTGTACGGGCGCTCAACGAGCTAGGGGCTAGGGCCACGGGGAAATGCGTGCATGGGTGTGTTGGGTTCCTGGTAGCACCAGGAGCACGGTGACGTGCTCAGGCGAGCATGACGACGGCTGTGGCGACGGCCACGAGCTCGCCGGCGGCGGACAGAGCACGGTCATGGCGATGACTAGTTGTGGGCGAGCAGGCGAGCTACCAACAAGATGGGAGAGAGAGAGAAGCTCACCGTGTGGCTAAGGAAAGCCGGTGACAGATTAGGAGCAGCAGAGGGTGGCCGGAGTTGGAGGAGATCGACGGTGGCCGAGGCGGAAGGGGGCGGCTCGATTCGCGCGTTGCGGAGCTCGCCGACTCCCGTTCGTGTACGGAGACGAAGCAGACGACAACGATGGAGATGAGGGACACGGCGGTGAGGCGAGGCATCGACGGTGGCCACGGGAACCACGGCGAGCGGCTACGATGGCGCTCGGTTGCGGTGGATCTGGAGGAGAAGGAGAGGGAGGAGGGCGAGCAAGCGAGGGAGAAGTGGCCAGGGGGGAGGGATGGCCTTGGCCTTATCCCCTCGGCGTCTCCTGTGGCGTCGCCGTGTCGGCGAACGGCTGGAGCGGCGAGCTACGGCCACGGGCGTGGCGACAGCGCGAGAGAGAGAGGGAGGAGGGAGAAATAGGCCGGCTGGGCTGGGCCGTGCCACTGTGCACTTAGGCCCAGTTCGCTGTAGCTGTTAGGGCCTTTTCCTTTTTCTTTTCTGTTTTCTTTTACAGTAAGGTTTTTGAATTAAAATGAGCTGCCAAATGATTTTGTATAAATGTGAAACTTGTTCACATAAATACAATGGATTATTCCCCATTGCCTCAAAAAGTTTGGGCAATTTAGGAATCCTTTTGAATTTTTCAAAAATGAATACGGCATTTAAAGTGCTGTTTTGGCACTGTTTCAATTGCTTTGGCCCATTTTGACTTCATGGTGATGTTGTTTTCCTTAACAACAAATTGTTTTAGAATATTTGCTAAATTATGAACATTTTTGCAGCAATATTTGAGCAACGTCAAATTGCACTTTGAATTTGAATTGAATTCAGAGAAGGAGTTTGAAATGAGATATTTAACCACTATGATTAATCAATGCAAATGATGATGACTTGGCATGATCATAAGGGATTACTGTGGTGTGATACTGGGGATACTTATCTTTGCTGTGCTACATCATCCTCTCCTCTTCGGGGAAATACCAACGCAGATACAAGCAATCAATGCACATCCCCAGGATCTATATGTGGAAGCAGTGCGCCATCCAAGTTACTAGATGGTAGCATTTCAGAGGCAACACCGTTGGAGAGCACATATATTATAGTTCTGGAGGCTCTATTAGAGGCAGAAAGAGACGATGTGGCTGCCATGAATGAGGTAGTCCTGATCTTGAGGCTGGAAATTATGCAATTAGGTGCGCGCATTATGCAAGCAAACCAAGAATTGGAGGAAGTAAGAATGTTGCATTTGATGACGGAGGAGGTCCTGCTGCTTCTGCTATCTGAAGCCCAGGGTAATCCCAGTTCTTCTTTAGATACCAGTTGAAATTGTCATTAGATTAGTATACTTGCATGTTGTGTGAATGGATTATGTTGTAAGACCCCATATTTGTTGTCCATGTGTTGTAATGATCTGTTTTTTAGGCGAGGTAATCCTCAGTACTTGTATGAGTGGACATAACGTGAACTATTTGTCGTGTGAGCACATTGTATTGGATGAAATAACTATTTGACTCAAAGTGTATCCAACCTACTAAATTCGAAGATCACGACATTTATAAATCATATTCATATATAAAGGTGGGACAAATCTTTGTTGTGGTTTTGAAGATATATATAAGAAAACATAGAATGATGTATGAATATTCATAATTGAATACAAAATGGATTTGAATTTAGTTGCCAGGGTAAACGTGAATGCTAATTCTCCCCAATTTTAAACGAAGCGGCAAAACACCCACTCTCTTTTGTCGGCTGCCCGAAGCCAGTGTTTGCGAGATGGAAATTACTGTCTACCCATGACACTTTACATTCTATTAGCCTGATTTCCACTGCTCTCAATAGGGGTAGGTTAGTAACTGATACGTCTCCAATGATGTATCTATAATTTTTGATTTCCATGCTGTTATATTATTATTGTTGGATGTTTTATATTCATTTTATAGAAACTTTATATCATTTTTGGGACTAACCTATTGACATAGTGCCTAGTGCCAGTTGCTGTTTTTGCTTGTTTTTTACTTCGCAGAATATCCATATCAAACGGAGTCCAAACACAGCGAAACTTTTTGGAGATTTTTTTCTACCCAGAAGACAACTTGGGAGCCAAGGAAGTGCACGAGGGGAGGCACGTGGTGCCCACAAGACACCAAGGCGTGCTAGAGGCCCCTGGCGCGCCCAGGTGGGTAGTGGGGCCCACGGGATTCTTTTCCACTGCCTCTCAGCTCTATAAATACCCAAATATTCTAGAAACCCTAGGGGACTCGACGAAACACAATTCCAGCCATCGCAAGTTCCAGAACCACGAGATCCAATCTAGAGCCCTATTCTGGCACCTTGCCAGAGGGGAACACGATCACGGAGGGGTTCATCATCCTCATTGGCGCTCCTCCGATGATGCATGAGTAGTTTACCACAGACCTACGGGTCCGTAGGCAGTAGCTAGATGGCTTCTTCTCTCTTTTTGATTCTCAATACAATGTTCTCCTTGATGTTCTTGGAGATCTATTTGATGTAATGACTTTTTGCTATGAATTGCGAGTTTATGATCAGTTCTATCTATGAATATTATTTGAGTCTTCTTTGATCTCTTATATCCATGATTGTTATAGCCTCGTATTTCTTCTCCGAAACTTTGGTTTGGTTTGGCCAACTAGATTGATTTTTCTTGCAATGGGAAGAGGTGCTTTGTGATGGGTTTGATCTTGTGGTGTCCTCACCCAGTGATAGAAGGGGTAGAGAGGCACGCATGTATCGTTGCTATTAAGGATAAAAAGATGGGGTCTATTCCTATATGAATAGATCTTGTCTACATCATGTCATTGTTCTTATTGCATTACTCCATTTCTCCATGAACTTAATACACTAGATGCATGTTGGATAGTGGTCGGTGTGTGCAGTAATAGTAGTAGATGCAGGAAAGAGTCGGTCTACTAATCTTGGACATGATGCCAATATACATGATCATTGCCTTGTATATCACCATAATTATTTGGTCTTCTATCAATTGCCCAACAATAATTTGTTTACCCACCGTATGCTATTTTCTCAGGAGAAGCCACTAGTGAAATCTACGGCCCCCGGGTCTATCTTTTACCATATTGTTTTCAGATCTGTTATTCCAAAAACCCAAAAACACCTTGCTGCACTTTTTATCCAATCTCCTACAATTTAATCTATTGCAATAACGAGGAGGGATTGACAACCCCTCTTACGCGTTGGGTTGCAAGTATTTGTTATTTGTGTACAGGTACCACTTACATAGTGTTGCTTGGTTCTCCTACTGGATTGATAACCTTAATTTCATAACTGAGGGAAATACTTACCATTACTGTGCTGCATCATCCTCTCCTCCTCAGGGAACTACCAACGCAGATACAAGCAATCAAGAAAGAATTTCTAGCGCCGTTGCCGGGGAGACATCATCAACATCTATCAGGTTCCTAATCACAAATCTCATCTCCTTGAAATTTACATTATTTGCCATTTGCCTCTCGTTTTCATGTCCCCCACTTCTAAAACGTTTTTGCGAAAAGCACAAAAATATTTGCCTTCTTTTTCATTTGCCTTTTTCTCGTTCGATCTCTTTGTCCTCATGTTATCTTGCTTGCCTACGTTGTCGTTATGGCTAGTTCCTCCTCTATTGCGTGTACCCCCGAGAATGAAGTTCTTAACTTTAAGCAAAGTGGAGGGGAGAATCTAAAAGATGCTTGGTATAGGATTTGCAATGCTTATAATAGATCTATTCGTAAGCAATCTACCTTTATTCTTCTTCGCAATTTTTATGTGGGCATTACTAGTTGGTATAGGTTCGTTCTTGATACTATCACCGGTGGGAATTTCTTGATGTGTCCCTCTTTGGATGCTTTTAATACTATGGGAGATTTAGTGGGTGCACCACCTATCATTATTAATGAAACGATTTTAACTCTCAAGCATGTTATGCAAAGGCTAGATGCTATTGAAAAGAAAATGATTACCGAAGAACATGTTGAAACTTTGGATAAAAGGATGCATAATCTTGCTAATAATATTGGGTCAAAGGCGAGAGATGCTCTTAAATTATTAAAAGAAAAATAACCCGTAGTTAACGAAAGGGTAGAAGAGAGCCCCGCTCGGATTGATAAGTTGGAAGAAATTCTTAGTAACTTGAGCTCAACTTTTTCTTCTGTTAAAACTATCAAAAAACTCCTATTAGTAAGAATTGCAAGTCTACACATGTTTCTAAAAACAAGGGTGCCGCTTCTAGTAGCAACAATGAAGATCTTAAAATGATTAACATTCACCCCAACTTTGTTGAAGTGATAAAAAACCCTACTTGCAAGAATGAATTCTTCCACCTTATTCCTAGTAGTGTGATTATTGAAAATATGCATGTTAGATCTCTGAATAATTATGGTTGTGTGATTGAGGAGTTGGAAACCAAAGAAGACAATACATGAATTTATGCATTATGCCTAGCTAGGGGCATAAAATAGTAGCGCTTGTTGGGAGGCAACCCAATGAATAAAATATTTTTTTTTTCTTTTTCTTTTTGTTTTTGTGTGTTCACACAATTATTCTACGGTTATGATTGTGTTTTTATGATTTAATTAGTGTTTGTGCCAAGTAATGCCTTTAGGATGGCTTTGGGTGATAGTTGATTTGATCCTATTGAAAAACAGAAAATTTTGCGTCCAGTAGCTGAATTGTTATAAATGACAGCAGCGGCAAAAAACTCTGAATTTTTTACACAAGATTGATATGAAAATTGGCTCTGTTTTCCTAACTTTTCCGAATATTTGGAATTACAAAAGTATGAATAAAATTCGAGTCTTTACAGACTGTTCTGTTTTTGACAGATTCTGTTTTCGTTGCATTGTGTGCTTATTTTGATCAATCTATGGATTGTATCGGGGGGTATAAGCCATGGTAAAGTTAGAATATAGTAGGTATAATGCAATAAAAAAATATGAATGGGTTTGCAACAATACTTAAAGCAAAGATTAGTTTTCTTATACTAACGAATCTCACAAAGGTTTTGTTAAGTTTTGTGTGATTGAAGTTTTCAAGTTTTGGGTGAGATCTCGATGGATGAAGAAGTAAGGAGTGAAAAGAGCCTAAGCTTGGGGATGCCCATGGAACCCCAAGGTAATATTCAAGGAGAACCAAGCAACTAAGCTTGGGGATGCCCCGGAAGGCATCCCCTCTTTCTTCTAACAACCATCGGTAATTTTACATGGAGCTATATTTTTATTCGTCACATATCATGAGTTTTGCAAATTCAGATAATATACAGACAGGCCAGCCCATACAATTGAAATATTTGACATGCATGAAGAAATGAATTCAGTATATATATATATATATATTGCTAATTTACAAGAATATAATGAACCGCGCACGCACAAAAGAGCTACATTGTGCACCTGACGGTGACGTAGCACACACAGCAGTCATCGTCCATCAACGTGTGGATCATGGGCTCAGTGGGAGCGGAGGCCACCAAGTCGATGACCTACACACCTTGATTGATCGAGGCTGGGGCAGACTCGACATCGGGAATCGCCGGTACTGCCTCAGGCATAGCGCTCACCAGGGCTACCGCGACCGCCGGGTCTACCCCGGTGACGTCCGGCGAGACGACGTTGGCTCTCGCCAGGGCTGCCGTGACGTCCCCCAGGCATGCCCCGACGACGTCCGGCGCTGCGCCCTCCTCCATCTGTGACATAAGCCTGCTCCTCGTGTGGCGTCCGCCACTGCCGCAGTTGTCCTTGCGTCATCGAGGTCCCTCCTCCGCTGCCCACACCATCCGATGCACTCTGCACCGAGCCAGCAGTATCGCCCGCTTGCGATCCCTGTCCGCTTTTAGGACGACCCTGGCTAACCTGGCGGCTTGCTCGTACCATGTTTCCTACTTCCTCTGGCCGTCGTCGGGAGAAGCGGCGGCATGGCCGTCGACCACCAGGCCGACCATCGTGCCTTCAGCCTCGATTCCACCGTCGCGCGACTCCATCCCATCGTCGGCCGTTGGGGGTATGCCGGTATGTGTGGGTAACTAGCTAGCAACTGGATCAATAGCGAGTCGCCGGCGGCAGCCATTGTTGTGGTTATTTATAGCTAGCAGCTGGCTAGGGGATCGGGGATTTTACAATTCACTCCTGTGGAGCGCGGGAAGCCTTCGATGGAGCGCGGGAAGACTAAGTGGAGCACACAACCCGACAACCGTATGCGGTGTCACATGTTATCGCACACGTGTTACCATAAGGAAACGTATGTGTAACTTACTAATCATCGCACATGAGTACTCGCACACGCAGCGTGTGCAATACTCCTAGCCATCGCAAGCAACTAGTTTGCATTTTTCAAAGTTTTTTGTACACACAGAATCGCACACGAATTAACGGTAGTAACCGTCTGTTTTATATTTTCTCATCGCAAACAGTTCATCTGAGTGGGCTGTTTGCCACGTATCACACACATCTTGTTTACACGGATAATTTGTGTTCTTTTGGGTCATCACAAACAGATCATCTATGTGAACTGTATGCCACATATCACACACATCTTGTTAAGTTGAACCGTTTTTGTTGTGTTTCCTAATCGAAAACAGTTCGTCCGAGTGAACCGTATGCCGTATATCACACACACCTTGATCTGGCTAACCGTTTCTGTTGCATTCCCTAATAGCAAACAGTTCATCGGAGCGAACTGTATGCCGTATATCGCACACACCTTGATATGGCTGCCCATTTCTGTTGTTCTGTCTCATCGCAAACAGTTCGTATGGATCAACCGTATGCCCCGCATCACACACGCAACTAAAATCTGAATCGTGTTTGATGTATCTGCCATCGCAAACATTTTGCATCTTTTTTGACGGTTTTTTACATCACTGTTTGCGATTAATGCATCGCACATAGTTTCGTCAAAGGGTCTCTCATCGTAGTGTCGCGTTAGTAGCATCCTGCGGTAGTGGAAGGGGGAATGATATGACACTTGTGTCCAAGAGAGAGAACGACATGTCTAGTAGCGGGATAGCATGGGTGTGGGCGGGGATTGAGCGGGCTATTTGGAAGAGACATCGAGTGTGTGTGAGAGAGGGGTGCGAGAGAGAGAGGGGGTGGGAGAGAGAGGGGTCGTTTGTGTGCGGAAGTGGCCTATAGATAGGGAGACAAGGTTGATGTTGTTCGAAAGTGGCCTATGTAGGGAGATGCAAGGATAGAAAATCATTGTCTGCGTGAGAGAGACTTCATGAGAGATCTAAAATAGATGGTGGAGAGAACAACATGTGAGTTTGAGATCGATGATACGCTAGGGAGCTATGGAGAGAGTCACAACATATATGTCTATAGGGAAGGAGGGTCGGCTCTAGATGTGGGAGAGATAGAAAGAGGAGAGAGAGGTGCACAAGGAGACAGAGGGTGTTTGTGTGAAGTGCGGGTGGTGAGTGAGGTGTGTATCAATGTGTGTGTGTGTGTGTGAGAGAGAGAGAGTGAGTGAGAGAGAGCGAGAGAGATGGTGGAGAGTGTGCGAGAACCACATAACAAGGAAGATAGATATTTTGGGCAGTGTTTTCTGTGTATGGGGAAGATACACAGCTATATAGTGTATGTGCTTGGGAGAGAGAGATGCCAGGAGACCTAGATAGTGGGGTAAGAGATGTGTGCATGTCTGAGAGACATGATAACCCACAAGTATAGGGGATCAATTGTAGCCTTTCTCGGTAAGTACACTACAAAAAAAATACACTTCCGTGATGATACGTGTTTGTCACAGTAGGTCACGTTTTCTGTCATGCATGTACATCCATGACGATTTATGACAGAATCAAGATAGTCATACCTGTGCTGTCGTAGAAGTGTTCCATGACAATACCAAGATTGTCATCACGGAAGTGTCCACTTCCATGATGATAAATGGCGCGTCATGGAAGTCCTTTCGTCAAGGGTAACCGACAAGTGGCATCCATCGTAACGGGTCGCCGTTAAGCTATCAGGTTCCGGTTTGGATCCAATAACCCGTTAACAGCCCGGACCAATGGGGATTTTCCATGTGTAAAATTCTGATTCGCCGGAGTATCCACGTGTCTGCTCAGCGTTGGGACAGATGCCGTCCACTCATTGGACGGGAGGCGCCTATGATACGTCGACATGTGGCACGGCCCAACAGTGGCCCATTCAGGTGAAAGGCCGGCCCATTTGACTTGGTCAAAAGGTAGCGGGCCGGCCCACATAAAGCCTGTTAACGGCCTGTTCGCATATAGCCCATTTACAGCCCGCTAACTCACGGCCCGTTATGGCCTATCCGAATTAGGCCCAGTACCGACATCTGGGCCGTCCAATATGATTCCAGCCCATTGTAACTTCCGGCCCATGTATGGCCCATGACGTCTTTCGACCCATATGAGGCCCTATGTAACTCTTGGCCCATTAACGGCCCGTGGTGACACTGGCTCATAATGAACAGTGTATCGCTTTATACCCATTAACAGCCCATTATTCCATTGGGCCCTTTCCAGCCCGTGTGATCTTTCGGCCTTCTAAGGGCCTATTTATTCTTGGGCTCATTTCCAGCATTCAATTACTTCCGGTCCGTTACTGGCCTGTTCCACTTGCAGGCCAAATTCAGCCTGTGGTTATAGTCGGCCCGTTTGTGGCCCGTTAATCCGTTGGGCTGTTTTCTTAGCGTCATCAAATACGGCCCGTTTAAGCCCGTTATACATATCAGCTATTAATGGCCCATTATGATCGGGCCATAAACAGACAATTTCCACTACAGCCCATTTACGGCCCATGTTGTGGTCCTTTATTGGTCCATGAATAGTACAACCTGTAGAAGGCCCATTGATTCTAACGCCCGCACAAGGCCCATTGATCATACGGCCCGTAAGAGGCCCATAGATCCTACGGCCCGTAGGAGGCCCATGGTCACTACATAACGGTCCGTGGTTATTACGGCCTAGTTTAAAAAAATATTTTATTGTTGCCACTAGCAAACCGCGGAAAAAGAACTGCAGTGACTACAACCAAACAAATAAACAAGATAATAAGGAAATAAATAAGCAAGCAACTTACGCTAGGCTATTACGGCTATTACACATATTACATCCACTGGGCATCAAAGTTCACCACCAGTGCAAATATAGGGAACAAAGCAGCATATTACATACACTGGGCGTCTAAATTGGCCACCAGTGCAAATAAACGAGCGGCAGCAAAACAAGTCCATAACTGAAACAACTTCACAAGAGCTCAAGAAACGTTATCCTGGGTATCCACCATGCTGGCAATAAGCTTAGCAAGCTTATTAGCTTTCTCCTGTTTGGCGCTAAAATCCTCCAACGCTTGCTATTGCACCAGAAAGTATGCATTTGAATTCTCTTGGGACTTCCTCAGTCCTTCGGCTTCTTGTCGCAGCACAGCTGATCGATGTCTTTCAGCTTGTAGTTGAGACTCAAGAAACAGAACTGATTCAGACAGTGAGTTCGAAGAGCTTGTGCCAGCGGTAGTGGCCAGTAACTCGAACACTACATCAAGTCAGGACTTTGGGGTTGTCTCACTGTCTTCAAGATAGTTTTTCTTGGCTGTTTTATCAGCTTTGTTGGAGAACAACAAGGATGTCTCACTATCCTGAACCTTATCTGCATTACTTCCTTTACCATTGCTTAATAAGGTACTCTTCCGAAATATTCTGTCAGCATTCTAAAAGAAGAAACAAGCGGACACATAACAGGTTTAGCATGTAGAATATGAAACTCATTTCGGTGAACCAGTTCAGTAGTAAGGTGGACAGTATTAAACTACCAAGTCTTCTATTGCCAAGTAGTAAGTACATAATAAAAGCATCAAACAAACATATATCTATGTCCTATGGTCACTGCATTGCGTTGCACAATCAAAATAGAGACACGGTTCAAATCATATCAGTTCAAGACAAAGCAGCATTGAAAGAATACAAGTATGGGAAACTACACAGCACAACAAGATTTCAGATTGGTAACACGGGTATACATGTACAACAACACTATTGGATCTGTTGTGATGCTAGTAATGTGCATGATATGAGAAGTCAACTGTATACACAATTGAAATTGAAATCAACAGAGCAATTTAGAAGAGCAAACCTGTTGAAGAAACATGTTTAAACATACCTGTTGTGCCATTGGAGTTTCGATTGGATCCTTCAATTTAAAAATAAGTTTGTATGAGTAAATACAGTGATACAAGAGCAAAGCAGTATGCACCATAGCAATGGAATCTTAAATGAGAACAGTTCTTCTACAGGTTAAAGCACTTCTTCTACACGAACAGAGTACAGTAAGACGCAGGCATATAGTACTTCAAAATAAAAAAATGAGCTCATAGACCTTACCACATTCTTGGCTCGGGACCAGTACAGAACAAGGCGTTCCCAGTCATCGTGCCATAAATGTGTCTTAGGAGAAAGTAAGGGAATTTGATGAGTTTCTTTGCCAGTGAAGTACGTTTTCTTCAGGTAATTCCGATACTGCCACCAAGCATTCTTGAAGATAGCAGAGGTATTAGCACAGGTTACCTCATCCTGAGTTTCCAAATCGGTCCTTCTCTATAGAGAAAAATGGGAACATTTGCTGTATTATAACCAGCATGGAGGTAGAATGTTTGGGACAAAGCAAAGTATTTGCCATGAATAACATCACTTACACATAACTCCTGGATGAACACCTGCAACTGGCTTTTTCCTTCATCTTCAGTATAATATTTCCATGATGGGAAGATACGCACATAGGATTTAACAACATCAAATGCGATAGATGCTAAACTACGAATGGCTGGTTGTGCTTCGTCCACAGGAATAGGTGTACTAACTGGTGGAGTTGGGGTTCGCCGTGGTACTACTAGCGCTTTGGGCACTGGAGCTGCCATACTAACTGCTCTTGTTTGGGAGCTCTGTGTTGGAGATGGTGTTGTGTCAACTAGAACTGGGTTACTATCTGCTGTGGTTGGGGTTAGATTGGGTGAAGCTGGTTCTCTGTCCATCGGAGTAGGGGTACAATCTGCGAGAGTCTGGGTTATGTGTGGTAGGGCTGGTTCTCGTGCATGTACAACCGGGGTGCTATCCTCACCAAGAGGTAGCACAGTTTTATTTGAAGACCGTGTTTTTACTCCGCTAGATACTGCCATCACCCCCTCCAATTCAAATGGCTGATAAACAAGAAAAGTAGTTGAATGTACAGACCTTGTATGAGAGACAGATGCAATAGATAGTGTGGAAAAAAGAGGGCATGAAATAGTTCACACGTATATTGTTTAACTAAAAAGGATAGCATGACATAATTTCACATATATGATGTCTATCTAAACTGGATAGCATAACATGACATAATTGAAAGATATGATGACTAACTAAATAGGATGGCATGAGATAATTATATGATGTCTTTAGTAAACAGGTTGGCATGACATAATTCACATACATGTTATCTAAGTAATCAGGATCGCATGATATAATTCACATGTGTGATTTATATACTAAGCAGAGGGCATTCGCATATATGATGTCTGAACTAAGAACATGGTGTTGAATATTGTGTATATGATGTCTAAACTATGCAATGCAATACACCATATGCATGATATGAGCAGTATAACCACACCAAGTTAGAGCATACACCTCTGTGGGGGAATAGGACTGGTCATCTATCTCTGAATCCATCTCTGAGGAGCTATCGGGACCCAGCAAGAGATCTGCTTCGCCAGGTAGCACTGTCTGCTCTGAAGACCTTGTTTTCACTCCAGATTTTTCCATCACCCACTCAACTGGCTGATTCAAAGGAAGAGTAGTTGAATGTACAAACATTGTCGACAAATGGAAATGTAATGAAGAAAAGGATTGGCAAGATATATTTCAAATATATGATGCCTGGTTAAACATGATGGCATTGCATATTTCACATATATTATGGTTGGCTAAAAGAGATGAGATTGCACAATTCACATATATGATATAGAAACTAAATAGGTGGCATTACAGAACATGTCTAAACTAAGCAGATGACATATATGATGTCGAAAGTAGGCACTGCAAGGCAACATATGCATGATATGACCAACATCATCATGCCAAGTTAGAGCAAACACCTCGGGGGTAGATAGGAGTGGTCAGCTCCGTCTGAATCCACCTCAGAACAGATATCTTCCTCTGGATTACAATCTGGAGGGGGGGGGAGGGTTTGCCATTGCACCCACAATGGAGCGATGTTTGCATGACATTGTATTGCCGCGCAAAACTCTTCTCTTTTTCTCTACATGTTCAGCATGAATGTGTACAATATCTGACATGCATACGAAAAAAATATAGTGAGATTATGTAAGGAGAGCATGCAGAAATCTTGAGTGATGGTAACAACCAGTGGATAGATCCAAAAATAATGATAGCAGGCTGATGATAGCGTTACTTTAATAAAAAGACAGATAATGATTGCTTTACTGTTTGTTTCCAACCCAAGATGAACAACATAGACATACCCTGGGTGAACCAGATAATAGGCAGAGATACTATTCATTACTGCCTCGATATGTGCCCCACAAGCATTTTAAAACTCAAGTTTGAACATTAATTCAGACCTGACTTGGAGTCTAAGAGGTGAATAGGATGATAAAGTAGCAGGTAATATTAAGCAATGCATAACATAAGCAGAAACAAAAGAGTGCGACCTCTCTTGTGGACCCGTGTACTCCTCATGTTCATCTGCTGAGTCGATGATGGTGATGCAGTTGCGGTGGGTGCCGGTGGCAGGGAAGGAGATCTGAGGCGGTGAAAGATGGTTGGGAGTCGTGATGTCTGGTATGGTGAATGATTTTGTCGATGGAGCAGCTTAGGTGAGGTGGACGACGTCGCAGCAGGAGTAGGACAAACCACACAAAGTTTTCTTCTACACCTATCTGTAACTGAAGTAATTCTGTAAGGGCTCCTTTGGCTTGCAGGATTCTAAAAATGCAGGGATAGGAAAAACACCGGAATAGGATAGGAATGCACGTGGGAAACAGAGCATTTGTAAACACGGGATTTCTGTCAACTTGGGTGTTTGGTTCGCAGGAATTGGAAGAGCAGAGGAATGCAAAGAAACATGGCCAAATTAAAGTGAAACCATATGAAAGTGTGTACAGTTAGAATGTTATTCTGCCACTAATGCACTTAGTCTTGTTTTCATGCATAGGAAAAGTAGCTCCAGGTGGATGTTTTGCTCCATTCCTTTCAACCAAATGCATGAATAATTGAATAGTAGAGTACCATAGGAAAATTTCCTATTGCTATGTTTTTCCTTCACTTTTTCCTTTGAACCAAAATAGCCCTAATGGATCGACATGAATGTAGAGTAATAAGTGATGCAACAAGTGTACAACCTCTTTGGCGTAGCCGTGTCGACCTCAGCATCATTCGGTTGGTCGCTGAAGAAGTTGCGGCAGAGGTGGCTGTCGGAGGTGTGGAGGAAGATCTGAGGCGTCTGTAGACGGCGTAGAGGGTACTGCTCTATTGTGATGGATGGTTCCGTCGTTGGAGCAGCTCCAGCGAGCCGTAAGACATCAAGGCTGAAGCAGCACAAGACAGACATCGTTAATCTCAAGTGAGATTCTAATAGCATCTCCAATAGATGATGTAAAACACATTACCAAAAAGTGGTAGATGTAAAATGTACATCACCAAAAAAGACCTGACTACAATAGATGAGGTAAAAACTGTTGACTCTGAACTTAACTGTCGAAACTAAAATTTACTGTGGAATCTGAATGTTACTGTTGAAACTGAACGCACTGGTAGCATAGATGCACTTCACATGTAGTTTAGGCCGTTCGAGCACTAGTAGTAGGGAAACAGTGATCTAAATCAGCAGGCGATCGACAGGGAACATAGTAGCAGATAGCAGCCGGAGCAGCAGTGTGAACTAGAGCCAGAGTAGCAACTCATGTAGCTGCAGCAGCCCATGTAGTAGCATCAGCAGCGCGAGCGAGAGCAAGAGCAGAGCAGCAGCGCGAGCGAGCGAGAGCCGTAGCAGCAGCACGAGCGAGGGGAAGAGCAGAGTAGCAGCACGAGCGAGCGAGAGCCAGAGCAGCAGCAGCAGCGCGGGCGAGCGAGAGCCAGAGCAGCAGCAGCAACGCGAGTGAGCGAGAACCAGAGCAGTAGCAGCAGCTCCGGCTGGTATGGACGCCGCCGCCGAGGGAGCCTCGCACTGGGAGAGAGCCGCCATGGAGATGTCGCCGGCGGCGCCGACTATGAGGTAACCGCGCCATGGGGGAGCGGGATCGAGCACCGGCGGCGCCTGGAGGTCAAGTTAAATAGAAGGTGCGATGTGATGAGTGTAAAACCTCTTTGGTGGCACCGAGTAGGCCTCGGCTTCGTCCGAGGAGTCGGTGAGGATGCTACTGTTCCGGTGGAGTAGGTTAAGGCGGCACTATGGGGATGGAGCAGGCGCGATAGACGAGGCAATCGTCGGAGCAGCTCCTTGGAGGTGGAGGACGGGGTGGCTGAACCGGCGGGACGATGATATTGACGACGGATCCTCATCCGGGGCGGTGGATGAGGGACGTCGAGCTGTTGCGGTGGACGATATCGTCGGGGAAGAGGCTCCGGCTGGGCAGCGGTGGGGTGGCGGACGGCGAAGGGTGGGGTTTCACAGCTGGAGCAGAGAGGTTATGGCGGCCTGGGTTTTCGAATGGCGAAAAGGAGGTGATGGGAGGGGGGGAACCATGACTTAGGGACGCGCTTGTCCAAAATGTAGGGTGTGTTATGAAAGTACCCCCACCGATTTGAACTAGTGGTCGTTTTGGCTCAGGGTTAGAAGGGGGATTTCGTGTGTCGGGATTTGGCAACTGAAGGGAGTTTTTGCGCGCTTTGTAATTTCGGGATAACAAGGCGCGGGTTGTGAAGGCGCGAGTTTTGGGAGCACGATATCTGAATTTTCGGGATAACAAGGCGCGGGTTGAAATTTAGGGACAAGCCTCACGTGTACTAATGTACGCACCAAATCAATTCGCACTTCCCTCAATGAAAAAAAATAAAAAAATAAAACTATTCGCACCACACAACAAGAGAGTCTTGTCCCGTTTTACTGTACAAATGCTATTCAAAGCTATGAATCCATGTTATGTCCAATTAAATTTTTTCCCTGGCTGTATAATGCATGTAACCTACTCATATGAACATTTTAGTGCGTTCCAAATGTCTATACTACCGCTGCAATTCGAACTAAATTTGATTTCGTTTCTCTATTTGAATAAGAATCTACAATCATGATTGTGCCAAGTTAAACCATCATTCGTATATTATCTTAACAACACACCACATGATTACTATAGAGATAGATATGAACTATGTGTACTATATGAATTCGAATTCAAAATTTTGAATACACTTGATGTTGATTCCAAATAATAGTACATTTGATGTACTAACTAGATCTTCATAATCTAAACCATGTTTCATACGTACACTGTGTTTATCACACAAAGTATAGTGCCCCGCCCCCTACATTATGACAAGTATTTAGCCCTGTGCTGCAAAAGCCACACATTATCACAAATTCAAATAAATGTTCTATATATTATATGTAGTATAACATGTTCATAACCACGCCATGCGTATCACCATTATATATATTCATGCATGCATCGGTTTAAAACACTATGATATCTTCTTCAAATATCCGAATCCACTTTTATAATGAATTATGATCTCTATTCGTCTTTTACACCCACACAATCCTCTAATCTTTGTAGCTAGCACTAACTTTCTCTCGTGCATGCACACGCCCGCCTCCCTCTCACCCTCCCTCAGCCTTCTCTAGCTCCATCAAGCACATTCGTCATTTCTCTTTAGGTCTTTCACCCACGGTGTGTGTAGGCCCCCCAGCTCCTTCTTTCCGGCACACACCGATCGATATACCTCTCTAGCCAGGTGCGCCTACCACAAACACAAGCTTTCCCTCTTCTCTTCTCACCGTCCATGCCCCCTTTGTCTAATACGGTTCCACGCACGTGCACACTCCCGCCCCTCTTTTCATTGATCTCATACTCGCACACTCTGTGGCGGAGCCAGAAACTGAATATAGAGGGGGCCAAACATGTTATATAATGTTAGATGGGGCCAAATCACCTAAATCTAGCTAATTTTGCCTGACTAATGAAGGATTAGAAGAACATATAGTTGTATTTGTTGGAGCATAGGGGGGGCCAAGGCCCCTGCCAGCACCCCTGCCTCCGCCACTTCGCACACTTCTTCCCCCTCAATATAGTAGGCCTCTCGCACCACCTCCTAGCTGCATCCCCCTCTCTCTATCCTTCTCTCCGGGCCTTATTTGCTTCTAACACATGCATGCATGTATACCGATCGATCTCCCTACATATACCTAGGTCGACTATAACTCTTTTTCCCCATGCATCGATCGACGTACCTCACAAGTTATGTCTCTCCCTTTCTCCGACAAAGGATGATTGATCTTCCTATGTAGCTACGTCTGCTTACCACATCCATATTGTCCCCCCTCATCATTCGTGCATGCCTCCTGACCCGTCTCTCACACGCACGTGCAAAGATAGGCAGGCATCCCCTCTCTTATTGATATTGCAGGCGTGCCCTCCGTTTGTCTAGCAGGCCTCTCCCACCATTTGTGAGAAGCAAGTCCACAACCAACCCCTCCGACACTCTAGCTCTGTATCTCTCCCAACCTTATTCCTCTCCTACACATATGCATGGATGCCAATCAATCTCCCTCAATACATAAGGCAGGTCTAACTCCTCCTCCACACATATATCGGTTGTTCTACCTCTATAGTTAGGTCTCTGCCCCCCCCCACCCCCACACACACCGATAGTCGAGCAATGTAGGTTGGTATCCATGCCATAGAGACAAACTGCACTTGTCCCCTCTCACGTTCCAGTAGGCCAGCCACCCTATATCTTTGACGTGGGCACACACAAATTCGATGGCACTCTTTATCGATCGGGCGCGCGCGCGCACACACACACACTTCATCCCTCTCTTCGATTCTATGGATATCTCACGCCGATGATACCTCCACTCTCTTCTCATGGATTGCCCCCTCTATACATGATATATCCAAGCCTTTGTTTCACACACATTGCATATGTTACATTTTTTGTTTGAGATATCATCGACACATATTCCCTGTCTATCTCTCACGCACCCCCCCTCCCCCAAAAAATAAACACTCACAAACCCACACACTATCACTCTCTAGGTTTGTATTTCTCTCACACAAACCCACGTAGGTGGTGTACGTACACGAAGAGAATAGGTGCATGTAGTCACGCTTCGTGCCTAGCCACACCCGCGCGGGTACACGGTGGAGCTCATTTCTGTACGAAATGGCAGCCCACATGCTAACTTGAGAGCGTGTAGCTGTTGTTTACCTATGGAGGTCGTGTACCACGCGTGCACGAAACAAAGTTCAACTTGATGCGTTGGTGCGTTATTTTTAAATAAATTTATATTGCTCAATGGCACGTACACATAATATAAGATGATTGTTATGGAGAAAAAAGTAGTCCGCTCCACTATATACAATGGAGCCTGCCTGTCGGGGTTTGTCTCTCTTCACAGTATCTCACACAAGGCGGCGGTGGCCTCTCTCTCTCACCGTTGGCCACTGATCCGGCCGCATCCCATCCGCCGGCGGAAAGGGAGGATGTGCATCGTTTCTCAGTTCGACGGCGTCGAGGCAACACGTCCCGATCTGTGATACCCGTTGTTCTCTTTGACCAAGCTCCGACGCGGTAGGGCCTTCGCCACTTGCTCGCTGCCGCAGTATGGGTAGATCCCGCCCGCCGCCGCCCTCCTAGTTACATCCCGATGACCCCCAGGTATCCCCTTCGGCCTTGCTCTACTGCACATCTTCCCACGTCGCTGCTTGTGGCAAATCTTGCATGTGGATCTTCCCTAGCTCTTTGCCCAAAACGTAGCTCGTCCGGCGTACTTTCCATATTGCAATCTCGTCCTCACACCATTTTAGATAAACAACTGTGTTGTTATCTTCCCTTAGGACAAGGAATGCTTCTTTTTTGCCGTTGTATGTGTCATCAACTGTTATTGGCCAGTAATTGTTTCCTTTCTACCTCTTTTTTGCAAACAGGGCTATCCATTTCACCTTGTTGCTATTGCGACCTTTTGGTGAACTGCACAAATCACTTCTTTCTTAAGAGTGTTTTGTGCAGTTCTACTAAAATGTCACACGGGCAATGTCTCTACATTTCAGTGCGACTGCACAAAGGGAGATTGGTTTTGCTCTATCCTCCTCATCCAACTCCGAGCCTAATCTTCTCCAACTATTTGCTTAATCTTCTGCAACTAGTTAGTCTTAACAGAGACTGCAAAGGTGACCGGCTCCTATTTGTGTGTTTATTGTTTCATCAACAGTCCTCTATTATTGTAATCACACTTACTCAATATCTTTGGAACAGGAATGCTCAGCTCTATTTTAGTGGAACTGCACAAAATGATCAGAATGTTGCATGCTCCTGACAACTACTTTTTTTCCCAACATGCCTTGTTGATTTAGACAGAGCTGGGGGGAAGTTGCTACCAATGAAAGCATGGATCAATATTAATTTAACACCTTCTCACAACTTTGTCTTCAGTTGTGATGTAAATATTAGCTCTGATCTGCTAATCATTGAGATGCATTAGCAAGGAAGTTAGTTTTTATTTTTTTCGAAAGAGCATGGATGTTAGTTTCCTTTCTAGTATTTGATTGATGTTGTAACGAGACAACCTTCCAGCTGGCAAGACACACGAAACAAAAGCTGAAAGCTTCAAAGCATTGTACAATTTCATGTCGCTAGAAAATTATTTGTATACGTCAATTATGTAAACAAATGCTGGAAGCTTGATAGCATTGTCAGAAGCCATTCAGCATCCGGGTCCATGTGCCATGCACCAAATTAGAGTGCACAACCGCATGGGAGACTCAGCCCGGTCATTGCGCCGCACTAATAGTGAGTAATGAGCAGTCAAATCATAAGCCCCACCTTTCCCACTGTAAGTTGCTCGGAAGAAGCAACCACCAATACGCTCTTCTTTAAATCCGCTCATACTAGTATGAAGGTGCAAAACCAAGTCCGCGTATGGCCTGTCGGTCAACGCGCTTCCTCTTGGCATATCACTGACATGTGGGACCGGAGTGTGAGCAAACCGATCTCAATTGACGGCAAAATGGCCAACCCGCCGCTCCTTGAGAGAGACGAGGAGCAAGAACACAGACGGGCTAGGTGTCGCATGGAGGCCAAGATATATTCGAGCATGGTTGATCGATGTCATCATTACATGTTTGATGTTTTTTAATAGTACTATTGGGCAGCCGTTTTCCGCACTTCTCCTGAATAAATTTGTACTTTATCAGAGATTAAAATAAATTAAGAGTACAGACGCTCCACCATGCGGTTCCTATTACCTGTATACTAGTAGTACTGTACTACTCGTACTACTAAACCTTGCGCTTGGCTCTTCGCCTCTTTGGGAAGTCAAACAATGATGGTACTACAGTGTATGCCTCTGGCAATCTGACACCAAATGAACTACTGCACGTCCATCGCCTGGGCGAGGGTAGGTTGCATTAGACAAAAGCTTCTCCTCGTCCTACGAGCCACCGCGCTTGAGGTAGATAGAGACGGCGTAAGCAAGCTTCACCTTGTCCTGCAAGCTTCTCCTCGTTCTGCGAGTTGACGAGGCACACCAAAGTAGTGCTAGTCCATACTACCTCCTTTTCGGTTAATATGGCTTAATCTTTTTTGCGGGTAAATGAGAGAGCTTTATTCATATATAAGCATTCTTAGGACAATCAGCCAAGAGACTGGTCACTAGGAAGCGAGGTACCCCGCATAAAAAAGGAAGCGAGGTGTTTCATCAAGCCAGCTCTCGGTCACATTCAAAGCGCAGCAAGCACGGTTCACACAAAGATGCGCCGCAAGGTTTGCTGACCTGTTTACATGCTGAATAACAAAAAAAGAGAAAATATTACTCAGCGCTCCTATTTCTAACAGGATAGGAGCCAGAATTAAGCGAGAATTGTGGCGAGTGTTCCATGCAATCAACTTCTTTTATCACATGCGAGAACCCTCAAAGAGAAGCAAATGTGTTGAAGATTGCTTTATCACAGATTAAAATAAAATAAGAGTGCAGACGCTCCACCATGCGGTTCCTAGTAGTACATGTATAGTAAGTACTAGTAGTACGTAATTCTACTCGGAGTACTACTGTGGTAAACTTTGCGCTTGGCTCTTCGCCTCTTCGGGAAGTCGAACAATGATGGTACTAGTTATCGACTAGAGGGGGGTGAATAGGCGATTTTTATGAAAGTCTTCTAATGATGCAAGATCTTCAAAGACAGACAACCAAACAACACCAATACGATATACAGCAGAAGATAAGCTACACTAGATAGGCCATAGTCAAGTAAGCAGTACAAAGAAAGCACGAAGACTAGTAGCAGCTAGGTAGAGCAGATCGGAATGGAAGACAGTATGAAGCTAAACAGGTGAAAGTCTTCGCACAGTGAAGTCAAACAGATCAGGCAAACATGCAATGACTTCACGAAGACAAACTGAAATGTAAAGGAGGTAGGGGATAGAACCAGTTGCTCGGTGAAGACAAGGATTTGGTAGACCAGTTCCAGTTGCTGTGACAACTGTACGTCTGGTTAGGGAGGCTAAGATTAAACTCAGAAGACCACGTCTTCCCCTTATTCCCCTTGAGCTAAGGACACTTAGTCCTCGCCCAATCACTCAGGTAAGTCTTCAAGGTACACTTCCAAACCTTCACAGACTCCGTTCACCGGTGATCCACAATGACTCTTGGATCCTCAGAACGTGACGCCTAACCGGCAGGAGGATACACAGTCCTCAAGTGTAATAAGTCTTCAGATCACGCGGACATAAAGACTTCATTGATGCCTAACACTCTTTGGCTCTGGGTGTTTTGGGTTTTGTCCTCGCAAGGATTCTCTCTCTCAAAGGCTTCGGAGGTGGGTTGCTCTCAAACGACAAAAGCCGTGTACTAACTCTGAGCAGCCACCAATTTATGGTGGAGGCGGTGGGCTATTTATATCCAGCAGGCAACCTGACATGATATGTCCCAAATGACCCTGGGTCACTAAGGAACCGACATGTGTCCAACGGTCAGATTTCAAACACACACGGCAGCTTGGCTTGGGCTACAAGCAAAGCTGACTCATCCAACTCTGGATAAGATTTGCTCTCATTGTCTTCACTCGAAGACATAGGATTTGGTTGAGCATCACATCATTCTTCCGACTTTGTTCACTTGGACCCCACTTAACAGTTTGGTGGTTCCTATCACACAATAAAGAAGAAAAGGAAACTACGAAAGAAACTATGTCTTCGCACTCCATAGTCTTCAAGTGAATGTCTTCACACGTAATTATCTTCAACGTGAATGTCTTCACGAACCACCATTGTCTTCAATGTCTTCATACATTTTTAGGGGTCATCTCTGGTAGGTAAACCGAATCAATGAGGCACTACTACCTGTGTTATCCTGCAATTCTCACAAACACATTAGTCCCTCAACCACGTTTGTCGTCAATACTCCAAAACCAACTAGGGGTGGCACTAGATGCACTTACAATCTCCCCCTTTTTGGTGATTGATGACAAACTGGTTGAAGTTTTCAACGGGGATAAAATTATGTGTAAGTTAAAGAACATGGTCATTGGCTTCATAAGTTGAAAAGGCTCCCCCTGAAGATGTGCATATAAGTAATTTGCCTTTGAATGCAAATGTACATGGAAGGTTCTGCTTTGTGGAGATCTTCTTTAACTCATGAAGACAATTCATCATGCATACACAAATGTAATGAAGATAATGATATGCACAATGAGAAATGGGCATCTGCAGAATGACTTCACGCGGAATTTATCATCGCAACAAACGATAGTAGCAAAAAGTAGCAGACGACCATCAAGGTTTAAGTGTTACAACTCAAAACCAGCAGTTCAAGAACGAGATTTGTAAGAACTTAGCAAAAATAAGCACCCGACCCATATAGACCCGCTTGAAGACTATCAACTCATATGCTTCTCCCCTTTTTGTCAGGAATGACCAAAAAGGTTGGAAGACACATAGTGCCTACGCGTTCCCATGCGGTGCTGGTGAAGATGTTGGGGCAGCAGGGTCGACAATGGAGTTGGGCGGTGCAGACGGGCCTGAGGCAGAATCCTAATGCAGTGAAGCCATTGCTGGTGAAGTAGTGTCGTCCTCCTCATCAATGACTCAAGCAACCATAGTTGGAGCCGAAGATGAGTATTTAGAATCTTCAATAGAAGGTGTTGTACGCCAGCTTGCAGATTGTGGAGGCCTAGAGTCAAACTTGAAGCGTTCAGTGAAGCCATCTGCTTGAAGATCGTCTTCAGAACAGAGCATTGTGAGGCTCTTCCAGGCACGCCGACAGACTTCATGAGCAACAAAGGACTTCTTGGTGGCTAGATTGCGGATGCAATTGACATCCACAAGGAGACTCTGCACCTGGCACTTCATCCAGTCATGATGCCTATCCTGCTTCTGATGAAGTGAAACAAGAAGCTCTCTGTCATTCAGCACACGAGCACGCTTCTGAGGCCTTTGAGCTACTATGCTGGCTGTTGCATTAGTGTTGGCACGATGCGGCAGCCTGAGCTGACCAGCAAGAGGACCAGTAGCAGCAGGTGGATTAGGCACATGAACTCCTTCAAGTGGCTATGTGAAGCTTTGGAAGGCAACATTGTCTTCACGAACAGGTTCCTTGGCAGGCACAGGATAAATGGCTTCATGGGACATATCCACTTCAGGCAGAAAGACAACATGGTTGCGAGCTGAAGCTTGATAATTGATGGTAGAGTGAAGCTTGATCAGCCGCATTACCCATGGGGCATAGAACTTGAGGCCAAACAGATCAATCCCTAAAGCTGCCAACTGACGGATGAAGAAATCTTGAGTATTGAACCTGATGCCATTGATGATGTAAAAGACCAATGTCTTCATAGTGCCTTCAATCTTGGCGTGAGGAGAATGCCCTTTGATTGGCCATAGAGTATGCCTTGATATATGATAGATAGTGCGGGGTAGGTACTCGAGGTCATTGACAAGAAATTCCTTGTGGTATTCAGCATCAAGAGGCAAAGGCTTCATCATACTGAGCATCTGGCTCATGTTGGGCTCAGGCTTCTGAAAGATGCTCTGCAATTCTTGCTCATAACGCTAACAACCTGGCTCATAGAGATCGCCAGGAGTGAGTAGGGAAGTTAGCTCGATGATGTCTTGAGCTTTGGCTTCATGATGTACATCGCCTGACATCCACTCAAGGACCCATGTCTTCGGATCCCTGTTATCGCCAGATATATGTAGAGTGGCATAGAATTGTAGAAAGAGTTCTTCATTCCAGTGCTCCTTGTCGACGACAAATGGGAGCAAGCCAACTTCTCAAAAGCAGTCAAGAGCTTCCTCAAGGCAGGGGAGTCCAGCAATGGCATCGCAGCACAGGCGCATGTGGGGGAAGATCCTGTCCTGGTTGTACAAGATGCATGAGTAATAGCTTCATTGCTGGTGGCTCCAGAACCAGTCAGAGGAGATCTTTGCCTTCTTGTATGGATTCTTGGCCTTGTCGAAGAATGTGTTGTGCTCTCTGAAGCTAAGCACACTGAATGAGCCTTGAGTGGTAATAGCACTGGGAAACCTTGGCAGCCTGGGCTTTGGCTTCTGTGTCTGAGGCCTTTGCTCCACATGGTAGTCATACTGAGGACCAGGAGCAACATGTGGTGTCATTATGGGCCATCGGACACTTATAAGCTCACCTTCGCGATTGAAGGCCCTTGCCATTGTGTGGGGAAGAGGAGGAGCAGCAACAACATCCAAGGTGGATGGCTGAACGTCTTCAGTGGCATCTGGGGCTTCAGTCTGAAGAGTGGCTTTGGGTTGCGTATTGTCTTCAGCCATGACTATGTCATTGGCCTCAAGAGCAGTGGCATCAGCAGCCTCATTTGATGTAGCTTCAGTAGCTTCAAGAACTGGTGGGTCAGGCACAATCATATCTTGATGTTCTCTTGGTTCAACGATAGGGGAAATAACATCTCTTTCTTCTTCTTGTCTTTCATCGGCTGATGCAGCCGGGATATCTTCAGCCATTTTGGCTTCAGACTCATGAGCAGACTCTGAGGGGATGGCTTCAGGGAACACTTGACGTGCAACTGAGCTTGTGGCTTGCACATCCTCTTCAGGAATGCTCGACATGGAGACCGTTGGCCTTGGGCCTCGGCGAAGCCTTCGGAAAGAGGGCGACCCCTGCGGTGAGGGAGTGGTATTCTCCATGTCTTTAGGGGTGTCTTGCGGAGTCTCAATCACTGGAGTAGTGACTTGAGCTGGTGGAGTGCGAGGAATGACCTCGTGGAGCGGAGTATTGGGGTGGTGCTCTTCCCAGAAATCATCTTGTGTGATTGGCGTCGTGGGACCGCCAATGCTAATCTGTTCACTGCTCATGGGAGCAGACGATGATACCGGCTTGGGCATGATCTGGGGGAACTGAGGAAGGACTTCATCATCAACTACATTGTCTTCACGACCAATGTCTTCAGCTGCGATGGTGTCGGCAGCTAGAATATCTTCAGACTCATGAGCCTCTGTGGTAGCAGGCTCATGGACTACTAGGCGGCGCTCGCGATTGGAGGAGGCAGGCAAGGCAACAGAGATGGGTTCAACAAACAGCGGCTCTTGTGGTGCAGTTTGGTCCTTTCTTGAAGACTTTGAAGGCTTAGTCTTCAGCTTCTTCTTGGAGGGAGCAGCATCAGAGGCTTCATGATGCTTTCGCTTCTTGGCCGCAGCCTCAGCCTGCATTGTCTTCTTCTTTTCAGGAGCAGCTGATGGGACCTTTGGCTTCGAGCCAGTCATGCTGGCAGGGAAGACAATGCTTGGTCTTTCCTACCTTGGAGCTTCAGTCTCAGCTTCAGCGGGCTTCTTCTTCTTCTTAGCGGCCAACTTGGGGTTAATGCCTGGACGCCCAAATGCTTTCCTCTTCAAGGCTTCATTATGACCCTGAACGCATTTTTCAGCATAATGCTTGAGGCACTCTCTTGAGCCTTTGGCTTCATCATGACGCTTGGCAAATTCAGCCTTGAGATCCATCATCATCTGCTTGAAATTTTGCACTTTAGTGACACTGAGCTTGGCCATGTGCTTCTTGAAGAGGGCCTTTTCATGGTCAATCTTGTTCTTCTGTTCAATGATCTTTTGAGAAATGTCAAGCTCTTTGGCAATATAGCCCTGAAATGTTACACTGATGCCAATTGGAAGCTGCAGATCCTCAATGGTAAGAGAGGGATCGTCAAACCATTCATCAATGAAGTTGTTGAGAATGTCAGCGTCAAACAGAGGCAGATCATTGAAGATTTCGGCCTCCTATTTGCTCTTGATCAGCATCTCAAGGGCATCATCATCAATGTCTTCATCGCTGGAGAGATCAACAATATCATTATCATTGCACAAAATGCTTCCAGGAGTAAGGCCTTGCATTGAGATTTTCTTCATAGAGGTACGAGATAGGTCTTTAGACTGCACACTGGATTCAGGAGGTGCAGATTTCAGTGGCTTCACTCGTGAAGCTTTTGGTGCAGCAGAAGATTTTGAAGCCTTAGCCTTCTTCACTGGCTTCAGGGGCTCTGGAACTTTAGCATGCTCCTCTTCCTCAGCAACTTCTTCAACACTGGCCCTTTTCTCAGCGATATGAGTGAGAAGCCCATCAAGGCTATTGAAGGGACCAATGAGGTTCTGTTCAGCTTCACGGCTGCCATTGGGCCTTGGTCGAGCTGGACCAGGATTGAAGTCAATCCCAAATTCCTTCTTGTTCTGGATGGCAGAGTTCTTGGCATACTTATAATTCTCTTCAAAGAGATCATCTTCTCGACACCATCTGAGGCTGGATGGGTCGGCATCTTCAGGCATAGGGCCTCTGACCATGCAAGGAAAGAAGCCTTTTGCAATGGCTTCAACCTTGGTCTTGGGTTGAAGCTTCTTGTATATAATGTCGGCCCAAGGTGGCCTCCCAACATTTTTGTCCGCATACTCAGAAGTCACATAATGATACAGAAACCATTCTTCTCCCCAATATCTTCGAATCCATTGGACTCTGAACTTGCGCTCACCATAGGTCTATTCTGGATCAGACTTGTACATTTCATAGAGATCTGGAGGCAGGTCTCTGGCAGTGTTGTCACGGCGCTGGTGGCCTCCCTTCTTAGCGGATTTCCCACTAGCCATTGGCTTCAGACTGAATGGCTTCACAACAGTGTTTGGCTTCAGTCTACTTGTCAGACAAGAAGTAGCTTCAGGTTGATTCAACATGATGCTGTAAAAACTCTGCAAATGAATGCAGACTATGAGAACCAAGGGACTCTCCCACGGACATGTACCTGTGACAGCATTAGAGATGCGAGGGAAGGGGAAGAGGTCATATGCATTCTCAGAAGATTTTGAAGATAAATCAGTTTGAAGACAATGACCTCATAGCGCGAAGACATTCACTTATAGATGTAAGTTGGTTCCAGATTTGTATGAATCCAAAAATAAGCACAAGTGAGGAATCAAACCAGATGTGAAGCATTCATAAGTGAAAGTTCTTTGTTGATTATGAGATTCACAATACACAGGATCCAGATTTGGAAGTGTAAAAACATCTTTTGGAGGATATGGATACTTCAACGGATCAAATAAACGGTAAAAAGTGAGTTCTTATTTACCGCATGAAGAACTGCTAGACGAGAAGGATGGAGGCCGAGCAGTCCAATCTTCCGCGCCCTAACTTGGCGGCGGAAGACACCTACGGAGGCGGCGGGGGAGAGATGTCCGCAGCGGCGTGAAGACGATGTCGGAGAAGTCGCGGCAGCGAAGCGCTTCGTCTCCGGCGACGACTGATGCTAGCGGTGGCACTAGGGTTTGAGCGAGACGGCGATGGGAGAAGAGATAATGACCGCAGGGGTTGAGTATTTATAAGGAAGAGGGACGGTGTAGTGTAATTACTCAGGTGCCCCTGGCGGTTCACATCTGAAGGACACGTGGCAAGCATGCAAAAGATTGAAAGTTGTGCCATGACCCCACATGCGCCTAGTTTGTCGGGTGGTTGTTCCGGCTTCTTCGGTATTCAGGCAAAAAGGATAGAGATAGTAAAAGCAGTTTAAATGTTTTGTCTTTATATCTTCAGCTGACAAGGATGTAGTGAAGACAATCGACACGTGTCAATAGAATGCATATGAAGAGACATATAGAGTTAGAGGGATAAGCACGAAAGGGGTTAGTGTCCGATCACATTCACTTAGCATAGAAAATGGCAACTTGAAGACATAGCATTAAGTGAATGCTATAGAGGACAGAACACACACACACACACACACACGCACACGCCACACACACACACACACACACACACACACACATATATATATAGTGAATGCTATAGAGGACAGAACACACACACACACACACACACACACACACACACACACACACACACACACATATATATATATATATATATATATATATATATATATATAAGAGAAGACCAAATCTAACATTGCGAAGATAAATCATGAAGACAAGGCAATGTTGAAGACAAACCAACTTTGAAGATAATGCAACATGACACCAAACAAAAATCTTCAAGAAAGATTGGTGGTGGCGTTACCCACCGTATAGGAAGTATTAGACCCAGGCACGACGCACAATTATCGTGGCGCTCCGAAGTCAAATTCCACTTTAATGTATTCACACTCAGAGTGTATGTCTTCATGAGTTGAAGACATACGTTAGTTTGTGTGTTGCGCACATAAGTCATCAATATGCATAAGCGTTAGGATGTGTGTCCATTCACAGGACATTCGAGGATTCTAAGATATTTAGCTCACACCGCAGCTTGCAAAACCTTTTCTCATCCAAGGGCTTTGTGAAGATATCTGCCAATTGCTCTTCAGTGTTGACGTGAATGATATCAATGTCTTCCTTCAGCACATGGTCTCTGAGAAAGTGATGACGGATCTGAATGTGCTTTGTCTTTGAGTGCTAAACTAGGTTGTGAGCAATCTTGATGGCGCTTTCATTGTCCCAGTAGAGGGGCACCTTCTTCTTGTTGATGCCATAGTCCATGAGAGTTTGCTTCATCCAGAGAAGCTGAGCACAACAAGATCCAGCAGCAATGTATTCAGATTCAGCAGTGGAGAGTGATACACATTTCTGTTTCTCTGAAGACCAACAGACAAGAGATCGTCCAAGAAAGTGACATGTGCCTGATGTGGACTTGCGATCAACCTTGTCACCAACATAATCAGCATCTGAGAATCCAACTAGATCAAACTCTGAGCCCTTTGGATACCATAATCCTAGCGTTGGGGTGTGAGCCAAATATCGAAGAATTCGCTTCACAACGAGGTGATGCGATTCCTTTGGTGCCGCTTGGAATCGGGCACACATGCAAATGCTAAGCATTATATCTGGCCTAGATGCACATAAATACAGTAAAGAACCAATCATGGAGCGGTATACCTTTTGATTGAACTCTTTACCATTGTCGTCGGGGCCCAATTGGCCTTTGGTTGGCATTGGCATCATGTACCCTTTGCAGTCTTGCATTCCAAACTTCTTCAGGCAATCTTTGAGGTATTTTTCTTCAGATATGAAGATGCCATTTCTCTGTTGACGGATTTGAAGACCAAGGAAGAATTTCAGCTCTCCCATCATGGACATCTGATATTGCTCTTGCATCATATGCCAAACTCATCACTGTCTCTCTTGTTAGTGCAGCCGAAGATAATGTCATCCACATAGATTCGGCATACAAACAACTCCCCATCATATGTCTTCATGAAGAGAGTGGGGTCTAGAGAACCAGGTTTGAAGTCTTTGCTCTTCAGAAAGTCTTTGAGAGTGTCATACCAAGCGCGAGGAGCTTGTTTGAGGCCATACAGTGCCTTATTGAGCTTGTAGACCATATCAGGATGCTTTGGATCTTCAAAACCAGGTGGTTGAGCTACATATACTTCTTCTTAAATTTTGCCATTGAGGAAGGCACTCTTCACATCCATTTGATAGAGAAGGATGTTGTTGTGGTTAGCATAGGCTAGCAGTATGCGAATGGCTTCAAGCCTAGCCACAGGAGCAAAGGTTTCATCGAAGTCAATCCCTTCCACTTGTGTGTAACCATGAGCAACGAGACGAGCTTTGTTTCTGACAACTTGACCATGTTCATCTTGTTTGTTGCGATAGATCCATTTGGTGCCAATAATGTTGTGCTGGCGAGGATCAGGACACTTGACAAGTTCCCAAACATTGTTCAGCTCAAACTGCTGAAGCTCTTCTTGCATAGCTTGAATCCATTCAGGTTCCATGAAGGCTTCATCAACTCTCTTGTGTTCGGAGATGGAAACAAAAGCAAAGTGTCCACAAAAATTATCTAATTGCGTAGCTCTTGATCGAGTAAGCGGACTAGGTGCATTGATACTATCAATTATCTTCTCAATCTGAACTTCATTGGCCACATGAGGATGAATAGGGCAAAGATTTTGCTGTTGCTGATTAGTGTCTTCATCTTCAGCATTATCTTCAGGCTCAGCATTGTCTTCTTGTTGAGTAGGAGCTGGAATGATGATTTCTTCTTCAGCCTGTTCCTCGATGGGTATGATTTCTCCAGTACCCATTAGCTTGATAGATTCGCTACGAGAAGCTTCATCTAGCACATTTGGCAGGTGCTCTCTTTGTGAGCCGTTAGTCTCATCGAACCGCACATCTACCGTTTCAACCACTTTATAGTGAAAGAGGTTGAAGACTTTGTAGGTGTGCGAATCCTTTCTGTAACCAAGCATAAAACCTTCATGTGCTTTCGGTGCAAATTTGGAAGTGTGATGTGGATCCTTGATCCAGCACCTAGCACCGAAGACTTTGAAATAGCTTACGTTTGGCTTCTTACCAGTGAGTAGTTCATAAGATGTCTTCTTGAAGAATTTGTGAAGATAAACTCTGTTGATGATATGGCATGCAGTGTCAATGGCTTCAGGCCAGAACTTTCTTGGAGTCTTGTACTCATCAAGCATCGTACGAGCCATCTCAATAAGGGTCCTATTCTTGCGCTCCACGACGCCATTCTGCTGAGGTGTGTATGGAGCAGAGAACTCATGAGTGATGCCCAATGTATCAAGATAAGTGTCGAGGCCAGTGTTCTTGAATTATGTGCCATTGTCACTCCTGATGTGCTTGATCTTGATGCCATAGTTGGTCATGGCACGGTTGGCGAAGCGTTTGAAGACATCCTGCACTTCAGTCTTATAGAGAATTATGTGCACCCAGGTATATCTAGAATAATCATCAACAATAACGAAGCCATAAAGATGTGAAGTGGTAGTAAGGGTTGAGTAGTGAGTAGGGCCAAATAGGTCCATGTGAAACAGCTCGAAGGGACGTGAAGTCGTCATGATTGTCTTCGAGGGGTGTTTTGCCCTAGTCATCTTCTCGGCTTCACAAGCACCACATAGATGATCCTTCTTGAACTTGACGCCCTCGATGCCAATGATATGCTTCTTCTTCACAAGAGTGTGCAAGTTCCTCATGCCCGCATGTCCTAGCCTTCGATGCCAAAGCCAGCATTCTGAAGCTTTTGCTAGAAGACATACGGTAAGCTGTGGTCCTGCGGAGAAATCTACCATATACAGATCACCTCTTCGATAACCTTCGAAGACTAGAGATTTGTCCGAAGCCAT
The DNA here is from genome assembly GCA_011799875.1 of Thinopyrum elongatum. Lineage (NCBI taxonomy): Eukaryota > Viridiplantae > Streptophyta > Magnoliopsida > Poales > Poaceae > Thinopyrum > Thinopyrum elongatum. The sequence goes on along the minus strand of CM022297.1, from coordinate 131,499,275 downwards.
AAGCACAAGGCAATGATATTTTCCACATATCACAATCATGTCAAGGTCACAAAGCATTGAGACAGACATTAAGTTGTATCCAAGGGATTCAACAAGCATCACTTTATCCATGTGTTGATCCTTTGAGATAGCAACTCTACCTAGGCCCAATACCTTGCTTTTACCAGTGTCAACAAATGTGATATGACTTATAGTAGACGGTCGGAGAGTTGAATCCATGAGAATACTTCAATCACCAGTCATATGGTTAGTGCATCCACTGTCCATAATCCATTCAGTAGCTTTCGGAGTCATATCCTACAGTGCAGTTAGCGGGATAGGCTTCACCAAGAGTATTGTGAAGCATAAACATTTGACGAACAAGCATACTATCAAAGTTAAGATTCTTGGATGGTAAGATGGGATGATCATCAAGAAATCCAGGGACAAAATAAATGATAAGACCATTTTGACATTTTATCTTGCGTCCCACAAGATGTTTTAGGTCCCCAGCATTGTCTTCAGAAGTCAGTGATTTCCGGCTGGAGACCTTTCCCTGCAAGAGAAGTTAATTCTTCTTAACCACCCACATTTTAAGGGGTGGCTTAGAAGCAATGAGTCTAAGTGCAGCATCTGAGAACTTTGGTTTTGGAGCCCTAGCAAATAGTTTTGCAGGAGGAGAATAGTACTCATAAGAATATGCAGAAAAGTTCTTTGACTTGTGAACATAGCGGTTTGAAGAAACAAGCTCATATTCATGAGTCTGATGTTGGCTTCCCTGCAAAACATTGGCGTTAGGGTGACCTTGAGAGGTCCTCTATCTGTATGAAGCCTTTGGGCCATATGAAGCCTTTGATCTGGTGCTTGTCTTCTTCCCTGGTGGTGTCATGATGACATTCACGGGAAGATTCTCAAGACAACTTTTGGGAACCCAAATCTTCTTCATAGGAGACCCATTCCTGTAGTTAGTTCTAATAAAACTGGCAAACACTTCACCATTCTGATTCTTGAACAATTTATAGTTTGAGTCAAATGACTCATCAATGACAATAGGGTTAGCACAAGTGAAGCCAGACAAAGTGGATGGATCTACTGAAGGACCCTTTGCAGCAACCCATGTGGTTTTGGGGTACTGCTCGGGCTTCCAGTAAGAACCATCAGCATTCATTTTCCTCTCGAAACCAACACCCTCTTTCCTAGGGTTTCGGTTCAGAATCTGTTTCTTGAGGACATTGCAAAGTGTCTGATGCCCTTTGAGGCTTTTGTACATGCCTGTTTCAAGCAATGTCTTCAACCTGGCATTCTCATCAGCAATAGTAGTGGCATCCTCAGAAGAGGGGTTAGTTACCACATCAGCAGGTGAAGATATTGTAACTTCAGAAGCAGTAGAACATCCAGCAATGGAAACAACATTGTCACGCTCAAGGCATTTTAAGCAAGGTGGCACAAAATCTTCCTGAGCGGAACTGATTTGTTGAGCGAGTAGTGAATCATTTTCCTTTTGAAGATCTTCATGAGACGCTCTCAGTTTCTCTAGATCTTGCTTCCTTTGAAGGTAATCATAGGAAAGCTTCTCATGAGTAGCTGAGAGGGTTTCATGATGACTTTCAAGTTCCTCGTACTTAACGCGAAGGTTTTTGATATCTTCGATTAAGGACTGGGTTCGATTCATTTCCTCGTCCAACAGGTCATCGCTTTTGTCTAGCAATTTTTGAATCTTTTCCATGGCTGTTTGTTGTTCAATTGCAATTTTAGCAAGAGTCTTATAGCTGGGTTTGGATTCACATTCAGAGTCATCTTCACTGGAGATCTGAAAGTAAGCATCGCGTGAGTTTACCTTAGCACCTCTTGCCATGAAGCAGTAGGTGGGAGCAGAGTCGTCGTCATCACTGACTTCGGTGTCGATGTCGTGACCATTGTCTTCAGGGTTGAAGATGGACTTGACGACGAATGCTAAAGCCAGAGCCAGGCTTGCCACGCCTGAGTCAGACTCCTCCTCAGACTCCACCTCTGCCTCCTCAGAAGCAGACTCCTCCTCTGAATCCATCTCCTTGCCAATGAATGCACGAGCCTTGCTAGATGAGCTCTTCCTGTGTGAGGAAGACTTTGAAGATTTCTTCTTCTTGTCGTCGGAGTCATATTCTTTGCTCTTCTTCTTTTTCTTGGCTTCCTTGTCCCATTGAGGACATTCAGATATGTAGTGACCTGGCTTCTTGCATTTGTGGCATGTTCTCTTCTTGTGGTCACAAGTGGAAGCCTCATCGTTCTTGGAGCTGGATCTTGAAGACTTTCCGAAGCGATTTTTCTTGGAGAACTTTTGGAACTTTCTGACGAGTATTGCTAGCTCTTTGCCAATGTCTTCAGGATCATCAGAACTGCAATCAAATTCTTCTTCAGATGAGGAAATAGCTTTTGCCTTCAAAGCACGGGATCAGCCATAATTGGGGCCATAGATATCTCTCTTCTCAGATAGCTGGAACTCATGTGTGTTGAGCCTCTCAAGTATGTCAGATGGATCGAGATCTTTGAAGTCAGGGCATTCTTGAATCATCAGGGCCAAGGTATCAAATGAGCTGTCAAGTGATCTCAATAGCTTGTTCACTATTTCATGCTTGGTGATTTCAGTGGCGCCAAGTGCGTGAAGCTCATTTGTGATATCAGTGAGGCGGTCGAAAGTGAGCTGGACATTCTCATTGTCATTCCTGTTGAAGCGGTTGAAGAGATTGCGTAGCACATTAATCCCTGAGTCTCTTTGTGTTGAGACGCCTTCGTTGACCTTGGACAGCCAGTCCTAGACTAGCTTCACAGTTTCCAGAGCACTCACACAGCCATACTGCCCTTTGGTCAGATGACCACAGATGATGTTCTTGGCGGTTGAGTCTAGTTGTGTGAATCTCTTGACATCAGCAGTGGTGACACCTTCACCGAATTTAGGAACACCAGTCCTGACGACATACCAGAGGTCAATGTGTGGCGCCCCCGGCTCAATCGTGCAATAATCATACACGCAAACATGCACGATCAAGCACAGGGACTCACGGGAAGATATCACAACACAACTCTAACACAAATAAACGGAGATCCACAATATTACAGACCGGGGATCCGAAGATCCGAATACATAAGTCAGTCATACAAATATTATCTGAGTACAGACATAGTTAGACAAGTTCTGCCTTAAGAAGGCTAGCACAAACAACGAGACTAGATCGAAAGGCGTTGGCCTCCTGCCTGGGAGCCTCCAATCCTACTCCTGGTCGACTGGCTCGATCCAGTAATACGTGCCCTCTGGACCCTCCTGGTAGTAAGCTCCTGAGGTGGCATCTGGCTCCTGGTCTCCATCGTCTGATGTATCATCAAGGTGGGGTATGGGGAAAAGAGAAAGTAAAGCAACCGTGAGTACTCATCCGAAGTACTCAGCAAGCAAGGATCTATACTACATATGCAACATTATCAATGGAGAAAGGCTGTATAAGTGGACTGGGCTGCAGAAATGCTAGAATAGAGAGAAGGCCTAGTCCTATCGAAGACTAGGATCTTCAAACATCTTAATGAAGCCATCATCTTGCAGCAGTAGAAGAGAGTAGAATAGCATTTTATTTAGCAAACATGTTGAAGCAAAGCATAGAGATCCTTCCTCGACTCCCAGCGAGAAAGCGATCCCGAAGCTTCAATTAAGTAACAAGTATCCAGTTCAAGTAGTAGATCAGGATACACAAACTAAGCATCCTTTACCATAGGACCGGCTATCGATAGATGATTCATCCCTGCAGGGGTGCACTACTGTTACCCAACACGCTCGATCAACTCTGGCCGGACACACTTGCTGGGTAATGCCCGTCCTCGGAAGATCAACATGAAGCAACGCCCTACCTAGGCTCGGCAGAGAGGTCAGCACGCCGGACTAACCTATGCACCCAGAGGTCTTGGGCCATCGCCTTGGGCACCCTGCGCGTTGCAAGACTGGCCGGGGTGCAGGCGCGACACTGAACTCGTCAGTGAAGTATCCAGCCCAATCCCGACAATCAGCCCGCACGGTGAATCGTGACGTCTGACGAGCTTTCGGGAGAAACGTACATCGCAGAGGGCCCCATAACCATTATCCCGCGTGGTGGTAGTGCGTATAGGGCACGTCGACCCACTCAGATCACACACCCAAATCCAATAGGCTCATTTAGTATCACGCGGAGACAATCAGAGTCTCTTCTGCTCTGCCACAATATCACACTCGAGTGCCCTTCCGGCACACTCGACATCATAGATCCCCAGCGGGTACCCACCAGGGTGGACCCGCCTGTAACAAGGGTCAAAGTAACTGTGTGGTCATAACATCAAGGGGGGAAACCCGAGGAATCACCCTCGGCGGATTCCACTCGATGAAATCATCAGGGTGAACGTATGAGGCATCACCCTTGAGGTTCACACTGATGGGTTGCACGACAGAGTCATATCAGAAGTGGAGAAGGAGGAATCACCCTCGATGACCACGACCGAACAGCTACACTGCAGAGTATTCATCGGGAGTGCGTTACGAGGTATCACCCTCGGCACTCGATAGTAACTATGCAGAGTCGTACAACTAAGGGGGTGTGAAGTGAGGCGTCGATCTCTGGTCGACCATCACCTTGATCGAGTCGTCGATGATCAAGCAGGGGCGACAAGGGTAAGGTTGTGGGGGTCACTGATGGTTCACTACCAACCTATATTAAACAGTTTATCATAGGCAGGTAAGGTAACAATGAACAGGTTACAAAAGCAGGCTATGCATCAGAATAGGAGCATACATTAACAGTAGCAAAATCTAATGCAAGCAGGAGAATAGAATGGGCGATATCTGGATGCTCAAGGGGGGGCTTGCTTGGTTGCTCTGGCAAGAGAGAGGGGTCGTCAACGGGCTGCTCGTCGGTAGTGTAGTCGTACCCAGGTGCAGCGTCGTCGGTCTCGGTGTCTATCGAGAGAGGAGGGGGAGAGAAACAATAAATCCACGGCAAAAACGCAAACAATATGCATGACATGTCTAAATGATATGCCGGGGTGTTCTACTGCCTAACTAAATGATTTAGTTAATTTAGGAATTTATTCGGATTTATTTAATTAAAGTTGGGCACTATTCATTTATCGAAATCGGTCCAAAAGTTTAATGTTCTTATAGCTAGAGGCATCTGACAGGAATACGGAGGGCGTATTCGGGTTCGTATCGGAATTCTGAGCAAGTTTCATGTATAAAGTATTTTCATCGGAGTTACAGATTATTTAATATGATTTTCTAAAGTTTTAATTAATTTCTAGAATTTAATTATTTATTTAAATTAAACATTATCCGAAACAGTGTATGCTGACGTCAGCAGTCATCCTGACATGTGGGGTCCACCTGTCATACTCTGACCAGCTAATTAGTGATTAACTAATTAATTACTGTTTAACTAAACTAACTAATTAATTAGTTAACCTAATCAGAGTTAATTAACTTAATTAATTTGCTAATTAATTAATTAATTAATTATTTTACTAATTCATTTTATTTTTATTTTCTATTTTTTTTAAATCGTTTCTGGGGCTGGGGCCCCCTAGTTAGTGCCACAGGGGGGGTGGGGGCCGGCCGTCAGTGGCCCATGCAGCCACAACAGGCGCGCGGCACACGGGCGCGGCCAGGGGGCGAGCCCGGCGCTGGGCGCGGGTGCCGGCGAGGCGCGGCGGGACGGGGCAGTGGCGAGCGCAGGGCCGCGGCGCGGGGCGGCAGCGGAGCGGCGCCACCAGCAGCACGCAGCTGCGGGGCGAGGCGGCGAGCAGCGGCAGCGGGCGCTGGGGAGGGGGGGGTGTGAGCGGGGCGCGGGCGAGCACGGGGGGCGCTGGACGGTGGCGGCAGCGGCAGGGGCGGGTCGGGCAGCAGCGGCGAGCGACGAGCGCGAGCGGAGGCGAGCGCGTCGAGCACAACAGCGGGCGGCACGGGCGCGCGTCGATGGGCAGGTACGGCGGCTGGAGTGGGCGCGAGCGGGCGGCGGTGAGCGCGTGCGAAGGAGGCGGTGACCGAGAGGAGAAGGGGCGGGCGACGAAGGCTGGCCTCACCGTGGGGTGCAGGGTCAGGGCAGTGGGCTCGAGCTCGAGGAGGAGGACGGGGAAGACGGCGGGGCAGCGCCGGCGAGGTCCAGGTGGCGAGGCGACGGCGAGGCGGGGCACGGGGCTCATCCCGATCCAGATCGGGTGGGGTGGGGTGTCGGTGGGGGGGGGGGGTAGGGTTTCGGGGGGGTTCCTGGGGGGGCCATATAGGCCAGGGAGGGGGGGACTGGGGCCGGCCTGGTGGCCGTGGCCCAGATGGGCCGGGGGGTTTGCTTTTTATTTTTATTTTGTTTTGTTTTCTTCTGTTTTTCTTTTTATTTATTCTCATTTCTCTGTTTTGTAATTAGTTAGACCTCAAATTGAATTTTGTAAAACATGGCACTTGTTCCATTAAATGTTAGGCACTATCTACCACTATCCAAAATTGGTTTGGAGACAATTGGAGTTCACACAAATTTTATAATAAATAAAATGTATTAAACCCTGCTGTTTTGGTAATGTCAGTGCCACCTAAATAATTTATTAATTGTTGGTTACAATTTTAGAATAGCCTCTGGAATATTTGCTTTTTATTGAACATTTTAGTTTCTATGTTGGATAACTTTTATTTTCCACTTTCATCTAAAAATTGAATTTTGTCTTAGGAGTTGAAATGCAATATGATGCTAATGATGATTATGCACTATTAAACATGCTGACCTGTCATTATCAAAAGTGATTACTATGGCTAATGACATGGGGTGTTACACAATGTCAATGGCTTCAAGATGCATGCGCATCTTATTCTTCCAATAGGGGTAATCAGTGCCATCGAAGACGGGGCACGCAGCGGAGACTTTGATTATCCCTACAGTCGACATAGCTAAAACTCCAGGTGGTTAAACCAAATCACACAGAACAAGGGAGCACCTTGCTCTAATACCAATTGAAAGTGCTAGTTATCGACTAGAGGGGGTGAATAGGCGATTTTTAGGAAATTCTTCTAAAGATGCAAGATCTTCGAAGACAGAAAACCAAACAACACCTATACGATATGCAGCGGAAGATAAGCTACACTAGACATGCCATAGTCAAGTAAGCAGTACAAAGAAAGCATGAAGACTAGTTGCAGCTAGGTAGAGTAGATCGGAATGGAAGACAGTATGAAGCCAAACAGGTGAAAGTCTTCGCACAGTGAAGTCAAACAGATCAGGTAAACATGCAATGACTTCACGAAGACAAACTGAAATGTAAAGGAGGTAGGGGATAGAACCAGTTGCTCGGTGAAGACAAGGATTTGGTAGACCAGTTCCAGTTGCTGTGACAACTGTACGTCTGGTTAGGGAGGCTGAGATTAAACTCAGAAGATCTCGTCTTCACCTTATTCCCCTTGAGCTAAGGACACTTAGTCCTCGCCCAATCACTCAGGTAAGTCTTCAAGGTAGACTTCCAAACATTCACAGACTCTGTTCACTGGCGATCCACAATGACTCTTGGATCCTCAGAACGTGACGCCTAACCGGCTGGAGGATACACAGTCCTCAAGTGTAATAAGTCTTCAGATCACGCGGACAGAAAGACTTCATTGATGCCTAACACTCTTTGGCTTTGGGTGTTTTGGGTTTTGTCCTCGCAAGGATTCTCTCTCTCAAAGGCTTCGGAGGTGGGTTGCTCTCAAACGACAAAAGTCGTGTACTAACTCTGAGCAGCCACCAATTTATGGTGCAGAGGGTGGGCTATTTATAGCCAGCAGGCAACCCGACATGATATGTCCGAAATGACCCTGGGTCACTAAGGAACCGACACGTGTCCAACGGTCGGATTTCAAACACACGCGGCAGCATGGTTTGGGCTACAAGCAAAGCTGGCTTATCCAACTCTGGATAAGATTTGCTCTCATTGTCTTCACTCGAAGACATAGAATTTGGGTTGAGCATCACATCAGTCTTCCGACTTTTTTCACTTGGACTCCACTTAACAGTTCGGTGGTTCCTATGACACAATAAAGAAGAAAAGGAAACTACGAAAGAAACTATGTCTTCGCACTCCATAGTCTTCAAGTGCATGTCTTCACACGTCATTATCTTCAACGTGAATGTCTTCACGAACCACCATTGTCTTCATACATTTTTAGGGGTCATCTCTGGTAGGTAAACCGAATCAATGAGGGACTACTACCTGTGTTATCCTACAATTCTCACAAACACATTAGTCCGTCAACCACGTTTGTCATCAATACGCCAAAACCAACTAGGGGTGGCACTAGATGCACTTACACTAGTACAGTGTATGCTTCTGGCAATGTAACACCGAATTAACTGTTGCACGTCCACTGCCTGAGCGAGGGAGAGCTTGCATTAGTCAAAAGTTTCTCCTTTGTCCTGCGAGCCACCGCGCACAAGCTTCTCCTCGCTCTGCAAGTTGACGGGACACAACAAAGTAATGCTAGTCCATACTGCCTCCTTTCCGGTTAATATGGCTTAATTTGAAATGAGATAAATACACTGGCTGTCACTGTATATTTGTAAAACTATGGTCATTGGACTTCATAATACGCTCATTGCGGGCAATATATACATTTTCCGGTGTTTATACGGTCACTAGCTCACCCTGGCTGAGTATATGTGTGCATGCAGGTGTAGGTTAAGCACTTGAGCATGACTGTGTGTGTTCCGTCGTGTGCTCGGACATGCATGCATTAGGGCGTCACACGCGTTTTTGTGTGCATGTGTACGTGTGACTGTTGCATGCATGCACGAGGTTGTAGTCCCTCACATTCACATGTTCATATGTCAATGCTTTGTCAAAACATTGCATGCAAGGTTTAATCATTCGTTGTTCATGCATGCATTCCCGATATTAATACGTTGGTAAAGAAAATTTCTTGAGGAAAACTAGCCCATGAATTGAGTACAAAGGGGACCAATAAACTAGGACGGAGGGAGTACTAGTAGTGAACCAGAAGGAGGGAGTAGGTACGTAACAACGTGTAGTAACAAAATTCCTATATGCGCATCCTGTCTACGTGTCTTGCAAGAAAATAGAGATAAGTACAAGTGAGACTCAGGAACGGTCATACACGTAGGGCGAGTACGTGCAGGCGCCACTCAAGAGCAGTCAAATCACACAGTAAGTTAGTCGGACAAAGCAACCATCATTTCACTCTTCAATGACACGTATGCAATATAAAAAGGGTGATATGGAGAGAAAAAGAAAACCGCTCCACTATATATACACTAGCAGTAGCCTAAGCTACAAGCTTGCTTGCTTGGGTTGCTCTCTTCAGAAGCATAGAAAGATGGTGGGCACACCGCTGGTCACAGATCCGGCCTGATCCCGCCGCCGGGGGAAGCGGACGATGTTCTGTGTAGACGCGGTCGACAGCGGCGAGGAAGAAAACCCAATGTCGATGCGTGCCGATCGGGGGTCCCCACGGTATGGGCTGATGCCGCCTCCCACCGCTCTTCTAGCTACACCCCGACGTCCCAGGTAAAACTTCCTTTTGGAGCCGGCTTGCTCCACTCCCGCAGCTCCCCACGTAGCTCCATCTCCATGTGGATCTTTCTCTACTTCTACCGGAGTATTTGTGATGAGTTTATGTCTCATGAACTGGTGCCACTACTATTATTCTAATCACACTTCTTCAATATCTTTGCCAACAGGGATGCTCAGCTCGATTTTAGTGGAACTACACAAAAGCATCGTATGATCCGAGGGTGCCAGGCTTCTTTCATTCGACAGGTTCTACCAAGCCAGGAGATTAAATCCTGTTTAGGGTTTAGGGTTTAAGGCGTAGTGACCCCATCAGTAGTTTTTTCTGTACACACTCTCACAACTTTTGTCTTTAGTTATGAAGTAAATATTGGCTATGATCTATGAATCATTGAGATGCATCAGCATGCGTGTTAGTTTTCCTTTGTATCTGATGGAATGTTGTAACTGGGCAATCTTGGAGTCAGGATACATACATGAAACAAAATCTGAAAGCTTCGTACTCCCTCTGGTCCTTTTTTGTATGCGTATAAGGCTACTCATAGTGGGGAGTATCATATACTACTATCATGCATAAATTATACATAGGGGACTAATAAACCAGGACGGAGGTAGTATGTGAGAGTGTATGGTGGGTCATGTGGTAAAATGTAGTAGTAGTACTTTCTTGTAGCCCATTACTATACATGTTGACAATTACATTGGCCACTACAAAAAATACATTTTGCATCTATACAAGGCCACTAACAGTAATTGAGGCAATAGTACTTTCTTATATAAGGGAATGGAGGGAGTAGTACTTTCTTGTAGCCCATTACTATACATGTTGACTATTACATTGGCTATAGATGACATGGCAACATGTTAGCCATCAACCGGCTATATTATTAACCATGCTTGCAGAGAGAGAGAGAGAGAGAGAGTCGCGTCGCATGCATGCAAAACCGGAGAGAGAGAGCTGCATGTAGATAGATCTAGTGAGCCTGCATCCAGAGAGATGGAGAGAGGAGTAATTGTTTGCGAGAATTGTGTACTTTGCATGCGCGTAACTACCCAGCATTTCCTCAAAAGCAAATCCGAGGGCAAAATAGTCTATACACTCCGGTGTATAGTAGTAATTTTTTCTTGGCATGCGGGCTGTGCAAGGAATATGGTGATAGTGGGAGGTGGGCCATGTAGTCACTGGGCTGCCGTGTTTCGTACTCCTCCGGTGTAAGAGTGGGGAAAGTTAGTTTTATCACCGAATAAATAAATAAGAGTGCAGACGCTCAACGGCGCTCTACTCCCGCAGTAATAATGACCAATGAGCTGTCAAATCACATAGACCCGGTAGTTAGTTGGACGGAAGAAGCAAACCATCACTCTTCGTTGAATCCGCTTCTCCCTCATGCAGTACAGTCCAATATTCTTTTGGAAACCAATGTTTCATTTCGTTGGATCGCGCCATTGAGCAAAACCAACGTTTAAATCACGTCTGTCGCGTTCGTGTCTCACCCTCCTCCAGCCCACACGATCGCTCGGCATGCCACTCACCGCAAACCAAGTATACGCAAACTTTCCCGCCTGCTTGTCGATGGATCGCGCCATGGAGTACTAGCACTATTGGAAGAGATAGACGAGGAGGGGGAGGACAGCTAGCTGTAGCACGGACTCCGAAGAACATTTTTACATGCATGTTGCGGCCGGCCGTGGTGACGTTTGAACGCGGAGCAGTCGCATGCACCGGGAAGCGGCGCTGGTGGCGCTCTCTCGGTCGGCGCGCCGCTTCAATGCCGGCGCCAATGAGAGGCTGTGTTCGCTCTGGCCGGGCATGAATGCGACACTAACCGTTTCAGGCGGGAAGCGCGCGCGGGTGATGAAGAGGGTTCGGGTTGGCCAGGGCGGTCAGGAGCGGGCGTGGCAGCAATCCGGATGCCCGCAAACGAGAGATGTTGGACGTATGTAAATATTGCTGCGTAATTAATAACATAAATAATGTGCCAGTTGGACAAATATGATTGAAGATGGAGATGGAGATGGAGATGAATGTAAGAATTTTACGTAAACACACGGATATGCATGTCTATGTGTGTGTGCGCACACACACATAGTGACGACTACTCGTACACATCATCGATGTCTCGTTCTCCCTACACACACAAACTTAGTACCGCCTCATTTTGTTCCTAGGATAGGAATATCATAGGAGTGGGAAACAATATGAAGTGAGATAAATGGAGTACTACGTACAAGAAGAAATGTACACGCACTCACTTTGCCTCCGACATACCCGCGAGTACATGATGGAGCGCATTTTTACATGAAGAGGCAGCTTATGTACGTAATAATTTGACCCTTTAATTTGTTCCCTTAATAATGGAGGGTCAGGGACCACACGTCAGGGATACAAACTGCTGCCTGGAAGCGGGGGCGTGTTATTGATCGGGTTTTCTTTCTTGGTACGTTAAAAAAAGATTTGTCCGCTAGTTTTTGTTTCTTTTTTTCGGGAACACGCGTATTCTATTTAAAACCACTGCCAGGAGAGATTTTTTTACTCCATTGTATATATAGCCTCTTGTTTGATAGGGTTCTCACGTCTCGCTCTCTCACCCTCTCCATATCTAAACACGATGACAGTGTCCACTCTATCTTTCTCCTCACCGGTGATCACAGATCCGGCCGGATCCCGTCCGCTGCGGGAGGTGAGGAGGTCTAGCATTGAAATTGTCGCCATCAGCGATGGAGGAAGCTGATGCACACCGTCCTCTCTGAGCCGGCGCCGGCGCAGACAAAGGTCCTCCGCGCCCTTGTTCACCGCTGTCGTGTGGGCAGATCCCGCCTGCCCGCCTAAGCCACATCTCGCCCATCTGAGGTATAACTTCTTTTGGATTTCATCCTTCATTGTACTCTGCATGTGGGTTTTCTTCTATACCACTACTTCCCAGCTCCCCATGTACAGTAGCTAGGGTTCGTCGGCTGGTCCAATCTCACCTATTTTTTACTATTATAGAGGAAAGGCCACTCCAAAAGTTGTCCTAGTTTATAATTTATGCATCGGTGGAGGTATACATGTTTTTTCCGACAAAAAGTACATGGTGGTTGTGCGCTTATTGTCCATATGCTCCCATTGCTGCTACTAATCTAAAACTATCACTGGTAAAATCAAGCAATGCCCATGTAGAGGCGTCGATAAATGCTTCTGTCCTACTTTAGTTTTTTTTGGTATCCTGCTTTAGTTCCCATCAAGATAATCATGATGCTTCTATTTTTCGGTGTATGTTTCATTAATTCTTATTGACAATTAAGATGTCGCTGTTAATCTTGTTCCACTGCTAAAACAAAGTACTAACGACACTACTTAAATATCATTTTTTATACTATTTTTGCAAACAGGGATGTGTATCTCCTTACTCGGGCATGTCTTCCTCAATCTTAGTGGAACTGCACAAAATTGAATGGCCACTGTTGCTCAGCCTCACTGCCCTCTGCCAAGTGGTTCTTCCTTTCTCGAGCTTGATTACCAAGAAGAAACAAACCACCATGAGGATTATCAAACTTCATTGGTGCCTAACCCAAACTTGATGCCAAAATCGATGATGCATCACCACGATGACCTATCGATGCTCATGGTTGCGTCTCATGGTTGCATCGGCTGGTGAAGCTGATCGATGTTCAATGAAGAATGGGCTATCTTCCATCAGTGCTCTTTGCTTGTTACCACAAAGACAATATCCTTCATCAGTTCATCTTGGGGCAGTCGTTTACGTTGGTGCAATTTTATCACACAATTGGATATGAACCAAATGTTTCCTCGAAGAAGCATCGACGTTGGTACTAAGAGCAAAAGTTTTGTATTGATTTATAAGCCTTCTCACAACTTTGTCTTTAGCTACCCTGCAATTTTATTTGTCCAGCTTTTAACTAAATATGTGGTCAGACTTTTATTAAAAATATGGTGTGGACTAAAAACCCAGATGGAGGTAGTACCCCTCCATTTTTATGTACTCTACATATTAGATTTGACTGAAGTCAAACTTTGTAAAGTTTGACCAAGTTTAGGCCGAACACAACAAACCATAATTATTGAGAGAGGGTAAACTATACATACAAAATAATTGAAATTAAATTTCTTTATTTGTACACACTCTTACACCTTTTCGATAATTTGGCGCGTGTGTGGTTGTTCACTTAACGGAGGGTAGTGTACCTCACGTGAACGACAGGAAGTGCGACCAGGACGCGTGGATCGTTAGTTGATCGTGGTTTTCTTCACTGGCACGTTAAATAAAGAGTTTCATTTCGTACACAATTTAAAACGATTGTTATGGAGAGAGAAATAAAACCACTCTACTACTATATAAGCTAGAGCCTCAGCCCTTGTTCGCTAGGGTTTGCACTCTTCACACTCTTGCTGCACTACATATATATACATGCTGGAGGCTCAGCGTTCCTTTGCTAGGGTTTGCTCTATTCACAGTCTCTCACCCTCTTCATCAGATCTAAACAAGACTGCATTGGCCTCTCTCTCTCTCTCCCTCCTCACAGCTGGTGAAGGAGCCGTCCGGATCCCGTCGCACCAAGAAGGGGAGGAGGTGCAGCATTCACTCTATCGCCTTCGGCCAAGGAGGCAATCCACTGCCAGCTGCGCTATTCTCTTTCACCCAGCGCCTGTGCGGGAGGGCCACCGACCCCTTCTTCCTCGCTGCCGTGCATAGTGTGGGCAGATTCCCGCCGCACGCCTAACCACATCCCGACGACCCTAAGGTATAACTTTCTTTGAAACCGTCATTGCTCTAGCTGCATGCGGATCTTTTTTGATTCTGTAGTCGAATCTAGGTCTTGGTTGAAAGAGGAAAGAAGGGGGGGTGGGGTGGAGCATGAATCTAGGACGTGGTTCAATGAGGAAAGGAGGGAGGGAAAGTAATATAGACTGGTTATCCAGCCGCTCTGTTGGTCGAAAAGGGAAAAGGGGGTAACCCAGTACACACATCTGTAAGGAACTGATCTCTTTGTTGAAAAAGGAAAGAAACTGGGGGGTCGGGTAGTTTGTGCAGGACTAGATTTCCTGCCCTCACATAGGAAAAAGGTTCAAAGAGAACAAATATGGGACCAACACAGATATGCTGCTTGGCAACATACTTTGCATCACCCATTTATACGTGTGGATGCACATGGTGCTGGCATGTCCCATGTCCCATACAACTATTTTGCTGTTGTTAATCTAAGAATGCAGCTGGAAAATTGAAGCAATGCCACTGTTAAAAGTAAATTACATTTTTAATGAATGTTATTTTAAGAGAATGTCTCTGTTAATATGAATCAATGCAACCGTTCTAGAAATGCTACTATCCTACTTTGTTTTCCATCAAGATAAGGTAGATGCTTTTTTGTGGCCATATGATTCATCCTCCTTTATCGGCCAGTAATTGTTTCCTTTTTACCTCTGAAAATAGGGATATCTATTCAACTCGTTGCTATTGCGACCTTTTGCTTCACTACGCAAAACACTTTTATTTGAAGAGTGTTTTGTGCAGTTCAACTTAAATGTCACACCGGTAACTTTGCTTGATTTAGTTGAACTACACAAAACGAGATTGGATTTCATATTCGTGTTGGCAGATTCATATTTGATCTTGTCTGCCTCATGAAAGGTCAGTACCGGCCTTCATCCACATGATTGTGTCGTGTGCTTTGAGATGTTGTGCTACTTGTAGTGGTACTGATTTAAATAAATGTTGAATTGAAGCTATTGTATTGCTGTCTTTTCCCATTAAGTGAACAAAAATGGGACCAACCCAGACATGATGCTTGTTGCTTTGCTACAACAAACTCTGCATCACCCCCTTTATAAGTAGATGGAAGCACATGGTGCTGTTGCGCCCGCTCTCCCTGGAACTGTTTATGCTTTTTGTTATTCTAATGCCACTGGTAAAATTAAGCAATGCCACTCTTAGAATTAACTACTGAATCTTAGTTCAAAACTGCAACACTTGTTAGGGATCAGCGGAGTACCATTTCTATTAGGGATCGGTGGGAGTATATGTTTAAGAAATGTATTGTTGAGATAACGTCTCTGTTATTATATATCAGTTACATTGTTTTACAAATGGTACTATCCTGCTTTGTAGTTCTTTCTGCATGTTTAACCAAAGTATTGTTAAGGTTATGTCTCTGTTAATATGAATCAGTTGCACTGTTTTAGGAATGGTACTTTTCTGCTTTGTCGTTCTTTATACGTGTTGAAACAAGGTATTATTAAGATAATGTGTCAGTTAATATGAATGAATCACACTGTTTGAGAATTGCTACTATCCTGCTTTGTTTCCCATTAAGATAAGCTAGATGTTTTTTCTTCTGGGAGTATAAGTCATCAACCATTATTTCTCAGTAATTGTTTCCTCTATACCTATTTGTGCATACAGGGATGTCAAAACTTCTGCTCGGTTCTATTTTGACTTTGATTTTAGTTGAACTGCACAAAAGGAGCCAATGTGTTTAAGGCAAACTGTTGCATTATTGGGCCCAGTTGGTCTTTCCACTTTGCAGAAAGAAGCAGTCACTGTTTGCGCTACATTACAGAAGGAATGATCGAGAAGCTTTAGAGTATTAGTATACATTGGTGACATGACTAGTCTGCAGACCAAGGAAAACTCAACTCAACAGCACGTGGGGTGCAAAATTCACTCCACAAGGATAAGTATGACCAAGTCAGTGGCCGACGCAGCTGTAACAAACGAGGTCAGTATCGGCCTTCATCCACATGATCGTGCTTTGTTATGTTGTGCTAATTATATTGTTGTATTGTTTTGAATAAATGTTTAATTGAAGCTATTGTATTGCTATCTTTTCCTTTTAAGATAATGAAAATGATTATAGTTGTGAGCGTATGTTTAATCAACTAGTACCACTATTATATTCATCACACTTTTTCTATATTTATGCAGACAGGGCTGCTCAGCTTGATTTCAGTGGAACTGCACAAAATGTTCAGATGGTTCGTGTCCTCCATAATACTTCATCATGCACAATACATCGAATGGTTCTCTAATCATTCGTCGTCACCTTGAGCCACCGGACTATCTACTTGAATGGGGCTGCCAACGTCTTCAAGACCTTGCAACATATAAATACGAAATCCACTGTGCTACACAAGACATTGTTTGATTTCAGTGGAACTGCACAAAAAGATACGCTGGTTAATCCGGCTCCATGTGCCATTTCAATGTGCAAACTGATGATAAACCCTGCCCGTTCCACAATCATAGGCATTACATATTTTGAATGGGAAAAGTTGTCAAAGTTTAGTCATTGATGTTAGCAAGCAGACATTCGTTTAATGTTTTGGAATTGGAAAACCTTGTCAAATTTTGATCATTGATGTTAGCCAGAAGACATGCATTTGATATTTTGGAATGGGACGCCCTTTGCTGTGAGCAGCGTCGATCATTTTTTCCTATTCGTGTGTTCAGTTTAGAAGTAAATATTTACTTTGATGAGATGCATAGTCATGAACGTTGACTTATGTAAGGTATTTTAAGAGTTTGTTCTGAATGTTGTCTATGAAATGTCAGGCCTTGTGAGTTTGATTGCATAGTTGAGCTTGGAATGTTGTGGCATGCGGCATCACGAGCTGTTCGACACTTACAGCCGTATAGAACTTCAAACGGTGCCATCTTCAAGCTAGCTTGATAGCTATTGTTGTAAGAGAATTCGGCATACGGGAGAGATTCCTCCCATTTCCTACCGAAGGAGATGACGCAAGCTCGAAGCATATCTTCGAGCACTTGATTAACTCGTTCAACTTGACCCTGTGACTGAGGGTGAAAAGCGGTGCTGAAAGACAGATGAGTTCCCATAGCTTCTTGGAAACTATTCCAGAATCTGGAGGTGAAGAGGCTGCCACGATCAGAACTGATCTCCAACGGAACACCATGGAGTGACACAATTCGGGAAACATACAAGTCTGCTAACTGGCTAGCAGTGATTGTCTCCCTAACTGGCAGAAAGTGAGCAACCTTTGAGAATCGGTCAATGACGACAAAAATAGCATCATGACCCTTCTAAGATCTGGGAAAACCAGTAATGAAATCCATTTGGAACTTGTCCCATTTCCATTCAGGAATTTCAAGGGGTTGCAGAGTTCCAGCAGGCCTTTGATGTTCTGCTTTAATGAGGCGACAAATATCACACTCAGAAACATAACGAGCAATATCTCGCTTCATATTTGGCCACCAGTATCTCTGACAAATGTCACGGTACATCTTTGTGCTACCAGGATGAATTGACAGAGGAGTGTCATGAGCTTCCTTCATAACGTGTTCTCTCTCATCCTTGAACTTGGGTACGAAGAGACGGTGTGGAAAGAATAGGATCCCATCATCATCAAGATGGAATTCTGACGGTTTTCCTCTTTCGAGGTATCGCTTGATCCTTTCAACTTCAGAGTCATGCCGTTGCATAGTCTTAATGCTGTGTTCTAAATCTGGTTCAACAACCAGGGTATTGAGATAACCTTGTGGAACAATATGTAGGTTCAATTTGCGAAGCTCTTCATGGAGAAGGGGTTGTGTTTCCTGAACCGTAAGATTGTTGCAATAAGCCTTACGACTCAAAGCATCGGCCATTACATTAGCCTTGCCAGAGGTGTATGAGATATTCATATCATAATCGGCAATTGTTTCGAGCCATCTTTGTTGACGAAGGTTCAGATCTGGTTGAGTATATAGGTACTTCAAACTTTGATGATCCGTATATATCTCGCAACGATTACTGAGAAGGTAATGTCGCCATAGCTTCAGGGCATAAATAACCGCAGAAAGTTCGAGATCGTGCACTGGGTAATTTTCTTCGTGAGGACGCAATTGTCGGGAGGCATAAGCAATCACTTTGCGTTCTTGCATTAGGACACAGCCTAATCCTTGACGGGAGGCATCACAGTATATCACAAAATCCTTTTGGGAATCCGGGGGTGCTAATAGTGGGGCAGATGTCAATTTATCTTTTAGTGTCTGAAAGCTTTCTTGACATTTTTCTGTCCACTCAAATTTAACACCTTTGTGAAGCAGATTTGTCAATGGTTTTGCAATCTTGGAAAAATTCTCAACGAATCGACGGCAATAACTAGCGAGTCCGAGAAAACTTCTGACTTGCTTGACATTCTTCGGGGGAGTCCAGTCAAGAATAGCCTGAATTCGTTCGGGGTTAACAGCAATTCCATCCTTGGAAATCACATGTCCAAGGTAAGTTACTTCAGAAAGCCAAAATTCACATTTGGAATACTTGGCATACAACTGGTGTTCTCGGAGCCTTTCTAGTACCAGACGGAGGTGTTCAGCATGTTCTTCTTTATTCTTAGAATAGACTAGAATATCATCTAGATAAACCACGACCAATTTGTCGAGGTAATCCATGAATATATAATTCATCAGACGGGAGAAAGTTGCTGGAGCATTCGTTAGGCCAAATGACATGACGGTGTACTCATAAGAGCCATAACGAGTAACAAAGGCAGTCTTGGGAATATCCTCTTCACAGACATGGATCTGGTGATAACCCAACCTCAAGTCGAGTTTAGAGAACACCGAGGATCCAGCAAGCTGATCATAAAGATCATTGATCCGGGGTAGTGGGTATTTATTCTGGATTGTGGCTTGGTTAATGGGTCGGTAATCCTGAACCAATCGGTTAGTTCCATCCTTCTTCTTAACAAAGAGTGAAGGTGCTCCCCAAGCAGAGGAGCTGGGGCGGATGAAACCACTCTTAAGTGACTT
Organism: Thinopyrum elongatum; assembly: GCA_011799875.1. NCBI lineage: Eukaryota > Viridiplantae > Streptophyta > Magnoliopsida > Poales > Poaceae > Thinopyrum > Thinopyrum elongatum. Next base: position 131,480,019 of record CM022297.1, on the reverse strand, counting down.
GTCGATTTCTTCCTTAAGCTCAAGTAGGTGGTGCGGAGGCATCTTATAAGGACGCTTGGCAATAAGGACAGTGCCAGGCTTCAAGTCAATGACAAACACGACAGCTCTAGCCGGGGGTATTCCTGGAAGTTCTTCTGGAAAGACGTCTGGAAAATCTCGAATGACAGGAACATTCTCGATCCCTTCCAGAGGTGAGGCATTCAAAGCATTCAGAACATATATCTGAGCTTCAGCGTCCCGTGTAATGCGGGCGGTATAGTTCACTATCTCATCGGAGGGGTGAAGAAGTTGGATGACTTTAGTGGCACAATTTATCGAAGCAATGTGAGCTTTCAACCAATCCATTCCGAGTATGAGGTCTATGGTGGAAGACTTCAGGATAATAGGTGAGGCAAGGAATTCCAACCCTTTAATTTCGACGGTAACGTCAGGTGCTATAACGTCAGCATGACAATGACCTCCGGGAGTTTTAACGACTAACGGAGTATGCATTTTCTCATATCGAATGCCATGCATGAATGCAAATTTTCCAGAGATGAATGAATGTGATGCTCCTGAATCAAATAAAACAGAAGCAGGTATTGAGTTATCGAGAAGGGTACCCATCACAGTAGCAGGTTGATCCTGGACTTCTTCAATGTCAATGTTGTAAGCGTGTCCACGACCATGTGCAGCAGACCCAGTATTATAGTTGCGGGTCTGGTTGTTGCCACGACCATTGCCACGGCCAGTACGAGGATAAGCTAACTGATTCTGAGTCTGGCGGCAGTCTTTAGCCTGGTGACCTGGTTTGCGGCACTTGAAGCACATACCATCTTCAGGATGAAGAGGAGCATTGTTTTGAATAGCTTGAGCTTTTGGCTGCCTCGGTGGTGGAGGAGGCAGACGTGGTGCGGCATAGTTGTTCTTTGGCGCCGAGGTATTGGGATGGAACGCATTGTTGGGAATCCAAACTCGACGCTTCTGTGCTGAGCCCGAAGATGAGCCAGCATCACGATAGCGCTTCTGCGAGTCCTTGTGTTCCATCTGAGCGGTCTCAACAAGAATAGCCTTGTTCATTAGAGTTGAAAAGTCGTTGAAGTCTTGAGCAGCAAGTGCAAGCTTGAGGTCTGGGTGGAGTCCATTACGGAACTTCTCTTGTCTACGGGCATCTGTGGCGATGTCTTCTTCAGCATAGCGGGAGAGATCAAGAAATTCCCGCTGATAAGCTTCGACAGTCTTGTTGCCTTGAGTGAGGTTGCGAAACTGGGTCTTCATGCGTTCCATAATTGCCTGAGGGATGTAACGTGTACGGAACGCAGCCTGGAACTCATACCAGGTGATGACTGTTCCAACAGGCAGTGTACGCTTGTGTGTGTCCCACCATTGAGCGGCGGGGCCCTTTAAGAAAAAGGCCGTGAAGTTGACGAAGTTGGCAGGGGCGACATTAGCAGACTCCATCTCGTGAGTGATGTCGCGGAGCCAGTCATCAGCATCCAGTGGCTTGTCAGAGTTGCAGAACTGAGTTGGGTTGAGTCGCATAAACTCTGTCAAAGTTATTGAAGCTGGGTTCTGGTTCTGGTTGTTCTGATGCGGAAACTGAGCCATGATTCCAGTCATAAACTGATGGTTAAGCTCAAACTGTTGCATCATAGCTGCCATATAGTCTGGCGGTGGTGGGTGTTCAGGGGTACCACAACCACGACCACCTGGTCTAACCATCCTGCTAAGTATCAACAGGGGGTAGTTTAGTAAAAGCAATTGCGAGTGTTTAGCGACAAGCATGATGTAACTCGTCAACAATTTAAGTAGTGAAACAGATACATAACAGTAGTCAATTAAGACATACAGATCCATACACAGAGTCGGGTACATGCGGACAGCATAACGGCGCAAATTCAAAAGCTAGACATACTAGGCGGCGCGCAGGCACGCGGTAAGGAAGTACACAACGAGACATAGCAAAGGCTACATCAATGTCGGAGAAAACCACTGAAATAGGGTAACTGCAAGTGCGGACGACGAATGTTCGTCGCGGAAGGATCCTGCGCTCCATGTGCACTCTGATGCAGAATCCAGTCTCGAGCTGTAAGAAGAGGTCCACGTGCAGGTGTATGACCTCCAACAGCAGGCCAATCAATACCAGCATACATCTGAGTCCTGCGCGGGTAAAGGATGTGCTCCGGATGTATCCCTGCGCGAACAGCGGGTAGCAACTACGTCATAGCATCGTAGAGACGTGCTCGAGTGGCAACCAACTCGACGGCAAGAGCCCGAACAGTGTGATCCAGAGCCCGAGTGCACTGAATCAGAACACGCGGGTCATAGCGACGAGGCTCGTACGGGGCACAGATAGCTGTGTAGTATCCAGTAGCATCTCCAGCAGGGGCATACGAAATGTATCGGAACTCAGAGTCATCCAAGATATCGCTGAACTGTCCTCGGAGACGTGCGACAGCAGAGTAGGTGGCATCATGGACTGCCATCTCAATCGTCACGCCGATACCGTGGTAAAGGTGTAGCTCGATGTCTGAGTCATTTTGCTGATCATAGATACGAACATCAGCATGGTACTGCTCCTGGTTGAACTCGCGGTAATCCTCGTAAACCATGTACTCAGGGTACCAACGGTAGCCAAGTCTGGTCATGAGAGCGATCAGGACAGCTGGAAACCCAGGGGCATCACGAGCCCAAGTGCGAAGCACAAGCTGTGTTGTAGGACGTGGTGGAAACAAACGGTCCATCTGAAACAGAGGAAATTCAGGATTGTCAAATGACAATGATAAGTTTAACACAACTCAGAGAGAAAGGTTAAACAAAACAATGGAAAGGAAAATGATTATCAGACTAATCAGATCAATGACAGGGAAATCGCACAGATATCCAGCTCTCCGGGTAGAAGGAATTTACGAGATCCTAAGTGTCGGTGTTAGTAAACTTTATTTAACCCGAATAGAAGAGAGATCAGAGTCCCAGAGTATAGACGAGGAATAAAAGATCCTAATACCACCCAATTGGCGACGTGGGCCCGTAAGCCACACAACCAAGTTAGTAAATTAGTTTTTCGGTTTCTAGACTCAACTTCGGCCAAGGAATTGGAAGGGGGCTTCCTACAGGCAGTCGGCTCTGATACCAACTTGTGGCGCCCCCAGCTCAATCGTGCACTAATCATACACGCAAACATGCACGATCAAGCACAGGGACTCAAGGGAAGATATCACAACACAACTCTAACAAAAATAAACGGAGATCCACAATATTACAGACCGGGGATCCGAAGATCTGAATACATAAGTCAGTCATACAAATATTATCTGAGAACGGACATAGTTAGACAAGTTCTGCCTTAAGAAGGCTAGCACAAACAACGACACTAGATCGAAAGGCGTTGGCCTCCTGCCTGGGAGCCTCCTATCCTACTCCTGGTCGGCTGGCTCGATCCAGTAATACGTGCCCTTTGGACCCTCCTGGTAGTAAGCTCCTGAGGTGGCATCTGGCTCCTGGTCTCCATCGTCTGATGTATCATCAAGGTGGGGTATGGGGAAAAGAGAAAGTAAAGCAACCGTGAGTACTCATCCAAAGTACTCAGCAAGCAAGGATCTATACTACATATGCAACATTATCAATGAAGAAAGGCTGTATAAGTGGACTGGGCTGCAGAAATGCTAGAATAGAGAGAAGGCCTAGTCCTATCAAAGACTAGCATCTTCAAACATCTTAACGAAGCCATCATCTTGCAGCAGTAGAAGAGAGTAGAATAGCATTTTATTTAGCAAACATGTTGAAGCAAAGCCTAGAGATCCTTCCTCGACTCCCAGAGAAAGCGATCCTGAAGCTTCAATTAAGTAACAAGTATCCAGTTCAAGTAGTAGATCGGGATACACAAACTGAGCGTCCTTTACCGTAGGACCGGCTATCGATAGATGATTCATCCCTGCAGGGGTGCACTACTGTTACCCAACACGCTTGATCAACTCTGGCCGGACACACTTGCTGGGTAATGCCCGTCCTCGGAAGGTCAACACGAAGCAACGCCCTACCTAGGCTCGGCAGAGAGGTCAGCACGCCGGACTAACCTATACACCCAGAGGTCTTGGGCCATCGCCCTGGGCACCCTGCACGTTGCGAGACTGGCCGGGGTGCAGGCGTGACACTGAACTCGTCAGTGAAGTATCCAGCCCAATCCCGACAATCAGCCCGCACGGTGAATCGTGATGTCTGACGATCTTTCGGGAGAAACGTACATCGCAGAGGGCCCCATAACCATTATCCCGCGTGATGGTAGTGCGTATAGGGCACGTCAACCCACTCAGATCACACACCCAAATCCAATAGGCTCATTTAGTATCACGCGGAGACAATCAGAGTCTCTTCTGCTCCGCCACAATATCACACTCGAGTGCCCTTCCGGCACACTCGACATCATAGATTCCCAGCGGGTACCCACCAGGGTGGACCCGCCTGTAACAAGGGTCAAAGTAACCGTGTGGTCATAACATCAAGGGGGAAACCCGAGGAATCACCCTCGGCGGATTCCACTCGATGAAATCATCAGGGTGAACGTATGAAGCATCACCCTCGAGGTTCACACTGAGGGGTTACACGACAGAGTCGTATCGGAAGTGGAGAAGGAGGAATCACCCTCGATGACCACGACCGAACAGCTACACTGCAGAGTATTCATCGGGAGTGCGTTACGAGGTATCACCCTCGGCACTCGATAGTAACTATGCAGAGTCGTACAACTAAGGGGGTGTGAAGTGAGGTGTCGGTCTCTGGTCGACCATCACCTTGATCGAGTCGTCGATGATCAAGCAGGGGCGACAAGGGTAAGGTGGTGGGGGTCACTGATGGTTCACTACCAACCTATATTAAACAGTTTATCATAGGCAGGTAAGGTAACAATGAACAGGTTACAAAAGCAGGCTATGCATCAGAATAGGAGCATACATTAACAGTAGCAAAATCTAATGCAAGCAGGAGAATAGAATGGGCGATATCTGGATGCTCAAGTGGGGGCTTGCCTGGTTGCTCTGGCAAGAGAGAGGAGTCGTCACCGGGCTGCTCGTCGGTAGTGTAGTCGTACCCAGGTGCAGCGTCGTCGGCCTCGGCGTCTATCGAGAGAGGAGGGGGAGAGAAACAATAAATCCACGGCAAAAACGCAAACAATATGCATGACTTGTCTAAATGATATGCCGGGGTGTTCTACTGCCTAACTAAATGATTTAGTTAATTTAGGAATTTATTCGGATTTATTTAATTAAAGTTGGGCACTATTCATTTATCGAAATCGGTCTAAAAGTTCAATGTTCTTATAGCTAGAGGCATCTGACAGGAATACGGAGGGCGTATTCGGGTTCGTATCAGAATTCTGAGCAAGTTTCATGTATAAAGTATTTTCATCGGAGTTACAGATTATTTAATATGATTTTCTAAAGTTTAATTAATTTCTGGAATTTAATTATTTATTTAAATTAAACATTATCCGAAACAGTGTATGCTGGTGTCAGCATGACGTCAGCAGTCATCCTGACATGTGGGGTCCACCTGTCATACTCTGACCAGCTAATTAGTGATTAACTAATTAATTACTGTTTAACTAAACTAACTAATTAATTAGTTAACCTAATCAGAGTTAATTAACTTAATTAATTTGCTAATTAATTAATTAATTATTTATTTTACTAATTCATTTTATTTTCTATTTTCTATTTTTTTAAATCGTTTCTGGGGCTGGGGCCCCCTATTCAGTGCCACAGGGGGGGTGGGGGCCGGCCGTCAGTGGCCCACGCAACCGCAGCAGGTGCGCGGCACGCGGGCGCGGCCAGGGGGCGAGCCCGGCGCTGGGCGCGGGCGCCGGCGAGGCGCGGCGGGACGGGGCGGTGGCGAGCGCGGGGCCGCAGCGGAGCGGCGCCACCAGTAGCACGCAGCTGCGGGGCGAGGCGGCGAGCAGCGGCAGCGGGCGCTGGGGAGGGGGGTGTGAGCGGGGCGCGGGCGAGCACGGGGGGCGCCGAACGGTGGGGCGGCAGCGCGGGGCGGTCGGCAGCACGGCGAGCGACGAGCGCGGCGGAGGCAGCGCTCGAGCACAAGCAGCAGGCGGCACGGCGCGCGTCGATGGGCAGGTGCGGCGGCTGGAGTGGGCGCGAGCGGGCGGCGGTGAGCGCGTGCGAAGGAGGCGGTGACCGAGAGGAGAAGGGGCGGGCGACGGAGGCTGGCCTCACCTTGGGGTGCAGGGTCAGGGCAGCGGGCTCGAGCTCGAGAAGGAGGATGGGGAAGACGGCGTGCAGCGCCAGCGAGGTCCAGGCGGCGAGGCGACGGCGAGGCGGGGCGCGGGGCTCAGCCCGATCCAGATCGGGTGGGGTGGGGTGTCGGTGGGGGGGGGGGGGTAGGGTTTCGGGGGGGTTCCTGGGGGGGCCATATAGGCCAGGGAGGGGGGGAGCTGGGCCGGCCTGGTGGCCGTGGCCCAGTTGGGCCGGGGGGGTTTGCTTTTTATTTTTATTTTGTTTTGTTTTCTTCTGTTTTTCTTTTTATTTATTCTCATTTCTCTGTTTTGTAATTAGTTAGACCTCAAATTGAATTTTGTAAAACATGGCACTTGTTCCATTAAATGCTAGGCACTATCTACCACTATCCAAAATTGGTTTGGAGACAATTGGAGTTCACACAAATTTTATAATAAATAAAATGTATTAAACCCTGCTGTTTTGGTAATGTCAGTGCCACCTAAATAATTTATTAATTGTTGGTTACAATTTTAGAATAGCCTCTGGAATATTTGCTTTTTATTAAACATTTTAGTTTCTATGTTGGATAACTTTTATTTTCCACTTTCATCTAAAAATTGAATTTTGTCTTAGGAGTTGAAATGCAATATGATGCTAATGATGATTATGCACTATTAAACATGCTGACTTGTCATTATCAAAAGTGATTACTGTGGCTAATGACATGGGGTGTTACACAATGTCAATGGCTTCAAGATGCATGCGCATCTTATTCTTCCAATAGGGGTAATCAGTGCCATCGAAGACTGGGCACGCAGCGGAGACTTTGATTATCCCTACAGTCGACATAGCTAAAACTCTAGGTGGTTAAACCAAATCACACAGAACAAGGGAGCACCTTGCTCTGATACCAATTGAAAGTGCTAGTTATCGACTAGAGGGGGTGAATAGGCGATTTTTATGAAAGTCTTCTAAAGATGCAAGATCTTCGAAGACAGACAACCAAACAACACCTATACGATATGCAGCGGAAGATAAGCTACACTAGACAGGCCATAGTCAAGTAAGCAGTACAAAGAAAGCACGAAGACTAGTTGCAGCTAGGTAGAGTAGATCGGAATGGAAGACAGTATGAAGCCAAACAGGTGAAAGTCTTCGCACAGTGAAGTCAAACAGATCAGGTAAACATGCAATGACTTCACGAAGACAAACTGAAATGTAAAGGAGGTAGGGGATAGAACCAGTTGCTCGGTGAAGACAAGGATTTGGTAGACCAGTTCCAGTTGCTGTGACAACTGTACGTCTGGTTAGGGAGGCTGAGATTAAACTCAGAAGATCTCGTCTTCACCTTATTCCCCTTGAGCTAAGGACACTTAGTCCTCGCCCAATCACTCAGGTAAGTCTTCATGGTAGACTTCCAAACCTTCACAGACTCTGTTCACTGGCGATCCACAATGACTCTTGGATCCTCTGAACGTGACGCCTAACCGGCTGGAGGATACACAGTCCTCAAGTGTAATAAGTCTTCAGATCACGCGGACAGAAAGACTTCATTGATGCCTAACACTCTTTGGCTTTGGGTGTTTTTTGTTTTGTCCTCGCAAGGATTCTCTCTCTCAAAGGCTTCGGAGGTGGGTTGCTCTCAAACGACAAAAGTCATGTACTAACTCTGAGCAGCCACCAATTTATGGTGCAGAGGGTGGGCTATTTATAGCCAGCAGGCAATCCGACATGATATGTCCGAAATGACCCTGGGTCACTAAGGAACTGACACGTGTCCAACGGTCGGATTTCAAACACACGCCGCAGCTTGGTTTGGGCTACAAGCAAAGCTGACTCATCCAACTCTGGATAAGATTTGCTCTCATTGTCTTCACTCGAAGACATAGAATTTGGGTTGAGCATCACATCAGTCTTCCGACTTTGTTCACTTGGACTCCACTTAACAGTTCGGTGGTTCCTATGACACAATAAAGAAGAAAAGGAAACTACGAAAGAAACTATGTCTTCGCACTCCATAGTCTTCAAGTGCATGTCTTCACACGTCATTATCTTCAACGTGAATGTCTTCACGAACCACCATTGTCTTCAATGTCTTCATACATTTTTAGGGGTCATCTCTGGTAGGTAAACCGAATCAATGAGGGACTACTACCTGTGTTATCCTGCAATTCTCACAAACACAATAGTCCGTCAACCACGTTTGTCGTCAATACGCCAAAACCAACTAGGGGTGGCACTAGATGCACTTACACTAGTACAGTGTATGCTTCTGGCAATCTAACACCGAATTAACTGTTGCACGTCCACTGCCTGAGCGAGGGAGAGCTTGCATTAGTCAAAAGTTTCTCCTTTGTCCTGCGAGCCACCGCGCGCAAGCTTCTCCTCGTTCTGCAAGTTGAGGAGACACAACAAAGTAATGCTAGTCCATACTGCCTCCTTTCCGGTTAATATGGCTTAATTTGAAATTAGATAAATACACTGGCTGTCACTGTATATTTGTAAAACTACGGTCATTGGACTTCATAATACGCTCATTGCGGGCAATATATACATTTTCCGGTGTTTATACGGTCACTAGCTCACCCTGGCTGAGTATATGTGTGCATGCAGGTGTAGGTTAAGCACTTGAGCATGACCGTGTGTGTTCCATCGTGTGCTCGGACATGCATGCATTAGGGCGTCGCACGCGTTTTTGTGTGCATGTGTACGTGTGACTGTTGCATGCATGCACGAGGTTGTAGTCCCTCACATTCACATGTTCATATGTCAATGCTTTGTCAAAACGTTGCATGCAAGGTTTAATCATTCGTTGTTCATGCATGCATTCCCGATATTAATACGTTGGTAAAGACAATTTCTTGAGGAAAACGATCCCATGAATTGAGTACAAAGGGGACCAATAAACTAGGACGGAGGGAGTACTAGTAGTGAACCGGAAGGAGGGAGTAGGTACGTAACAACGTGCAGCAACAAAATTCCTATATGCGCATCCTGTCTACGTGTCTTGCAAGAAAATAGAGATAAGTACAAGTGAGACTCAGGAACAGTCATACACGTAGGGGGAGTACGTGCAGGCGCCACTCAAGAGCAGTCAAATCACACAGTAAGTTAGTCGGACAAAGCAACCATCATTTCACTCTTCAATGACATGTACGCAATATAAAAAGGTTGATATGGAGAGAAAAAGAAAACCGCTCCACTATATATACACTAGCAGTAGCCTAAGCTACAAGCCTGCTTGCTTGGGTTGCTCTCTTCAGAAGCATAGAACGACGGTGGCCACACCGCTGGTCATAGATCCGGCCTGATCCCGCCGCCGGGGGAAGCGGACGATGTTCTGTGTAGACGCGGTCGACAGCGGCGAGGAAGAAAACCCAATGTCGATGCGTGCCGATCGGGGGTCCCCACGGTATGGGCTGATGCCGCCTCCCACCGCTCTTCTAGCTACACCCCGACGTCCCAGGTAAAACTTCCTTTTGGAGCCGGCTTGCTCCACTCCCGCAGCTCCCCACGTAGCTCCATCTCCATGTGGTTCTTTCTCTACTTCTACCGGAGTATTTGTGATGAGTTTATGTCTCATGAACTAGTGCCACTACTATTATTCTAATCACACTTCTTCAATATCTTTGCCAACAGGGATGCTCAGCTCGATTTTAGTGGAACTGCACAAAAGCATCGTATGATCCGAGGGTGCCAGGCTTCTTTCATTCGACAGGTTCTACCAAGCCAGGAGATTAAATCCTGTTTAGGGTTTAGGGTTTAAGGCGTAGTGACCCCATCAGTAGTTTTTTCTGTACACACTCTTACAACTTTTGTCTTTAGTTATGAAGTAAATATTGGCTATGATCTATGAATCATTGAGATGCATCAGCATGCGTGTTAGTTTTCCTTTGTATCTGATGGAATGTTGTAACTGGGCAATCTTGGAGTCAGGATACATACATGAAACATAATCTAAAAGCTTCGTACTCCCTCCGGTCCTTTTTTTATGCGTATAAGGCTACTCATAGTGGGGAGTATCATATACTACTATCATGCATAAATTATACATAGGGGACTAATAAACCAGGACGGAGGTAGTATGTGAGAGTGTATGGTGGGTCATGTGGTAAAATGTAGTAGTAGTACTTTCTTGTAGCCCATTACTATACATGTTGACAATTACATTGGCCACTACGAAAAATACATTTTGCATCTATACAAGGCCACTAACAGTAATTGAGGCAATAGTACTTTCTTATATAAGGGAATGGAGGGAGTAGTACTTTCTTGTAGCCCATTACTATACATGTTGACTATTACATTGGCTATAGATGACATGGCAACATGTTAGCCATCAACCGGCTATATTATTAACCATGCTTAAGGCATGCTTGCAGAGAGAGAGAGAGAGAGAGTCGCATCGCATGCATGCAAAACCGGAGAGAGAGAGCTGCATGTAGATAGATCTAGTGAGCCTGCATCTAGAGAGATGGAGAGAGGAGTAATTGTTCGCGAGAATTGTGTACTTTGCATGCGCGTAACTACCCAGCATTTCCTCAAAAGCAAATCCGAGGGCAAAATAGTCTATACACTCCGGTGTATAGTAGTAATTTTTTCTTGGCATGCGGGCTGTGCAAGGAATATGGTGATAGTGGGATGTGGGCCATGTAGTCACTGAGCTGCCGTGTTTCGTACTCCTCCGGTGTAAGAGTGGAGAAAGTTAGTTTTATCACCGAATAAATAAATAAGAGTGCAGACGCTCCACGACGCCCTACTCCCGTAGTAATAATGACCAATGAGCTGTCAAATCACATAGACCCGGTAGTTAGTTGGACGGAAGAAGCAAACCATCACTCTTCGTTGAATCCGCTTCTCCCTCATGCAGTACAGTCCAATATTCTTTTGGAAACCAATGTTTCATTTCGTTGGATCGCTCCATTGAGCAAAACCAACGTTTAAATCACGTCTGTCGCGTTCGTGTCTCACCCTCCTGCAGCGCACACGATCGCTCGGCATGCCACTCACCGCAAACCGAGTATACGCAAACTTTCCCACCTGCTTGTCAATGGATCGCGCCATGGAGTACTAGCACTATTGGAAGAGATAGACGAGGAGGGGGAGGACAGCTAGCTGTAGCACGGACTCCCAAGAACATTTTTACATGCATGTTGCGGCCGGCCGTGGTGACGTTTGAACGCGGAGCAGTCGCATGCACCGGGAAGCGGCGCGGGTGGCGCTCTCTCGGTCGGCGCGCCGCTTCAATGCCGGCGCCAGTGAGAGGTCGTGTCCGCTCTGGCCGGGCATGAATGCGGCACTAACCGTTTCGGGCGGGAAGCGCGCGTGGGTGATGAAGAGGGTTCGGGTTGGCCAGGGTGGTCAGGAGCGGGCGTGGCAGCAATCCGGACGCCCGCAAACGAGAGATGTTGGACGTACGTAAATATTGCTGCGTAATTAATAACATAAATAATGTGCCAGTTGGACAAATATGATTGGAGATGGAGATGGAGATGGAGATGAATGTAAGAATTTTATGTAAACACACGGATATGCATGTTTATGTGTGTGTGCGCACACACACATAGTGACGACTCTCGCGACTACTCGTACACATCATCGATGTCTCGTTCTCCCTACACACACAAACTTAGTACCGCCTCATTTTGTTCCTAGGATAGGAATATCATAGGAGTGGGAAACAATATGAAGTGAGATAAATGGAGTTCTACGTACAAGAAGAAATGTACATGCACTCACTCTGCCTCCGACATACCCGCGAGTACATGATGGAGCGCATTTTTACATGAAGAGGCAGCTTATGTACGTAATAATTTGACCCTTTAATTTGTTCCCTTAATAATGGAGGGTCGGGGACCACACGTCAGGGATACAAACTGCGACCTGGAAGCGGGGGCGTGTTATTGATCGGGTTTTCTTTCTTGGTACGTTAAAAAAAGATTTGTCCGCCAGTTTTTGTTTCTTTTTTTCGGGAACACACGTATTCTATTTAAAACCACTGCCATGGAGAGATTTTTTTTACTCCATTGTATATATAGCCTCTTTTTTGATAGGGTTCTCGCGTCTCGCTCTGTCACCCTCTCCATATCTAAACACGATGACAGTGTCCACTCTATCTTTCTCCTCACCGGTGATCACAGATCCGGCCGGATCCCGTCCGCTGCGGGAGGTGAGGAGGTCCAGCATTGACGTTGTCGCCGTCGACGATGGAGGAAGCTGATGCGCACCGTCCTCTCTGAGCCGGCGCCGGCGCAGACAAAGGTCCTCCGCGCCCTTGTTCACCGCTGTCGTGTGGGCAGATCCCGCCTGCCCGCCTAAGCCACATCTCGCCCATCTGAGGTATAACTTCTTTTGGATTTCATCCTTCATTGTACTCTGCATGTGGGTTTTCTTCTATACCACTACTTCCCAGCTCCCCATGTACAGTAGCTAGGGTTCGTCGGCTGGTCCAATCTCACCTATTTTTTACTATTATAGAGGAAAGGCCACTCCAAAAGTTGTCCTAGTTTATAATTTATGCATCGGTGGAGGTATACATGTTTTTTACGACAAAAAGTACATGGTGGTTGTGCGGTCATTGTCCATATGCTCCCATTGCTGCTGCTAATCTAAAACTATCACTGGTAAAATCAAGCAATGCCCATGTTGAGGCGTCGATAAATGCTTCTGTCCTACTTTAGTTTTTTTTGGTATCCTGCTTTAGTTCCCATCAAGATAATCATGATGCTTCTATTTTTTGGTGTACGTTTCATTAATTCTTATTGACAATTAAGATGTTGCTGTTAATCTTGTTCCACTGCTAAAACAAAGTACTAACGACACTACTTAAATATCATTTTTTATACTATTTTTGCAAACAGGGATGTGTATCTCCTTACTCGGGCATGTCTTCCTCAATCTTAGTGGAACTGCACAAAATTGAATGGCCACTGTTGCTCAGCCTCACTGTCCTCTGCCAAGTGGTTCTTCCTTTCTCGAGCTTGATTACCGAGAAGAAACAAACCACCATGAGGATTATCAAACTTCATTGGTGCCTAACCCAAACTTGATGCCAAAATCGATGATGCATCACCACGATGAGCTATCGATGCTCATGGTTGCGTCTCATGGTTGCATCGGCTGGTGAAGCTGATCGATGTTCAATGAAGAATGGGCTATCTTCCATCAGTGCTCTTTGCTTGTTACCACAAAGATGATATCCTTCATCAGTTCATCTTGGGGCAGTCGTTTACGTTGGTGCAATTTTATCACACAATTGGATATGAACCAAATGTTTCCTCGAAGAAGCATCGACGTTGGTACTAAGAGCAAAAGTTTTGTATTGATTTATAAGCCTTCTCACAACTTTGTCTTTAGCTACCCTGCAATTTTATTTGTCCAGCTTTTAACTAAATATGTGGTCAGACTTTTATTAAAAATATGGTGTGGACTAAAAACCCAGATGGAGGTAGCACCCCTCCATTTTTATGTACTCTGAATATTAGATTTGACTGAAGTCAAACTTTGTAAAGTTTGACCAAGTTTAGGCCGAACACAACAAACCATAATTATTGAGAGAGGGTAAACTATACATACAAAATAATTGAAATTAAATTTCTTTATTTGTACACACTCTTACACCTTTTCGATAATTTGGCGCGTGTGTGGTTGTTCACTTAACGGAGGGTAGTGTACCTCACGTGAACGACAGGAAGTGCGACCAGGATGCGTGGATCGTTAGTTGATCGTGGTTTTCTTCACTGGCACGTTAAATAAAGAGTTTCGTTTCGTACACAATTTAAAACGATTGTTATGGAGAGAGAAATAAAACCACTCTACTACTATATAAGCTGGAGCCTCAGCCCTTGTTCGCTAGGGTTTGCACTCTTCACACTCTTGCTGCACTACATATATATACATGCTGGAGGCTCAGCATTCCTTTGCTAGGGTTTGCTCTATTCACAGTCTCTCACCCTCTTCATCAGATCTAAACAAGACTGCGTTGGCCTCTCTCTCTCTCCCTCCTCACAGCTGGTGAAGGAGCCGTCCGGATCCCGTCGCACCAAGAAGGGGAGGAGGTGCAGCGTTCACTCTGTCGTCTTCGGCCAAGGAGGCAATCCACTGCCAGCTGCGCTATTCTCTTTCACCCAGCGCCTGTGCGGGAGGGCCTCCGACCCCTTCTTCCTCGCTGCCGTGCATAGTGTGGGCAGATTCCCGCCGCACGCCTAACCACATCCCGACGACCCTAAGGTATAACTTTCTTTGAAACCGTCATTGCTCTAGCTGCATGCAGATCTTTTTCGATTCTGTAGTCGAATCTAGGTCTTGGTTCAAAGAGGAAAGAAGGGGGGGGGGGGGGGGGGGGGGGTGGGATGGAGCATGAATCTAGGACGTGGTTCAATGAGGAAAGGAGGGAGGGAAAGTAATATAGACTGGTTATCCAGCCGCTCTGTTGGTCGAAAAGGGAAAAGGGTAACAGTTACACACATCTGTAAGGAACTGATCTCTTTGTTGAAAAAGGAAAGAAACTGGGGGGTCGGGTAGTTTGTGCAGGACTAGATTTCCTGCCCTCACATAGGAAAAAGGTTCAAAGAGAACAAATATGGGACCAACACAGATATGCTGCTTGGCAACATACTTTGCATCACCCATTTATACGTGTGGACGCACATGGTGCTGGCATGTCCCATGTCCCATACAACTATTTTGCTGTTGTTAATCTAAGAATGCCGCTGGAAAATTGAAGCAATGCCACTGTTAAAAGTAAATTACATTTTTAATGAATGTTATTTTAAGAGAATGTCTCTGTTAATATGAACCAATGCAACCGTTCTAGAAATGCTACTGTCCTACTTTGTTTTCCATCAAGATAAGGTATATGCTTTTTTGTGGCCATATGATTCATCCTCCTTTATCGGCCAGTAATTGTTTCTTTTTAACCTCTGAAAATAGGGATATCTATTCAACTCGTTGCTATTGCAACCTTTTGCTTCACTACGCAAAACACTTTTATTTGAAGAGTGTTTTGTGCAGTTCAACTTAAATGTCACACTGGTAACTTTGCTTGATTTAGTTGAACTACACAAAACGAGATTGGATTTCATATTCGTGTTGGCAGATTCATATTTCATTTTGTCTGCCTCATGAAAGGTCAGTACCGGCCTTCATCCACATGATTGTGCCGTGTGCTTTGAGATGTTGTGCTACTTGTAGTGGTACTGTTTTAAATAAATGTTGAATTGAAGCTATTGTATTGCTGTCTTTTCCCATTAAGTGAACAAAAATGGGACCAACCCAGACATGATGCTTGTTGCTTTGCTACAACAAACTCTGCATCACCCCCTTTATAAGTAGATGGAGGCACATGGTGCTGTTGCGCCCACTCTCCCTGGAACTGTTTATGCTTTTTGTTATTCTAATGCCACTGGTAAAATTAAGCAATGCCACTCTTAGAATTAACTACTGAATCTTAGTTCAAAACTGCAACACTTGTTAGGGATCAGCGGAGTACCATTTCTGTTAGGGATCGGCGGGAGTATATGTTTAAGAAATGTATTGTTGAGATAATGGCTCTGTTATTATATATCAGTTACATTGTTTTACAAATGGTACTATCCTGCTTTGTAGTTCTTTCTGCATGTTTAACCAAAGTATTGTTAAGGTAATGTCTCTGTTAATATGAATCAGTTGCACTGTTTTAGGAATGGTACTTTTCTGCTTTGTCATTCTTTATACGTGTTGAAACAAGGTATTGTTAAGATAATGTCTCAGTTAATATGAATGAATCACACTGTTTGAGAATTGCTACTGTCCTGCTTTGTTTCCCATTAAGATAAGCTAGATGTTTTTTCTTCTGGGAGTATAAGTCATCAACCATTATTTCTCAGTAATTGTTTCCTCTATACCTATTTGTGCATACAGGGATGTCAAAACTTCTGCTCGGTTCTATTTTGACTTTGATTTTAGTTGAACTGCACAAAAGGAGCCAATGTGTTTAAGGCAAACTGTTGCATTATTGGGCCCAGTTGGTCTTTCCACTTTGCAGAAAGAAGGAGTCACTGTTTGCGCTACATTACAGAAGGAATGATCGAGAAGCTTTGGAGTATTAGTATACATTGGTGACATGACTAGTCTACAGACCAAGGAAAACTCAACTCAACAGCATGTGGGGTGCAAAATTCACTCCACAAGGATAAGTATGACCAAGTCAGTGGCCGACGCAGCTGTAACAAACGAGGTCAGTATCGTCCTTCATCCACATGATCGTGCTTTGTTATGTTGTGCTAATTATATTGTTGTATTGTTTTGAATAAATGTTTAATTGAAGCTATTGTATTGCTATCTTTTCCTGTTAAGATAATGAAAATGATTATAGTTGTGAGCGTACGTTTAATCAACTAGTACCACTATTATATTCATCACACTTTTTCTGTATTTATGCAGATAGGGCTGCTCAGCTTGATTTCAGTGGAACTGCACAAAATGTTCAGATGGTTCGTGTCCTCCATAATACTTCATCATGCACAATACATCGAATGGTTCTCTAATCATTCGTCGTCACCTTGAGCCACCGGACTATCTACTTGAATGGGGCTGCCAACGTCTTCAAGACCTTGCAACATATAAATACGAAATCCACTGTGCTACGCAAGACATTGTTTGATTTCAGTGGAACTGCACAAAAAGATACGCTGGTTAATCCGGCTCCATGTGCCATTTCAATGTGCAAACTGATGATAAACCCTGCTCGTTCCACAATCATAGGCATTACATATTTTGAATGGGAAAAGTTGTCAAAGTTTAATCATTGATGTTAGCAAGCAGACATTCTTTTAATGTTTTGGAATTGGAAAACCTTGTCAAATTTTGCTCATTGATGTTACCCAGAAGACATGCATTTGATATTTTGGAATGGGACACCCTTTGCTGTGAGCAGCGTTGATCGTTTTTTCCTATTCGTGTGTTCAGTTTAGAAGTAAATATTTACTTTGATGAGATGCATAGTCATGAACGTTGACTTATGTAAGGTATTTTAAGAGTTTGTTCTGAATGTTGTCTATGAAATGTCAGGCCTTGTGAGTTTGATTGCAAAGTTGAGCTTGGAATGTTGTGGCATGCGGCATCACGAGCTGTTCACCGTGCCTCCTGAGAATAATGCTTCGTATTGTTTTGCATGTTGATCTAATGCCAATGATTTGCATGTTAAGAAGATCATCCTCTTTTGTTGTTTCTGTGCTTAAGAAGTTCATCGTGTTATGTTTGATTCATAGCCTATATGACAACTCGGGTAGGTTAGAGGTGAAACCATATGATCTTCAGACCAACTCATCATCTTAGGCCGTGATTAGATCGTCGTTTTCCAACCAAAACTGCTTGTAAAACTAACGCTTGTAAATAAAAGCAGATGGTCTTGGGCGTAGCGCTTGGTTGATCATTTTCGATTGGTAAAATATACACTGATTTCTCAAATTACACGTGTAACTCGCCGGATTTTGTTATAGACCTCGGGCCGTCGGTTTCATTATGCCTGTATTTTACGCGTTGTTTCCGATGACGAGTAAATTACACTTGTATCCTTAATACAGGTGTGAAACAATCCCGAGCTCCCAAGCGCGGCCTTACCATTTCATGCTGGCTCAGTCTCTCGAAGGTGCTCATAGGGGTCCGATGATCCTGGCTTCCTGAACGACCAGCGGGCGCTGTATCAGACCATCCGTAGGGCCCGCGAGGCCCCCTCCGTCGTCCTTCGAGTTGTTGCGCTTGTCGTGGCGCCGCCGTCTCGTGTTGTCAACATGGTCAACGAACTTGAGGAATCAGGAGATGACTTTACTTGGAGAGGATGACAGTGGGGACCCACCAGGGCCATAGCCGCACGTACGCAAGTGCCTCCTTATTATATACAACTATAATTTTTTTTGCTTCCTCCTGGTTTCCTGACATCATAGTCCCACACCATTGTCAAACCTATATAGTCAATAAACGAGAGAATTTCACAAGGAGCGGCCAACAACTGGGACCCAGCAGCTCGAGCAGTATTTGTGTTTTTGAGGTGTGAGCAGAGTTTTTCTTGAGCGATGTTTTTATTATTGTTCAGAGGAGCAAGGTATCAACTGGGCGGGCTGTCTCCCATCTACCCAAGGCTATTATTTTATGTCTACCAAATATCCAGCCCAGATATTAATTTTTCAATGTGAAAATGGCTAGCCCAACTATACTTTTTTTCCGGAATACCCAACCCAGTTCAACTTCTTATTCTCCGCCCGCTGGGCAGCAAATCTTTCCTAGGAGGGATGCATTAGGCCTAACAAGAATATGGGCTTTATAAAAACTAGGCTGTAAATATAAAAAAACACACCAAACAGGTAATTAGTTTCAAAAATATTATTTTTGGATTTTGAAAATTTTAATTTCATTTCTTGATGCGCGCGCAATATTTCATTGGATTTTTACCTGATACAAATTTATTTTGAAATTATATTTAATATGACTCGAAATTTCAGGATAAAAATATTTTGGATCCCATCAAAATGTGGGATTTTTTGTTGAATTCTGTTTTGAGCGGTAGGTTGAAATTATTAATCATTGTCCTGGCTAGAAAATGGGCTGTAATTTAAACAAACTGTAAATGGGTTGTAGTAAATTCCATTAGAATTCAAAAATGGGTTGTACATTATCACAAATCGCAAATGGGCTATATGTTCTATGCCACAGATGTGATGCTCACTTGTCGGCCTACTAAGTTGACGCGTACGGAAGGCTTTGTCAACTTATAGTCAACACACGATTCTAGCAGCAGTGGCCGTTGGATGTCCCTCCAACGGCCGTAGTGCTTCTTCAATCTCGGATATTCTTGCTTCAGCCGCCCAAACCACCGCCGGTGGTACCGCCTGCTACCGCCTCCCGTGGCCGGTTGTGCTGACGCGTAGGCTTCACCGGTCCACCCTACTCCCATTGCCGTCCAGGCCATTCCTCTACTCACCAACACCCCCTATTATTCTCCGGCGACGGCAGCCTCACACCGCAGCCGAACCAGTGAACCCTCGTTCTCCACTCCACGTGGGCATCCACTGCTGTGTCTTCACTTGCTTAGGGTCATTCCCTTCCTAGGCCTCGCCATCGTTCACCGCGTTGGTTCTCTCGGCGCGGCATGGTCAACTTTGTCAACAAACGACAGCCATCGGAAGAGGCATGTACGTGGAGTGGCTGACAGTAGGGACCCACATGGCCCATGTCCGCACGCAGCAAGTGCCCCCTTATTATGCGAAAACAAATGATTTCTCCCCCTGACAGGTTTGACCCACCAGCTACATCTTCGCACGCAAGGAAGTGCTTCCTTTATTACGCGGAAAAAAAGTTTCCTCTCCCTGACAGCTGGGACCCACCAGCTTTATTATGATCCATTTCATGAAAATATAGATTGTACCAAATATGCTAAATTGTTTTCTTTTTATTCTAACTCAAAAAAGAAGAAATAAAAAAACCAGAAAACTTTTTCGCACTCAAGGAAGTGCCACCTTATTACGCGAAAAAAATTATTCCGCCTGCTAGCTGGGACCCACCAGATTTGGAGGCTAACTTGTGGGCCTACTAAGTTGATTCATACGCAGGGCTTTGTTAGCTTAGTCAATAAATGATTCTAGCTGCATTGTCCATTGGACGTTAATCCAACGGCCGAGCTGCGTCTTCAACCTCTGGTCTTCTTGCTCCAGCCACCCAAACCAGTGCCCGCCGTACCGCCTGCTCCAGCCTCCTGTGGTCAGCTGTGCTGCTGCGCAGGCCTCACCGCCCAACCATACTACCACTGGCCAGGCCTTCCCTCGACTCACCCACACCCCCTGTTATTCTCCGGCGACGGCAGCCTTACACCGCAGCTGAACCAGTGAATCCTCGTACTCCCCTCCGCATGGGCATCCACCTGCCTTGTCTTCCCTGGCTCAGCGTCGTTCCCTTCCTAGGCCTCACCGTCGTCAATCGCCTGGGTGTTGTCCGCGTGGTGTGGTCAACGTGGTCAACGAACGACAGCCATCGAAAGAGTACTGTATGCGGTGAGGCTGACAGATGGACCCACCAGCTACATCTTCGCACGCAAGGAAGTGCGTCCATATTGCGGGAAAAAAATGATTCTTCCCCCTGACAGCTGGGACCCACCAGTTATATTTTCGCATGCAAGGAAGTGCCTCCTTATCCTCCCTGACAGCTGGGACCCATCCGGTCGAAGCGTATGTAGCGTTGTCTGTCTGGCCGTGAACATGTACGTACGTACTGGTCGATCGGTCCCTCTGCAAGTATGAATCGTGGCAGAGTATATAGCGGCACGTGTCATAGTAGAGCACCCGACATAGCAGTTCAGGCAGTCCCATCTAAATCGTGTACACGTACGTACAACTACAGGGCAAAAAATACGGCCACGTACGTACATACGGGCGGGGTCTCGAACGCGTACTCGCGCATATGGACGGCCAGGGCTCTTGTACATGGAGAGGCAACGGACGACAACAACGGTGTCCTGTTCATCGGGCTACCAACCGGCTGGGTCAGAACAGAGAAATAGCGTCCTGTTCATCGAGAAGCAACAAACTGGGTCAGAATGTGTCTTGTTCAACGGGATCCAACCGGCTTGGACGGAACAACCTAAACAGAGTTTGGCATACCGCAAAACGGAGGAAACAGATTTGTGTTTGAGCTCCTACGGTCAAAATGGGGTGCTGTTGATTGGGAGGGGTGTGGCGTACCACAAACAGAGGAAACGGACTTGTGTTGGAGCGCCTACGGTCGAAACGGTGTCCTGTCATCGGGAGGGGTCTGGCGTACCACAAAACGGGACTCCATGAGCTACTGTTCATCCACCGTCTAGTGCCTCACTCTAGCCTCCACAGGCTACTGTTCATCCACCGTCAACTCTTCCTCCAGCCTCCACCTTCTACTGTTCATCCACCGTTGACTTCCTCCAGCCTCCACCAGCTAGTGTTCATCCACGAGGTCCATCTAGCCTCCACCTGCTACTGTTCAACTAGCCCTCCACGGGGTCCTGTTCATCTAGCCTCCACCGGCTACTGTTCAACCAGCCCTCCACGGGGTCCTATTCATCCACCCCCAACCATCTCGATCGGGTGGTGTGTGGCGGCCTCCTCTCGATCGGGGTCCTGTTCATCTAGCGGCAGTGGCCTCCACTACCACGGGGTCCTGTTCATCCAACCCCCACCGAGAACTGTTCATCAAGAGGCAGCAGCAGGTTCGATCGGCTTCAGTTAGCAGCAGTAGCGAAGGAATCGCTCGGGTTTAGTAAACAGCCAGGGATCCATCGCTCGGGTTCAGTAACGTAGCTAGTGCAATCGCTCGGGTTCAGTAAGCGAACGCCTCGCTCGGGTTCAATTAGAACAAAACGCCTCGCACACACGCGCGTACATGTATGAGAGAAACGCGCAAACCTCCGTGCATCGCTCGGCCCCGACCACCCACCGTAACCGGGAACTCCCCGAAATTTGCCTCGCCCTCGCTTCTAACACAATTTTTTCCGTCATGGACGGCCCAAAGAATGTCATGCAGGTGCGTCCCCGGCCCGCCCAGGACGAAAAACCCATTTTCTGTCATGATTTTTTGTCATAGAAGTAGGAGCCCACCACATCTATGATGATACGTGCTTTTGTCACAATTATCGTCATAGAAGTGTCATAAGCATGACAGAAAAAAAATCGTTCGGGCCAAAATGTCACGGATGTGTCTTTTTTTGTAGTGGTAAGAGTGTCGAATCCAACGAGGAGCTAAAGGTAGAGCTTTTTGTCACAAGAAAGTTATTTGTCCCTAGGCAATCGATAACTAGACCGGTAATCATTATTGCAATTTTATATGAGGGACAGGCATGAGCTAACATACTTTCTCTACTTGGATCATATGCACTTATGATTGGAACTCTAGCAAGCATCCGCAACTACCAAAGATCATTAAGGTAAAACCCAACCATAGCATTAAAGTATCAAGTCCTCTTTACTCCCATACGCAACAACCCACTTACTCGGGTCTGTGATTCTGTCACTCACGCCACCCACCATAAGAGAATCATGAACATATTGCAACACCCTACAGTGGGGATCCCTCATGCTTCCGCATCAGGAAGAGCACCATAGGACAGCACCAATAGTAAAAATTACAACTCAAACCAATCATGATCATCAATCAACCCATAGGAAAAAACAGATCTACTCAAACATCATAGGATAGCCACATATCATTGGATAATAATATATAGCGTTGAGCACCATGTTTAAGTAGAGATTACAGTGAGTAAAAGAGAGGTTACACTGCTGCATAGAGGGGGAGAGAGTTGGTGATGACGGCAGGGAAGTTGTTGGTGTAGATCGCCATGACGATGATGGCCCCGACGGTGTTCCGGTGCCACCGGGAGAGAGGGGGAGAGAGCCCCCTCCTTCTTATTCTTCCTTAACCTCCCCCTAGATGGGAGGAGGGTTTCCCCTCTGGTCGATGGCCTCCATGGCGGCGGAGGGGCTGGAGCCCCTCCAAGATTGGATCTATCTCTCTGTTTCTCTTCTGTTTCGCGTTCCTGTTTTCTGGCCTTTCGCCGTTTCTTAAATTCCCGGAGATCCGTAACTCCGATTGGGCTGAAATTTTAACACGATTTTTATCCGGATATTATATTTCTTGCGGCCGAAGAAGGGCACCAACCACCTTACAGGGTGGCCACAAGCCTGCCAGGTGTGCCCAGGGTAGGGGGCGCATTGTCTGAGCTTGTGGTCCCCTCAGGCATCGTATCACGTTGGTTCTTTTTCCCAAAAATCACGTATATTCCAAAATAAATCTCCATAAGTTTTTATCGCGTTTGGACTTTGTTTGATATGGATATTCTACGAAACAAAAAACATGCAACAAACAGGAACTGGCATTGGGCACTGGATCAATATGTTAGTTCTAAAAATAATATAAAAAGTTGCCAAAAGTATATGAAAGTTGTAGAATATTGGCATGAAACAATCAAAAATTGTAGATACGACGGAGATGTAGCAGCATCCCCAAGCTTAATTCCTACTTGTCCATGAGTAGGTAAATGATAAAAAAGATAATATTTGATGTGGAATGCTACCTAGCATAATCCTGATCATAGAATCTAATCATGGCATGGATATTAAGACCCGAGTGATTCAAAGCAATAGTCTATAATTTGATATAAAGACATCAATACTTAGGCATCCAACAAACAATCATGTCTTTCAAAATATCAATGCTAAAGAATGTTATCCCTACAAAATCATATAGCCTTGTCATGCTCCATCTTCTTAACACAAAGTATTTATCATGCACAACCCCGATGAGAAGCCGAGCAATTGGTTCATACTTTTTGACGCGCTTTAGCTTTTTCAACCCCCACGCAATACATGAGCGCAAGCCATGGATATAGCACTATGGGTGGAATAGAGTATGGTGATAGAGATAATATGGAGAAGACAAAAAAGGAAGAAAGTCTCACATCGACGAGGCTAATCAATGGGCTATGGAGATGCCCATCAATTGATGTCAATGCGAGGAGTAGGGATTACCATGCAACGGATGCACTAAGAGCTATAAGTGTATGAATGCTCAAACTAAAAACTAAGTCGGTGCGCATCCAACTTGCTTGCTCACGAAGACCTCAGGCATTTGAGGATGCCCATCATTGGAATATACAAGTCTATAATGAAAAATTCCCACTAGTATATGGAAGTTACACCATAGGAGACTCTCTATATGAAAAACATGGTGCTATTCTAAAGCACAAGTGTGGTAAAGGATAGTAGCATTGCCTCTTCTCTCTTTTTCTCTCATTTTTTCTTTTCTCTTTTTTTCTTTTTCTTTTTTTTCTTTTTTTTGTTGGGCTCTTTTTGGCCTCTTTTTTTTCCTTTTTTTTGTCCGGAGTCTCATCCCGACTTGTGGGGGAATCATAGTCTCCATTATCCTTTCCTCACTGAGACAATGCTCTAATAATGATGATCATCACACTTTTATTTACTTAGAACTCAAAATTACAACTGGATGCTAGAACAAAATATGACTCTATATGAATGCCTCTGGCAGTGTACCAGGGTGTGCAATGATCTAGCATAGCAAAGATATCAAAAAACGGACAAGCCATGAAAATATCATGCTAGATATCTTACGATCATGCAAAGCAATATGACAATGAATACTCAAGTCATGTATATGATGATGGTGGAAGTTACATGGCAATATATCTCAGAATGGCTGTGGAAATGCCATGATAGGTAGGTATGGTGGCTGTTTTGAGGAAGATATAGGGAGGCTTATGTGTGATAGAGCGTATCATATCACGGGGTTTGGATGCACCGGCGAAGTTTGCACCAACTCTCGACGTGAGAAAGGACAATGCACGGTACCGAAGAGGCTAGCAAATTGCGGAAAGGTGAGAGTGTGTAAAATCCATGGACTCACATTAGTCATAAAGAACTCACATACTTATTGCGAAAGTTTATTAGCCCTCGAAGCAAAGTACTACTGTGCATGCCCCTAGGTGGATAGATTGGTAGGAAAAAACCATCGTTCGTCCCCGACCGCCACTCATAAGGAAGACAATCAATAATAAATTATGCTCCAATTTCATAGCATAACGAGAGACAATACGTGCATGCTTCGGGAATCACAAACCTTAACACCAATATTCTTACTAAACCACAATCATTCACTAGTACCTCCCACATATTACCATCTCTATATCGCAAAACTATTGCAAGGAATCAAACATATCATATTCAGTGATCTACAAGTTTTATGTAGGATTTAATGACTAACCATGTGAATGACCAATTCCCGTTGACTCTCTAAATAGATATAAGTGAAGCAAGAGAGTTTAATTCTTTCTACAAAAGATATGCCCACGCTCTAACAAATATAAGTGAAGCAAAAGAGCATTCTACAAATGGCAGTTTTCTATTTGTAGAGAAACAGGCATCCAAACTTCAAATGCTATAAGTGAAGCACATGAAGCATTCTATAAAGCCAAACTCAAAAGATATAAGTGAAGTGCACAGAGCATTCTATAAATCAACCAAGGACTATCTCATACCAGCATGGTGAATTATTAAAGAAAAATATGAAAGCACACGACGCTCTGAGATTTACGCATATCATGTGACGAATAAAAATATAGCTCCAAGTAAAATTACCGATAGTCGTTAGAAGAAAGAGGGGATGCCTTCCGGGGCATCCCCAAGCTTAGTTTCTTGGGACTCCTTGAATATTACCTTGGGGTGCCTCGGGCATCCCCAAGCTTAGGCTCTTGCCACTCCTTATTCCTTCATTCATCGTGATCTCACCCAAAACTTGAAAACTTCAATCACACAAAACTTAACAAAACCCTCATGAGATCCGTTAGTATAATAAATCAAATCACTACTTTAATTACTGTTGCAAACCCATTCATATTTTATTTTTGCATTATAACTACTGTACTCTAACTTCACCACGGCTTATATCACCGATACAATCCATAGAGTTGGAAAGGGGGGTTCCTACAGGCAGTCAGCTCTGATACCAACTTGTGACGCCCCCGGCTTAATCGTGCACTAATCATACACGCAAATGCACACGATCAAGCCTAAGGACTCACGGGAAGATATCACAACACAACTCTAAAACATAAATGAAGTCATACAAGCTTTATATTACAAGCCAGGGGCCTCGAGGGCTCGAATACATAAGCTTGCGTACAAGCGTCAGCGGAAGCATCAGATATCTGAGTACAGATATTAAAAGAGAAACAGAAAGGCCTGTAGAAAGGCGGGGCAAAAGAAAACACTACGATCGAAAGGCGCAGGCTTCCTGCCTGGGACCCTCCGATCCTACTCCTGGTCGTCGGCCAACTCGTAGTAGTATCCACCCTCGGGGTAGTAGTAGCGATCGTCGGCGGGGGCAACTGTATCCGGGGCTCCGTCATCTGGTTGCATCAAAACGATATGGGGGAAAAGAAAGCAAAGCAACCGTGAGTACTCATAAGTACTCAGCAAGCAAGGATCTACACTACATACGCAACATTATCAAAGAGTGGCTGTATATGTGGACTGGGCTGTAGAAATGCCAGAATAGAGGGGAAAAGCCTAGTCCTATCGAAGACTAGCATCTTCAGCGGTCTTGCAGTAATAGAAGAGAGTAGACCAGTACAATATAAAGTAGTAGTATCATTAAGTCTCAACCTCACCCAAAGATCCTTTCTCGACTCCCTGCGAGAAAGCAATCCCAGAGCCATACAGTCATCAACCTCGTCCTGAGATCCCTTCTCGACTCCCTGCGAGAAGCAATCCCAGAGCCATATATCCAGGTATCCTGTTCTAATTGTATCAATCAGGATACAACTCCTAGTGTCCGTTACCGAGGATCCAGCTATGCATAGATTAGTTCTTCCCTGCAGGGGTGCACCAACTTACCCAACACGCTCGATTAACTCCGGCCGGACACACTTTCCTGGGTCATGCCCGGCCTCGGCCAAACGACACACCACAGCCCTACCTAGAGCTCAGCAGAGAGGTCCCCTCCGGTCTACATCCTAAGCACTCAGGGGTCTTGGGCCATCGCCCTGTGCACTCCGGGTCATTGCGAGCAGGGTGGATACCAGCGCCAACGGAACGATCCGACCCGGCCGCAATGCTGAACTGGACGTCTGACAAAGCTTTCGGCTGATACCACGATGCAGAGTACCCATATTTATTCCTGCGTGATGGTTAGTGCTATCGGGCCAGAGGCCCACTCGAATCAAATATCCAAACTAAGCAGTGTAGGATATGCAGCTAGTTATCAACAGCAGGTTACAATAAACAGGCTATGCATCAGAATAGGTAAAGCAGCAGCAGCAGCAATTCTAATGCAAGCATGAGAAAATAGAATGGGCGTTATCGGGATGATCAAAAGGGGGGCTTGCCTGGTTGCTCGGCGGCAAGGGCAAGGTCGTCAATGGTGTCGTCGGTCTCCGGAGCTGTGTCGGTCTCGGGGACGACATCGGCATCTAACGAGAGAGAAGAGGGGGAGGAAACAATAAATACAAAGCAAACAAGTGCAGCACAAAGCATAACATGGTAATACGCGGTGACAGAGGTGATCTAACGCAGTGCCGGGTGATACTGGCGAAGGGGGAATTCATCCGGGAATGTACTCCCGGTGTTTGGCATTTTCGGACGGAGGGACAGGAGGGGGACGGTTGCATGTTCGCTATGCTAGGGACGTGTGGCAGACGAACGGACCGTGTATTCGGATTCGTCTCGTCGTTCTGAGTAACTTCCATGTACAAAGTTTTTCGATCTGAGCTACGGATTATTTTATATGATTTTCTAAAGTTTTTATTGATTTTCTGGAATTTCATTAATTATTTAAATTCGAACTATCCAAAACAGTGTATGCTGATGTCATCATGACATCAGCATGATGTCAGCAGTCAACAGGGCGTTGACTGGGTCAACCTGACGTGGGGGGCCCACCTGTCAGTGTCAGTTTATTTTAATTAGGGTTTAGTTAATTTAATTACTGTTTAATTAGACTAACTAATTAATTAGATTAATTAAACAGAATTAATTAAGTTAATTAACTAATTAGTTAATATTTATTTTAATTATTTATATTTTTTTCTCAGGGGCGTGGGCCCCTCGTGTCAGTGGCCCGGGGGCATAGCGAGGCGGGGCGGGCAGCGGTGTGAGCGCCCGAGGGGGCGTTGGGCGCGCACGACGCACGCCGGCGCCGGTGGCCAGATCCAAGGGGCTTGGCAGAGAGGCGGCCAGGGAGGGGGTCGTCGGAAGAGCGCCGGGCAGAGTGGCGTGCAGCGGCGGCAGGGCGGCGACCAGCGGCGAGCGGCGATGTGCTGAGGTGGGTGGCCAGACGCGGTTGGCGGGGCGAGCGCAGGCAGTGGGCCGGCCCGAGCGGGCGGCGCGGGACTGGCGAGGCGAGCGGCGAGGTGGCGGGCTCTCGGGCGTGCGCGCGGTGGCGATCTACGGCAACGAGAACTAGGGGAATCAGAGGGGAACGGACGGGGGTGCTCACAGAGGAGCTATAGGGGGACGGCAGTGGGCTCGGGGAGGTTCGTCGGCGCCGGATCTGACGGCGAATGGCGTCGGGGCGGCGACGGGCGATGGGTGCGACGACTTCGAGGCGATGGCTGCGGGGAGCGGACGGATGCGGCCGGGGCTCGCGGGCAGGGCGGCTGCAGGCAACGGGCGGCGCCGGCGATGACGAGCGGCGTTCTCAGGCGGCGGTGCCGACGGCGGGTGGCGAGGGGATCGGCGACGGGGTTAGGGGCGGGGAGAGGAGCGAGTGGGGAGTGGGGGGGGTGCTGGTTAGCGGCTAGGGTTTGGTGTGGATCGGGAAGGGGAGTTAAGGGAAGGTGGCTGGGCCGGCCTGGCTGGTTGCGGCCAGCTGGGCCGAGGCCCAGGGGGGTCTTTTGTTTTCTTTTTTCTTTTTATTTTATTTCCTTTTGTCACTTTTTTTCTTTTTATTTATTCCTATACTCTGTTTTGTAAATAGTTAGGCCACCATATGACTTTTACCAAATTAGTGACCTAGCCCATAATTAGCAGTACAATGTACCCTACCACCAGAAACTAGTTTGGGCAAAACATCATTTCATATTTGACTTAGATTAATTAAAAGGTTATTAAATATTATTTTCAGCCACAGTTTTAGGATGATTGAGTCACTTACCCAACTCCAATGATGTTGGTTTCAATTTTAGAATAGTCTCTGGAATATTTGTTGTTTATTGAACATTTTAGTTTCTATGTTGAACAACTTTTATCTTCCACTTTAATTTAATGTGAAGTTTGAATTAGGAGTTTAAAAGCAATATGATGCAAATGATGATTTGGCACTGTTAATCATGCTGACTTGCCATTATCAAAAGTCATTACTGTAGCTAACCACTGTGGGTGTTACAAATCTCCTCCACTAATAAGAATTCTCGTCCCGAGAATGAAGAGGTAGAAGGGAAAAATCGGGGTATTCTTGGAAGTTCTCCCGAAGGAACGTTCGGAAAATCCCTTACGACTGGAACGTTTTCGATCCCCTCAAGCGGAGAAGCGTTTAACGCATTCAAGGTATTCATTTACTCATAATGAAGGTTATGCATGAATGTAAATTCTTATAGATGAATGAATGTGATGCTGCTGAATTAAATAAAACAGAAGCAGGTATTGAGTTAACGGGAAGGGTACCCATTTCGGTGGCAGGTGGATCCTGGACTTGTATAATATCAATGTTGTAAGCGTGTCCATGACCATAGGTTTTTTGCTTCTGTGCTGAGCCCGAAGATGAGCCAACATCATGACAGCGCTTCTGCGAGTCCTTATGCTTCAATTGAGCGGTCTCAACCAGAATAGCCTTGTTCACAAGAGTAGAAAAGTCGTTGAAGTCTTGAGCAGCAAGTGCAAGCTCGATGTCTGGGTGGAGTCCATTGCGGAACTTCTCTTGTCTACGGGCATCTGTGGCGATGTCTTCTTCAGCATAGCGGGAGAGGTCAAGGAATTCCCGCTGATAAGCTTCGACTGTCTTATTGCCCTGAGTGAGGTTGCGGAACTGGGTTTTCATCCGGTCCATAATTCCTTGAGGAATATATCGGGCACGGAAAGCAGTCTGGAACTCAAGCCAAGTAATGGCTGTTCCAGCAGGCAGTGTACGTTTGTGGGTGTCCCACCATTGAGCAGTGGGACCCTTTAAGAAAAAGGACGCGAAGGCGACAAAGTTGGCAGGGGAGACATTTGCAGACTCCATCTTGTGAGTGATATCACGAATCCAGTCATCAGCATCCAGTGGCTTCTCAGAGTTGCGGAACTGAGTGGGGTTAAGACGCATAAATTCCGGCAGAGTTATTGAAGGAGGGTTCTGGTTCTGGTTGTTCAGATGTGGGAACTGAGCCATAATCCCAGTCATGAACTGGCGGTTGAGCTCGAATTGTTGCATCATAGCTGCCATATAGTCTGGCTGTGGTGGGCGTTCAGGGGCACGACCACGACCACCTGGTCTAACCATCCTGGTAAGTTTCAATAGGGGTAGTTCAGTAAAAGCGGTTGCGGGTGTTTAGTGACAAGCATGATGTAACACGACAATAATTAAGCAGTGTACTAGATACTTAATAGTAGTCAATTAAGACATACAGATCCATACATAGAGTCGGATACATGCGAATAGCATAATGGCGCAAACTCAAAAGCTAGATAAGGTAGGCGGCGCGCAGGCACGCGGTAAGGAAGTACACCATGAGATATAGCAAAGGCTACATCAACGTCGGGAAGATCCACTGAAACGGGGTAGCTGCACATGCGGACGACAAGTGTTCGTCGCGGAAGGATCCTGTGCTCCATGTGCACTCTGATGCAGAACCCGGTCTCGAGCTGAAAGAAGAGGTCCACGTGGAGGTGCGTGACCTCCAACAGCAGGCCAATCAATACCAGCATACATCTGAGTCCTGCTCGGATAAAGGATGTGCTCCGGATGTATCCCTGCACGAACAGCGGGTAGCAACTGCGTCATAGCATCGTAGAGACGTGCTCGAGTGGCAACCAACTCGACGGCAAGAGCCCGAACAGTGCGATCCAGAGCCTGAGTGCACTGAATCAGAACGCATGGGTCATAGCGACGAGGCTCATACGGGGCACAGATAGCTATGTAGTATCCAGTAGTATCTCCAGTAGAGGCATACGGAATGTATCGGAACTCAGAAGCATCCAAGCTATCGCTGAACTCTCCTCGGAGACGTGCGACAGCAGAGTAGGCGGCATCATGTACTGCCATCTCAATCGTCAAGCCAATACCGTGGAAAAGGTGCAGCTCAGTGTCTGAGTCATCACGCTGATCATAGATACGAACATCAGCATGGTACTGCTCCTGGTTGAACTCGCGGTAATCCTCGTAGACCATGTACTCGGGGTACCAGCGGTAGCCCAGCCTGGTCAGGAGGGCGATCAGGACAGCTGGAAAACCAGGGGCACCACGAGCCCAAGTGCGAAGCACAAGCTACGTCGTAGGGCATGGTGGAAACAAACAATCCATCTGAAACAGAGGAAATTCAGTATTGTCAAAAGACAATGAGAAGTATTATACAACTCGAAGGGAAAGGTTAAACAAAACAATGGAAAGGAAAATGATTATCAGACTAATCAGATCAATGGTAAGGAATTAAGCACAGATATCCAGCTCTCCGGGTAGACGAGATTACGAGATCCTAAGTGTCGGCGTTAGTAAAATTATTTAACCCGAATAGAAGAGAGGTCAGAGTCCCAGAGTAAAGGCCGAGGAGTAAAAGATCCTAATATCACCCAGTTGGCGACGTGGGCCCATAAGCCACACAGCCAAGTTAGTAAAACAGTTTTGGACCACTATACTCAACTTCGGCCAAGGAGTTGGAAAGGGGGGTTCCTACAGGCAGTCGGCTCTGATACCAACTTGTGACGCCCCTGGCTTAATCGTGCACTAATCATACACGCAAATGCACACGATCAAGCCTAAGGACTCACGGGAAGATATCACAACACAACTTTAAAACATAAATGAAGTCATACAAGCTTTATATTACAAGCCAGGGGCCTCGAGGGCTCGAATACATAAGCTTGCGTACAAGCGTCAGCAGAAGCATCAGATATCTGAGTACAGATATTAAAAGAGAAACAAAAAGGCCTTTAGAAAGGCGAGGCAAAAGAAAACACTACGATCGAAAGGTGCAGGCCTCCTGCCTGGGACCCTCCGATCCTACTCCTGGTCGTCGGCCAACTCGTAGTAGTATCCACCCTCGGGGTAGTAGTAGCGATCGTCGGCGGGGGCAACTGTATCCGGGGCTCCGTCATCTGGTCGCATCAAAAGGATATGGGGGAAAAGAAAGCAAAGCAACCGTGAGTACTCAGAAGTACTCAGCAAGCAAGGATCTACACTACATATGCAACATTATCAAAGAGTGGCTGTATATGTGGACTGGGCTGCAGAAATGCCAGAATAGAGGGGAAAAGCCTAGTCCTATCGAAGACTAGCATCTTCAGTGGTCTTGCAGCAATAGAAGAGAGTAGACCAGTACAATATAAAGTAGTAGTATCATTAAGTCTCAACCTCACCCAGAGATCCTTTCTCGACTCCCTGCGAGAAAGCAATCCCAGAGCCATACAGTCATCAACCTTGTCCCGAGATCCCTTCTCGACTCCCTGCGAGAAGCAATCCCAGAGCCATATATCCAGGTATCCTGTTCTAATTGTATCAATCAGGATACAACTCCTAGTGTCCGTTACCGAGGATCCGGCTATGCATAGATTAGTTCTTCCCTGCAGGGGTGCACCAACTTACCCAACACGCTCGATTAACTCCGGCCGGACACACTTTCCTGGGTCATGCCCGGCCTCGGCCAAACGACACACCGCAGCCCTACCTAGAGCTCACCAGAGAGGTCCCCGCCGGTCTACATCCTAAGCACTCAGGGGTCTTGGGCCATCGCCCTGTGCACTCCGGGTCGTTGCGAGCAGGGTGGATACCAGCGCCAACAGCACGATCCGACCCGGCCACAATGCTGAACTGGACGTCTGACAAAGCTTTCGGCTGATACCACGATGCAGAGTACCCATATTTATTCCTGCGTGATGGTTAGTGCTATCGGGCCAGAGGCCCACTCGAATCAAATATCCAAACCGTTAGTACCTTGGGCTTGCGGTAACGAGCAGAGACTCACGAAAGATGTGACCCCGTCGCCCCGTCTCGAGGACTTGCGGCAAGGGCCAAGAATGCCCGGCCACGCCTCGTATTCTCACTCGGGCACCACACAGGCACCCGTCTTCACAACACTCGCCTCTCAGGCGCACGCGGGTACCCCTCAGGGTTGTCCCGCCTATCCAAGTAACACTGTAAAGTCCAAGTATCCGTGTGTCCATAACATCAGAGGAATCCGAGGTATCACCCTCGTTGAATTCCCACTCGATGTATCTGTCAAGGTGAACTCGGAGGAATCACCCTCGATGGGTTCACACTTGATGTGTTGCACGACAGCGTCGTTACCGGAACTGGTGAAGGAGGAATCACCCTCGATGACCACGACCAAATAGCTATTCTACAGAGTTAACATCAGAAGTGCTACAAGAGGTTTCACCCTTGGCACTCGATAGTAACGCTGCAGTGTCGTTACAACTAAGGGGGGGTGATGTGCGGTGTCGGGGCCTGGTCTTCAATCCTGTTGATCGGGTCTTCGGATAATCCAGCGGGGCAATTGGGATAAGTGGGGTCACTGATAGGTCTCTACCCAGCCTAAACTAACCAGTGTAGGATATGCAGGTAATTATCAACAACAGGTTACAATAAATAGGCTATGCATCAGAATAGGTAAAGCAGCAGCAGCAACAATTCTAATGCAAGCATGAGAAAATAGAATGGGCGATATCGGGATGATCAAAAGGGGGGCTTGCCTGGTTGCTCGGCGGCAAGGGCAAAGTCGTCAATGGTGTCGTCGGTCTCCGGAGCTGCGTCGGTCTCGGGGATGACGTCGGGGTCTAACGAGAGAGAAGAGGGGGAGGAAACAATAAATACAGAGCAAACAAGTGTGGCACAAAGCAGAACATGGTAATACGCGGTGACAGAGGTGATCTAACGCAGTGCCGGGTGATACTGGCGAAGGGGGAATTCATCCGGGAATGTACTCCCGGTGTTTGGCATTTTCGGACGGAGGGACCGGAGGGGGACGGTTGCATGTTCGCTATGCTAGGGACGTGTGGCGGACGAACGGACGGCGTATTCCGATTCGTCTCGTCGTTCTGAATAACTTCCATGTACAAAGTTTTTCGATCTGAGCTACGTATTATTTTATATGATTTTCTAAAGTTTTTATTGATTTTCTAGAATTTCATTAATTATTTAAATTCGAATTATCCAAAACAGTGTATGCTGACGTCATCATGACGTCAGCATGATGTCAGCAGTCAACAGGGTGTTGACTGGGTCAACCTGGCGTGGGGGACCCACCTGTCAGTGTCAGTTTATTTTAATTAGGGTTTAGTTAATTTAATTACTGTTTAATTAGACTAACTAATTAATTAGATTAATTAAACAGAATTAATTAAGTTAATTAACTATTTAATTAACTAATTAGTTAATATTTATTTTAATTATTTATATTATTATTATTTTATTTTATTTTGTTCTTAGGGGCGTGGGACCCTCGTGTCAGTGGCCCCGGGGCATAGCGGGGTGGGGCGGGCAGCGGTGTGAGCGCCCGAGGGGGCGCTGGGCGTGCACGACGCACGCCGGCGGCCAGAGCCATGGGGCTCGGCAGAGAGGCGGCCCGCGAGGGTTTCGTCGGAAGAGCGCCGGGCGGAGTGGCGTGCAGCGGCGGCAGGGCGGCGACCAGCGGCGAGCGGCGATGGGCTGAGGTGGGTGGCCGGATGCGGTTGGCGGGGCGAGCGCAGGCAGTGGGCCGGCCCGAGCGGGAGGCGCGGGACTGGTGAGACGAGCGGCGAGGTGGTGGGCTCTTGGGCGCGCGCGCGGTGGCGATCTACGGCAACGAGAACTAGGGGAATCAGAGGGGAACAGACGGGGGTGCTCACAGAGGAGCTGTTGGGGGACAGCAGTGGGCTTGGGGAGGTTCATCGGCGCCGGATCTGACGGCGAACGGCGTTGGGGCGGTGACGGGCGATGGGTGCGGCGACTTCGGGGCGGTGGCTGCGGGGAGCGGACGGATGCGGCCGGGGCTCACGGGCAGGGCGGCTGCAGGCAACGGGCGGCGCCGGCGATGACGAGCGACGTTCTCAGGCGGCGGTGGCGAGGGGATCGGCGACGGGGTCAGGGGCGGGGAGAGGAGCGAGTGGGGAGTGGGGGGTGCTGGTTAGCGGCTAGGGTTTGGTGTGGATCGGGGAGGGGAGTTAAGGGAAGGTGGCTGGGCCGGCCTGGCTGGTTGCGGCCAGCTGGGCCGAGGCCCGGGGGGGTCTTTTGTTTCCTTTTTTCTTTTTGTTTTATTTCCTTTTGTCCTTTTTTTTCTTTTTATTTATTCCTATACTTTGTTTTGTAAATAGTTTGGCCACCATATGACTTTTACCAAATTAGTGACCTAGCCCATAATTAGCAGTACAATGTACCCTACCACCAGAAACTAGTTTGGGCAAAACATCATTTCATATTTGACTTAGATTAATTAAAAGGTTATTAAATACTATTTTCAGGCCACTGTTTGAGTATGATTGAGTCACTTACCCAACTCCAATGATGTTGGTTTCAATTTTAGAATAGTCTCTGGAATATTTGTTATTTATTGAACATTTTAGTTTTTATGTTGAACAACTTTTATCTTCCACTTTAATTTAATGTGAAGTTTGAATTAGGAGTTTAAATGCAATATGATGCAAATGATGATTTGGCACTGTTAATCATGCTGACTTGCCATTATCAAAAGTGATTACTGTAGCTAACCGCTGGGGGTGTTACAAAAGTCATCATGGGTAATGGTAGAACGCAACCCATCAATATAATCCTTAATAAGAGCAAACTTCTCCAATATAGTGTAGTTGGGAGAATTCAAAAAGATAATAGGACTATCATGTGTGGGTGCAATAGTAACAATTTCTAGCTTAACATAAGGAACTATAGCAAGTTCATCTCCATAAGCATCATTCATATTGGCATCATGGCCACAAGCAAAGCAAGCATCAATTTCATCAAAAAGGGATATTTCAAATGAATCCAAGGGATCATAGCAATCATCATAGCATTCATCCTTCGATAAGAACGAAGGGAAATTAAACAATGTATGAGTTGAAGAGTTACTCTCATTAGAAGGTGGGCATGGGTAGCTAATCTGCTCTTCCGCCTTTTGTTCTTCGCTCTCCTCATCATCTTTTTCATCTAATGTGCTCACAGTTTCAGCAATTTCTTCTTCCATAGTTTCCTGCAAAATATTAGTCTCTTCTTGGACAACAGAGACTTTCTCAATAAACTCATCAATATCGGGATTATATTCATAATTCTCATAGCAATATTTAAGTATAGCATAATTTTCAGGTTTGTAAACAGCATCATCATAATTTTCACACTTTTCAAACAAAGATTCAATTTCATAAGCACCCTTAAAAGCAACAAATTCTTCTATTTGTTCCACATCATAGTAATCATATATACCATTAGCATAAGAAGCCAAGGTTTCATTATCATTAAATTTACATGAAAAGGGAAGGCGTGGAGCCTTCATCCTAGAGCAACAATTATAATCATATCTCAAGCATAAATTCCAAGCATACCAATGAAACATTTCAATTTGATACCATAAGAGTTTCCCCTTTTGAGTCAAGCGATAATCCCTAAAGTATTCATGTTGATCCAACGTGTCTCCCATTATCAAGTTGAATGGGGTTTTCTCAGAATTATCAAAGTGGTGTTTAATATTTTTCACATAACGAGCATCGAGGGTTTTAGCAGGTTCCCCATCTCCATGAGTAGCAAGTACACCTAAATTTTTTGGTATTTTGTGTTCCATATCCATAACTAAAGATAGAGAACAACTTAGAAAAGAAAATAAAATCTACTTAGTGATAAAGCAAACAAGCACACACGAGAATATTCACCCCACGCTATTGCTCCCCGGCAACGGCGCCAGTAAAAGGTCTTGATAACCCACAAGTATAGGGGATCATGTGGCGCCCCCCCTTAATCATGCCCTAATCATACACGCAAATGCACACGATCAAGCCTAAGGACTCACTTGAAGGAATCACAACACAACTCTAAAACATAAATAAAGGCATACAAGCATTATATTACAAGCCAGGGCCTCGAGGGCTTGAATACATAAGCTTGATGTCAACAAGCATCAGCGGAAGCGTTAGATATCTGAGTATAGATATAAAAGAAAGACAGATAAGCCTTTAAGAAGGCGGGGCAAAACAAAAGCTACGATCAAAAAGGCGCAGGCCTCCTGCCTGGGACCCTCCGAACCTACTCCTGGTCGTCGGTCAACTCGAAGTAGTAACCACCTTCGGGGTGGTAGTAGTAGTCATCGGCGAGGGCAGCTGTCTCGGGGGTTCCATCATCTGGTTGCATCAAACAGATATGGGGAAAAAGAGGAAGCAAAGCAACCGTGAGTACTCATCCGAAGTACTCAGCAAGCAAGGATCTACACTACATATGCAACATTATCAAAGAAAGGCTATATATGTGGACTGGGCTGCAGAAATGTCAGAATAGAGAGAACGGCTAGTCCTATTGAAGACTAGCATCTTCAGCGGTCTTGCAGCATTAGAAGAGTGTAGATTAGTACAGTATAAAGTAGTAGTAGTAGTAGTATTAAGTATCAACCTCGCCAAGAGATCCTTCCTCGACTCCGTGCGAGAAAGCGATCCCAGAGCCCTAATATCCATTTCTCATCTCATCATTAAGTTCTAGTTGTATCGATCGGGATACAACTCCGAGCGTCCGTTACCGAGTATCCGGCTATGCATATATTAGTTCTTCCCTGCAGGGGTGCACCAACTTACCCACCATGCTCGATTAGCTCCGGTCGGACACACTTTTCTGGGTCATGCCCGACCTGGGCCAAACGATACGCCGCAACCCGACCTAAGCTTAACAGAGAGGTCAGCACGTTGGACTAAACCTATGCCTCCAGGGGTCTTGGGCCATCGCCTCGGACGCTCCTGCACGTTGCCAACGTGGCCGGTGAGCAGACCTAGCCCCCCTTATACAAGTGCAGGGCGTTACCATTCCAACCCAGTGTGCGCCGCTCAGTCACCGACGTCTATTAAGGTTCGGCTGATGCATACAATGCAGAGTGCCCATAACTTATGCCACGTGATGGTTAGTGCTATCGGGCCAGAGGCCCACTCGGATCAAATATCCAAATCGTTAGTGTGTTGGTAGCATGCGGTAACGAGCAGAGACTCACGATCGATGTGACCCCGTCGCCCCGTCTCGAGGACTTGCGGCAAGGGCTAAGAATGCCCGGCCACTCCTCCTAATTATCTCTCGGGTACCCTCCAGGTCAACCCGACTCCACATCACTCGCGGGTACCCCTCAGGGCCGACCCGATGTCATCATGGTTCTGTGTTAAGTCAAAGTAACCATGTGTCCAAACACCAGGGGAAACCTGAGGAATCACCCTCGATGGATTCCACCTAATGTAGTCGTCAAGGTGAACTCGGAGGAATCACCCTCGATGGGTTCACACTTGAGGTGTTGCACGACAGCATCGTTATCGGGAGTGGTGAAGGAGGAATCACCCTCGATGACCATGACCGAACAGCTACTCTACAGAGTTAACATCAGAAGTCCTAAATGAGGTATCACCCTCGGCACTCGATAGTAACGCTGCAGTGTCGTACAACTAGGGGGGTGATGTGTGGTGCCAGGGCCTGGTTGTCGATCACGTTGATCGAGTCATCTGATAATCCAGTGGTTGCAACTTGGGACAAAGTGGGGGTCTCTGGTGGGTCTCTATCCAGCCTATACTAAGCAGTTTAGGATAAGCAGGTAAGGTATCAATAGCAAGTTACAATAAACAGGCTATGCATCAGAAATAGGATAAACAGTAGCAGCAGCCAATTTCTAATGCAAGCACAAGAGAGAAAGAATAGGCGATATCGGCATGTTCAAAGGGGGGGTGCTTGCCTGGAAGCTCTGCGGCAAAGGTCTAGTCACCAGTAGTGTAGCCAATCACCGGAGCTGCGTCGGTCTCGGTGACTACGTCGGTACCGGGATCTACCGAGAGAGAAGAGGGGGAAGAAACAGATAAATACATGCCAAACATATGCAACACAGAGCATGCTATGTTAACATGCAGTGCAGGGTTGCCTAAAGACATGTCTAAGTCATATTAGTTATTTTAGGATTTAAGTTCGAATTATTAACCAGTGTATATGCACTATTCATCTACCGGAAACAGGCTAAAAGTTGCAGGTGCACCTCCGTAGAGGGTCCCGACACGGAAACAGATGGCACGGTTGGATTTGTCT
This sequence comes from Thinopyrum elongatum, assembly GCA_011799875.1. Lineage (NCBI taxonomy): Eukaryota > Viridiplantae > Streptophyta > Magnoliopsida > Poales > Poaceae > Thinopyrum > Thinopyrum elongatum. The sequence goes on along the minus strand of CM022297.1, from coordinate 131,440,903 downwards.
CATCGTTCTGAGCAACTTTCATGTACAAAGTTTTTCGATCCGAGCTACGGTTTATCTTCTACGATTTTTCAAAGATTTTAGCATTTTCTAGAATTATTGAAATTAACAGAAATTGTCTAAAATTAATTATGATGTCAGCATGAGGTCATCACTGCATCAGCCACCAGCTGGGGGTTTGACTAGTCAACTGGGTCCAGTGGGACCCAGTGGTCAGTCTCTGTCTAGACTAACAGTGGGTTAGTTTAGCTAATTAACCTAATCTTGCAGTGGGCCCAGCCTGTCAGTGTTTATAACTAATTAGCAGATTTAATCTAATTATCTATTAACAGTAATTAGTCGCTCGGGCCCACTCGTCAGTGACATAGGTGAATAGTGCACGCGCGTTGACTAGAGTCAACGCGGTCAAACGGCGTTGGGGGCCCACTGTCAGCATCTCTGGGCGGGCCCCACGCCCTTGCCAGGTCAGCGCCAGCGCCGGAGCTGCTCCGGCGAGCTCCAAACGCAGCGGAGGGCTCGGCCAGCGGTGGAAAATCGCTACGGGGCACCATTTCGAATGCGGTTGGGCGCGTTGGATCGGGGAGACGACGCTGCGTCCAACCGTAGTGGTTGCGCGCCGGAGACGGACGGAGGCGACGGTGGCGACCATTCCCGCGGCGGCCGGAGTTCGGACAATGACGGAAACCTAGCTACGGGGCGAGCGCGAGCGAACAAAGGGCACTGGCCGCCCTACGGGAGTACCCTGAGCATGTTGGTAGGCTCAGGTGGCCATGACAACAACCGCAGCACCGGCGGCGAGATTAACAGCGGACGCCGGTGTGCGGCAACAGTGATGGCTAGCTACGGCGAAGAAAACGGGCAGCCAGGGGGGAGAGGAGGGAGGTGGATTCTCACGGTGAGGTGCACGGTGGCCGTCGACAGCTTAGGAGCAGCAGGGAAGCTGGGGACGCCGGAGACCGATGCGAAGAGGGGCGGCTCAATCCGGGCGAAGCAGGGCTCTCCGGCTCCGCCTGGCAGCACCAGACGACGAGGAGGAGGACGGCGAACTCCTACGGCAACTTGGCGAGGCGAGGGGACGACGATGGCCATGGCAGCGGCGAGGCATGGCGACGAGCGCGGTCGGGCGCGGCGGATCTGAAGGAGGGAGAGAGGGAGGAGAGCGATGGAGAGGAGGGGAAATGGATGAGGATGGAGGGGCGAGGCCGAGGGGGCGGCCTTATCCCCTCAGCTATCGGTGGACGTCGACGTGTCGCCGTTCGGCCGGCGCGCGCCAGCGCGGCCACGGGCGAGGCGACACGGGGAGGAGGGAGACGACGATGGGACTGTTGGGCTGGGCCTGCACACTGTGCACTAAGGCCCAACCTACAGTGGGCTTTCTCTTTTACTTATTTCTTTTCTGCTTTTTCTTTTTCAAAAACTTTTGCAGAAACATTTAAGCCACCAAAGGAATGTTGAAAAAGGTGAACCTTGGCCCAAAATATTCTTTGCAAATTATGGCACTGCCATAATTATTTTGGGAGAGATTTGAATCCAATTGAATTTTTCATAAATGGAATAGCATTTTAAAATGCTAGAATTGCACTGGATTAATTGCTATTGCTCATTTTAGCAACATAGTGATGTTCTTTTTCTTAACATCAAATTGTTTTGGAATATTTGCTAAATGATGAACATTTTTCCAGGAACATTTGTGCAAATTGAAATTTCACTTTGAATTTGAATAGGATTCCGAGAAGGAATTTGAAATGAGATATTAATCCAATATGATTAAGCTTTGTAAATCAAAATGACTTGGCACTGATCATAAGGGATTACTGTAGTGTGATGCTGGGGATGTTACAGCTCAATTGTAGCCTTTCTCGATAAGTAAGAGTGGCGAACCCAACGAGGAGCTAAAGGTAGAACAAATATTCCCTCAAGTTCTATCGACCACCGATACAACTCTACGCACGCTTAACGTTCGCTTTACCTTGAACAAGTATGAAACTAGAAGTACTTTGTAGGTGTAAAGGGATAGGTTTGCAAGATAATAAAGAACATGTAAATAAAAGCTAGGGGTTGTTTAGATAAAGAAGCAATTAAGTTAGTTTTAGTAGAGAGCTTTTTGTCACAAGAAAGTTATTTGTCCCTAGGCAATCGATAACTAGACCGGTAATCATTATTGCAATTTTATATGAGGGAGAGGCATGAGCTAACATACTTTCTCTACTTGGATCATATGCACTTATCTTTGGAACTCTATCAAGCATCCGCAACTACCAAAGATCATTAAGGTAAAACCCAACCATAGCATTAAAGTATCAAGTCCTCTTTACTCCCATACGCAACAACCCACTTACTCGGGTCTGTGCTTCTGTCACTCACGCCACCCACCATAAGCGAGTCATCAACATATTGCAACACCCTATAACGGGGATCCCTCACGCTTGCGTGACACGGAGAGCACCAGAGGACAGCACCAATAATAAAACACACAACTCAAACCAATCATGATCATCAATCAACCCATCGGACAAAACGGATCTACTCAAACATCATAGGATAGCCACATATCATTGGATAATAATATATAGCGTTGAGCACCATGTTTAAGTAGAGATTACAGCGGGTAAAAGAGATGTTACACCGTTGCATAGAGGCAGAGAGAGTTGGTGATGACGGCAGCGAAGTTGTTGGTGTAGATCGCCATGACGATGATGGCCCCGGCGGCGTTCCGTCGCCACCGGGAGAGAGGGGGAGAGAGCCCCCTCCTTCTTCTTCTTCCTTGACCTCCCCCTAGATGGGATGAGGGTTTCCCCTCTGATCCATGGCCTCCATGGCAGCGGAGGGGCGGGAGCCCCTCCGATATTGGATCTATCTCTCTGTTTCGCATTCCTGTTTTCTGGCCTTTCACCGTTTCTAAAATTCCCGGAGATCCGTAACTACAATTGGGCTGAAATTTTAACATGATTTTTATCCGGATATTCTCTTTCTTTCGGCCGAAGAAGGGCAACAACCGCCTTACGGGGTGGCCTAAAGACTACCAGGCGCGCCTAGGGTAGGGGCGCGTCGTCTGAGCTTGTGGCCCCTCGGGCATCGTATCGCGTTGATTCTTTTTCCCCAAAATCACATGTATTCCAAAATAAATCTCCGTAAGTTTTTATCGCGTTTGGACTTTGTTTGATATGGATATTCTATGAAACAAAAAACATGCAGCAAACAGGAATTGGCACTGGGTCAATATGTTAGTCCCAAAAATAATACAAAAAGTTGCCAAAACTATATGAAACTTGTAGAATATTGGCATGAAACAATCAAAAATTATAGATACGACGGAGACGTATCAAGACAAAAGTGATTGAGACATATATTGGGGTCCAGATTTAAAAGAGGGAGAGGGGTTAATGTATCCCCGTGTTTGTGTCCGGGGGAGAGAAAGGCTTATGTGGGGGGAAGAGGGGCCGGGGTGGTGGACTTCAGATAAAGAGTGAGGTGTGTATGTCTGAGAGACATAAACATAATTGAGATAGTAGATGGTCAAGAGTGTGTGCACTCATGCTTCATCATTTTGTCTCACAGTTTGGACTATGAGATAGTGATACTTTTGAACACGCGTGGTATACTTTGAAGTACCAGAATTACAAACCTAAGATTGAAAATTTTGAATTCAACTCCATTATTAGCTTTTGTAATTCATTTAAATGGGGGTACATTTTTTAACCCGGGATTTCATGATTTCAAATTCATACATCAAACCTAGAGATATACACATACGGTCGTGTTCAAAACTTATAATCATCCACTTTATTCATACACGTATATATTTTTGTTTTTGTCATCATATTTAGGGTAAACACATTCGAAATTTCATTTGAACTAGCTGACCCGTTGCGCCGATGGTGCAAAAAGCATCGGCCAGCCAGGTTTTGAAAGCATGTGTATGTGATAGTTTAATGCATACATATGATGGTAGATAAAGAGGGAGCAATGATATTACTTGATGATAGCATATATTGATGTCGTAGTGCTGATACATACTATTCTAAGAAATTTACAATGAGCATAAGCAAATAGAAAATACATAGTGTTTTAAGAGAAGCCAGTGCTGATACATAGTATTGGCACATCATATAGATGGTTTTAGTTATGAGTCAATGATCATCAGGCAGAGGCGTTGATACATATGCCCTAAATATCCATTGGCGGTCCATCATTACCTAAAGCAGAGATTCTTGCAATATCATCGTCCAGCTCCAATAATATTTGTTTGTTTGTTGGAGATCATACTCTGATTGTGTGGTTGTATCACTAAGACGATCAGCAACATATCTTGTGAAAAAATATGATTTAGATCATTGTCTTTGGATGTTGATCCGGCTGTGAAATTCGTATCTATTATACGGTAAAGCTCCTTTACTGCCATGCGATCTCCACTAAGGCTGCTGCACTAGCTGTTGCTAAAATAGTCTATGAGGCCGTCTTTTTCTTTCTGTTGATGCTCAAGAGACTTGCATTTTTGCTGAACCAGATATAGCTTGTCGTAGTTTAGGTCTTGCAGGACCTTATTGTGGATGCTTTTCATGTACTGGAGAGCTTCGCTTGCGAGTTGGTCGTCAGCCTCTTCCAGTTTGCCAGATACATAGATTGATATTAATTTCCTTGGAAGTTTGTTGTCCAATTGGTGCTTCGAAGCATAGAAGTGAATAGTTGCATCAAGGCATATTGCTCTTACGTCCTGTACTGAGTACACTGCATTTGGAAGCCCTAGCTGCTGCATCATAGTGTCCAGGAGCACTTTTGTTGGGATCCTGATTTTTCAATCATGGTAGGCTGATGATAAAGAAAAGACAGTATGAGCAAACTAAGTTTATGAATACATATTTATGTAAATGTGTATCAATTTATAGCGGGATATACACTGGTGTAGTAACTGAATTACATGGGTTGGACACAGAATTTGAGACATGTGTCAAGATCATAAAATAATCTAGAATAGCAAGGGTCTGAGCCTACTGTAAGTAATTATGCTGTTTTGTACTAAGAAGTATTCTCAACCTTGCGAGTAAGAAAAATTATTTTCTTATCTTTGATGGAATAGTATTTATAAGATTAGACCATGGAAGTAAATATGAAGTAGTCATGTTTGTGTCTGATTCTGATGAAATACGCGGAATTCAAAGTAAACCGAAGTTGTTGAATGATGCAAATACTATATTAACCTTCTCTATTTAAGAAAGTATATTTTGCTATCTGGTTTGATGTGTGATGGTGTGTGACGTAGGGGCGATCGCTGAGGCGTTGTAGCTTGGTGACCATGTGGAGGTCGTCCATGAGCGAGCAACATGACTGCTGCAGGCAGATGTTCAACTTCATCAGGAAGGTAGATTTATCTCTTGGATTCCCCTCTATTCTGTGCTCTTGTGTATTGGTCCGTCGGCCATGGCTAACACGTGTTGTACTAAAGTTTTGATTGGATTTGGTTGCAGGGGATAAATCTGCGTAGGGTTAGGTAATGAACTGACCTTGTGGCGCGATGTGTGGATGGAGCTGCCATATCTTGTTGCGGAGGGACCAGATCTTGTTGTTGGTGTTCTTTGTGAGATGCGGATTGAGAAAATGGGTGGAGGGAAAGAGCTTTAGCGGATGCTACAGAAGATGGATGGATAAGGTCACGTGAGAGGGGTAAAGTGGGTCAACGGTGGCTGGTCCAGTAAACATCCTTACACCAAAATAGATGAAATACTTTCTTGCAACAATTCGTAATAAGCATCGCAATTTCCCCTCTAGAAATAAAAGAACTATCTGAGCTTTCAGGTCAAACACACATAGATATATGCAATCAAATACCTATAGGCTATTGCATATAAGACCATTATTTTTGGGCAACAAATACAGAACTTGAGAAGCAAAAACTAAAGTAATCGATTAAAATAGGTAAATGTTTTAACAAAACTCTATCACACAATAAGCTCTACGCTTGGCACCTTCTAGCCGGATCTATCATTGCTCAGCCATCTGAGCTCACTTGGGCAGATTAAATAAAAGAAATCCTAAATTCATAAAAAGTGTTAAGGTGTAGATTGAGCTTACTGGGCCAGATCATTAAACCAAGTACACCTACCACAGATCCTTCCACCTAGAGCAGAGAAACAATTTTAAGTAAAGAAAAGCGGAGATGATTGTTAACAAGGCAAAGAAAGTAACTAATCAAAAGGGAAACATGCAAGGCAAAACATATACCCATTCCAAAATCAACCTCCAATGTACACACTTGCAAATTGGTTTAGACGTTCTGCAGGTGCCATTTATAAAATGTTCAAGGCTCAATAAAATTTGAAACCTCATGACCTCTTACAAGCAGATGATCTACGATGTGAGATGAATAACTTGTAAGCTATGCTGTAGGCGATACAACCTTCACAGAAAGACATACACAGAATGCAATAATACAAAAAGGAGTACCACGAAAATGATCTCTGGACAGTAAACAATTCCAATGCTTAGGATCTCTGTTATGTGTAGATTTCATGCTAGTAGAAACTACCAGCTAGCCAAGGTGAAGTAGGAAATGCTTGGCACATGATACCCGTATATTTTCCTTCATTTTAGTAAACAGAGCAACCACAGGTCTCCAACACCAGCAAGGCAGCAAGCAAATAGGCTCACCCATCCACAAAGATCCAAATAAGGAGCTCTGAGAACACGGCCGCCTCTAGAAGTTAGAAAAATAATAAGTTTTGTGAACATGATTTAGTACAATGCTCTCAATAGATGCTAAATATCAATTTCACTCCGATTACATTAAATATTCAAGTTTTGTACTAAGTTCTAGAAAGACATTAATTGTGAAAATGCACGAGGTCTAAGAAATTAAACTATGTGGTGAATTGCAATAACAAATTGGAAAGAACAAAAAATTAGAAATATTGACACATGGGGTTGAAATTAATTACTGCATAAGAATTCAAAGCCTTCAGTGGAAAAATGTTAGATAGCAAGTCCAAACTTGAATAACCATATATCTATCTGAACAACATGAGAAAAGCAGAGCAAGTTATAACAATGCAGATCCAACAGCTTTATGTAGTGATGACAAAAGAATACAAGCTTTGATAAGATGAAATATAGCCATGTCCAATAAAATCTTAGTATCATTATAATTTTTTATCCGTGGATAACCTGAAATTAACTACACGTACAGATCAAAAGTCCAAAGTTCTGAGAAAGCTCCATCCTTACTCTAATTTACAAGAACAATACAAGCAGGAAAAGAGATAACCCCATCAAATTACCTTATGTGGCATATATGGTACTATGGAAGAAGCTCCAAAACAAACCACTACATTTCACCGAAACTGAATGGGCAACACAAAATACATAACAAACAGGAACAAACAATTGGTAGAGCAAAGCTGGGAAGCAATGAGATGATGATCAAAAGTACCTTGACGGAAGACATTTTTAACAAATAAAGACAGCGCAACGGCGCACTCCCCAGTACAAATAGAGCATATCCATGAACAAGCAGTGTAGCACCTGAAACAAAGAATTAGAAGTAACAAAGGGAAATATATGTGATATGTCTCACCATTGTGACCGGAGGGATACTTCTAGGTGTAGCAAATTGGGAAACCAATTACATCAACATAAGTGTTGCATGAAAACGACAACATGCACATTCGAGTAAGAACATAAGGTTGGCAATGGAAATTATTAAAGATATTTTCATCTCACAATTTTAGTTTGTAAAGAGTTAGACGACACAATGTGTGCAGGTTTGGGCAAGCCATAAGTTCTTTCAGGAAGTAACCTTATGTTACAATTGCCGACGAAGCTGGAATAAAATATTGGCAAAATAGTAAACAAAAATCTTCATGCAATAATAAAATACGAATGGGTTCACAACAATACCTAAAGTTTATGATTTGCTTGTTATACTAACGGATCTCACGAGGTTTCTATTGAGTTTTGTGTGCTGAAGTTTTCAAGTTTTGGGTGAGATCACGATGGATGAAGGAATAAGGAGTGGCAAGACCCTAAGCTTGGGGATGACCAAGGTACCCCAAGGTAATATTCGAGGAGAACCAAGCATCTAAGCTTGGGGATGCCCCGGATGGCATCCCCTCTTTTGTCTACAATTCATCGGTATACTAGTTGGAGCTATATTTTGATTCATCACATGATATGAGTTTTGTTTGGAGCGTCTTGTATTATAGTAGTCTTTGCTTTATTAGATTTTTAGTTTGCTACAATCATTGTTTGCTGCACACACCTTTTGAGAGGGACACACATTTATTCGCGATTTGTTAGAATACTCTATGTGCTTCACTTATATCTTTTGAGCTAGGCAGTTGCTCTAGTGCTTCACTTATATCTTTTAGAGCACATCGGTGGTTAGATTTTAAAGAAATAGTTGCACTCAAATGCTTCATTTATATATTTTTTAGATTCTAATAAATAGTCATCGCAATATGCACATGTTATGAAATTGGTCCTGAAATGATAGGTGTTCAAGAGAGATATAATAAAAACTTTCATGTAGATCACTGAATATGATAAGTTTGATTCCTTGCAATAGTTTTGTGATATTAAGATGGTAATATGTGGGAGGTACTAGTGAATGATTATGGTTTAGTAAGAATATTGGTGTTAAGGTTTGTGATTCCCAAAGCATGCACTCATAGTCTCTAGTTATGCTAACAAGTTGGAGCATGATTTATTATTGATTGTCTTACTTTGCGTGAGGGTCAGGGGCACGAGATGGTTAACTCCTACCAACCTCCACCCTAGGGGCATGCATATTAGTATTGTGCTTCAAGGGCTAATAGACTTCCGCAATAAGTATGTGAGTTCTTTATGACTAATGGGAGTCCATGGATTATACGCACTCTCACCTTTCCGCAATTTGCTAGCCTCTTCGGTGCCATGCACTGCCCTTTCTCACCTCGAGAGTCGGTGCAAACTTCTCCGGTGCATCCAAACCCCGTGATATGATACACTCTATCGCACATAAGCCTCCTTATATCTTCCCCAAAACAGCCACCATACCTACCTATCATGGCATTTCCATAGCCATTTCGAGATATATTGCCATGCAACTACCACCGTTCCGTTATTATGGCATACATCTTCATTCTCATATTGCTTTGCATGATCATATATCTGACATAGTATTTGGCTCAGCCACCGTTCATCATTATCATACATGTTACGCTAGCATCATTGCACATCTTGGCACACTGCCAGAGGCGTTCATATAGAGTCATATTGTTCTAGCATTGGGTTGTAATATTGAGTTTTAAGTAAATAGAAGTGTGATGATCATCATTATTAGAGCATTGTCTTAGTGAGGAAATAAAAAAGAGAGGCCAAAAAGAGCCCAACAGAAAAAAATGAGAGAAAAAGGGAGAGGGGGCAATGCTACTATCCTTTTCCACAGTTGTGCTTCAAAGTAGCACCATGTTTTTCATATAGAGAGTCTCCTATGTTTTCACTTTCATATACTAGTGGGAATTTTTCATTATAGAACTTGGCTTGTATATTCTGATGATGGGCTTCCTCAAATGCCCGAGGTTTGGGATAACACTTGAAGAGCCACGAGGGAGCGACAAGCTCACCAGGTGCACCCTAGGGGGGTGCCCCCCAAGCTTGTGGGCCCCTCGTGGCACCTCGTGACCTAATTCTGCCTCTGTAAATTCCCAAATATTCCCAATATACCAGGGAGCAATCTGAAACACTTTTTCCACCGCCACAAGCTTCTGTTCTTCTGCGATCCCATCTAGAGGACTTTCCCGGTACTCTGCCGGAGGGGGGTTGATCATGGAGGCCTTCTACATCATCCTTGCTGCCTTCCGATGATGCGTGAGTAGTTCACCATAGCCCTACGGGTACATAGCTAGTAGCTAGATGGCTTCTTCTCTCTCTTTGATCTTCAATACAATGTTCTCCTCGATGTTCTTGGAGTTCCATCTAATGTAATCTTCTTATTGGTGTGTTTGTCAGGATCCGATGAATTGTGGTTTTATGATCTGAATATTTATGAATATTAATGGAGTATTTTCTGAACTTTATTATGCATGATTGATATAGCTTTGTATTTCTCTTTGATCTATCCGTTTGGTTTGGCCAACTGGATTGATTTATCTTCAGTGGGAGAGGTGCTTTGTGATGGGTTTAATCTTGCGGTGCTCTATATCACAGTGAAAAGGTAGGGGACAAGACATGTATTTGTATTGTTGCCATTGAGGGTAAAATGATGGGGTTTATTTATATTGATTGAGTTTACTTTGTCTACATCATGTCATCTTGCTTAAGGCGTTACTCTCTTTTATACTTAATACCCTAGATGCATGCTGCATAGCGGTTGATGGGTGAAGTAATAGTAGTAGATGCAGGCAAGATTCGGTCCACTTGTCTCAGACATGATGCCTATATACATGATCATTGCCTTGAATATCGTCATAACTATGCGCTTTTCTATCATTTACCCCAACAGTAATTTGTTTACCCACCGTACACTATATGCTCGAGAGAGAAGCCTCTAGTAAAAACTATGGCCCTCGGGTCTACTCTTATCGTATATTAAAACACAAAAATACCTTGCCGAAATTTTATTTCTTTTATTTAGTTTTGCAAATTACTTTATTATCTACCACTATGATATTTAATCCTTTTAAGTAACTGCCAAGGGGAGTGACAACCCTCTTGTTTGCGTTGGGTGCAAGTATTTGATTTTGTGTGTGCAGGTGCTGTTCACGAGGCTTTGTCTGATTCTCCTACTGGATTGATAACCTTGGTTCTTAATTGAGGGAAATACTTATCTCTACTGTACTGCATCATCCTCTCCTCTTCGAGGAAATCCCAATGCAGCTCACAAGTAGCAGGCCATGGTGCCTGCCGAGGATGTGGGACAATGCATCCAAGCTTTTGCGATAGCCAAGGCAGAGCTTGTGGATGTCGATGAGGTCAAGAGGTTTCTGGGTAGTTCTGGAAGGTCTCTTTTATGTGTTCTTCTGGTGTCATGGTTTGAATAATATTAGTTTCAGAATTAATGACCGTACCAGAGATATAATGTTTAATTCTTTTCCCATTAACCACTCTTGGATTAGTGCCCTTGGCATTATTGATCTTAATAGCTCCGGAGTGATAGAGCTCTCCGATGATATATGGTCCTTCCCATTTAGAGAGAAGTTTTCCTGCAAAGAATCAGAACTTGATCCTGTTTTTGGATTATTTTGTCATGCCATCTTTTAACTTTTTTCTTTAAACAACTTGGCATTTTCATAAGCTAGTGTTCTCCATTCATCTAGAGAACTAATATCAAATGACCTCTTTTCACCGGCAAGGTTGAAATCATAGTTAAGTTCTGTAATTGCACAATAAGCTTTATGTTCCAACTCAAGAGGTAAATGACATGCCTTTCCATAGACCATTTTATATGGAGACATATCCATATGGTTTTTATAAGCATTTCTATAAGCCTAATATGCCTCATCAAGTTTCTTAGACCAATTCTTTTTGGATCTATTAACAGTCTTTTGCAAGATTAATTTTATTTCCCTATTGCTTAGCTCAAGTTGACCACTGGACTGAGGATGATAAGGTGATGCAATTATATGGTTGACATCACATTTAGCTAGGAGTTTATGAAATGCACCATGAATAAAATGTGAACCACCATCTGTCATTAGATATCTAGGGACTCTAAACCTTGGAAAGATAACTTCTTTAAGCATTTTAATAGATCTATTGTGATCAACACTACTAGTTGGAATAGATTCTGCCCACTTAGTAACATAATCAATCGCAACTAGAATATGAGTATACCCGTTAGAGGAAGGAAAAGGTCCCATATAATCAAAGCCCCAAACATCAAATGGTTCAATAACAAGTGAATAATTCATAGGCATTTCCTGATGTCTACCAATATTACCAATTCTTTGACATTCATCACAAGGAAGGACAAACTTACTTGCATCTTTGAAAAGAGTAGGCCAATAAAAACCAGACTGTAGTACCTTATGTGCAGTTCTATCTCCCGCATGGTGTCCTCCATATGCCTCGGAATTACACTTCCATCGGATTTGTTCCAGTTCATGCTCAGGTACACATCATCTAATAACACCATCTACTCCTTCTTTATATAAATGTGGGTCATACCAAAAGTAATGTCTTAAATCAAAGAAGAACTTTTTCTTTTGTTGGTATGTGTAATTCAGTGGTATGTATTTAGCAACAATGTAATTAGCATAGTCTGCATATCAAGGATTATTACGAGAAATAGAAGAATTTACGGCAGCTAATTTCTCATCAGGAAAACTATCATCAATAGCCAGTGGGTCATCAAGAAAATTTTCCATCCTAGACAAGTTATCTGCTACAGGATTTTCAGCTCCTTTTCTATCAATAATATGCAAATCAAACTCTAGTCTAGGTTTATCATCTTTCTTTTCCATAAGATATTTAATAGCAGCATGATTGGTGTGAATAGTAACTTTAGAATCAACAATATAAGGTCTGAATTTGTCACATGCAAACACAACTGCTAAAAATTATTTCTCAGTAGTAGCATAATTTCTTTGAGCACTATCCAAGGTCTTACTAGCATAATGAATAACATTCAATTTCTTATCAACTCTTTGACCTAGAACAACACCAATAGCATAATCACTAGCATCAGACATAATTTCAAAAGGTAGGTTCCAAACAGGTGGTTGAACAATGGGTGCAGAAATTAAGGCTTTCTTAAGTATTTCAAATGCTTCTATGTAATCATCATCAAAAACAAATGGAACATATTTTTGCAAAATATTAGTAAGAGGCCTAGAAATTTTAGAGAAGTCTTTTATGAACCTTCTATAGAAACCAGCATGACCAAGGAAACTTCTTATACCTTTGATATCTTTAGGACATGGCATCTTTTCAATTGCATCAACTTTAGCTTTATCTACCTCAGTACCTCTTTCATAAATTTTATGCCCAATGACTATACCTTCATTCACCATAAAGTGGCACTTCTCCCAATTCAAGACAAGATTAGTCTCTTCATATCTCTGCAAAACTTGGTCAAGGTTGCTTAAGCAATCATTCCGTAAACGAGAAAATCGTCCATGAATACCTCAACAATCTTTTCACAAAAAACAGAGAATATAGCAGTCATACATCTTTGAAAGGTAGTAGGTTCATTGCATAAACCAAAAGGCATACGTCTGTAAGCATAAGTTCCAAAAGGGGCAAGTAAAGGTGCTTTTCTCTTGATCTTCTTTTGATACATGTATTTGAGAAAAACCAGAATATCCATCTAGGAAGCAAAAGTGTGTATGCTTAGATAACCTTTCTAACATTTGATCAATAAAAGGAAAGGGGTAATGATCCTTTCTAGTAGCTTTGTTTAATTTCCTAAAATCAATTACCATCCTATAACCAGTTACGATTCTTTGTGGGATAAGTTCATTTTTATCATTAGGAACAATAGTGTCTTGGTGGAACACGATCACCTATGGGGCCATCAGCCCCTTGTGGTTCGGCAGGGGGGGGGGGAGATCATGTAGCACAAAGAGTGGAAGCCATGGAATAGCACGACGGTGGTGACGCTGGTGGTTTTTACCGAGGTTCGGGCCGCTGAGAAGCGTAAAGCCCTACTCCTGCTTTGGTGGATTGAAGGGAGGACCGTAGTGGAAACGCAACGCTCATGCCCGGCAAGGTCGCCTCGGGGAGAGCAGCTACGCGTGTATGAGTGTACAAGGGTCCGAATCCTTTTTCAGATTGCCATGGCCCTCCTTTTATAGGCTAAGGGGTTACCACAGTGGCAAAACAGTCATTATCTACTGATTAGATAGCCAACAATGCTATCATACCTAACTCTGGCAGTTAGGACAAAGTGCATTAAATGCACAGCTAGGTGTCACGCTGAGGATGCAGCCCGGCAGGCTTGCCGCGCCGCTTAATCACCTTCTACCTGCCTGCATGACACGCCTCTGGACAGGTGTCATATAGGGGGAATCTCCCTTCCAAATGGCTACCACGTGCCAAATGACAGCCACTTAATCACTTGGGGGCTCGACACCACACCGATAAGTGACTTGCGTCACTATGCGGTGGAGCGGTGGAGTCTTGGCGGAGAGATTTGCCCTTGGCGGCCCCGGCAAGCCTGCCGGGGAAATCTTGGGAGTTGTTTTTGGTGAGGCCTCGACCTGACCAGGCTCGCCTGCCCGGTAAGGGAGGTCTTTTCTTAGTGACATCTTGTTCCCTTGGCTTGCCTTGGTCTTCTTGATCTGCCCTTTGATTCCTCAAGGAGCTATCTCTCTAGCTTGGTCTCGTCTTGGGAGCTTGGCGCTGTTGTATCCTCGCCATTGCGCCTGTGTACAGTCTGGGCAACATACGCGAAGGTTTGTTGCACCGACAGGAGCCCCGGGGCCTGGCCCGAACATGTTGCCGAGCATCGTTGGGGTAGGCCCTATCAGGTACACAGGCGGGGCGCTTGCGGTAGCTCTCTTCTTGATATTTTCCTTGCTTCTTCATTAACCTGTGCTTGAGTCAGTTTTCAGTTTTCCCGTGCGTCGCGCGACGCCAAATGTGGTTGGGCCATCTCTGTAATGGCCCGTGAATGACTTTTATTCACGGGGAGGTAACTGCCATCTCACTCTTCCCACTACGCCCATCCTTTCCGCCACGTACGCCGCATGCATTGCGCGGGGTAGGTAACGGATGCGTATGGCGCAGGAAAGAATGCTGGGGCAGAAATCCAATCGACCCGGATTGTTGCAAGAGGGCGGTCGACGAGTCTGGCCACCGTCAGCGGCATAAAAATGGGACGGATTTGAAGGAGCCCCCAGGGGGAGGAGGTGGAGAACCAGCCCCCGGTCCCATCTCGTCTGTAAAAGGGAGCGCGAGGGGGAACAGAGGCATTCATCCTCGTATCTTCTCCTTCTTTATGCCGAGGGAAAGAGGCCGGGGCCTGGCCCCGGGCCTCGGCTTGGGAGTGATGATCCCGGAAGCTCGTGCTGATACTTGGGGAGTGGGTCTAGTCCGTGGCCACGGGAGACGCGGTGGCTGTGGTTGGGGTAGTCGCGGTTGGTGGCGGCGCACCCATGGCTGCTGCATTGACTCCGGTATGGAAGGCACCATGCCTCTCCTTAATGGCAGAGCGCTCATACCCTCCATACAAGCTACCCGTTTGGGGCAGGGGTGTCGCCCCTGCCGCAAGCTGCTGGAGTTCGAAGACCCGTTGGTGGAGTCTTCAGGGCTTCGGGTGCCGGCCTGTGGCGCCGCGCTCGGGATCTTTAGTGATCCCAGCGCTGCCCTCTCCGGTGAGGTCGGGGGTGATGCTGAAGATGGTGACGCCCTCCTGCCTGCCAAGGTGGGGGGGCGGTGTCCTCAACGCACCTTGGGCGCCGCCACCACCATCAGCAGCCTCTCTGGGGGAAGTGACGGGCCAGGGGACCGGCGTCTTCTCGGAGTGATAGTGATGAGGAGGAAACTGGCGAAGATGAGGAAGGCGGGTGGCAGGCCATCAGGTTGGAGTATGATGGCACCGACGCCTTCGTCTCGTACTGCCTGCTTGTTGCTCCGTTCTTCGATTCTTCCCCGTCCCGGCACCATCATCACCAGCCTCTTCCGGACGGCTGCCCGGGGAAGCTCTCTTGGTGCCTTCTGCCACATGCACCTCGCCTAGGCGCTCCTTTTGCCCTTTTCGTACTCGAGATGAACCCTGGGAGAAGGAGGGCAATAAAGGCATTACGAGGCATCTACCCTTTTTATATTTCGAAGGATGTAGGCGCTTGCCAAATTTTAGTGTTAAATATGTAATCTCTTTTACCCATGTTTGTGCTCTGTAAGGTTTGTACTTGTTTATCTGCATATTAATGAAAAAGACAAGCTTTGCCGGGTACTTGTGCATGTATCTTATCCATGCAGAGGAGGAACGCCTCTATACTTTTAAGTAAACAAGTTTTCCCGGCAAGCTATCTTGCCGGCGCCCTCTGTTGTTGCCTCGGGGCTTGGCCCGCCGGGCTTAAAACTATAGAAGGGAACCGGCTCCTTGTCGATCCTTCTCTGTCAAATTCCACTACAACCATCTTGACCGAAACAATGTTTGGAACAAAGGATGGGAGCACAATTTTTTTGAAGGTGACAAGGCTTCTCTATGCACAAGTTTTCTTCCTACAGAGACACGTATGGATAAAAAGAAACTTACCTGTTTGGCTTGTCGAGGATCGATACGTAAGCTTGTTTTCCATCTCTTCTTCCTAGGATCAAGTCCGTGGCAAGAGCCCTGTAGTTAGTGCAGAGGAAAACATAGCAGCATATGACCTCATCTAAATGATCATGGCAAGTTTATGCTAAGCTAATCATGCGTGCATGTTTTTAGGGCGCCAACGCTTCACTTTATTATCTGTGCTCAGGGTCTGCGCCTGGCTTTGTACAAAGGGTTACATGCGCATCGGCAAGGCTTGTACAAAATGGTGGCTGCCGGGGTAGGGCCCGGCAGCCGCGCCTTACGGGTAGAACTTGCGAAGATGCTCAATGTTCCATGAGTTTTGCATTTTGATGCCATCTTCGGTCACCAGACTGACTGTTGGAACCCTTGGCGGACTCGTACTACCCGGTAAGGGCCTTCCCACTTTGGTGTCAACTTGTTGGAACCCTTGGCGGACTGAACGCGCCTAAGGACAAGGTCGCCTTCGTCAAGGCTCCAGGCATGGACCCTGCGGCTGTGATAGCGGCGCAGGGCTTGCTGGTAGCGTGCAGCATGCACAGCAGCCCGAAGATGGTTCTCCTCAAGGAGCACGACATCGTCATGCCGGTGCTGCTCTTGCTCTACTTCATCGTAGGCAAATACTCGAGGTGACTCATATATGAGTTCCGTGGGGAGCACTGCTTCTGCCCCATAGACTAGGGAGAAGGGAGTCTGGCCGGTAGCTCGATTTGGTGTCGTACAGAGGGACCAAAGAACCACCGGCCGCTCGTCGATCCAGCGTCTGCCGCACTTTTTCAGCTTATCAAAAATCCTTGTCTTGAGCCCACGCAGCACTTCAGCGTTCATCCTCTCAGCTTGTCCATTGCTCCTGGGATGAGCAACCGAGGCGAATGAAACCTTGCTTCCGAGATTTTGAACGTATTGCATGAAGGCGCG
Source organism: Thinopyrum elongatum (assembly GCA_011799875.1). Lineage (NCBI taxonomy): Eukaryota > Viridiplantae > Streptophyta > Magnoliopsida > Poales > Poaceae > Thinopyrum > Thinopyrum elongatum. The sequence continues at coordinate 131,423,793 of CM022297.1, read as the reverse complement.
GCTTGTGAATTGGGTGCCATTGTCAGTGGTAAGTCTGGCAGGTACTCCGAAATGGCACACCAATCCCTTCAAGAACTTGATAGCTAATTGCGCGGTTACCTTCCTCACAGGCTCCACTTTCGGCCACTTTGTAAACTTGTCGATTGCAACGTACAAGAATTCAAAGCCCCCGGTAGCACGGGGGAAGGGGCCCAAGATTTCGAGCCCCCTGACCAAAAATGGCCATGACAAAGGGATCGTCTCGAGAGCTTGTGCAGGTTGATGGATATTCTTGGAGTGGAACTGGCAGGCTTCACATCTGGTGACTAGCTCAATTGCATCTTGGAGGGCCGTGGGCCAGTAGAAACCTTGCCGGAAAGGGTTTCCAACCAAGGCTCTTGATCCAATATGGGAGCCGCACATGCCTTTGTGTATCTCTGCCAACAGTTCCTTTCCCTCTTCCTAGCAAATGCACTTCAATTTCACACCGTTGGGCCTCCTTCTGTATAATGTGTCATCGACAAACTGATACATACTGGCCCTCCGGGCTACTCTTTTAGCTTCTTCTTCCTCTTCGGGAAGTTCTCCAGTTTGGAGGTAGCGGACGATGTGTCGCACCCAAGTTGGAGCTCGTGGCTCGACAACTAGGACCAACGGCACCTCTTCACTCGTGGGAGCGCCTACCTCGACCGCAAGGACCTGTGGTCCTGCGAAAGAGTGCAGCTCACCAAGCGAGGTACGGTTATTCCCGGCAGCTTCTCTACCGGGGACCTCTGGAGGCCCTGCCGGTAAAGGCTTGCCGGAGTCCAGTTTCCTCCTCTTCCTAGCCATCACCAACAGAGATACCGATGGTTGTGACAGATGAAGGACAAAGGTCCCTGGTACCACAGGGAGCTTTTGTGCGGCACACTTTGACAAATAATCAACAGTGCTGTTTTCCGCACGCGGCACGTGCTCTGTTTGCAATCCAACAAAGTGTTCCTCCAACCTCCTCACTTCTTCGACGTATGCCTCCATCAATGGAATCTGGCAATCCTTGTTAACCTGTCTCACCACAAGCTGTGAATCCCCATGGATGATCAACTTCTTGATCCCCAACTCTACTACAATCCTGAGCCCGGCAAGGAGCCCTTCATACTCTGCAGTGTTGTTGGTAGCTTTCTCCCGAGGAAAATGCATTTGGACCACATACTTGAGGTGCTCTCCGATGGGCACGACAAAGAGCACGCCAGCCCCTGTACCTAGCAATGAGAAGGCACCATCAAAGTACATGATCTACTCTTGGGGTGCCTCCTTGCCGGGGATAACTGTTTCCGGTGTCTCTTCATCTGGAGTAGGTGTCCATTCTGAAATGAACTCCGCCAGTGCCCTGCTCTGAATGGTTGAGGTACTTTCATACTTCAGACCAAAACTTGACAATTCCAATGCCCATTCAACTATTCCGTCGGTGGCCTCAGGGTTCCTTGGTATGCGTTGCAAAGGGAAACGGGTGACTACTGTGATCTCGTGGGCTTGGAAGTAGTGGCACAATTTCCTTGCGGTCATGATGAGGCCGAAGATCAATTTCTGCACTCCAGAGTACCTTGACCTAGCCCCCTGCAACAGGGAGCTAACAAAATAAACCGGTCGTTGCACCACCTTCTTCTTTGCTGTGGCCTTGGGATTGCCTTCACCAGCCTGCGCTTCTTTCTGCTAATCCGTACCCAAGCTTGCCGCGACTGGTTCACTTCCTTCTCCGGGAGAACAGTAGCTATGGCTGCTCCTTCATCTACTTCCCGCTGCGCCACCAGCGCTGCACTAACCACTTGATTGGTTGCCGCCAAATATAGCAGCAACGGCTCTTGTGGTTTAGGAGCAACCAAGGTGGGAGCAGAGGAAAGATAGGCTTTTAAGTCCCGCAGCGCTGCTTCTGCCTCCGGGGTCCACTTCATGGGCCCTGCCTTCTTCAGAATTTTGAAGAATGGCAGGGCGCGCTCGGCAGACATGGAAATGAACCTACTCAGCGCGGCAACACATCCAGTTAAACGCCTCACATCCTTGACTGTCTTGGGTGCTTGAATCTGCTCGATCGCTCTCATCTTGTTGGGGTTGGCCTCTATCCCTCGGTGAGACACAAAGAAGCCAAATAGCTTGCCGGAGGGAATGCCAAACACACACTTCTCAGGGTTCAACTTCAAGTTGATCTTGCGCAGGTTTGCAAAGGTCTCTTCCAAGTCCTGAATGAGCGTTGATCTGTCCTTGGTTTTGACCACTATATCATCCATGTAAGCCTCAACATTCCTGTGCAACTGAGACTCAAACCCAATTTGCACTGCCCTTGCAAAAGTGGACCCAGCGCTCTTTGACCTGAAGGGCATCCGCATAAAGCAGTACGTGCCACACGAGGTTATCAACGCGGTCTTCTCCTTGTCTTCCTTAGACATGAATATCTGATGGTATCCGGAGTATGCATCCAAGAAGGAAAGCTGATCGCACCCGGAAGTGGAATCCACAATCTGGTCGATACGCGGCAAGGGGAAAGGGTCCTTCGGGCATGCCTTGTTCAGGTCTGTGAAGTCTATGCAAATCCTCCATTTCCCATTCGCCTTGCGCACCACCACCGGGTTCGCCAACCATGTTGGATGCAACACTCGTGTGACCAAACCAGCTGCTTCAATTTTCTTGATCTCTTCGGCAATGAATTGCTACTGTTGTAAAGCTTGTTTTCTGACCTTCTGCTTGACGGGTCGAGCATGAGGGCAGACAACAAGGTGGTGCTTGATTACATCCCTGGGAATGCCGGGGATGTCGGATGGTTGCCAAGCAAACACATCGACATTCGCCCGCAGGAAGGCAACGAACGCGCTTTCCTATTTTTCGTCAAGGGTGGAGCTGATGGTGAATGTACCATCAGTGCCAACCAGCCCTGGCGGGACCCTCTTCACAGTAGGCGAAGCAACTTTGGATCTCTTGCTAGTGAAACTCTCTGGCAAATCATCGACGGGTGCAGCGCACTCCGGAGAAGCGCGTTTCCCGGATTCTTTGTCGGCATCCTCGTTAGCTTTCTTCCCTTTCTTGTTTTCCTTGGCAGGAACTGCAGCTTCTGCGGCCTCGGCAGCGACTTCATCCAGGTACATCTTATCCACGCATATGATTGTGTCCTTCTTATCTGACGGGATGGAGATGACACCCATTGGTCCTGGAATCTTCAGAGTATTATAGGCATAGTGGGATGCCGCCATGAATTTTGCCAGAGCTAGACGACCAAGAATCCCATTGTATGGCAAAGGAAGCTCGACCACGTCGAACACAACCTTCTCGGTCCGGTAGTTCAATTCTCCACCAAACGTCACCGGCAGCGTGATCTTCCCCTTAGGACGGCTCCTACCGGGGTTGATTCCTTGAAATGTGCCAGTAGCTTTGAGCTCTTCATCTGATATTTGTAACTTGCTGATTACCTTGGGGGAAATCAGATTCAACCCTGCCTTGCCGTCAACCAACATCTTTGTGACCTTCAGGTTGCAGATTATTGGTGAAACCAACAACGGCAAGCACCCTACCGCAGTGGTGCGGTCAGGGTGAGCCTCTTCATCAAAGATGATGGGTGTGCGGGACCATTTGAGTGGTTTCCGGGAATCTGCCGCTGGCTCTATGGCATTGACCTCACGCGCCCACTGTTTAAGCTGGCGGTGAGAGGAGTGCAAAGATGCGCCTCCGTCAATGCACAGGGCCTCAGTGGCTTTCTGGAACTCTTGCTCACTGGTTTCCTCTTCATCCCCTTCATCACTTTTGTCATCACCTTCCTTGTTCTCACGACCTCTAGCAAGTTTTTCTTGATGCTGGGGAACCTTGCCGCGGCAGCGTCCTCTGCCGCCTTGGCCCTTCCCGCCAGCACCTTCTTGGTCTCTTTCCTTGTCACGCTTATCGTACTCAGCTTTCTGCTTCTTCGCTCAACTTAGTGACACTCTTGGAGGTCATGGCCCTTGGTCCGGTGGATCTTGCAGTATGGTCCGTCAGCCTTCCCAGCCTTTTCGGCCGCCGCAGCCTCCCGGCAATTAGTGCGCGCGGCAACTTCCTTGCCGGGGGCTTCGGTCTTGGCCTTCTTGCCGGTACTAGGAGTGCCAGAACCCTCAACAGCCAGTACTGCCTTTTCCTTGCACTTCTTGTTGCACTTTTTACTCTTCCTCTTCGGGTTAGTGGCATCGCCGTCATCTTCCGAGTCAACTTCGATGCCATCCTCTTCTCCGGGGAGCCGCCTTCCTTCCTCTGTACGGGCACATTTATCCGCCAAGGTGTACAGCTCATTCACAGTCTTGGGCAACCGGACATTCATCTTGGAACGTATCCTCCTGTTGCACACGTTGGACTAGAACGCGGCAATTACAGCTGCCGGGTGGATATCTGGAATGTTCCTGTGCACCCGGCCAAACCTCTGCATGTACTTCCACAAACTCTCCCCTTTTGTGGAAGGAGCTGCAAATCACTGGGCCGTCCTGGTTCTTGATGGCCGCCCGTGAAGGCACCAACAAACTCATTGCACAGGTCAGCCCAGGACGAAATGGAATTCTCCGGCAGGTGCATCAGCCATGACCTCATGTTTGGCTTGAGTGCCAAAGGGTAGTATTTGGCGAACACCTTCTCATCCCTTCCTCCGGCGGCTTGAACAACGATGGTGTAGATGCTCAAGAACTCTACCGGGTTCAGCCTTCCATCGTACTTTTCTGGTATCTCTAGTTTGAAAACACGGGCAGATGGCCAATGGACTTGCCGCAGCTCGCGAGTGAAGGCAGGGCACCCAACCTCGAAAGGCAAGTATCTGCCTTCACTGGGCGCGGGTTCGTCGACGTCTGGGCCATTGCACCTGTCGGATTGGCGGCTGGTTTCACGGCGTCGTTCTATGGTGACGCGCGCGTCTTCCCTCCGCCGATCTTCCAAGACCTGCCGCTAATCTCGATGGGCCCGAGGATCAGACGAAGCCATTGATGCCTCGTCGGGCTCCTGGTCGCGTGGTTCGGGCTGCAGCCTCTGCGCTGGCTGTCGTGGAGGGGATTGCACCGTTGGAGTGGCCCCCATTACACGGTCAGCAGCTCGGGCCATGGCTGTTGCTTGCGGGCGCCGCCGCGGGCCTGCCCGTTGTGATCCTTCCGCTTCAGCAAAATCGACCAACTCTGAATGGTGGCTCTCCACTCATCCATTTGATCGGTCGCTGGCGGGAATCTCAGCATGAGTTGGGCTCGCGCCATGGCTTCCGAAGGAGTGCTTGGCATAGATGACGACGCAGATCGCGATGTCGCTCGGCTCCTGACAGTACCAGTAGTGGCGGCGCTGTGTTCTCGTCGCCTCGAGCCAGCCGCCATGGCAGTACGATGGTGAGAAGGGTGCGCCTGGGGGTTGACGACCCCATTTGGCGCTTCGCCTTGGTTACCCTGCCCTAGGGAAGGCGCGTGCCCCGTAGCTGCGCCTGTAACAGGGACAGCTATAGGGGGTCGCGACTCGCGCCAGAGCGGGCGTTGTCGCTGCGACTGTGTTCTCTAGCGTGGTGGGGAGGTGGAGACTAAACATTCTCCCCACCCGCGCCTTGTGGAACACGGCCGTCGGGACGCTGCTGATGCCGCCCTCCCCCGGCGTCTTCCGCTCCCGCTTCGGCCGTAGGGGGAATGACGACAACACCGCCTGTGACGGTAACGTCCCCCACGGCGCCCGCGTCCCCCAACGTTGTCGCAGCACCCATAGCATCAGTGGCTGCATGCGAGGGGGCCTTCGAGGTGAAAGGTTGAGCTGTTGCGCCAGACTTCTTCTTGGGCGCCATGGACGATGAAGCTAATGATGAAGAAGACGATGATGAAGATTGACGCGCTGTCCACGACCTCGGGTTCGCGCAAGCGCTTCACCCTACCTAGCGCGCCAAAGATGTCATGGTGGAACATGATCACCTATGGGGCCATCAACCCCTTGTGGTTTGACAGGAAGGAGATCACGTAGCACAAAGAGCGGAAGCCATGGAACAACACGACGGTGCTGACGCTGGTGGTTTTTACCCAGGTTCGGGCCGCTGAGAAGCGTAAAACCCTACTCCTGCTTTGGTGGATTGAAGGGAGGACCGTAGTGGAAACGCAACGCTCAAGCCCGGCAAGGTCGCCTCAGGGAGAGCAGCTATGCGCGTATGAGTGTACAAGGGTCCGAATCCTTTTTCAGGTTGCCATGGCCCTCCTTTTATAGGCTAAGGGGTTACCACAGTGGCAAAACAGTCATTATCTATTGATTAGATAGCCAACAGTGCTATCATATGTAACTCTGGCAGTTAGGACAAAGTGCATTAAATGCCCTGCTAGGTGTCATGCTGAGGATGCAGCCCGGCAGGCCTGCCACGCCGCTTAATCACCTTCTACATGTCTGCATGACACGCCTCTGGACGGGTGTCATATAGGGGGAATCTCCCTTCCAAATGACTGCCACGTGCCAAATGACAGCCACTTAATCACTTGGGGGCTCGACACCACACCGATAAGTGACTTGCGTTGCTGTGCGGTGGAGCGGTGGAGTCTTGGCGGGGAGATTTGCCCTTGGCGGCCCCGACAAGCCTTCCGGGGAAATCTTGGGACTTGTTTTTGGTGAGGCCTCGACCTGACCAGGCTCGCCTGCCCGGTAAGGGAGGCCTTTTCTTAGTGACATCTTGTTCCCTTGGCTTGCCTTGGTCTTCCTGCTCTGCCCTTTGATTCCTCAAAGAGCTATCTCTCTAGCTTGGTCTCGTCTTAGGAGCTTGGCGCTGTTGTATCCTCACCATTGCGCCTGTGTACAGTCTGGGCAACATACGCGAAGGTTTGTTGCACTGACAAATAGTAATGCCTCCTTTCTTAGGAACACAATGAACAAGACTTACCCATCTACTACCAGCTATATGATAAATGATACCTGCATCCAAAAACTTTAATATTTCAGTTCTAACCACATCCTTCATCTTAGTATTCAAACAACATTGATGATCAACCATGGGTTTGGCATCAGGCTCCATATTAATCTTGTGCTGCCATAAAGTGGGGCTAATGCCCTTAAGATCATCCAGAGTATATCCAATAGTAGCACGGTGCTTCCTCGGAGTTTTAAGTAATATCTTTCTTCATGCTCTAAAAGGTTAGCATTGATAATAACAGGTATATCTTCTTTTCATCAAGATATTCTATTTCAATGTATCAGGTGGTTTCTTTAATGAAAACACAGGGTCACTCTTAGGTGGGAGAGGATCCCCTAAAGTATCAATAGGCAAATTGTGTTTAAGGATAGGTGCTTGTCTAAAGAATATTTCATATATTTCATTTCTGTCATTCATATGCGTATCATTTCATGGTCTAGCAGATATTGTTCTGAATTATCGGTATGAGGAACAATAATAGAAGAAAGACCAATAATTTCATCTTTACTAGACAATTCTTTATCATGTGGTTGTCTACGAAACTTGGAGAAATTAAATTCATCCGATACATCACCAAAATTAACACTGACCATTTCCCTAGTACAATCAATTTTAACATTGACCGTATTCAAGAAAGGTCTATGATACGTCTCCAACATATCTATAATTTTATATTGTTCCATGCTGTTATATTATCAATCTTGGATGTTTTATATACATTTACTAGCAACTTTATATCATTTTTTGGGACTAACCTATTGACATAGTGCCCAGTGCCAGTTGTTGTTTTTTGCTTGTTTTTTACTTTGCAGAATATCAATACCAAACGAATTCCAAATGCCACGAAACTTTTTGGAGATTTTTTTCTGGCTAGAAGACACCCTGGGAGCCAAAGGAGCACATGAGAGAAGGCCCGTAGGGCCCACTAGGCACCAGGGCACACTAGGGGGCCCAGGCGCGCCCTGGTGGGTAGTGGAGCCCATGGGAAGCTTTTTGACCTACCCCCGCCTCTATAAATACTCTAAAATCCCAAAAAACCGTAGGGGAGTTGAGAAAATACAGTTTTCGCCGCCGCAAGTTCCAGAACCATAAGATCCAATCTAGAGGCCTTTTCCGGCACTCTGCCGGAGGAGGCAACGATCACGGAGGGGTTCTTCATCATCCTTGTTGCCCCTCCGATGATGCGTGAGTAGTTTACCACAGACATACGGGTCCGTAGCTAGTATCTAGATGGCTTCTTCTCTCTTTTTGATCTTCAATACAATGTTCTCCTCAATATTCTTGGAGATCTATTTGATGTAACTCTTTTTTGCGGTGTGTTTGTTGGGATCCAATGAATTGTGAGTTTATGATCAGTTCTATCCATGAATATTATTTGAGTCTTTGCTGAACTCTTATATGCATGATTGTTATAGCCTCGTATTTCTTCTCCGAAATTTTGGTTTGGTTTGCCCAACTAGATTGATTTTTCTTGCCATGGGAAGAGGTGCTTTGTGATGGGTTCGATCTTGCGGTGCTCAATCTCAGTGACAGAAAGAGACATGACATGCATGTATCATTGCTATTAAGGGTAAAAAAGATGGGGTTTATTCATACGTGAGTTTATCTTGTCTACATCAAGTGATCGTTCTTATTGCATTACTCTGTTTTTCCATGAACTTCATACACTAGATGCATGTTGGATAGCGGTCGATGTGTGGAGTAATAGTAGTAGATGCAGGCAGGAGTCGGTCTAGTAATCTTGGACGTGATGCCTATATACATGATCATTGCCTTGGATATCGTCATGATTATTCGCTTTTCTATCAATTGCCCAACAATAATTTGTTTACCCATCGTATGCTATTTTCTTGAGAGAAGCCTCTAGTGAAAACTACGGCCCCCGGGTCTATTTTCCTACCATATTAAACAAAAAATATTTTTCTGCAATTTTTCTTTATTTATTTTATTTTGTGTTTTAGTTAGACATGTTTATCAAAACCTATACAATTTAATCTATCTCAATACCGAGGAGGGATTGACAACCCCTCTTACACGTTGGGTTGCAAGTTTTTGTTGTTTGTGTGCAGGTGTTGTTTACATAGTGTTGCTTGGTTCTCCTACTGGATTGATAACCTTGGTTTCATAACTGAGGGAAATACTTACCTTTGATGTGCTGCATCATCATCTCCTCTTCGAGGAAATACCAACGCAGATACAAGCAATCAGGAAGAATTTATGGCGCCGTTGCCGAGGAGACATCATCAACATCTATCAAGTACCTACGCATAAACTCTCATCTCCCCCACTTCTAAAACGTTTTTACAAAAATACAAAAATATTTTTCGTTCGCCTTTTTCTTGTTTGATCTTTTGTTTGCTTGCGATCTTGTTTGCATGGTCATGATGTCTCAAGAAAATACCAATTGTGTGATTTTTCCAATACTAATAATAATTAATTTATTAGTACTCCTATTGCTCCTCCCGCTGCTAGTGCGGAGTCTTATGATATTAATGCCGCTTTGTTGAATCTTGTTATGAAAGAGCAATTTTCCGGTAATCCTAATGAGGATGTCGCGTCCCATCTAAACTTCCTCCCGTGAATTGTGTGATATGCAAAAGAAAAAAGATGTGTACAATGATATTGTGAAATTAAAATTATTTCCTTTCTCTTTGCGTGATCATGGAAAAATTTGGTTCTCATCTTTGCCACAAAATAGTATTTATTTTTGGGATAAGTGCAAAGATGCTTTTATCACTAAGTATTTTCCTCCCTAGAAAATTATTACCCTTAGAAATCAAATCATGAATTTTAAGCAACTTGAGCATGAACATGTTGCGCAATCTCAGGAAAGAATGAAATTAATGCTAAGAAATTGTCCTACTCATGGCTTAAATCTATGGATGATTATACAAAAAAATTATGCAGGGTTGAATTTTGTCTCTAGAAATCTTTTAGATTCCGCCGCGGGTGGTACTTTTATGGAAATTACTTTGGGTGAAGCTACTAAATTTCTTGATAATATTATGGCTACTTATTCACAATGGCATACCGAAAGAGCACCTACTAGTAAAAAGTTTATTCTGTTGAAGAAATTAGTACTTTGAGTGAAAAAGTTGATGCACTTATGAAATTGGTTGCTAGTAAAAATGCTCCTATTGATTTTAATTATGTTCCTTTATCTGCTTTGATTGAGCAAAATTGTGATCCCGTAGATGTGAATTTTGTCTCTCGAAATAATTTTAATAACAATGCTTATAGGGGTAATTTTAACCCTAGGTCATTTCCTGGAAGTTCCTCTAATAATTATGGCAATTCCTATGCTAATTATTATAATAATAATAATTGGATGCGCTCTAATCTTGAGAGTAATATTAAACAATTTATCGATGCTCAAAACAAATTCAACACTACGATAGAAGAAAAATTGGATAAGATTGATGATATGTCTACGAGCATTGAGAGAATTACTCATGATGTAGAAAATCTCAAGATTAAATTTTTTTCACCCAAGGTTGATATCAATGAATGAATTAAAGCTCTATATGTCTCCATGGATGAAAGTAAGAAAAGAACCGATGTGCTAAGAGCTAAAAGAGAAATTTTAGAAAAAAGTGTTTTCGCCTGATTGCTTCCATAGTAATGATGAAGATGTTAAGATGATTGGTGTTTCTTCTATTGATTCCTTGTTTAGTAACATTAAAATTGATAATAAGGGGACTAAAGAAGAGTCAACTCTAGCTAGAAGGCGTCCCCATAATTCGGAGGGTGAAAATCTTGTTGAAAAAATTGATAAAAGTGCGTTTGGAGAGGTAAAAACTTTAACTAGTGTTGTGCCCACTCTTTTGGATTACAAAGACTTTAATTGTGATAGTTGTTCTTTAATTGAATGTATTACTTTGTTACAATCTATGATAAAGCTTTTACTAAACATATTGTTGATGCAATGATGAAAGCTTTAGAAGAAATGTTAGAATTAGAGATTTCAATTCCTAGAAAATTATATGATGAATGGGAACCCACCATTAAAGTCAAGATCAAAAATTATGAGTGCAATGATTTATATGATTTGGGTGCTAGTGTTTCCACAATTCCGAAATCTCTGTGATGTCTTAGGTTTTACCAATATGGAAGAATGTTCTCTTAATTTGCACTTGGCGGATTCTACTATTAAAAAGCCTTTGGGAAGAATTAATTATGTTCTTATTCTTGCAAATAGGAATTATGTTCCCATAGATTTTATTGTGCTTGATATTGATTGGAATCCATCTTGTCCCATAATACTTGGTAGACCGTTTTTACGAACTATAGGTGCCGTGATTGATATGAAAGAAGGGAATATTAAATTTAAGTTTCCCATAAGAAAGGGTATGGAGCACTTACATAGAACTAGAATTAAGCCACCATATGAGTCAATCATGAGGGCAACCTTTGGAGCAAAAACCAAAGAAGACAATACTTGAATCTATGTATTATGTCTAGCTAGGGGCGTAAAACAATAGCGCTTGTTGGGAGGCATCCCAATGAATAAAATAAATTTTTCACTTTTTATTTCTGTTCTTGTGTGTTTACACAATTATACTAATGTTATGATTGTGTTTTTATGTTTTAATCAGTATTTGTGCCAAGTAAAGCCTTTAGGATTATGTTGGATGATAGTTGAGTTGACCCTATTGGAAAACAGAAGTTTTCGCGTCCAGTAGCAGAATTATTAAAATTTTCTCTAGCGTGGAAAAATTCTGAATGTTTTACACATGATTGATATAAAAATTTCCCACATCTTCCTAAATTTTCAGTATTTTTGGAGTTACATAAGTATGAGCTTAATTCAGTTTTCTACAGACTGTTCTATTTTTAACACATTCTGTTTTCGTTGCATTGTGTGCTTATTTTGATGAGTCTATGGATTGTATCGGGGGGTATAAGCCATGGTAAAGTTAGAATACAGTAGGTATAATGCAATAATAAAATATGAATGGGTTGCAACAGTACTTAAAGAAGTGAATTGTTTTCTTATACAAACGGATCTCACGGAGGTTTTGTTAAGTTTTGTGTGATTGAAGTTTTCAAGTTTTGGGTGAGATCACGATTGATGAAGGAATACGGAGTGAAAAGAGCCTACGCTTGGGGATGCCCATCGCACTCCAAGGTAATATTCAAGGAGTACCAAACAACTAAGCTTGGGGATGCCCCGGAAGGCATCCCCTCTTTCTTCTAACGACCATTGGTAATTTTTCTTGGAGCTATATTTTTATTCGTCACATATCATGAGTTTTGCTTGGAGCGTCTTGTATTATATGAGTCTTTGCTTGTTTTGTTTTTTAGTTTATCACAATCATCCTTTCTGGATGCATCTATTTGAGAGAGCCATAATTATGCTATGATTTGTTGGAATTGCTCTATGTGCTTCACTTAAATTTTTTGAGCTATGAAATTGCTCTAGTACTTCACTTATATATTTTTGAGCATGGTGGTGGTTAATTTTTTTGAAGAAATACTCTCATGCTTCACTTAGATTATTTTGAGAGTTAGTAAATTTTGAATAAATACTATCATGCTTCACTTAGATTATTTTGAGAGTTGAAAAGGAAATTATTTTGAAGAAATTTATGCTCTCGTACTTCACTTAAATTTATTTGAGAGCTTGTTAGTAGCAATGGTAATATATGAAATTAGTCCCAAAGTGATAGATATTCAATGGGATATAATAAAAACTTTCATGAAGATCATTGGATATTATAAACTTGATTCCTTGTAATAGTTTTGAGATGTGGAGATAGTAATATATGAGTCATGTTGGTGAGTAATTATGCTTTAGTAGGAATAGTGGTGTTAAGGTTTGTGATTCCCTATGCAAGCATGTAAGTCAATAGTTATGCAATGAAGTTACATCCTACTTGTGGTGCATTATTCAGTGTTAGTTATGTTTAATGCTCATTTATGATAGTTTTCATTTCTTGGTTGGCCGCTTCTCAATCTATTTGCTAGCCTTCATTTCTACTAAGCGGGAATACTGCTTGTGCATCCAACTCCTTAAACCCAAAGTTGTGCCAAATGAGTCCACCATACCTACCTATATGCGGTATTTCCATGTCGTTCCAAGTAAATTTGTATGTGCCAACTCTAATTTTCAAAATGAATTTACTTTTTTGTGCCTGTATCGCTCGTGAAGCGGCAGGGGGTGGCCAATATTTTCCATGCTAGGTATGTTATTCTCAAGATGAGTGTTTATTCACTTTTCATTGCACGAGAGTGTGGCAGGTAATAGAAATGCCCAGTCCCGAAATGAAATATATATATATATATATATATGTTGTTCATAATGAATTCCTTGGAAAGTGTTGGTATGGAAGGTACCCATGGATACAGCTAGCCATGGATTGTGAAAGAATGGTGGAAAAGGAAATAAATTTTATTTTATGTTTGGGAACCGCCTATGATTTACCTAGCATGGAAGATATTGGGAATTCTTGGTCGTTTTCGTTGACAGGAAAAGCATGCCTCTCAAAACAATTTTATCTCTCAATTTAAGCTTTGAGCTCTGGGACCTCGACAAATCTCTGCTTCCCTCTGCGGAGGGCCTATCTATTTACTTTAATGTAATTTTTTTTTATTGAGTCTCCATCTTCTCTTATAAAACACCAACTAGGGAACACTATTATCATACTTGTGCATTGGATACAGCTAATATTTGAGTGTGTTTCATGAATGGATCAATGATTGAGCATAATGGGCTAGGGATTGCTTTTTTAGTGTTGATATTTTGAAAGACATGGTTGCTTGTTGATATGCTTGAGTATTGATGTCTTCATGTCAATTATAGACTATTGCTTTGAATCATCTAAAGTCCAAATGTCGATACTACAAAATGAAAGAATATGTGATGAACATGTTAGGCAGCACTCCACATCAAAAATTCTGTTTTTATCATTTACCTACTTGAGTACGAGCAGGAATTAAGCTTGGGGATGCTGATACGTCTCCAACGTATCTATAATTTTTTATTGTTCCATGCTATTATATTATTAATCTTGGATGTTTTATATACATTTACTAGCAACTTTATATCATTTTTTGGGACTAACCTATTGACACAGTGCCCAGTGCCAGTTGCTGTTTTTTGCTTGTTTTTTACTTTGCAGAATATCAATACCAAATGAAGTACAAATGTCACGAAACTGTTTGGAGATTTTTTTTTTCTGGCCAGAAGACACCCTGGGAACCAAAGAAGCACACGAGAGGAGGCCCGTGGGGCCCACTAGGCAACAGGGCGCGCTAGGGGGCCTAGGCACGCCCTGGTGAGTAGTGGAGCCCACGGGAAGCTTCTTGACCTACCTCCACCTCTATAAATACAATAAATTCCCAAAAACCCTAGGGGAGTCGATCCGCCGCGGCAAGTTCCAGAACCACGAGATCCAATCTAGAGGCCTTTTCTGGCACTCTACCGGAGGGGGCAACTGTAACACCCCAAAAATTTAATCATGTTTTTACTAAATAAAATTTGGCCAGAAATAAAATTTTGAATTATACTAGGTCTTTATTTAATTTCAAAACCCTTTCTGTTTCTGTTTTTCAAAATTCTTCCCTCCATATAGAAATTTTTGGAAATAATATTGTGGCTTTGGTAGTTTTCTCAAATCATTTCAAATTACATTTTAATAACAGTAAGAGTTATTTTCATAATAAAAATTGCCCAAAACAATTATTTTAATAGCTATTTCTATACTTTAAATGCTTCTGTTGCACTACAACTATTTTAAATAATTCTTTTAAAACCCCACAAAAATTATGAGGTGTCATGTGATGCCTACATATCACTTTTATGCAAAAACCTAACTTGGTCTTTTGAAAAATTTGAGTGAAACAATCTCTTTTCAATTCTGTCCAGTATTTGAGTTTCTACTACAACCCTATTTTTCCTTGCTCCAAAAATCCTGAAATTTTTCCCACTCATAGTCCTTCCAACCAAACCCTTAAGTCCAAAATTTTAGCTCCATTGGAATCTTTTTAGTTCACCAAATATTCTCCTAAAGTTTCTGTCCAGTAATGAATTCTTGTAAAACTTGCACAGGAAAGTATCTCTTTCTGCTAAACCAATTCTACCATCATATCTAACATCTAATGAGACCTCACCCTGGCAATTTTCATAGCCAACATAAAGGCCTAGATTGCCTTAGCATTTTGTTAAGCAGGTTGTGGGCATGACAGAATTATTGCACTTTTCTAAACTACAAATACCTCTTGACCTTTTGACTAAACCAACCTGTCCCTCATCTCAATCGGACCAAGGGAAGGCACTGTGACAAAATTCATCATCAATGGACCTCCCTAGGGTGCTATGGCATTTCGTCGAGCACCTGGTGTGCGTACACAGAGCGCGTCCAGAGCGCCCAAATTGCACGCGCCGACACCGGGCCGCTGCGGCTCCTCTGCTGCTTCCCCTCCCCGTCCTGGTCCTTCTCTGGATCACTTCGACCTCCCCGTAGCCCACCGACACCTCCCCGCGTCGCCTAGCACCGGCCACCACCGACCCGCGCCGTCCGCCGCTCGGGCACGGCACCGTTCGGGGGTACCTGGCCCAATCCCCAATCACCAACTCGCCCCGCTATTACTGAGGGACACCACCGTCCTCACCAACCCCGCCGTCCACCACCAACCTAGCCACCGCCCTTATCTTCCATTAATGGCCGCCGTTGTCTTCGGTCGGATAAGCCCGAGAGGAACCGACCTTCCCCGTGCTATAAAACCCCGCCGAGCTGCTCTCGGTCAGGAGCATCACTCCTTCCCTCCTCTGTAAACCACCATGGGTAGCCAAACGACCGGAGATGGTCAGCTTCTCCAACTCCGGCAACCACTGCCGCCATCACCCCCTCGATGATCTCCACCTCTCCAATACCTCCCCTTCTCTTTTATTCCACCAATAGACCCCTGGAGAACCTGCGGATCTTTCCCCGTCACCAATTCTGCCGGAGATGGCCGTGGGGAAAAAGCCCTCTTCCACCCGATGACCTCCTCCGCCATGGCTGAAGCCCTGCTCAACTTGAGCCTCCCCGGCGATCCTCTCCACCTCCCACGGATGCGGCACTTCTACCTGAACTCGTCCATGTGCCGAGCGTCGCAGGAGACGCCCTATAGTGCCGGCAATCACCGCCGGCGTGCACTCTGTCCAGACGTGCGTAAGGGTGGAAGACAAACCTGACAGGTGGGCCCACCTGTCGGTGAGTCACCTCTGTCCCGCCAGCAGCGCCTTCCTGTGATCACGTTTACCTTGCGGGGGAAGCGTATTCCCGGAGTGCACCATCGACGTCATCGGTCCTTCCGCGCAGCCGAACGGCTGGGCCCAGCCCAGTGGCACCGCGCGGTTAAGCGGCGCTCAGGGCGCAGCTCTTTTCTTTTCCTTTTTCTTTTTCAAGATGACTCAAATGATTCCATAGCAGTTGTTTCTGAACCAAATTTAATGATTAAAATTTCTAAATATTTATAAAATATTGTTCTATTATTTTAGCCTAGATGAACATTTTTTTTAGGCTTTGTCTCTGTTGAACTTATTAAATAGTCATTTTCTTTATTCTTTTCAACTTAGAAATTCTCTAAGTAAATCATCTGGACTCCAAATGAATTGATTCTTTTTCTGTTATTTTTGATTTTTCATCTAGTTTATTTTAGTATTTATTTGAAAATATTTGAAACAACTTTTAGTACTGCTTTTGAATTATGTGGTAATTGCTATAATCTTTAAAATAGGAAAAATGGAGGGAAGGAACTTTTTAAACTTTTGGAGTGCACCCAATATTTCTGCATGCTCAAGGCAAGCATCTTGAACACTTGATATGGTGAATGTTTTGTGGTTGCTATCTAGAACATCTGAATCATGGTTAGGATGAATTTTAATAGAATTTGCATATAGCTATAATTGCATGTTTGAGCCATGACTAGTTTGTTATCCTATATTAAACATGGAATATGAATGGGTATGGTTATTTTTGCATGTCACATGCCCGTGTTGGTCTGAACTAATCTGCAGGAGCAGGCATAGAAATACCGTTACCGGCAGGAGGATGATCACGTTGGAGCGTGATCATGCCTTGTTTGTTGTGCATGTTGGAGCATGCAAGGGTTGTGGCCCTGTTGGGATTGCTGTTGAAGGAATACCTTGTTGTGCTAACCGTTGCAGGAAACTTAATGCCTCCTGAGTCGACCGTAGATCGAGTCTTGTTCCGGTAACCCCCATACTTGTTTCGTGCTGCCACAGGTTCCTACCACAGGTAGGGTATGGTTCAGTAAGTTGATAACCCCTTTCCATGCACACACCGTACAGAGGGCCACGATGAGGGTTTCCGCGGCCGCGGACTAAATCCTGTCATCGGGTCAGGGGGCATGGGTGTTTCCAGTTTTGACTGAGAGGGGGTACCCCTTGGAATCCGCGCGTATTAATAGTGATCCCATGCAGGACGTTGGTCTCTCCGTCTTAGAGTTTTTCTAGAACGATGCTTTGGGTGATTCCTGGCATCCGGAAAGTTAATCTGGTGTGTGCTGGTCAGGTGTGTTTTCAACCCAAAGAACGTAATAGGAATTAGTCAGTGTCACGGTGCTGACTAAAGAAATCCTTTACTTGTGGGTAAAGAGTACACCCTCTGCAGAGTTTAAACCTATTCGAATAGCCGTGTCCGCGGTTAAGGGCTACAGTCTGGGTTGGTCAAGTGTCGATCTTAGTGTCGGTCTTCGGAGGAAAATAATTAATTGGGCCTGAACTATTTTTGCAGGATATTGTTATCATCACTAACGCCGTCATGGTTATTTGAATACTATTGCTATGAAAATTTTTATGGTTATGCATATTTTTGTGAACTAACCTGTTTCTCTTATTTTAATTTTCCTGAGTGTCTCAGGGGCTGGCTAGACTACCCCGGGCACTCAATTTTATTTTCAAGACCTCTTGTGGCGTCCCTCGAGTTAACAGGCGGTTTATCACGCCACTGCTCTTGTGGACACCCGATTGGCATTTCTCTGCAAGTCCGACCGTGGTGTCACTTGACACCCGACTGGCATTTCTTTTCAAGACCTCTCGTGGCGTTGCCTGAGTTCTCAGATGGTCCTGTCTCGTCCGATTTCTCTTTTAGACACCCGATTGGCATTTCTCTTCAAGACCTACCGTGGTGTCACTTGACATCCGACCGGCATTTCTTTTATTTTGTTTCCTTTGACTTTCCTTGTTTATCACTAACAACTTCATATGTTTGCATATGCTAATATTTTATCATGCCATGATTTAATTCCTATCAGTAGGCATTTAAGTCCATCATGAGCATACGCATATAGTGTGGTTCATCATGATCATATAATTTAATTATTGCATTCGGTACATCTTTTGTTCCTGATGTTTGCAAGTACATTCAAACGTACTCACAGGCTTGTCCCTGGCTATTTGCTTGGCCAGGTCAGGATTTCTACGAGGAGTACCACAGCGACGACCGTGCGGAGCCTAGGATAGTAGCCACGCGGGATAGGAATTATCCGGGTCAACTGTTCCTGTGGGAATGGAGCCCCATCGATGTTGGAGAACCACGAGTTAATTCTGTCATCCACTACCAGACATCATTGTTGTATCATTGGACCTTTATGGTCTTGTATTCAATTCTTGTAATAGCTTGATAATCTGTAACAAGGACGTGTCCACCAGTAACAGTAATCCTGGGCTGGTAATGACACGAGGGGTTAATTTCTGGGATATATTGTGTCCCCGAAATCCGGCCCCGACAGCAACGATCACGGAGGGGTTCTTCATCATCCTTGTTGCCCCTCCGATGATGCGTGAGTAGTTTACCACAGACCTACGGGTCTGTAGCTAGTAGCTAGATGGCTTCTTCTCTCTTTTTGATCTTCAATACAATGTTCTCTTCGATGTTCTTGGAGATCTATTTGATGTAACTCTTTTTTGCGGTGTGTTTGTTGGGATCCGATGAATTGTTAGTTTATGATCAGTTCTATCCATGAATATTATTTGAGCCTTTGTTGAACTCTTATATGCATGATTTTTATAGCCTCGTATTTCTTCTCCAAAATTTTGGTTTGGTTTGGCCAACTAGATTGATTTTTCTTGCCATGGGAAGAGGTGCTTTGTGATGGGTTCGATCTTGCGGTGCTCGATCTTAGTGACAGAAAGAGACATGACACGCATGTATCGTTGCTATTAAGGGTAACAAGATGGGGTTTATTCATATGTGAGTTTATCTTGTCTACATCATGTCATCGTTCTTATTGCATTACTCCATGTTTTCATGAACTTAATACACTAGATGCATGCTGGATTCGGTCGATGTGTGGAGTAATAGTAGTAGATGCAGGCAGGAGTCGGTCTACTAATCTTGGACATGATGCCTATATACACTACTAGGGAAAAGCCTAGCAGTAGCGCGGGTTAGATGTCTATCAGTAGCGCGGGTGGGCGCGCTACTGATAAGGCGCTACTGCTAACTTTTAGCAGTAGCGTGTTTGGACACGCGCTACTGATAAGGCGCTACAGCTAACTTTTAGCAGTAGCGCGTTTGGACATGTGCTACTGCTAAGTTTACTTAGAAGTAGTGTTCCTCACAAAACGCGCTACTGCTAATAGCAGCAACGCCTCTATAACCATGCTACTGCTAACTTTTCCTGTATTTTTTTTATGCAGCATATTGGCGCTGTATTTGTACTGCTTTTATACAGTAGTCTCATCATATGATTTTATGATCATGATGAGTTATTATATATATATACAGTAGTCTCTTTCTCCCTATGATATGTATAATAACTCATCATGCTAATATAACAACTAAGCATCATCATCATTAACAATAAATCATCATCGTTATCATAATAAAAAGTCATACTCATCATCATCATAGTCATCTAATAACTCATCATCATTATCATAATAACAAGTCATACTCATCATCATCATCATCATCTAACCAACCCTACTTAATTGTTCTTAGCACATGATCATGAGTATTAGCTAGGACCTACTACCCTCTCTAAGATAAAATAGCATAAAACAAGATAGCCCCTGACGCTCCATTATGGAGAATGGAGATTATCCTGTCTCCAATTCTTGCGCTTCGCACAATGTTGCTTCCAAGTAGCTCCCTATGATTGTTCATACATTTTTTCCATTCTTTGATTGTCATGTCTTCATCGGTTTTAGAAATCCGGTATGTACAGCGGTGAAGCCTAGGCGGACTTGGCCGTAAGCTAATAACATCAAGGTGACCTTTCGAAAACATCAGATCAGGCACACAATCCTTCGGGATTTTCTGTTGAAAAACATATTAATAATGTCATAGTTAGCAATGTAGTTTAGCTTTAGAAGAATATATGCAAAAGATGCACGGATGTCGTAATAGTAAAAAATCTTACCATGCCATCTCCATGGATGTTACCATAGTTCAACACGTGCACTAGTGGCACGTATTGACCATAATGTGCAGGAGTTTCATAATTGATATTGTAATTCTCAACATCAATAATAAATGAGATAAGATGATCTTTCTCCTCATAAGTTAATTCAGCGCCATCAGTGTAGTAGGTTCTGTCTACCATCTTCCGTACATTTTTTGAAGAATGAAAATAAGCTGTCAATGGAAACAAGATGTCAACTATTTTGAAATAAACAATATAAATTACTTAATAAATATGTTTGAGAAACTCACATAGAGGTAGAAGTGGAAGTGTATCAACAAGGACCCAAATGTTGATATTCTCTTCATCGATGTCATCTTCAGGATCACCAAGATCGAAGGTGACATGCATACCCTCCTGAAAATCATACGCCTTGCACAGTGCTTCCCAATTCGAGCAACCAAAATGGGATACGCTCTCCGAATTGTATAGCTTTACAGAAAAAGCATAACCATGATGGGTCCTGAGGTGAACTATCTTCGTCTCCATATTCTCATGATCTTTGAAATTCAGATGCTCCAAGACATAGCGTCTTGCATGGCATGGGATAAGCTAGTCGAATTGTAAAAGACGGAAATTACACGTTGAAGAAGCAGAAGTCATGCTTAATTACGAAAAAAGACTTGTCGTCGTTGCGTACCATTTCAACATCGAAGGTCTCGTCGAGCTTAATACTGAAGCGCCGACCATCTAGCAGGTGAGGCCTGTCGCACAGACCCTGGTCGTCGCCGCAGTAGTCGCACTCCGGGATCCTATCGTCATTGTCAGACATTTCCTATGTTCATAATTCAAAGATTAAACTTCTAAAATTCAATATATGTACTACAAAAACTAAATTAGATCATTATTATTCATCACGGGTTGACTATCGGTCTGTCGAGTCTTTCCTTGAAAACTCTCAGCTCACGTGGTGTATACATTTGACCGTTGGTGATGGTCGCTCCTCCCTTCATGCCCGAGTGCATTACACCAAAATGTCTAGCACACGGGAATGAAGGAGAAGCGACCCCCACGACAACAGTCGGGATTCTTTGTCCTCTCATATATGGTGGAGACTCTCCCTCACTGATTCCTCTCTGACATTTGCGACTGTCGGTGATGGTCGTTCTTCTCTTCCTTCCCGTGCATTACCAAAAGGTCTATCATGAGAAAGAAGAGGAAGAATGACCCCCACGACAACAGTCGGCATTCTTCTTCTCTCATATATGGTGGAGTCCCGACAGACTTAAAGTCAACCTGAAATGTCATTTAATTATCTTTCTAGAAAATCCGGGCCACTCGATATTTCCTACATATTCTAGCACAAGTCATGCCAAAATTCACGGAAAAACCCGACATGACCTTTGCTAAAACAGACATATATCGAGCGCCTGAAATTTGCCGGAATGGAAATTAATCAACACTCCGGCAAAACATAGGCCACTCTGAGGTGTTCCCTGCAAACATAGGCCACTTGGGCAAGCACTTGTAGTACACAACACTACATATCACATGTCTAAATCTCCATCATATTTGAAGGACCTACATTGAAAATTTTCTATTCCATGGAAATTGTCACAACTACTCATCTACTACTCTACTACATCCAGCAAAACATCTACATCATCATCGACATGGGGCTTTGGCTGGTCTCACATCGAGGTCAGAAGAGGTCAGTGACGGGGACGACGGAGGGGATGATGCAGGGTCCTTGATTTCTGCAAAAACAAAATATAAACAAAAACATTATTATCCTCATTTTAGGGTTTAGTGAAACCCTAAACCCTAGAAAAATGCCCTGGTTTTTTTACCTACTGTCTACTTCTTGAACCATAGAAACCATTACTATTTTTTCTATTCTATTCTATTCAAATAACATAAATTAATACTAAATTTTTAAAGGTATTTGGTTGTTTTGCCCCTACATTACTAAAAAAATTCTATTCTATTCAAATAATCTACATTATTGAAAATTTTCTATTCTATTCAAATAATCTACAATACAAAATATCTTATAACCCCTACATTTACTAAAAATTTACATTCTACATTGTATTGTATTTGAAAAACATTAAAAAAACCTACATTCTACAAGAACAGAGGGAGGAGGGATGGAGGAAGGTAGGAGGGAGGAGGGAGGGAGGAGAGAGAGAGGAGGAGGGAGGATGGTGCCCGGAGGAGGAGGGAGGGAGGGAGAGGGAGGAAAGAGAGGAGGAGGCCGGAGAGGAGGGAGGAGGAGGAGGAGAAGGGCAGAGAGGAGGCGGAGGGAGGAGGGAGGAGAAAGAGAGAGGAGGAGGAGGGAGGAGGGAGGAGAAAGGAGAGAGGAGGAGGAGGGAGGCGGCTTACCGATGAGGAAGGAGGCGACGATGGCGGCGAAAATGCGGTGGAGGAGGGCGGGCGTGGGCCGGGGGAGGGCGGCCGGAGCAGTGTAGGGGCAGGCCACCGACAAGGGTGGGAGAGAGAGTGGAGATGGAGAGTGGGGAGGGGAGACTGAGAGGTCAGGCGCGGAGGACGATGATAACCTGGGCTTAGTAGTAGCGCGTTTTTAGGTCCAACGCTACTACTAAAGTCAATAGCTGTAGTGCAGGTCCAAGATAGGCGCTACTGCTAAGTGGGGATGGGCACCTGGGCCCGGGCTGGCCATAACAGCAACGCGGTTTGCCAGAACGCGCTACTGCTAACCACCTACTAGTAGAGCTCGAAACTAGAAAGCGCTACTACTAATTAGCAGTAGCGCCTCTCTTTAACCCGCGCTACTGATAAGACTCAGTGTATAAGGTTTTCCCTAGTAGTGATACATGATCATTGCCTTGGATATCATCATGATTATTCGCTTTTCTATCAATTGCCCAATAGAAATTTGTTTACCCACCATATGCTATTTTCTGTAGAGAAGCCTCTAGTGAAAATTACGGCCCCCGGGTCTATATTCCTATCATATTAAACCAAAAATACCTTGCTGCAATTTTTATTTATTTATTTTATTTTGTGTTTTAGTTAGATATATTTATCAAAACCTATACAATTTAACCTATCTCAATAGCGAGGAGGGATTGACAATCCCTCTTACGCATTGGGTTGCAAGTTTTTGTTGTTTGTGTGCAGGTGTTGTTTACATAGTGTTGCTTAGTTCTCCTACTGGATTGATAACCTTGGTTTCATAACTGAGGGAAATACTTACCTTTGATGTTGCTGTATCATCCTCTCGTCTTCGGGGAAATACCAACGCATATACAAGCAATCAGTATACCAAATATAATGGGACAAAAACCATCTTGTGGTGATCCAAGAACTACAAAATCAGTAGGGTATTTGATCTTACCAAACAAGACTTCAACATCTCTAACAATCCCAAGTGGTGAAATAGCATATCTGTTTGCAAGCTTAATAGTGACATCAATATCTTCTATCTCAACAGGTGCAATATCATTCATGACTTCTTGATATAAAGTAAATGGAATGGCACTTACGCTAGCACCGATATCACATAAACCATGATAACAATGATCTCCAATTTTAACAGAAACAACAGGCATGCCAACAACAGGTTTGTTTTTATCCGATGATTCTTTTAGTAATCCTAGTTGCTTCCTCATAGAAATATATGACATGTCCATCAATATTATCAACCAAAAGTTCTTTTATCATTGCAACATTGGGTTATACTCTAATTTGTTCAGAGGGTTTAAGTGATTTATCATTACTCTTATTAACCACAGCTGTAGCTTTAGCATGTTCCTTAATCCTAACAGGGAAATGAGGTTTCTCAATATAAGCAGTAGGCACAACTGGATCAACATTATAAACGATAGTTTCATATTTATCTATAACAGGTTCCTCACAAGTTTCTTCAATAGGTGGATGAAATTTAAACCACTTCTCCTTAGGGAGATCAACATGAGCGGAAAATGATTCAAAAAAGGTAGCTACTATCTCAGAGTCAAGTCCACATTTACTAGTATTAAACTTATGAAAAGCATCGGTTTCCATAAAATATTTAACACGATCAATCAAGATTTATACCTGACTCTTTACCTTTGTCGATTTCCCAATCTTCGGAGTTGTGTTTAATTCACTCCAGAAGATCCCATTTGAATTCAATAGTTCTCTACATAAAGGAACCAGTAGAATAAGTATCGAGCATGGATTGATCATTATGAGAAAGCCGAGCATAAAAGTTTTGTATAATTATTTATCTTGAGAGCTCATGATTGGGGCATGTGTGAAACATATATTTAAGCCTCCCCCAAGCTTTAGCAATACTTTCTCCTTCACGAGCCAAAAGTTATACACACACACACACACACACACACACACACATATATATATATATATGTGATTTCTATCACGATGAACCAAATGCATAGGATAAAAATTCTGATGAAATTCCAGCTTCAACCGGTTCCAATCCCATGTTCCAATATCATCCAATAGCCTATACCATGTCAATGCATTTCCCCCCAAAGATAAAGGGAACACCTTCTTCTTAACTCCATCCTCGGATAAACCTGCAAGCTTAAACAATCCATACATTTCCTCTATATATATCAAGTGCATATCAGGATGTACTGTTTCGTCTCCTGCATAAGGATTAGCTAGCAGTTTCTCTAACATACCCGAAGGAATCTCATAATAAATATTTTTAGTAGGTTCATTAGGTTGAGGGGAAACTCTTATTGCTTCCGTTCGAGGTGAAGATACACCGAACAAGCCCCTCAAAGGAATATTTTCCATAGTGACAAGTGACAGTAAATTTCAGCACGTAATAAAAGTGTTTCCTTAGCAAATTCCACTTACCAAAGGTGTTTCACTCCCTGGCAACAACACCAGAAAAGATTCTTGATGACCCACAAGTATACGGGATCAATCATAGTCCTTTCGATAAACCCAACGACGAGCAGAAGAAAATAATAAGCGGTTTTCACCAAGGTATTCTCTGCAAGTACTGAAAGTAGCGGGTAATAGGTAGTTTTGTAGCAAGGTAATTCGTAACAAGTAACAAGTAGAAATAGTAACAAAGGTGCAGCAAGGTGGCCCAATCCTTTTTATAGCAAAGGATGAGCCGGAACGTTCTCTTATATAAAGTAAAGTGTTCTCGAGGACACATGGGAATTATCATCTAGTCACGTTCATCATGTTTAGTTGATTCGCGTTTGCTACTTTGGTAATTTGATATGTGGGTGGACCGGTGCTAGGGTGTTGTTCTTACTTGAACAAGTAATCCCCTTATGATTACCCCCTCTCGCAAGCATCTGCGACTACAAAAGAAGAATTAAGATAAATATAACCATAGCATGAAACATATGGATCCAAATCAGCCCCTTATGGAATAACGCATAAACTAGGGTTTAAGCTTCTGTCACTATCGCAACCCATCATCTTCTTATTACTCCCCAATGCCTTCCCTTAGGCCCAAGTATGGTGAAGTGTCATCTAGTCGACGTTCACATGACACCACTAAAGGAAGAACAACATACATATCATCAAAATATCGAACGAATACCAACTTCACATGATTCCTTATAACAAGACTTCTCCCATGTCCTCAAGAACAAAAGTAACTACTCACAAATCATATTCATGTTCAAGATCAGAGGTGTATTGAATATGCTTGAGGATCTGAACATTTAATCTTCCACCAAATAAACCAACTAGCATCAACTACAAGATGTAATCACTACTGCAGGATGGTGTGCGATGCATGAATCGCAACGATGTTGTAACAAAACCGTAACCAATAAAATGAACTATGTGCAATGGTGGAGGCATCAAGCATTTTTCACATTAGAGTTGCGTGTGTGATACGTGGCATACAATTGATCCATACAAACTGTTTGTGATGAGCCAAAACAACAAAAATGGTCAGCCAAATCAAGGCATGTGCGATAGAGGACATATAGTTCACTCGGATGAACTATTTGCGATGAGCCAAAACAATAGAAATGGTCAGCGAGATCAAGGTGTGTGCGATAGATGGCATACAGGTCACTCGGATGAACTATTTGCGATTAGCCAAAACAACATAAATGGTGAACCAAATCAAGGAGTCTGTGATAGACGGGCACACATTCTAATTAAAAGAATCATGCTGATAGTAATAACGAGTGCGCACGGTTGATGGAACAAGTCATGTGCTAACATCACTGATTACGGTGCATCCTATAGTGCACACGCCACATACGCATCCGAGAATGCGTGCCCACATTACACCATCCGGGAATCGTGCCGCACTTCGAAACCGGAACCGTCAATAAATTTTGAGCCTGTTTCCTATCACATTGCAAATTACCGCGCTATATTTAATTGCCAACCTGTTCACACTGATAAAAAACTAAACATTTTCTCACTTAGCAGCTTATTACTATGTTATAAATACTACCTACTCGAAAATTACTGCGCATTCCTCCTCAATTCCTCATCAACAAATAAACAAACAAGTCTTTCTCCATCCTTACTTGTGTCTGCCATGGCCCATAGGAGGAGTTGTGGGTCGAGAAATGACCAGGGAGCGGCGAGCATGGAAGCAGAAGCACCAGAGATGTCCTGCCTCACCGTGATAGTAGCCAAGAGGTCCCGCTGCATCGTTGAAGCAGCACATATGTCCCGCCGTGCCACCGAAGCAGCATAGAGGTCCCGCCATACCGCCGAAGCAGCAGAGTGGTATGTGATAACCCACAAGTATAGGGGATTGTTTGTAGCCTTCTTCGATAAATAAGAGTGTCGAACCCAACGAGGAGCTAAAGGTAGAACAAATATTCCCTCAAGTTCTATCGACCACCGATACAACTCTACGCACACTTGATGTTTGCTTTACCTAAAACAAGTATGAAACTATTTTGCAAGAATAAAACTATGAGTACTTTGCAAGAATAAAACTATGAATAAAATGCAAGATGATAAAAGTGGATAGCTTTTGTCAAACAAGAAAGTCATTTGTCCCTAGGTGATCGATAACTAAACCGGTGATCATTGTTGCAATTTTATATGAGGGAGAGGCATGAGCTAACATACTTTCGCTACTTGGATCATATGCACTTATGATTGGAACTCTAGCAAGCATCCGCAACTACTAAAGATCATTAAGGTCATAAAACCCAAACATAGCATTAAGTATCAAGTCCTCTTTATCCCATACGCAATGACCCCCAAACTTGGGTCTGTGTATTCTGTCACTCACGCCACCCACCATAAGCGAACCATTAACGTATTGTACCACCCTATAGCGGGGATCCCTCCATTTGCCTGACATGGAGGGCACCGTAGGACATCACCAAAATAAAATATACAACTCAAACCAATCATGATCATCTATCAACCCATAGGACAAAACGGATCTACTCAAACATCGTAGGATAACCACATATCATTGGGAAATAATATATAGTGTTGAGCACCATGTTTAATTAGAGATTACAGCAGGGAAGAGAGGTGTTACACCACTGCATAGAGGGGGAGAAAGTTGGTGTTAATGGTTGCAAGATTGTGGATGTAGATCGCCGTCACGATCCTTGCCCTGGCGGCACTCTGGCGCCACTGGGAGAGAGGGGGAGAGAGCCCCCTCCTTCTTCTTCTTCCTTGGCCTCCCCCCTAGATGGGAGGAGAGTTCCCCCTCTAGTCCATGGCCTCCATGGTGGCGGAGGGGCAGGAGCCCCTCCGAGATTGGATCTCCCTCTCTGTTCTCTTCTGTTTCGTGCTCCTCAGATCTGGCCAAAAACCGTTTCTTAAATATCCGGAGATCCGTAACTCCGATTGCGCTGAGATTTTTACACTATTTTTTTCGGATATAAGCTTCCTTGCGCCCGAAGTAGAGCTCCAACCAACTTACGAGGAGGGCACAACCCACCACCACGCGCCTGGGCTGCCTGGCGTGCCCAGGTGTCTTGTGGTGGCCGTGCGCCCCCGTTTGCGTTGATTCCACCTCCCAAAATTCACATATATTCCAAAATAATTCTCCATAAATTTTTATTGCATTTGGACTTTGTTTGATATGGATATTCTGCGAAACAAAAAACATGCAAAAAAGGAACTAGCACTGGGCACTAGATCAATATGTTAGTCCCAAAAAATAATATAAAATGTTGCCAAAAGTATGTAAAAGTTGTATAATATTGGCATGGAACAATAAAAAATTATAGATACGACGGAGACGTATCAGTATGGCCATGCCGTGGAAGCAGCACAGATGTCCCGCCGTGCCGCAGAAGCAGCAGAGAGGTCCTGCCGCACCGCGGCGGCCTGGAAAGATCTCTCGCGGGCAGGCAAGGGCTCTCACAAGCGTATTCGTGACAACATGCACGCTGAACTCAATAAGCTAAAGGAGGAGATCTTTGGTTGGGCAAACTTCAGGAGGAGATCAATGCCTCATTTGATAAGGCGTCTGGCATCATCCAGGGACTAATGGATGACAAGGCGAAGTTCTGTAGCCCAGCGCAACCTGCTGAGGGAGAAGATCTCCGGTAGGGCGAAGCAGCATGAGGAGTGCACTGTCTTTTTGAAGAAGATGGCCTCCATGGTCGAGAGACTTATGGACGACAATGCCAAGTTCTACATCAAGCGCAACAGGCTGGTGGAGGAATCCGTGGATGCTGTCAAGCAACATATTGAGGAGGTGAAAGAGATCAACGCTGCTCGCATGAGTTGGAGGAACTCCACGCCCTGCAGCAACCCATCATGAAGTAGAGAGCATCGACCCCCTGATTGTTGCCAGCTCTTCCTTCTTCTTTTGCCCCTTTGTCTTTTGGGCGTTGTCGCATGTGGCATTTTAAATTATCTTCTTGAATATGTAAGACAATTATTATCCATTGTCATAGTCATCATATATATCAGTCTTTCTAAGTCTCAATCGACTGAGACTTTGTCAAGTCTTAGTCGATGCTATATCCGTGAGATCTTATAATAAGATCCGTATAAAATTTTCTTTTTTTCTCTTACATGTTATGTCACTTGACTGAGACTTGGTTAAATCTCAGTAGACTAATACCTAGCCACTCCATTAAGCACCTATAAAACAGGGGCTCGGGCGCCAATAATGGAGTAGTTGGCAAGGAGGTGGGCGGCGGATGGAGGTCAAAGGGCCCGCCTCCTGGTGAGCCTGTGCAGCGGTCTACTCGCATGCCTCCTGTCTAATCAAGTAGCTACCCTGCATGGCGCCTCCAAGCCAATGAAAAAGGGATGCATGGCCGCATGTAAATGGTTAGTAGAACGTCCACGGTTTCAATAATACTTATGTTTCCGATGGTAACATGGCAGCTCTTTGTTCGAGAACGACTTTGTTGGTTGTTAATGTGTGCGCCTTTGCAAATTGGACAAAAAGTTTACCACAGCATGTTGGTGCCGTGTTATGACACCATGCCAAGTTTCATGATTTTCACGTGAGTTTTGGATTTACCGGAATTTTAATACCAAGTTTCTCAATGTTTTCGGCCACCACGACGCCCAAATGTTTGAAAACCATTCACATTTCTTGCATGGGACCTAAACATTAACCCAAGGACACATATATGATTTTTAACCCATTTTGGAGCACTGAAGCATGTGCCTATAGTTCAAATTTGAATTATGCACATTTTTTTAGGAAAGGAGGATTACCCCCGGCCTATGCATCTGGGCGATGCATGCATCCATTTTATGGAATAATTCAAATGAACCCGGAATAATTCCAAATTTTAGCACGACACTCCTATCGGTCTATGTTGCCTCTGTAAAAAACAAGGTAGGAAGAGGCAGCGTATGTCATTTCACACAAAGAGGTGATAGGTTCCCTCTCGGAACCATGAGGCTTCTTGAGAGAAGCTCCGGTTTATAAGAAGCTTATACCAAAACTTGTCCCAAATTGGAAAAGGTTTTTACCACATCATGTTGGTGCCATGTCATGACATCATGCCAAGTTTCATGATTTTCAGGCGAGTTTTGGATTTACAGGATTTTTAAAACCAAGTTTCTCAATGTTTCCGACCGAGCCACGACGCCCGGATGTTTGAAAATCATTCCCATTTCTTGCATGGGACCTAAACATTAACCCAACAACACATATATGATTTTTCAACCCATTTTGGTGCACTGGAGCAAGTGTCTGTAGTTCAAATTTGAATTGTGCACATTAAATGCCTAGAAAACTCAATTAATGTATAAAAAAGTCCTAACGAACCCGGAATATTCCAAATTTTGGCACGACACTAGTATTGGTCTATGTTGCCTCTGTAAAAAAAACAAAGCGGGAAGAGGCACCGTATGTCATTTCGCACACAGAGGTGACACGTTCAGAACCATGAGGCTTGTTGAGAGAAGCTCTGGTTTGTAAGAAGCTTATAGTGAAACTTGTCCCAAATCGCAC
Organism: Thinopyrum elongatum; assembly: GCA_011799875.1. Classification (NCBI taxonomy): domain Eukaryota; kingdom Viridiplantae; phylum Streptophyta; class Magnoliopsida; order Poales; family Poaceae; genus Thinopyrum; species Thinopyrum elongatum. The sequence goes on along the minus strand of CM022297.1, from coordinate 131,393,197 downwards.
AAGGTTTTTACCACAGCATGTTGGTGCCATGTCATGACACCATTCCAAGTTTCATGATTTCCAGGCGAGTTTTGGATTTGCAGGAATTTTAAAACAAAGTTTCTCAATGTTTTTGGCTGAGCCACGATGCCCAGATGTTTGAAAATCATTCCCATTTCTTGCATGGGACCTAAACATTAATCCAAGGACACATATATGATTTTTCAACCCATTTTGGCGAACTGGAGCATGTGCGTGTAGTTCAAATTTGAATTATGCACATTAAATGCCTAGAAACTCAATTAATGTATAAAAAAGGCCAAACGATTCCTGAATAATTCCAAAATTTAACATGACACTCCTATAGTTTCATATTCACTGCAGATAAATGTTCTAGCAATTCAAACACCGTCCTTTCCCGCCGTAAACCCCATTTTGTCTTTTAAATTAGAATAAAAAAAATCAAGTACACCACAAATAGTTTATTAGCTAGAATCATGTGCGATGCAGTATAAAATATCTTGGGACACCCTCATGTATGGCTTACGCCAGAAGCTTCGTCGGCTACACTCCACCGCCCGTGCTTCAACCACACTTGCGCGCCAGTTTTTCGCTGCACCGAGCGAAAAAAATTCAGCAAGCGCGGAAATATCTAGCTCCCCGCCCCCTCCCCTGACCAAAAGCCACATTTCCACTGTTTCCTCCTTCCTCTCCAAGTTAAAACCTTCACTGCTTGCTTGCTGCGCCGCCTCGTCGTTGACAACGCTCCTTCCTGCTGCGTGGCCTCATCGATATAGTCAGGTAATCCACACCCCACCCCCATCATCCTCCTCCTCCATCCCACATGCCCCGACCACCGGCGTGACACCTTCCACCCAAATCAGTGCCCCATCCTCCAAATAAGCACCACCCATAGCCATTTTGCAAGCAGTATAGCCAGGAGCTGAAGGAGCATTTGGCAGCGGAGAAGCAAATCGCGGACGCACGTGCAGATGAGGTCACGATGGCTGCCATGCGTGCTGACCACCAGATCTTGGAGGAGCACCTCGCCATCGAGGCCACCATCGACGCCTCGCGCATGGACGCCGCCATGCGGTTGGCTGATTTAAACAACAGTTTGTGGTGTTTTCTCGAGGCCACCGTCGATGCCTTCTAGTGAATTGTCCTCTGTAATGTTAATATGCAATCTAATCTTCTTAAATGTGATGTTCAATTAACAGTTTGGTTCAACAATTGCTATATTTCCTAGTAGTTCTTAAGCATGCTTCGTTTGGTTAACTGTCTAATCTTCTAGCATATGTTCTATTTTGCGTGGTGCTTAGTTAACTGTTTGGTTCATTTGTTGTGGTGTCCAGTTAACTATTTGGTTTAATTCTGCAACGTGATGTGCATTTGTTGTGGGTACAATTTTGTATTGTTATTCATGTAAGAAATAAATTGAACTTGGTTGTACTAAATACATGAGAAACATATACAATTGCTATACTTCCAAGTTGTTTAGCAAGCTTGGTTTGGTTAACTGGCTTTTCCATGCAGCTCGAACTAATCTGTTGGATCTGCAGTTTGTTTATTTTTCATTAACATATTCTACTAATAGTATGCCAACTCTCACTTAACCTGATCAATATCTGCCTTATATGCGTTGCAGAAAAACAAAGGGAGGCACTGAGGTTTACAATCGACGTTTGCACATGCATGGTCCTTTGGCTAATATCACATTATATTGCAAATTGCAGGAACCATTCTAATATTTAGGTTTTTAATAATTTGTACTTGCACATGTAGGTCCTGCTGTCAGGGGTTTAGACTGTTGGGAAACGTAGTAGAAAAAAAACAAATTCGCCCTACGATCACCCAGGAACAATATGAAGATGCATAACGAGTTGAGATCAACGATCGTTACCGACTCCAGGAGTGCAGAAGAAGTAGACGAGTCAGTGTAGATTGTACTTGGAGTCCCTCAAACATCGATGATGATCCTGCGAACCCATGATCGATCCCTCAAATGGAAGACCGAAAGCACTGCCTCTCTACTTGGTTGCAAGCGTACGGTCTTCATGATCCGACAGCGCTTCGCCATCCAGAGCTAATCGTTGCCGGAGAATTAGAGGGAGGAGTTTAGAACCACAAGGGGCTTCTAATTATGAGGATTAGAGGTGGCTAGGGCTCGCTCTAACTAGTCAACTAGGACCAACTAGAATGTGCACTAGATCAACTAGAGTAGGCTCCAAAACTTGTGTCTCCATAGGGTGGAAATCCTCTAGTATATATAGGTTAGAGGGGAGGGAGAGGGCAGCCACCAAGGGGGAAGGAGTCCCCTTGGTGCGCCAGCCTTTGGGGGGAGTCCTACTCCCTCCCCAAGTAGGATTCGCCCCCCCCCCCAGGAAAGGGTGGGAGACACTTCCACTTGGGCCCTTGTGGCCCAAGTTGCCTTCCACCTCTTGGCCTTTTTAGGCCCGTTGATATTTTAATTAACTATAAAATGTTCTAAATATTTATAGACCATTATATGTATATATAATTTAACATCCCCAGAAACATTTTCCATATAATTAATCGGTAATACCTGGTATTACCCGATATTCACCGAAACCCTTTCGATGACCCTGAAACGCTTCCAAAATCTCTTGAAACTATTCCAGATATTAATGAAACAATTCCACAAATATATTCTCATCATTCCCATCCTACTAACACTCAGCAGATCGTGATTCCCTTAAGCTTGTGACCCCGTAGGTTCGGTAAATCATAGACATGAACGAAACCCCTTCGTTCAATGACCTATAGCGGAACCGTGGACATCCATATCGGTCCCAATGATTACACGAATGATATTCGAGTGAACATTTCGTTATCATGTGATGTTCCCTTTGCTTCATGATACTTTACAAAACCCGGTGTGCATTAGTATCCTCCAGAGTCATCACCATGCTCACTATACTATTGCTCTTCTTACCGGTATTGTTCTTCTTTCTCGTTAACATGTTCCGGCATCCCCGTGACGTAGTCGCCAGTGTCTGGCCAAATGATGATGGATGCCATCACACCGAGAGGGCCCTAAGAATGTATCTCCATCGTTATAGGAGTAAATCCCACTCTCGAGCTATCCGGTCACTTGTCAAACTTTCCGTTGGGCCTGAAAGTTGTCGTTATGATCACCTTGTTACAGATGACATTTGAGCAATCCCAAAGCCCACCGTCCGGTAGGAAGTGACTGAGACACTCTCATGGTCTGAGGAACTAAAATATATGCTAACACTCCGTGTTATAACAGATGATTTCAGACAATATGATCACATAGTATAACAGACAAGTATTGGGTCAATTCAATATGAGCGTTCTTCTAACGTCATACCCTCAATGTTATTTTAGGATTATCATTACACTTAACGATATCCTAAGATTTAGAAAATGTGATCACCAAAAACACTTGATCCGGTCTTAGAGGCGAAACCGGGAACCTATTGTTTATTGTTTATTGTTTCACACGTGCATATGAGTTTTCCACTGAATCGCATATTCCAGGATCATAGCAGTTATAGCATGAAATGTAAACCCTTAATTATGAATAATGGAAATATAATAATACAATATTATTGCCTCTAGGGCATATTTCCAATAGTCTCCCACTTGCACTAGAGTCAATAATCTAGTTATCACTTTTAAGTCTTACACCAATAGCAATCTGGTGTCAGTCCATGCTTTGCTTGTGGTATAGACCTCCTCCTATCAAATCTAACAACTTCAGATCTATGTGTATCATTTGCATTTCTATGCATCTATCATGCTTTCACAAGAATTCATAATTTGTGTGAAACCGGCTTCGTATACATTTTGAATCACTGGTAGAACCTTTGATTCCTTAGACTGAGTTATGGAACCACTATTAATAATAGTATTCCAATGATACAATCATCTAGAAATCATACCAAGCTCATAAATGAACTTTTGATTCATCACCCTTCATTTTTGCTTCTAAAGCAATAATATAATTAGCCTTCTATTATAGAATTCACCACAGTAACTTTCTTGGACCAATTCCAACTTACTATGCCACCATAAATCACTTTTAGTTTGAAATCAAAAAATCACTTGGAGCACAGATGAAGATTTTATCGATGTACTACTTACAACGAGCCTTCACTGATGTAACTCCTTACAACAATCTCTTCATTTTCTCCGTGTGTGAGAAACATGTCGTCAATCCTTAACGACATTTTCATTGTTGTCCTATGATCAAAAATTTGACCATACTAGTAACTTTTACTTACAAATAACTTGGAGTACTGGAAATATCTGGTTGCTTACATACCATGGAATACAGGTGTTGTTGAAATCATATTTCGCTCATCAGTATTTCAGGATACCGACTCCTTCCATGTGACATTGTCAAGAAACTCTTCTTGACATTTTTCATACTAAACTACTTTAGTATTCTGTCAATATATATTTTGGCTAAGTCCGATTAGACACTATTATGTCCATAGATCATTATGTCTAATACCAAGATTATCCATTGCCTAAGTATTTTACTAAAAAAACTAGTTTCAATAAAGTCTTAATCCGTGTCAAGAAATTTACATAACTTCCAATCAACAATATGCATGAACATATAGTGTTTAGAAATATTATCATGCTCCCACTTACTTTCTTGTAAATACAAGCATCTTTGCTTTACTTGATGAAATCAATTTATTTGACCATTTCATCAGTATGAAAATTCCAACTCCACTATGCTTGCTTCATATCATTATAGGATCACTTGAAGTTTGCATACTTACTAGCATCCTCTGGCTCGACAAAATTACCTTGAATCATATCAAATATACAACCTTGGTTCTATTTCCATCTCATGGGAATCATTTTGACATCCATTTGTTTTATCTCATAATTGAAATATCTAATAATTGCTAGTTTAACCCGAACTAACTTTAAGTATTGCTACGATGAGACAATCTCGTCATAGTCAATTCTTTGATCTTGTCATAAACTATTTGTAACAAGTCAAGCATTATAAAACATTTTTATCTTTGTCAGTTTATGGATGCATTACTATTCTTTAGACTCTAAACCTTTCGAAGGGTTCATCAAGTTCTAAGCTTGAATTATGTGAATGGATACTATCTCGGATTATGTTGGCATATAGCAAATTTCCGGAGTCAGGGCCCATGAACGCTTCTTAGTGAATATAGGTTCATTGTTTGCCCAACAATATTTCGTCTGCATACCACAAAGGTCTGCATGAATTTTCCCAACCTATATAGTTCAGCTGCAAATTCGGTCGTAGTCTCTATATCTCATCTAGAGGCTTTCGTATTAGTCACCGTAAGAAATTCTAGAATTACTTCCAGTGTTTCTTTTCTTTGAGCTGATTATGAAGATTCTGCAATCTTGTCGAGTTGCACTGTCCTCCCACTCACTCTTTTGTAGAAAACATTTTCTTCAAAACTTCCACACTCTGTGGCAAAACACTTCGCCTCGGCGTAGTGATAGAGGAATACCCAACTATTTGGGATAATCTACAAAGTAGCACTTATTTCAATAAATTTGATGGCGCTCCTTTTTCAGTGTAAAAGCTACAGTCTCTAAAGCATCACTTTGAAAGTATATTGGCAAAATAATTAATGTCATCTTTGATCTCACCATGTCATACATAGCTTGATTGCATCTACTTGAAACACTCTAGTCTTAGTAGTGTTCTGGGAGTTGCAAGCTATAAAATACCTTTTGTAGCTCATCAGACATTCGCTAAACTTGTAACTCAAATATTCCTTTCTATAATCTAATTGAAGAAACATAATTTTCTGGTTACAATAAATTCTATTTCATTCTGAAAACCTTCTGAAATATTTCAAAAGATCTAGTTTTATGTCTCAATAAGTAAATATAAATATCTACTTGAGTCATCCTTGAAGATAGATAAATCCACTGCTTGCAACAACACTTATTGGATTACACACATCGATATGCATGTTGCCAATTATTTTGTTGCTCATTCTCTATGGCCTGTGAACTGTATTTTAGTTTACTTCACTAATTGGACGAAACTTGCAAGTTTCAGATGATTCTTAATCAGATGACTTCAAAATTCATCACTATGAAATTTCTCCATGCTAGTTTCTCCAATGTGACTAAATGCAGTGCCACACATATGTGGTATTCCTTTAGTCTTGCGACATTTAGCGTCAGTGTTATGGATGTTCAATTTTATTATCAATATTCATAACATACATCTTATTCACAATAGGAGTATGCCCTTTTGTTCATAACATCGAACAACTATTGTTCTGTCATGGACAACCTCCTTCATAACATCAAACAACTATTGTTCTGTCATGAACAACCTCCTTGCAACTTCTATGCAATGGGCTAGAGCGTACAAAAAATCTAAAATGAATTATGATAATAAATATAGAGGAAATACACTAATAGAAATATTGTAACCATGTACAATCCATCAAAATATATTAACCTCATTATTTGTTGGTCATTTAGGCCATTCGAAGTTTCTTGCAACGATTTGCAATAATATGCAATCAAGTCGATATCCTTGTGATTAACCTTTTAACCACAATACCAAAGAATCAGTGATTAACAAATTGATCATATTTCCCAACAACTATGCTTTACTTGACCAACCACCTCTACATCTTATAACTTGTATGACATTCATACCTGAGCTGGACATTCCAGTCTTCTTTTCTTTCTGCCTTTTACTTCTTATAGTTTTACTTCAATATTTCTCTTACTCTCAGAAGAAATAACAACTTTAAGAGTGGCGTGAGCCCTGAACTTCCCTAGGCGTGTAAGTCTCATTACATCATTTGGTTTTGTTCTTTCTCTACAAGTTTTCACCGTCAACACATGACTGGCTTTCTTTCGGATCTTACGCATTTCAGTCCTAAACATAGTTGAACACTTCACTAGAATTGGCAAACAAAACACTTCTTTAGATATCGCATATCTTTTTAGCCTTTGTTTGTTTCTGAAAATAATTTTCAGTTTCAAGAATATCACATAACTATCTGAAACATTATGAAGTTCGGGTTTCTCGGAAGCAAGCGGCCGTAATGCAATTCTAGCTTTTGGACGTCTCGTCATCCACAGCATCAACAAGAGAGTATTGTAAACATGCAGTAGGACAAAATCCTTCTTAGCACTCTTAGAGGATGATCCTCTCAAACATAAAGTTTAAACCATATAAATAACAGTCAATCAATTTCAACAACAAAAGTGGAACTGTGAGCCATAATTCTACAACTATAATGCAAACTACACATAGACATTGTTCATAATTAATTTGCACTAGTTATTAAACTTAATTAATACATCATTGTTCTCCCACTCAAACCAATATCTCTCATAATTGATGGTGAGTGATTCAGGATCCAAATCTAATTCTCAGCCATTGATGTGGACATCACTGATGACGAGAATTTTGACCGGTAGGCAAACTTTTGGCGATCATATCTCCATATGACTCGTGTTCATCTTTCGATGCTTTATGCTCCGAGCTCATAACGATTCTGCTAGAACTTCTAGACAACTGAGTGCTATCTGCATACATGGTCTGACCATCTCCGTCTTACACCTCACATCTCGTTTGTACTCATGTGGACATGACACACTCCGGAATGCTACGTGTTATATACGGTTGCAACACTGTGAATAGCACCTTTTAACATGATATTTACTGTGAGAGATCACCCTAATAATTGACAACTATGCAATCAAAGGGTGCAAACAACAAAGGCATAAACACCTCAGGCAATTCATAATAGCATGATATGGTATAGCCCTGGGCACAAGGAGTTCTCAGTGATCGTCTTCAATTTCCAGTTGAAGCGACGTGACGGCCAATATTTCGTTGTCGTGGCAACGGTTTCAAAAACATTGCCATGGCGGCAATCTTAGAAAATGTTGCCGTGGTGACCATTTCAGAAAGCGTTGTTGTGACACCAGAAATATGAAATTTCATCGTGGCACGAAATTATAGCTCCTCGTCCCGCGCCTTGTACACCTTCTCCTTGTCGGGGTCCTCCATGTATGTCTTGCCACCATCACCTATAACCCATCTCTATGATATTTACATTAAGGTGGCAATATCATGGCTCCAGCCTGTTGGAAATATGCCCTAGAGGCAATAATAAAGTGGTTATTATTCTATTTCCTTAATCATGACAATGGTTTATTATTCATGCTATAATTGTATTGATCGGAAACTTAAATACATGTGTGAATACATAAACAAATACCAAGTCCCTAGTAAGCCTCTACTGGACTAGCTCATTGGTCAAAAGATGGTTAAGGTTTCCTGACCATAGACATGAGTTGTCGTTTGATGACGGGATCACGTCATTAGGAGAATGATGTGATGGATAAGACCCATCTGTTAGCATAAGCATATGATCATTCAATTTATTGCTACTGCTTTCTTAATGTCAAATACATGTTCCTTCGACCATGAGGTCATGCAACTCCCAGATACCGGAGGAATACCATGTGTGCTATCAAACATCACTTCATAACTGGGTGATCATAAAGGTGCTCTACAGGTATCTCCGAAGGTGTCTATTGAGTTGGCATGGATTGAGACTGGGATTTGTCACTCCGTATGACAGAGAGGTATCTTTGGGCCCTCTCGGTAATATAGCATCACAAGAAGCTTGCAAGCAAAGTGACTAAGGAGTTAGTTACAAGATGATGTATTATGGAACGAGTAAACAGACTTGCCGGTAACAAGATTGAACTAGGTATGGAGATACCGACGATCGAATCTCGGGCAAGTAACATACCGACGGACAAAGAGAACTACGTATGTTGTCATAAAGGTTCGACCGATAAAGATCTTCGTAGAATATGTAGGAACCAATATGGGCATCCAGGTCCTGCTATTGGTTATTGACCGGAGAAGCGTCTCGGTCATGTCTACATCATTCTCGAACCCGTAGGGTCCGCACACTTAACGTTCGTTGATGATATAGTATTACATGAGTTAAGTATGTTGGTGACTGAATGTTGTTCGGAGTCCCGGATGAGATCACAGAGATGACGAGGAGCTCCGGAAGGGTTTCGGATGTTTCCAAAAATGTTCTGGTGCGAGGACACTTTGGTTGGGCTAAGGGGTAAGGCCCACCGGGCTTTAGGTCGGTGCAAAAGGAAGTTTTGTGGAGGTCAGGAACCAAATGCCAGGGACCCTGGTTTCTGGGCTAGACACCGAGGACCGTGGCATCTGGTGCTGGAATCCAAGAAGGACTCTTCCTTGTGTTCCAAACCGACTTTGGGGAGGCCCTCTCTCCAAGGAACGACCCCAGGGCTCAACATATAAATAGAGGGGCAGGGCTAGCCCCTAGAACAAACCACGATTCACCAAGCCGTGTGCCGGCGCCCCCTCTCCCTCTAGTTCATCCTCTGCTCTAAATCCGTTGCGCTTGGTGAAGCCCTGCGGAAATAGTTTCACCACCACCGTCGCCATGCCGTCGTGCTACCAGAACTCATCTACTACTTTGCCTCTCTTGCTAGATCAAGAAGGCGAGGACGTCATCGAGCTGAATGTGTGCTGAACACGGAGGTGTCGTACGTTCGGTGCTTGATCGGAACGGATCGTGAAAGTGTACAACTACATTAACCACGTTGATAAACGCTTCTGCTTAGCCATCTACAAGGGTATGTAGATGCTCTACCCCTCTCATAGCTATGCATCTCCATGGATAGATCTTGCATGTGCGTAGAATTTTTTTTGTTTTCCATGCAACGTTCCCCAACAGTGGCATCATGAGCCATGTCTATGCGTAGATGATATGCACGAGTAGAACACAAAGGATTTGTGGGCAGTGATGTTCATATTGCTTACCACCAATGTCTTATTTTTGATTCGGCGGTATTGTGGGATGAAGCGGCTTGGACCAACCTTACATGTCCACGTACATGAGACCGGTTCCACCGACTAACATGCAACTTGTTTTGCATAAAGGTGGCTGGCGGGTGTCAGTTTCTCCCACTTTAGTTGAATCTAATTTGACTACGGTGGTCCTTGCAGAAGGTTAAATGGCAACTTGATAATCAACATTGTGGTTTTGCGTAGGTAAGAACAGTTCTTGCTAGTTGCCCGTAGCAGCCACGTAAAACTTCCAACAACAAAGTAGAGGACGTCTAACTTGTTTTTGCAGGGCATGTTGTGATGTGATATTGTCAAGATGTGACATGATCATGTTTTGTAATAAGTTCACGACTTGCATGTCGATGAGTACGACAACTGGCAGGAGCCTTAGGGTTGTCTTTAATTATTGTATGACCTACGTGTCAATCACTAAGCGCCATGTAATTGCTTTACTTTATCGCTATACGTTAGCAATAGTTTTAGAATCAATAGTTGGCAAGACGACCCCGACGCAACGATGGAGATCAAGGTGTCGCACCAGTGATGATGGAGATCATGCCGTTGCTTTGGAGATGGAGATCAAAAGCACAAGATGATGATGGCCATATCATGTCACATATTTTGATTGCATGTGATGTTTATCCTTTATGCATCTTATTTTGCTTAGAACAACGGTAGCATTATAAGATGATCCCTTCACTTAATTTCAAGATAAAAGTGTTCTCGCTGAGTATGCACCGTTGCTAAAGTTTGTCGTTTCGAAGCACCTCGTGATGATCGGGTGTGATAGATTCTACGTTCACATATAGCGGGTGTAAGCCGGTTTTGCACATGCAGAATACTTGGGTTAAACTTGATGAGCCTAGCATGTACAGACATGGTCTCAGAACACTGGAGACCGAAAGGTCGAACATGAGTCATATAGTAGATATGATCAACATGGAGATGTTCACCATTGAAGACTACCCCATCTCACGTGATGATCGGATATGGGTTGGTTGATTTGGATCATGTATCACTTAAACAACTTGAGGGATGTTGATTTAAGTGGGAGTTCATTAGTAATTTTATTATTTGAACTAAAATTTTCATGAACTTAGTCCTAATAGTATTTGTAAATCTATGTTGTAGATCAATGGCCCGTGCTACCGTTCCCTTGAATTTTAAGGCGTTCCTAGAGAAAGATAAATTGAAAGATGATGGTAGCAACTACACGGACTGGGTCCGTAACTTGAGGATTATCCTCATTGCTGCACAGAAGAATTATGTCCTTGATGCACCACTAGGTGACAGACCTGCTGCAGGAGCTGATGCAGACGTTGTGAACGTCTGGCAGGCTCGATCTGATGACTACTCAATAGTTCGGTGTTCCATGCTTTACGGCTTGGAAGCGGGACTTCAAAAGCATTTTGAACGCCACGGAGCATATGAGATGTTCCAAGAGCTGAAGTTGATATTTCAAGCTAATGCCTGGGTTGAGAGATACGAAGTCTCCAACAAGTTCTATAGCTGCAAGATGGAGGAGAACAGTTCTGTCAGTGAACACATACTCAAAATGTCTGGGTACCACAACCACTTGACACAGCTGGGAGTTGATCTTCCAATTGAGAGTGTTATTGATAGAGTTCTTCAGTCACTGCCACCAAGCTACAAAGGCTTCGTGATGAACTATAATATGCAAGGGATGACGAAAACAATTCCCGAGCTCTTCGCGATGCTGAAATCGGCGGAGGTAGAAATCAAGAAAGAGCATCAAGTATTGATGGTTAACAAGACCACCAGTTTTAAGAAAAAGGGCAAGGGAAAGAAAGGGAACTTCAAGAAGAATGGCAAGCAAGTTTCCGCTCCCGTGAAGAAGCTCAAAGCTGGACCCAAGCCTGAAACTGAGTGCTTCTACTGCAAGGGAAATGGTCACTGGAAGTGGAACTGCCCCAAGTATTTGGCAGATAAGAAGGATGGCAAAGTGAACAAAGGTATATTTGATATATATGTTATTGATGTGTTCCTTACTAATGCTCATAGTAGCGCCTGGGTATTTGATATTGGTTCGGTTGCTCATATTTGTAACTCGAAACAGGAGCTGCGAAATAAACGAAGATTGGCTAAGGACGAGGTGACGATGTGCGTCGGAAATGGTTCCAAGGTTGATGTGATCGCCGTCGGCACGCTACCTCTACATCTACCTTCGGGATTAGTTTTAGACTTAAATAATTGTTATTTGGTGCCAGCGTTGAGCATGAACATTATATCTGGATCTTGTTTATTGTGAGACGGTTATTCATTTAAGTCAGAGAATAATGGTTGTTCTATTTATATGAGGAACATCTTTTATGGTCATGCACCCTTAGTGAATGGTCTATTCTTGTTGAATCTCGAACGTAGTGATACACATATTCATAATATTGATGCCAAAAGATGCAAAGTTGATAATGATAGTGCAACATACTTGTGGCACTGCCATTTAGGTCATATTGGTGAAAAGCGCATGAAGAAACTCCATGCGGATGGACTTTTGGAATCACTTGATTATGAATCATTTGATACTTGCAAACCATGCCTCATGGGTAAGATGACTAAAACTCCGTTCTCCAGAACAATGGAGCGAGCTAATGACTTATTGGAAATAATACATACCGATGTATGCGGTCTGATGAGTGTTGAAGCATGCGGCGGGTATCGTTAATTTCAGAATGAAGTGGAGAATCATCGTAACAAGAAAATAAAGTTTCTACGATCTGATCGCGGAGGTGAATATTTGAGTTGCGAGTTTGGCCTTCATTTAAGACAATGTGGAATTGTTTCACAAATCACGCCACCTGGAACACCCTAGCATAATGGTGTGTCCGAACGTCATAACCGTAATTTATTAGATATGGTGCATTCTATGATGTCTCTTACCAATTTGCCTTTATCATTTTGGGGTTATGCATTAGAGACAGCCGCATTCACGTTAAATAGGGCACCGTCTAAATCCGTTGAGACCACACTGTATGAACTATGGTTTGACACGAAACCTAAGCTGACGTTTCTTAAAGTTTGGGGATGCGACGCTTATGTCAAAAGTCTTTAGCCAGATAAGCTCGAACCCAAAGCGGAGAAGTGCGTCTTCATAGGATACCCTAAAGAAACTATTGGGTATATGATACGTCTCCAACGTATCTATAATTTTTTATTATGCCATGTTGTTATATTATCATTCTTGGATGTTTTAAAATCATTTTATAGCAACTTTATATTATTTTTTGGGACTAACCTATTGATATAGTGCCTTGTGCCAGTTGCTGTTTTTTGCTTGTTTTTTACTTCGCAGAATATCAGTACCAAACGAAGTCCAAATGCCACAAAACTTTTTGGAGATTATTTTTGGACCAGAAGACACCTTGGGGGCCAAGAAAGCACCAGAGGGGAGGCCCGTGGGCGGAACAACCCACCAGGGCGCGCCCAGGGGGGTTGTGGTCCCCACGGAGACCCCCTGCACCGCCTCTTTGCCCTATAAATTCCCAAATAATCCAGAAACCGTAGGAGAGACATCGAAACACAATTCCAGCCGCCGCAAGTTCCAGAACCACGGGATCCAATCTACACCATCACGGAGGGGTTCATCATCCTCATTGGTGCCTCTCCGATGATGCGTGAGTAGTCCACCATAGACCTACGGGTCCGTAGGAAGTAGCTAGATGGCTTTCTCTCTCTCTCTCTTTTGATTCTCAATACAATGGTCTCTTGGAAATCTATTTGATGTAATGACTTTTTGCGGTGTGTTTGTTGGGATTCGATGAAGTTTGAGTTTATGATCAGATCTATATCCATGAAAGTTATTTGAGTTTTCTTTGATCTCTTATATTCATGATTACTTATAGCCTCGTATTTCTTCTTCGAATCTTTGGTTTAGTTAGGCTGACTAGATCGATTTTTCTTGCCATGGGAAGAGGTGCTTTGTGATGGGTTTGATCTTGCGGTGTTCTTTCCCAGTGACAGAAGGGGCAGCAAGGCACGCATGTATCGTTGCTATTAAGGATAACAAGATGGGGTCTATTCCTACATGAATAGATCTTGTCTACATCATGTCACCGTTCTTATTGCATTACTCCTTTTCTCCATGAAATTAATACAATAGATGCATGCTGGATAGAGGTCGAGGTGTGGAGTAATAGTAGTAGATGCAGAATTGTTTGGGTCTACTAATCTTGGACGTGATACCTATATAATGATCATTGCCTAGATATCGTCATAATTATTTGATATTCTATCAATTGCCCAACAGTAATTTGTTTACCCACCGTATGCTATTTTCTCGAGAGAAGCCACTAGTGAAATCTACGGCCCCCGGGTCTATCTTTTATCATATTGCTTTCCGATCTATTTTTATTCACTTTTATTTTCAGATCTATTATTCCAAAAACCCAAAAATACCTTCCTGCACTTTTTCTTTATTTATTTTATTTTGTGTTATTGCGCGATCTATTTATCCAAAATCATACAAACCAATCTATCTTTTGCCCGAGGAGGGATTGACAACCCCTCTTACGCGTCGGGTTGCAAGTATTTGTTCTTTGTGTGCAGGTACCGTTTACATAGCTTGGCCTGGCCTCCTACTGGATTGATACCTTGGTTTCATAACTGAGGGAAATACCTACCGTAGCTGTACTGCATCATTCCTTCCTCTTTGGGGAAATAACGACGCAGTTTCAAGTGACATCGGTATACCTTCTACCACAGATCCGAAGGCAAGATCATTATTGCTAAGAATGGGTCATTTCTAGAGAAGGAGTTTCTCTCGAAAGAAGTGAGTGGGAGGAAAGTAGAACTTGATGAGGTAGTTGTACCTTCTCTCGAATTGGAAAGTAGCACATCAGAGAAAACCATTCTCGTGATGCCTACGCCAACAAGAGAGGAAGCAAATGATGATCATGAAGCTTCAGATCAAGTTACTACTGAACTCCGTAGGTCGACCAGAACATGTACCGCACCAGAGTGGTACGGTAATCCTGTCATGGAAGTCATGTTGTTAGACAAGGGCAAACCTACGAACTATGAAGAAGCTATGATGAGCCCAGATTCCGACAAATGGCTTAAGGCCATGAAATCTGAGATAGGATCCATGTATGAGAACAAAGTGTGGACTTTGGTGGACTTGCCCGATGATCAGCAAGCCATTGAGAATAAATGGATCTTCAAGAGGAAGACGGATGCTGATGGTAATATCACTGTCTACAAAGCTCGACTTGTCGCAAAAGGTTTTTGACAAGTTCAAGGGGTTGACTACGATGAGACTTTCTCACCCGTCGTGATACTTAAGTCTGTCAGAATCATGTTAGCAATTGCCGCATTTTATGATTATGAAATCTGGCAAATGGATGTCAAAACTACATTCCTTAACGGGTTTCTTAAAGAAGAGTTGTATACGATGCAACCAGAAGGTTTTGTCGATCCTAAGGGTGCTAACAAAGTGTGTAAGCTCCAGTGATCCATCTATGGACTGGTGCAAGCATCTCG
Organism: Thinopyrum elongatum; assembly: GCA_011799875.1. Taxonomy (NCBI): domain Eukaryota; kingdom Viridiplantae; phylum Streptophyta; class Magnoliopsida; order Poales; family Poaceae; genus Thinopyrum; species Thinopyrum elongatum. The sequence continues at coordinate 131,377,842 of CM022297.1, read as the reverse complement.
GAGTTGGAATATATGCTTTGATGAGGTGATCAAAGCATTTGGTTTTATACAGACTTACGGTGAAGCATGTATTTACAAGAAAGTGAGTGGGAGCTCTGTAGCATTTCTGCTATTATATGTAGATGACATATTGTTGATTGGAAATGATATAGAATTTCTGGATAGCATAAAAGGATATTTGAATAAGAATTTTTCAATGAAAGACCTCGGTGAAGCTGCTTACATATTGGGCATCAAGATCTATAGGGATAGATCGAGACGCTTAATAGGACTTTCACAAAGCACATACCTTGACAAAGTTCTGAAGAAGTTCAAAATGGACCAGTCAAAGAAAGGGTTCTTGCCTGTGTTGCAAGGTGTGAAATTGAGTAAGACTCAAAGTCCGACCACGGTAGAAGATAGAGAGAGAATGAAAGTCATTCCCTATGCCTCAGCCATAGGTTCTATAATGTATGCCATGTTGTGTACCAGACCTGGTGTGTGCCTTGCCATAAGTTTGGCGGGGAGGTACCAAAGTAATCCAGGAGTGGATCACTGGACAGTGGTCAAGAATATCCTGAAGTACCTGAAAAGGACCAAGGATATGTTTCTTGTTTATAGAGGTGACGAAGAGCTAGTCGTAAAGGGTTGAGTCGATGATAGCTTCGACACAGATCCTTATGACTCTAAGTCGCAAACCGGATACGTATTTATATTGAATGGTGGAGCTGTCAGTTGGTGCAGTTCTAAGCAGAGCGTCGTGGCGGGATCTACATGTGAAGCGGAGTACATAGCTGCTTCGGAAGCAGCGCATGAAGGAGTCTAGATGAAGGAGTTCATATCAGATCTGGGTGTAATACCCAGTGCATCGGGTCCAATGACAATCTTTTGTGACAACACTGGAGCAATTGCCATAGCCAAGGAGCCCAGGTTTCACTAGAGAACCAAACACGGCAAGCGACGCTTCAACTCCATTCGTGATTATGTCAAGGATGGAGATATAGAAATTTGTAAAGTACATACGGATCTGAATGTGGCAGACCCGTTGACTAAACCTCTTCCACGGGCAAAACATGATCAGCACCAAGACTCCATGTGTGTTAGATTCATTACTATGTAATCTAGATTATTGACTCTAGTGCAAGTGGGAGACTGTTGGAAATATGCCCTAGAGGCAATAATAAAGAGTTTATTATTATATTTCCTTAATCATGATAATGGTTTATTATTCATGCTATAATTGTATTGATCGGAAACTTAAATACATGTGTGAATACATAAACAAATACCAAGTCCCTAGTAAGCCTCTACTAGACTAGCTCGTTGATCAAAAGATGGTTAAGGTTTCCTGACCATAGACATGAGTTGTCGTTTGATAACGGGATAACGTCATTAGGACAATGATGTGATGGACAAGACCCATCCGTTAGCATAAGCATATGATCGCTTAATTTATTGTTACTACTTTCTTAATGTCAAATACATGTTCCTTCGACCATGAGATCATGCAACTCCCGGATACTGGAAGAATACCTTGTGTGCTATCAAACATCATGTTGTAGGGTGAAACCCTAAGAGGGGTATTTTCACACTTGGAGGGGGGAAGGGAGATGAACACCAAGAACACAAAGAGGAAATCACTCCAACAAAACCCAATTACACATCCACTAGAATAGCAAGCACATAGATCCACAAGAATACATGAACAATCAAGGGAAACAAGTACTAGGTAAAGGTTCTTCCCACTCCTATGGAGGTGAGGTCTTGATGAGAGCCTTCTCCAAGATTGAGGTCTTGAAATCCACAAGTGGATCCTCTCCTAAGAGGCCTTGATATCCAATGGAGTGGTAGAAGGAGCAAAGCTCTCAAATATCTCACATATATCTTTGCTAAGTCTAAACATAACCCTAGGTACAGAATATATAGGCTTGGGGCAAAGTGGATGAAGTGGAGGCTCAAAACCCGAACTCAGCCGGCCATCCTGTAGGGCCCGTGCGCACGGGGTAAGTTGGGCTCCGCACGGGGTGCTACAGTCATAGCTCCCTGTGTAGCCCGTGGACACGGGGTCTCAGGGGCCCGTGCGCACGGGGTCGCCTGGGACTTCCTATCCTGCTCCTTTAGGACTCCTTCTTCTTCCTCAAAGTCTTGGGGTGCTTCTCCTACTCCTTGGTGAAGCTCCTTAGCTGCTTGGGGGTGTTCCTCTTCGTACCTAATGATACATGGTGCATTTTGGTGAGGTAGCCTCCAAGTTCCATCTGTGTCCATATGCATGTCAAGTAGGAAGGAGTTCACCTCGGTTTCCATTGCGCGTGCTCGAGCTCTTGTCATAGGCCCATGTGGTGCTTGATGCGTTGGTGTAGAGTCCATGGGGATGATGGAAGGATGCTCCGCATCATCCCCTCCCCCCCCCCTTGGGAGAGATCCATCCATGGATCATGATCTTCATCACCATGGTATTTGGCTAAGTCCTTGACGTTGAAGATGTCGCTTACGTTGTACTTGTCGCATGGGATGTCAATCTTGTAAGCGTTGTCATTGTAACGTGCTAGCACCTTGAAGGGTCCATCGGCTCGTGGTAGTAGCTTGGACTTGCATTCATTGGGGAAGTGGTCCTTGCGAAGATGAAGCCATACGAGATCTCCTGGTTGGAACACCATTGGTGTCTTGTTGATGTTGAGCTTGGTGGTGATGCGATGTACTTGACACTTGATCATTGCCCTTGTATCTTCATGCATCTTCTTGAGAAAGCTTGTCCTTGCACTTGCATCCATGTTTGCGCGTTCTTGGAGCGGAAGAGGTAGAATGTCCAATGGGGATAATGGGTTCAAGCCATAGACAACCTCGAAGGGGGACTTGCCGGTAGTAGAGTGTAGAGCTCAATTGTAGGCGTACTCGGTGATGGGTAAGCACTCCTCCCACTCCGTGATGTTCTTCTTTGTCAACACGCGTAGGAGAGTAGATATCGTTCAGTTGGTGACTTCCGTTTGGCCATCGGTTTGGGGATGATAGGCCGTGGAGAATAGAAGCTTGATCCCGAGCTTGGCGCATAGTGTCTTCCAAAAATAGCTTAGGAACTTGATGTCGCGGTCTGACACAATGGTCCTTGGCACTCCATGTAGCCTCAAGATTTCCCTACAAAAAAAATAGCTTAGGAACTCGTCTATCTTATTGCATGGGATGAAATGTGCCATTTTTGAGAATCGGTCCACAACAACAAATACATAATCCTTTCCATTTTTAGTCCTAGGCAAACCAAGCACGAAATCCATACTAATATCTTCCCATGGTTGATATGGAATTGGAAGTGGCATATGTAAACCATGATATTGAGCTTGTGACTTAGCTTTGCGACATGTAGAGCATCGGTTGGTGAAGCGTGCCACGTCGCGGAACATCTTTGGCCAAAAGTACTTGTTGGAGAGTGTGGCAAAGGTCTTGTCGCGTCCAAAATGTCCCATAAGTCCTCCTCCATGAGCCTCTTGCAAAAGTAACAAACGAAGAGAAGACTCGGGTATACAAAGTTTGTTAGCGCGCATAAGGTAGCCATTCTTGAGATAACATTTCTCCCAACAAGTATGAGCAATACACTTTGCATATGGAATTGCAAAGGAAGGATCATTGGCATAATGATCTTTAACATGCTCAAAACCAATCACATTCAACTCAAGTTGAGTAACTAACATGCACTTGCGGGAAAGTGCATCCGCCGCAACATTTTCTTTACCATTAATGTACTTGATCACATAAGGAAAAGATTCAATAAATTCACTCCATTTAGCATGCCGTTTATTCAACTTGGTTTGACCTTTTAGGTACTTAAGTGTCTCATGATTGGTATGTATGACAAATTCATGTGGGCGAAGATAGTGCTCCCAAACATGCAATACTCGCACTAAAGCATACAATTTTTTGTCATAGATGGGATAGTTAAGTTGAGCACCGGATTTTTTTTCACTAAAGTATGCAATGGGTCGCTTTTCTTGCATCAAAACTCCACCAATTCCATTACCACTAGCATCACAATAAACCTCAAAAGTTTTGTTGAGATAAGGTAATGCAACAATTGGGGCATGTGTAAGCAAAGATTTGAGCTGATCAAATGCGGTAGATTGCGAGGGTCCCCAAACAAAGGGTGTGTTCTTCTTACTCAAGGCATGCAACGGTGCGGTAATAGTGCTAAAGTCTTTCACAAAGCAATGATAAAAACCCGCTAGACCAAGGAAACTACGCACTTGTTGCAAATTAGTGGGTTGTGGCCAAGTTTTAATTGCTTCAATTTTAGACTCATCAACATGAACACCCTTTGAAGACACAACAAAGCCCAAGAAAACAATCTTGTCAACACCAAAAGTGCATTTTCCATATTGGCATAAAGTTGCTCTTTTCTAAGAGTTTGCAAAACCGCCCTAAGATGATTTACATGCTCTTTGAGAGATTTGCTAAACACATGGATATCGTCAAAGTAGACCGCAACAAACACACCAATGTAAGGACGAAGCACATAATGCATAACACGCATGAAAGTACCGGGTTCTTTAGATAAGCCCATAGGCATAACTAGCCACTCATACAAGCCAAATTTTGTTTTGAATGCGGTTTTCCATTCGTCACCTTCTTGTATGCAGATTTGATAATAGCCACTTTTAAGATCAATTTTAGAAAATATGGTGGCGCTGCTAAGCTCATCTAGCATATCATCAAGGCGTGGAATGGGATGCCTATAGCGAATGGTGATAGCATTTATGGGTCTACAATCGGAACACATGCGAAAACTACCGTCTCTTTTTGGCACAAGAATGACCGGTACGGCACAAGCACTCAAACTTTCACGCACATGTCCATGGTCTATGAGATGTTGGACTTGCCTTTGTATTTCTTTGGTTTTTCGGGGTTGACGCGGTATGGAGCCTTGTTAGGAAGAGGTGCATAGGGGATGAGGTCGATCCGGTGTTCGATGCCACATAGAGGAGGAAGACCGGGAGGTAGCTCATTGGGGAAAACATCCTCGAACTCCTGCAACAATTGAGACAACACTAGAGGTAGAGGATTAGAAGTGTTATTTTTTCCACCTCATCTTTGCACAGTAGGACATAGTGTATGACACTCGATGGGTTCTCACACACTTCTCTCATCTTGCTTTTCGTGGCTAGGAGGAGTAAGTTCTTCTCTCGTGGTGTGGATTCACTCATTTTGGGCTTGTGGAGCTCACTCTCTTTTTGGTGGTTCACTCTCTCACTAGTCTCTCCATGATGGGTGGATGCTTGCTTGTCGGCGATCACTTGACTTGGTGTCATAGGTCATAGCACGTACTCTCTTCCCTTCATCTTGAAGCTATAGTGGTTTGTTCTTCCGTTGTGGATGACGCCGCGATCGAATTGCCAAGGTCTTCCCAAGAGAAGATGACACACGGACATGGGAACCACGTCACACTCTAGGGTGTCCTCGTAGGCGCCGATCTTGAAAGAAACTTGCACGGTGTGCTCCACTTGAATGGTGCCGGAGTCGCTAAGCCATTGGACCTTGAAGGGGCGAGGGTGCTTCTTCTTGACCAATTAAAGCTTGGAAGATAGCTCTTCACTTGCCAAGTTGTGGCAACTTCCTCTGTCGATGATGACCTTCACGGAATGCCCATTGATGCCGGCCTTGGTGTGGAAGATGTGACACCTTTGATCTTCGTCTTGTTGGTGTTGAAGCGTCAAGACCTTGGAGACCACGAGAGCGGGACTTGAATCATTGTCACAAAAGACTTGAGCATCTTCTTCTTCATTCACTTGGCGGTGCATGGCGACGTGCTCGAGAGCTTCCATCTCGTCTTCACTCATGGAGTCGTATGTGCCATCATCATTCGTAATCATGGTTCACCGGTTGATGCATTGGAAAGACTTGTCCACGGCCACCACATGTGAAGCACTTGAGAGAACTTGTCTTGACGGGATCATCCAGTGGTGCCGATGAAGAGGTAGTCTTGTTCTTGTAGTTGCTTGCCGGAGCACGAGTCGAGGAAGGTGTCGCTTGCTTGGAACTTGACTTGTCGCCGGTACTTGGTGATGCCCTAGTCGAGGTAGGAGGTGTCGTAGTAGAGGTAGCTTGAGTGTATGAGCTGTAGGTCTTGGATGAGTACTTGGCGTATTTGAAGTCTTCTTGCACTTGTCGCTCCGCCTTGGTCGCTTGATGAACTAGCTCGAGGAGGTTGGAGTAGGGTTCGAAATCGGCAATCTTCCTTATTGGGTCGTTGAGACCGTTCAAGAAGCGGGCCATTGTTTGCTCATCATCTTCTTTGACATTGACTCGTATCATGGCAATCTCCATTTCTTGATAGTATTCTTCCACCGTCTTCGTGTCTTGCTTGAGGAGTTGTTGTAACACCCCCAGTGGTTTGCCACAATAATCACCCTTCTTGATTATGCCATGTCATCATGATCAACAGTGCTTAATCATCATTAGTAATAAATCCCTTTTCAAATGGAAATTCAAACTAAAAGTGGAAAATAAAAGTTGTTCAAATTTGAAAACAAAAATGTTCAATAAATAGCAAATATTCCAGAGACTATTCTAAAATTGTAATCAACAATTAATAAATTAACTAAGTGACTCTAACAGTAGAAAAACAAGGTTGGTTAATACCTTTTTAGTTAAATACAATCCAATTGAAAACATTTGGCCCCAAAACCTTTTTATACCAGGGTTGGATATTGCACTGATATTATATGGGCAAGTGCCATATTTTACAAAAGTCATTTGGAGTAAAAATAAAAGACAAAACAGAAAAGAAAAGAAAAACAGAGAAAGAGAAAAGGAGAAAAAGGAAAAGGCCCACTATGCTGGGCCTCGAGTGCACAGTGCCGGCCCAGCCTGCGCAGCGCCGTCCCCCACCTCCCGCACTGCGCCGCGCCTCGCTGTCGAGCACCTCGCGCGCGCGAGCCAGGCCCCCCCTCCGTGCGGTCGACAGCGCGCTCGCGCCCGCGCTGGGGATAAGAGCAGCTCCCCGCTCCCCCTGGCTCTCCCTCGCTCACTCCCTCTCGCTCTCCCTCGCCTCCCCATCTCACCCGAGCGCCACCGCCGATGCGCCGTCGTCACCACCGCGGCCACCGGCGTTCCCGAGCCCGACGGATGTGTCTGGGTGGTGTGCCGCCGACCGCCTCTTCCTCATCGATGGACGGCAAGAGCTGAGGTGCACCGGAACTCGCGGATCAAGCCGTCCCAGTATACGGCATATCCGGCGATCACCGTCGAATTTGCCTCGTCTCTGCGCTACCGACCATCGAGGGCCTTCGTGTGCCGCGCTGTAAGCCCCAGCTCCTCCCTCTCACCCCTCGTTGAGCGCTAGGACGCGCTGCATCGTCGTTCCCCCCTCGAGCCCGAGCTCGCCTCCGCAAGTCGCCGGCGATGCTCCGATGACCATATGGTCACGGGCTAGCGTCAGTTGGACTCCCCACATCGCGTAGACACTGTAGGAACTTAGCGCAGCCCGTATAGCTCGTCGTAGCCCCAAATCCGATGGCGCCCGAGACTCGCCGTCCGCTGCGGTGCTCACCGGCGACGACTCCGGCTATCCCAGCTCCCGTGGCCACCGCCGTTCGACGCGGCGTGGAAAGGCCGTTCGGAAGCAGGAAACCGCAGCCATTTTGGTGCACCACAGGAGAATTCCGAGCTCGCCGGAGTTCCACCACCGCTCGGGGCTCGCCGGAGAGCTCCGACGGCCGGCGCTGACCTGGCCCTGGTGGGTCCCGCGCCTGTGTCGCTGAACACTGGGCCCCGCGGGCCCAGTTGAATGGGTCAACCATCGACGTGGCAGCGTGGGCCACTGACATGTGGGTCCCGCGCGGTTAAATCAATTTAAAAAATAAATAAACTATTAATTAATATGTTAATTAATTAATTAGTTAATTAATCACTAATTACTCACTGACAGGTGGGGCCACACCCCTGTTAATTAGTTTTAGTTAAATTTAAACCCTGGATTAGCCCTGTGTCTATGACATGTGGGCCCCACTGGTTAGGTTTGACATAGCCGGCCCCTTGTTGACTGCTGACATCATCAATGCATCATGCTGACATCACCCTGTACTGTTCTGGATAATGTTGATTTAATTAAATCCAGAAATTCTAGAAATTAATAAAAACTTTAGAAAATCATATCTTTTAATCCGTAACTCCGATGAAAATAATTTATATATGAAAATTGATCACAAAAATCCCACGAATCCGAATATGCCCTCCTTTCATCTGTCACATGCTCCTAGCATGATGAACGTGGAACTTCCCTCTCCGGATCATCTGTCCGATAAATCCAAAGACCCGGGAAATATCGTCAGATATTCTCCCGCTCCGTCTGATACGTGTAGTACTACGTTAGACTACCCCTAGCACTGCGTATTGCCATGACATGCATCGTGTCGCATCTGTTTGCTTGTATTTATTGTTTCCTCCCCCTCTTCTCTCTCGTTAGACCTCGACGCAATTCTCGGTACCAACGCAACTCCGGAGCCCGACGCCACCGTTGACGACCTTGCCCTTGCCACCGAGCAACCAGGCAAGCCCCCCCCCCTTGAGCATCCCGATATTGCCTATTCTTTCTCTCATGCTTGCATTAGAGTTGCTGCTGCTGCTGCTTTACCTATTCTGATGCATAGCCTGTTTATTGTAACCTGCTATTGATACCTTACCTGCTTACCCTGAACTGCTTCGTATAGGCCGGGTAGAGACCTATCAGTGACCCCACTTATCTCGACTGCCCAGCTGGATTATCAGAAGACCCGATCCACGGGATTGAAGACCGGGCCCCGGCACCGCACATCACCCCCCTTAGTTGTAACGACACTACAGCGTTACTATCGAGTGCCGAGGGTGATACCTCGTGTAGCACTTCTGATGTTAACTCTGTAGAGTAGCTATTCGGTCGTGGTCATCGAGGGTGATTCCTCCTTCCCCACTTCCGATAACGATGCTGTCGTGCAACTCATCAAGTGTGAACCCATCGAGGGTGATTCCTCCGAGTTCACCTTGACGGATACATCGAGTAGGAATCCAACGAGGGTGATACCTCGGATTCCCTTGATGTTATGGACACACGGATACTTGGTCTGTACTATTGTTACTTGGAAAGGCGGGTCGACCCTGAGGGGTACCCGCGTGTGATGTGAAGATGGGTTGCCTGGATGGTGCCCGAGTGATGGATACAAGGCGTGGCTGGGCATTCTTGGCCCTTGCCGCAAGTCCTCAAGACGGGGCGACGGGGTCACATCTTTCGTGAGTCTCTGCTCGTTACCGCAGCCCCAAGGTACTAACGGTTTGGATATTTGATTCGAGTGGGCCTTTGACCCGATAGCACTAACCATCACGTGGGCATAGTATGGGCGTTCTGCATCGTAGCATCAGCCGAAAGCTCTGACAGACGTCCAGTTCAGCATTACGGCATGGTCGGATCGTGTCGGCCACACAAGGCGATGCTGGTATCCACCCTGTGCGCAACGACCCGGAGGATGAGGGACGATGGCCAAGACCCCCTTGCGCTTAGGATGTAGACAGGCGGGGACCTCTCTGATGAGCTGTAGGTAGGGTTGCGGTGTGTCGTTTGGCCGAGGCCGGGCATGACCCGGAAAAGTGTGTCCGTTCGGAGTTAAGTGAGCGTGGTGGGTAAGTTGGTGCACCCCTGCAGGGAAGAACTAATCTATGCATAGCCGGATCCTCGGTAACGGACACTCGGAGTTGTATCCCGACCGATACAACTAGAATTGGATACTATGGCTCTGGGATTACTTCTCGCAGGGAGTCAAGAAGGGATCTCAGGATGAGGTTGATGACTGTATGGCTCTGGGATTGCTTTCTCGCAGGGAGTCGAGAAAAGACTTAATGATACTGCTACATTATATTGTACTGTTCTACTCTCTTCTGTTGTTGCAAGACCGCTGAAGATGCTAGTCTTCGATAGGACTAGGATTTCCTCTCTATTCTGGCATTTCTGCAGCCCAGTCCACATATACAGCCTTCCTTTGATAATGTTGCATATGTAGTGTAGATCCTCGCTTGCTGAGTACTTCGGAGTACTCACGGTTGCTTTGCTTTCTTTTTCTCCCCATATCAGTTTGTCATGACGAGATGACGAAGCCCCTGAGACAGCTGCCCACGCCGACGATCGCTACTACTACCCCGAGGATGGTTACTACTACGAGTTGACTGACGACCAGGAGTAGGATCGAAGGGTCCCAAGCAGGAGGCCTGCGCCTTTCGATCATAGTGTTTTATTTTGCCCCGCCTTTCTAAAGGCCTTTCTGTTTCTCTTTTAATATTTGTACTCAGATATCTAATGCTTCCGCTGATGCTTGTATGCCATCGAGCTATGTATTCGAGCCCTCGAGGCCCTGGCTTGTAATATAAAGCTTGTATGTCTTTATTTATGTTTTAGAGTTGTGTTGTGATATCTTCCCGGGAGTCCTTAGGCTTGATCGTGTGCATTTGCGTGTATGATTAGTGCATGATTGAGCCGGGGGCGTAACAAGTTGGTATCAGAGCCGACTGCCTGTAGGAATTCTCCCTTCCAATTCCATGGTCGAAGTTGATTCTAGTGGTCCAAAAACTAATTTACTAACTTGGTTGTGTGGCTTACGGGCCGACGTCGCCAATTGGGTGGTATTAGTATCTTTTATTCCTCGTCTATACTCTGGGACTCTGACCTCTCTTCTATTCGGGTTAAATGAAATTTTACTAACGCCGACACTTAGGATCTCGTAAATCTCGTCTACCCGGAGAGCTGGATATCTGTGCTTAATTCCTTACCATTGATCTGATTAGTCTAATAATCATTTTTCTTTCCATTGTTTTGTTTAACCTTTCCCTTCGAGTTGTATAATACCTCTCATTGTCTTTTGACAATCCTGAATTTCCTCTGTTTCAGATGGATCGTTTGTTTCCACCACGCCCTACGATGCAGCTTGTGCTTCGCACTTGGGCTCGTGGTGCCCCTGGTTTTCCAGTTGTCCTGATCGCCCTCCTGACCAGACTTGGCTACCGCTGGTACCCCGAGTACATGGTCTACGAGGATTACCGCGAGTTCAACCAGGAGCAGTACCATGCTGATGTTCGTATCTATGATCAGTGCGATGACTCAGACACTGAGCTGCACCTTTTCCACGGTATCGGCGTGACGATTGAGATGGCAGTACGTGATGCCGCCTACTCTGCTGTCGCACGTCTCCGAGGAGAGTTTAGCGATAGCTTGGATGCCTCTGAGTTCCGATACATTCCGTATGCCCCTGCTGGAGATGCTACTGGATACTACACAGCTATCTGTGCCCCGTACGAGTGACGTCGTTACGACCCGCATGTTCTGATTCAATGCACTCAGGCTCTGGATCGCACTGTTCGAGCTCTTGCCGTCGAGTTGGTTGCCACTCGAGCACGCCTCTACGATGCTATGACATAGTTGCTACCAGCTGTTCATGCAGGGATACATCTAGAGTACATCCTTTACCCGAGCAGGACTCAGATGTATGATGGTATTTATTGGCCTGCTGTTGGAGGTCACACACCTGTACGTGGACCTCTTCTTTCAGCTCGAGACCGGATTCTGCATCAGAGTGCACATAGAGCGCAAGAACCTTCTGCGACGAACATTCGTCGTCCGCACGTGCAGCTACCCCATTTCAGAGGATCTTCCCGATGTTGATGTAGCCCTTGCTATGTCTCGTGGTGTACTTCCTTACCGCGTGCCTGCGCGCCGCCTACCATATCTAGCTTTTGAATTAGCGCCGTTATGCTATTCACATGTAACCGACTCTGTGTATGGATCTGTATGTCTTAATTGACTACTGTTATGTATCTGTAACACTGCTTAAATAGTGGTCGAGTTGCATTATGCTTGTCGCTATACACTTGCAAATTTCTTTTGCTAAAACTACCCCTGTTGATACTTAGCAGGATGGTTAGACCAGGTGGTCGTGGTCGTGGTCGTGCCCCTGAACGCCCACCACCGCCAGATTATATGGCAGCTATGATGCAACAATTCGAGCTCAACCGCCAGGCCATGACTGGGATTATGAATCAGTTCCCGCATCTGAACTATCAGAACCAGAACCCTCCTTCAATAACTCTGCCGGAATTTATGCGTCTTAACCCCACTCAGTTCCGCAACTCTGAGAAGCCACTGGATGCTGATGACTGGATTCACGATATCACTCACGAGATGGAGTCGGCAAATGTCTCCCCTACCAACTTTGTCGCCTTCGCTTCCTTTTTCTTAAAGGGTCCCGCTGTTCAATGGTGGGACAACCACAAACGTACACTGCATGCTGGAACAGCCGTTACTTGGCTTGAGTTCCAGGCTGCCTTTCGTGCCCGGTATATTCCTCAAGGAATCATGGACCGGAAGAAAACCCAGTTCCGCAACCTCACTCAGGGCAATAAGACTGTCGAAGCTTATCAGCGGGAATTCCTTGACCTGTCCCGCTATGCTGAAGAAGACATTGCCACGGATGCCCGTAGACAAGAGAAGTTCCGTAGTGGACTCCACGCAGACATCGAGCTTGCACTCGCTGCTCAAGATTTCACCGACTTTACTGCTCTTGTGAACAAGGCTATTCTGCTTGAGACTACTCAAATGAAGCATAAGGAGTCGCAGAAGCGCTATCGTGATGTTGGCTCATCTTTGGGCTCAACACAGAAGCGAAAAACATATGGTCATGGACACGCTTACAACATTGATATTATACAAGTCCAGGATCCACCTGCCATCGAAATGGGTACCCTTCCCGTTAACTCAATACCTGCTTCTGTTTTATTTAATTCAGCAGCATCACATTCATTCATCTATGAGAATTTGCATTCATGCATAACCTTCATTATGAGTAAATGAATACCTTGAATGCATTGAACGCTTCTCTGCTTGGGGGGATCGAAAATGTTCCAGTCGTTTGAGATTTTCCGAATGTTTCTTCGAAAGAACTTCCAAGAATACCCCGCTTCCTTTCAGTCTTCCTCATAATTCTCGGGATGAGAATTCTTATTAGTGGAGGAGACTTGTAACACCCCCAGTGGTTTGCCACAATAATCACCCTTCTTGATTATGCCATGTCATCATGATCAACAGTGCTTAATCATCATTAGTAATAAATCCCTTTTCAAATTCAAATTCAAATGGAAATTCAAACTAAAAGTGGAAAATAAAAGTTGTTCAAATTTGAAAACAAAAATGTTCAATAAATAGCAAATATTCTAGAGACTATTCTAAAATTGTAATCAACAATTAATAAATTAACTAAGTGACTCTAACAGTAGAAAAACAGGGTTGGTTAATACCTTTTTAGTTAAATAAAATCCAATTGAAAACATTTGGCCCCAAAACCTTTTTATACCAGGGTTGGATATTGCACATATATTATATGGGCAAGTGCCATATTTTACAAAAGTCATTTGGAGTAAAAATAAAAGACAAAACAGAAAAGAAAAGAAAAACAGAGAAAGAGAAAAGGAGAAAAAGGAAAAGGCCCACTGTGCTGGGCCTCAAGTGCACAGTGCCGGCCCAGCCCGCGCAGCGCCGTCACCCACCTCCCGCACTGCTCCGCGCCTCGCTGTCGAGCACCTCACGCGCGCGAGCTAGGCCCCCCCTCCGTGCGGTCGACAGCGCGCCCGCGCCCGCGCTGGGGATAAGAGCAGCTCCCCGCTCCCCCTGGCTCTCCCTCGCTCACTCCCTCTCGCTCTCCCTCGCGTCGCCATCTCACTCGAGCGCCACCGCCGATGCGCCGTTGTCACCACCGCGGCCACCGGCGTTCCCGAGCCCGACGGATGTGTCTGGGTGGTGCGCCGCCGACCGCCTCTTCCTCATCGACGGACGGCAAGAGCTGAGGTGCACCGGAACTCGCGGACCGAGCCGTCCCAGTATACGGCATCTTCGGCGATCACCGTCGAATTTGCCTCGTCTCTGCGCTACCGACCACCGAGGGCCTTCGTGTGCCGCACTGTAAGCCCCAGCTCCTCCCTCTCACCCCTCGCTGAGCGCTAGGACGCGCTGCACCGTCGTTCCCCCCTCGAGCCCGAGCTCACCTCCGCAAGGCTCATCGCCGGCGATGCTCCGATGACCATATGGTCACGGGCTAGCGTCAGTTGGACTCCCCGCATCGCGTAGACACCGTAGGAACTTAGCGCAGCCCGTATAGCTCGTCGTAGCCCCAAATTCGATGTCGCCCGAGACTCACCGTCCGCTGCGGTGCTCACTGGCGACGACTCCGGCTATCCCAGCTCCCGTGGCCACCGCCGTTCGACGCGGCGTGGAAAGGCCGTTCGGAAGCAGGAAACCGCGGCCATTTTGGTGCACCAAAGGAGAATTGTGCACCACAGGAGAATTCCGAGCTCGCCGGAGTTCCAGCACCGCTCGGGGCTCGCCGGAGAGCTCCGGCGGCCGGCGCTGACTGGCCCCGGTGGGTCCCGCGCCTATGTCGCTGAACACTGGGCCCCGTGGGCCTAGTTGACTGGGTCAACCGTCGACGTGGCAGTGTGGGCCACTGACATGTGGGTCCCGCGCGGTTAAGTCAATTTAAAAAATAAATAAACTGTTAATTAATATGTTAATTAATTAATTAGTTAATTAATCACTAATTACTCACTGACAGTTGGGGCCACACCCCTGTTAATTAGTTTTAGTTAAATTTAAACCCTGGATTAGCCCTGTGTCTATGACATGTGGGCCCCACTGGTCAGGTTTGACCTGGCCGGCCCCCTGTTGACTGCTGACGTCATCGATGCGTCATGCTGACATCACCCTGTACTGTTCTGGATAATGTTGATTTAATTAATTCCAGAAATTAATAAAAACTTTAGAAAATCATATCTTTTAATCCGTAACTCTGATGAAAATAATTTATATATGAAAATTGATCAGAAAAATCCCACAAATCCGAATATGCCCTCCTTTCATCTGTCACATGCTCCTAGCATGATGAACATGGAACTTCCCTCTTCGGATCGTCTGTCCGATAAATCCAAAGACCCGGGAAATATCGTCAGATATTCTCCCGCTCCGTCTGATACGTGTAGTACTGCGTTAGACTACCCCTAGCACTGCGTATTCCCATGACATGCATCGTGTCGCATCTGTTTTCTTGTATTTATTGTTTCCTCCCCCTCTTCTCTCTCGTTAGACCCCGAAGCAATTCCCGGTACCGACGCAGCTCCGGAGCCCGACGCCACCGTTGACGACCTTGCCCTTGCCGCCGAGCAACCAGGCAAGCCCCCCCCCCTTGAGCATCCCGATATCGCCTATTCTTTCTCTCATGCTTGCATTAGAGTTGCTGCTGCTACTGCTTTACCTATTCTGATGCATAGCCTGTTTATTGTAACCTGCTATTGATACCTTACCTGCTTACCCTAAAATGCTTAGTATAGGCTGGTTAGAGACCTATCAGTGACCCCACTTATCCCGACTGCCCCGCTGGATTATCAGAAGACCCGATCAACGGGATTGAAGACCAGGCCCGGGCACCGCACATCACCCCCCTTAGTTGTAACGACACTACAGCGTTACTATCGAGTGCCGAGGGTGATACCTCGTGTAGCACTTCTGATGTTAACTCTGTACAGTAGCTATTCGGTCGTGGTCATCGAGGGTGATTCCTCCTTCCCCACTTCCGATAACGACGCTGTCGTGCAACTCATCAAGTGTGAACCCATCGAGGGTGATTCCTCCGAGTTCACCTTGACGGATACATCGAGTAGGAATCCAACGAGGGTGATACCTTGGATTCCCTTGATGTTATGGACACACGGATACTTGGACTGTAATATTGTTACTTGTAAAGGCGGGTCGACCCTGAGGGGTACCCGCGTGTGATGTGAAGACGGGTTGCCTGGATGGTGCCCGAGTGATGGATACGAGGCGTGGCCGGGCATTCTTGGCCCTTGCCACAAGTCCTCGAGACGGGGCGACGGGGTCACATCTTTCGTGAGTCTCTGCTCGTTACCGCAGCCCCAAGGTACTAACGGTTTGGATATTTTTATTCAAGTGGGCCTTTGGGCCGATAGCACTAACCATCACGTGGGCATAGTATGGGCGTTCTGCATCGTAGCATCAGCCGAAAGCTCTGACAGACGTCCAGTTCAGCATTGCGGCACGGTCGGATCGTGTCGGCCACCCGAGGCGATGCTGGTATCCACCCTGTGCGCAACGACCCGGAGGGTGAGGGGCCATGGCCAAGACCCCCTTGCGCTTAGGATGTAGACCGGCGGGGATCTCTCTGCTGAGCTGTAGGTAGGGTTGCGGTGTGTCGTTTGGCCGAGGCTGGGCATGACCCAGAAAAGTGTGTCCGGCCGGAGTTAAGCGAGCGTGGTGGGTAAGTTGGTGCACCCCTGCAGGGAAGAACTAATCTATGCATAGCCGGATCCTCGGTAACGGACACTCAGAGTTGTATCCCGACCGATACAACTAGTATTTTATACTATGGCTCTGGGATTGCTTCTCGCAGGGTGTCGAGAAGGGATCTCAGGACGAGGTTGATGACTGTATGGCTCTGGGATTGCTTTCTCGCAGGGAGTCGAGAAAGGATCTCTGGGTGAGGTTGAGACTTAATGATACTGCTACATTATATTGTACTGTTCTACTCTCTTCTATTGCTGCAAGACCGCTGAAGATGCTAGTCTTCGATAGGACTAGGATTTCCTCTCTGTTCTGGCATTTCTGCAGCCCAGTCCACATATACAGCCTTCCCTTGATAATGTTGCATATGTAGTGTAGATCCTTGCTTGCTGAGTACTTCGGAGTACTCACGGTTGCTTTGCTTTCTTTTTCTCCCCATATCAGTTTTCGTGACCAGATGACTGTAACATCCCAAAATTCTAAATTTTGGAATGTTATATTAAATAAAAAGTTTTGATTGATTGTTTGATTGTGGTGTGGTTGCTTGTGTGAAATTGAGTGAAATTTGGAAACTTTTTGAAAGTTGAATGAGAGGGAATAAAATGACTTTCCCAAAACTTTCACCTTGCATTTATGATCTCCATGAATTCATATTCATTTCATCACAAACCCTAGAGTGAAGATAACATGACTTCTTCTATTTTAAAAGGGGTTTTTGAAAAGATTTGAATTCCATTTGGAAATATTCCAAATTTGAAAACTTTATGCAACTCAATGATTTTCATGAGAGGAGATAAAATGACTTCTTCAAATTAAATGAAATATGAGTTGGAAGTTTAAAACAATCGAATTTAAAGTCCCTTTGAAATTTATTTCTCAAATTTGGAGTTATTTGGTTTTATTCAAATTGTTTTTATCCAAAAATAAAATATATGGAAATTAGGGTAAAATGATTCCCTTCAATATAAAATTAGAGGGAAATAAATTTGAAATCATTTTGGTATTTTTAAAATGATTTTTATTAGGTTTTATTGCAGCAGTAGCACTGTTTGCTTTATTTAAATTTTGTGAAATTTATTTGCCGTGAAAATATGTTCATATTTTAGGAAATCTTTTCTGAAAATTTTGATATATAATATGCTATGGAAATTTTTCTTATTTTTCGTTTACCTTTTTTTTTGTTTTTATTCTAAAAAAAAAAAAAAATGTACGAGCGACCGACTGCTATCCTTCGCCAGCGTGCGCAACTAAGCTGAAGGTTCGGACTATATTATTTTTCCAGTTGTCCTTTAATTTATTTATTTTCTGTAAAAAAAAAACGCACGCACACATGCGCGCACACGCGCAGGCCGGCCGAAGGCCCATGCGGCGTCGTTCCTTTTTTTTTGTTTTTCCTATATCTTTCGTCTGCCTTTTGTTTACGTTTAGTCCCACATTGCCTAGCTTTTGACCTCTAAGCCTCCTTTCCACCTATAAATATAGACCCATAGAGCCTCCACAAATCATCCGATTCGGGTTAAATCAATATATTTTGGTTTGACTAGATTCACTAAATAAAAATATTTTTCTTCTCTCCGGCGGGACTTCTGAAAGTTGTCTTCTCTCTCGGAAGTCATCTTTTCTCTACCTTATAAAGGTATCTTTCTTCGTATTTTTTTATATACTCCCGTAGCTTATTATTTCTAGACTAGTACGGTAGAATAATTAGATTTATAAATTAGTCCTTGTATTTACGTTTTAGGACTAGAATTCTTTTAGCCATAACTCTTTTTCTTCCGTAAAACAGCTTGGCCCTGATTTTTCAAATAGCCATAACTTTTTACTCGTTCATCCAAATTAGACGAAACCAACGCCAATATTTTTGTCTTGATTCCACCTTTCTAGTGAATCTATCAAATAAACTTTTTGCAACTTTCAAATTTCGAAATTTGTTCAGATTCATATTCAAACTTGTTTTGGCTATAACTTGAGTTTCGTAACTCCGATTTAATTGATTCTTTTTGCTAATTGAAGCTCTTGACCTAAACTTTCTGATAAGACCAAATCCACCCAATTTTGGTACTGTTAGAAATTGTTTTCTGTTGCAAGAGTTAATTGCTAGTTTTCGAAGTTTTTCGAGATCTTTTCTTCGATTCTTTTGCATGAGTGCTTATGTATGCAATTGCTTGCTCACGTTAGAATGAACGGAGTGTGACGAGTAGAACTATCAGGAATTATGAGTTCGAAGGATCTTCATCAACAGTACAAGGCAAGTTCACACTTTGATCATACTCTTCTATACCCAGTTTTTATGCATTAGTTTTATCATCAAACACTACATGACTAGGATGTGATTAACTTGTGGGTATTGGGAAGTAGATGATGAGGTAGAACCTATTGCCCTTTTATTATAAAACCCTTGGGAGTTACTTCCACGCTATGCTTATGTTGCCATGCTATGCTCGTAGACGTGGATTGGGTTTTGAGTGTATCCATGACAGATGTGAGATTTTTAATTAATGGTTCAACTTAAGGTGGCAACTTTAATACACATCTGGGTGGATTGCTTGTTTGGGCACCTGGGGATATACCAGTGTTGTCCTAGGAGATCCCGGGGATATACCGTGTGATCCTCCTACGGTCCGCCACCCAGGCTCAAAGGGATCATAAGATTATTCATGCTAGAAACTTCCGTGTGCAGCCACAAGCTATTATGGGCTCTAGCATAGTTGAGTATGTTACATGACCTCTTTCAGTGGTAGGCTAGCAGATGTAGGGGAAAGTAGGTGTAACTGTCTATCCAGAGTAAAGAGTAAATGTTTCTGAAAGACTGTGTCTCGGTCATCCGTTTCTCAAACACCATGTAGTGCGAGAAATCCAACGGAGGAGATCGAGTCTTGTGGGGAAAAGTGCACAAACCTCTGCAGAGTGTACAAACTAATCATGATTAGCCGTGTCCCCGGTTATGGACATCTTGAGTATCTGGTTCTTGGATTATCATATTGAATCCCATCACTCTAAATTAATTTGTTGGGATTAATGATTACTTTTAATTGGGATTGAGAGGGGGTTTTACCTTCTCAATATTTTCAACCAACTTTGTAGTTAAACAAAATATATTCCTTTGATGTAGGGAAAAATTGGCTTTTCGCAAAACATATTAACCGTAGAGCCTCCACCAGCCATATATGCATGTAGTGATAGCATTTATTCTGTTCATTGCTCTACTGTGTTATCTTGCCAGTACATTCAATGTACTGACCCATTTCGGGCTGCAACGTCTCATGTTGCAGGATTCTTACGACGAGTAAGTGATACGTTAGGGTTACGATTTCTACACTCAACTTTGCCGTTGGTGTTGATGGGAATCCACAACCTTGTTGTTACTTCCGCTATTTGGATTGATGTAATAGTATTTACGTTACTTTATACATGTGATTTACCTCTGTTATAAATCCTCGAGTACTGTGTGTGTCAGCATACCGATCCAGGGATGACACTTAAGCACAGAGACTTTGATCCATTCGGGTCGGGTCGCTACAATGACGAAGCCCCTGAGACAGCTGCCCACGCCGACGATCGCTACTACTACCCCGAGGATGGTTACTACTACGAGTTGACTGACGACCAGGAGTAGGATCGAAGGGTCCTAGGCAGGACGCCTGCGCCTTTCGATCGTAGTATTTTATTTTGCCCTGCCTTTCTAAAGGCCTTTCTGTTTCTCTTTTAATATTTGTACTCAGATATCTGATGCTTCCGCTGATGCTTGTATGCCATCGAGCTATGTATTTGAGCCCTCGAGGCCCTGGCTTGTAATATAAAGCTTGTATAACTTTATTTATGTTTTAGAGTTGTGTTGTGATATCTTCCCGTGAGTCCTTAGGCTTGATCGTGTGCATTTGCGTGTATGATTAGTGCACGATTGAGCCGGGGGCGTCACAGTTGTAACTTCTTGAAGAGATGACGGGTGTAGTGTGTAGGCACGAAGCGAGCTCGCATGACGTCCTTCATTTGTGTCCAAGTCATGATGGGTGGTTCGCCCTTCTCGCGGCGTCGCTCGATCACTTGCTCCCACCAAATGAGGATTTAGTCTTGAAACTCAAGGGAGGCCATTGCGATTTTCTTCTCTTCGTCATAGTTGTGAAGATGGAATATCTTGTCGACCTTCAATGCCCATGAGAGATATTCCTCGGGATTGTTACTTCCGGAGAACTTGGGCATGGTGAACTTTAGCTTGCCGTAGCGGAGTTCTTCATCATAGTGATGGTGTTGATGGTGCTCTTGGCATGGGGGAGGGTCTTCGAGCACTCGTTCCGCTTGGTGTCGCTCTTGCCGAGGAGGAGGAGGAGGCATGTGTGCCCGGTTTCGCCTTTCTTGTTGTTCTTCACGTCGGGCGGCTTCTTCTTGTCGTGCTTGATGAAGTGCTTCCTCTTGCTCACGTACTTGATGTTTGCGTTGGGCAATGGCTCGAGTGGACTCTCGGAGTGTGTCTTGAGCTGCTTGAGCTTGTGCTTCACGACTTTGTTGCTCTTGCCGAAGTGCATCGTCGTCTTGAGATGCTTGACATCGCCGATGTGGTGGAGGTTGCTCTTGCTCCATGGCTTGTTGTTCTTGGCGTCACGCCTTTTCACGTGCTCGCATGCGGTCTTGTAAGCCATTGCCATGGAAAGGATTTTCTTGAGCTTGGCGATCTTGAGTGTCGTCGGGTAGAGGGTAGTGAGCTCGAGGAGGACTTGCATCGGAAGAAGAGTATGACGACGAGTGGCGACTTGAGTGGTGCCATCTTGGTGAAGAGGTTGAGGAAGATGCGCGGCTCACGATCATGTTGCGGAATTATTCCATTTGTTTGGAGAGCTCGGCATTGAGGTAGTCCCTTTGTCTTGCTTCTGATTGACGAAGGTCGGTGGAGATTTGCTCGATGTGATCACCCAAAGCTTCACTCTCTTGATGTAGAGCCCGTTGTGCGATGAAGAAGTGATTCTTGGTAACGTAGTCGCGTTCATCGTCTTGATCCTCGAAGAGAGGGCTCGCTGAAGAAGAAGGCCTATCCATCATGTAGAAGTGGTGGTGCGTAGGAAAATGGGAGAACAATACCAAAGATACCTTTTCCGAAGATTGTGGATGTATCAAGTACGATCCCATGTGATGCTATAATAGTAGAATTGGTACCGGGTTTTGTCGCTCACACCTACAAGTAAAAGGCTTATGATGGATCTTGGTTAGGAAGTGGCACAAATAATTCAAGCAAATGTTAGTCAAGATGTCGAAAAAGTTGAAAAGATGCACGAATCGCAAGTAAGACAAATGGGATCCGCGCAACCGAGGAATGAGCGCAAGATGTGTAACCACGGATAAAGATCTTGTTGCACGGATACTAGAGAGACGTAGCTCGATTGCTCTAATGGGCTAGATACACTAGTGCACCAACCTAAGAGAGAAACGGGTCGTCTACTATCCCAAGTATGCTTAAGTATGTCGTGACCAAGATGATGTAACTATGCTATGAGGCTCGATGCTATTGCTTGCAAGCTCTTTGCTTATTTTCTTTTTGCTTAAAAGCTTTATCTCCTCTATTTTTTTACTGTGCCACAATGCTTGATATGCGAGCCGGTAATGCGAAACAACAAGTAGGATATGCACGGGAGAGACGTAACACTAAAGGTGCACTAAGGCGTGGCCCGACAATTCTCAACTTGCTAGTCTCGATGGGTAAGCTACGCAAAATGGGCTCGAGGCTATCAAGGTAATGGCAAGGGTAATACAAAGGTGTCGTCGAGGTTACCGTCCTTGCTTACGGTTGGTATGAAGATGGAGTTATCGAAGTCGAAGTGGAGTCTGAGCCGATGACGAGTGGCGGTGATGATTGGAGTCAAATCGTGCCTAAGTGGCCGAAACACCTTAGGACACGTGTGAACCGCAACCCAAAAGCTCAAACACTCACGAGAAATATGGCAGAAGATCAAATGTGGTGGTGGAGAGGCAAAATGATGGAGAAATGGTGATGGCCGAACTGCTCTGTATGGCCCGTGCGCACGGGGTAAGTGACGCCCGTGTGCACGGGGTCCCGATGGTCCGTGCGCACAGGGTGTTCCGGGAGCGGATGAACACCTTCGGATGCGTGGTTTTTGTGGGAAATTCGACCAAAATCAACGGTGGGGAGGGTGGGTAATGGTGGAAATGGGTAGATCCACTTGTCAAACACCAAATTCGTGGATCAAATCAACCAAATCTCACAAGAACCAACAAATTGCAAGAAATTTTTTGGGGCTATTTTTGGTGGGGATTTTCGGATTTAGGACGAAAACAACAAAATCAAGCTAGCAAATGGGGGTAGGGACTCCGAGATGTGAATCAACCTTGCTCATGATACCAAGATGTTGTAGGGTGAAACCCTAAGAGGGATCTTTTCACACTTGGAGGGGGGAAAGGAGATGAACACCAAGAACACAAAGAGGAAATCACTCCAACAAAACCCAATTACACATCCACTAGAATAGCAAGCACATAGATCCACAAGAATACATGAACAGTCAAGGGAAACAGGTACTAGGTAAAGGTTCTTCCCACTCCTATGGAGGTGAGGTCTTGATGAGAGTCTTCTCCAAGATGGAGGTCTTGAAATCCACAAGTGGATCCTCTCCTAAGAGGCCTTAATCTCCAATGGAGTGGTAGAAGGAGCAAAGCTCTCAAATATCTCACATATATCTTTGCTAAGTCTAAACATAACCCTAGGTATGGAATATATAGGCTTGGGGGTGAAGTGGATGAAGTGGAGGCCCAAAACCCGAACTCAGCCGGCCATCCTGTAGGGCCCGTGCGCACGGGGGTCCCATGCACACGGTACACGCCCATGCGCATGGGGTGCTACAGCCGTAGCTCCCTGTGTAGCCCGTGGATACGGGGTCTCGGGGGCCCGTGCGCACGGGGTCGCCTAGGACTTCCTGTCCTGCTCCTTTGGGACTCCTTCTTCCTCAAAGTCTTGGGGTGCTTCTCCTACTCCTTGGTTAAGCTCGTTAGCTGCTTGGGGGTGTTACTCTTTGTACCTAAAGATACATAGTGCATTTTGGTGAGGTAGCAACCAAGTTCTATTTGTGTCCATATGCATGTCAAGTAGGAAGGAGTTCACCTCGGTTTCCATTGCGCGTGCTCGAGCTCTTGTCATAGGCCCACGTGGTTCTTGATGCGCTGGTGTAGAGTCCATGGGGATGATGAAAGCATGCTCCGCATCACGTCACTTCATAACTAGGTGATCATAAAGGTGCTCTATAGGTGTCTCCGAAGGTGTCTGTTGAGTTGGCATGGATCGAGATTAGGATTTGTCACTCCGTATGATGAAGAGGTATCTCTGGGCCCTCTCGGTAATACAGCATCACAAAAAGCTTGCAAGCAAAGTGACTAAGGAGTTAGTTACAAGATGATGTATTACGGAATGAGTAAAGAGACTTGTCGGTAACGAGATTGAACTAGGTATGGAGATACCGACGATCGAATCTCGGGCAAGTAACATACCGACGGACAAAGAGAACTACGTATGTTGTCATAAAGGTTCTACCAATAAAGATCTGCGTAGAATATGTAGGAACCAATATGGGCATCTAGGCCCCGCTATTGGTTATTGACCGGAGAATCATCTCGGTCATGTCTACATCATTCTCGAACCCGTACGGTCCACATGCTTAACGTTCGTTGATGATATAGTATTATATGAGTTATGTATGTTGGTGACTGAATGTTGTTCGGAGTCCCGGATGAGATCACGGACATGACAAGGAGCTCCGGAAGGGTTCCGGAATTCACCGGAAGCATTTTGAATGTTTCCAGAAATGTTCTGGTGCGAGGACACTTTGGTTGGGCCAAGGGGTAAGGCCCACAAGGCTTTAGGTCCGTGCAAAAGGAAGTTTTGCGGAGGTTAGGGACCAGACGCCAGGGACCCTGTTGTCTGGACCAAACGCCGAGGACCGTGGCGTCTGGTGCTGGAATCCGAGAAGGACTCTTCCTTGCGTTCCAGACCGACTTTGGGGAGGCCCTCTCTCTAGGTATCGACCCTAGGGCTCAACATATAAATAGAGGGACAGGGTTAGCCCCGAGGACACACCACGATTCACCAAGCCATGTGCCGGCGCCCTCTCTCCCTCTAGTTCATCCTCTGCTCTAAATCCATTGCGCTTGGCAAAGCCCTGCGGAAATAGTTTCACCACCACCATCACCACGCCGTCGTGCTGCCGGAACTCATCTACTACTTCTCCCCTCTTGCTGGATCAAGAAGGCGAGGACGTCATCGAGCTGAACGTGTGCTGAACGTGGAGGTGCGGTATGTTCGGTGCTTGATCGGAACGGATCATGAAAGTGTACGACTACATCAACCGCGTTGGTAAATGCTTCCGCTTAGCGATCTACAAGGGTATGCAGATGCTCTCCCCCTCTCGTAGCTATGTATCTACATGGACAGATCTTGCGTGTGCATAGAATTTTTTTGTTTTCCATGCAACGTTCCCCAACATAGCCATCATGCCGTGACGCGCAGGCCACTTAACATTACAATATATAACCATCTCATACATAAACTCATTATCATGATGAAGGCTATACCACATCATATGCAAACCCTGCAAAACCAAGTTAGATGTCCTCTAATCAGTTTGGCAAATTTTAATTACGTGGCTTCTAGGGTTACCGGTTAAACCTAGCTACCTACATGCATACCATAAAGTGACAATTCTTGTTGCTAGATTAACTTTTGGGGTGTGTGAAAGAAGACTTAATTAAAAATATCGTTCCCCCACACTAAACTTCGTCTAATACGTGTGACCCCCTAGAAGATCATCCATCTTCATCACCCTCTTGCTTACGCGACGGTTCACTATTCTTGACTATGGTGAAGCCCAAGGATCTGTTAGCAGATCGTCAATAGCCAGAGTCGAGCGATTGTCAGAACCTTGTGAAAAATGACACCATGCCGTCAATGAATTGAACCGAAGCAACACTCGAGGGAACCATAGCAAGAACATCACCCTCACATCCACATGTGATCTAGATTGCAACCTGCATCTACTCATAGAACCGCTCATGATGCCACCATTGGGAAACTTAGTAGAAATTAAAAACAATTCGCCCTACGATCACGCAGGAACAATATGAAGATGCATAATGTGTTGAGATCAAACTAATATTACCACTAGTAAGGCTGGTTTCGAAACCTCATCATTTCTGCAAAGGGATCAGCCACTCACAAGTCATGTATGGGGTTGACACGATGACTTCTGATTACTCTGTCAGCTGAAGTTCCAAAATGAAATTCAGCTTTTTTGGAGCCTTTTCCATTCTGCCGCAGCCGCCGGCGCTGATCCACAAACCATTCATTTTTGCAAAATAAATCTAGGGCAAACCTCATTACCTTCAGCACCCTTGCTCTGACAACAAAGAATCTGGCGAATATAATCTCCGGTAAGGTCCCTTGGTATGAGTTCAAAGTAATTTCTGAGAGATGCAGATCTAGGCATTCGATGTGATTGTTATATTGTATCACATTATCCACCACCGAGCCTAATCTTATCTGCAAAAGAAGAAAATGTGTTAGTGCCTACATGCAGTTTTGAACACTACTACAAGCCTATTTGATTTGCAGGATTTGTAAAATACACTAACGTGCCATCTTCGATCTGACATAATTAACATGGGCATTTGATTACAATCTAGAAAAATGTAGGCTTCTTCACAAGAGGTTGGAGTGGATGAAAATTTCCCTAAGAAAACTAGTACAGATGAATCTAAAGAAGAAATGCTTATGGATTGTAACCATATGGATCAAGCAACCAATATGGGGGGAAAACATGTATGTATTGAAATCCTCCAAAATTCCTTCAGAAATCGTAGTACATTTGTAACACCCCTATGTAATAAGCACTGTCACACTCTGCTAAATATGCCAAGTCATCTTCATTTGCAGTGCTTAGTCATAGTGGTTATTCAAAACAATTCAAATACTTCTCTGAAAATCAACTCAGATTCAAAGTGCAAAATAAAGTTGCTCAAAACTTGTGGGAAAATGTTCACCTTATAGCAAATAATCCAAAACTATTTGCTGTTAAGGAACACAACATCATCATCAATTCTAGGTGGGCCTAATGCATTTTAGCAGAGTCAAAACAGCACCTAAATGCCCTATTCATTTTTGAATAAATTCAAATGGGCTTCAAAAATGCCCAAACCTTTTTGTGGCAGTGCTGGATATTGCAATACACTAGTGTGAGCAAGTCTCACATTTTTGCAAATCCTTTTGAATGCTCAAAATATTTCAAAAACTATCTCTGATAAAAGAAAAAGCAAAACAGGAAATAGAAAATAAAAAGAGGCACTGTGCACAGTGCCCCGATCCAGCCCACCAGGCCCAACTCCCCTTCTCTCTCCCCTGCGTGTTGGCACGCCCATGGCCGTGCCGGCGAGCGCCGGTGAAACGGCGACAGCGCAGCGCCACCGACGCCCCACTGACGCGGGGAGGATAAGGACCCGGCCCCGTCCATCTCCCCTGGTCCTCCTCCACCATTTCCCCTCTTCCCTCGCTCGCTCTGCCCCTCTTCTCCCTCAGATCCGTCGAGGCCGAGCGCCACCATCGCCGCGCCTCGCCACCGTCGTGGCCAGCGGCCTCGCTGCGCCGGCTGCTTGTGTCAGGGAGGATCGCCGTGGACCACCACGTCCTCTGGAGCCGCTGGAGGGAGCCGAGGAGCTCTGCATCGCCCGAACGCGTCGGCTTCTTCCTTGGGTCGCCGGTGATCCCCTTCTTCCCCGGCGATGTTCTGCTGCTACTAAACCCTCACGGGCCTACGTGTGAGCCGCGCGGTGAGCTCCTCCGCCACCTGCTCCTCTTCGTTAGTTTCCTCGTGTGTCGTAGCTGCCTGCCGTCGCATCCGTGCTCTGCTCACCACTGACGAGGTTGTGGCCGTCGCTGTGGTTGATGACACCACCGCCTGAGGCCACGGTCGAGCTCCTGGTACTCTCAGGAGCCCGACAAGCTCACGCACTCTCTCTCCCGTGCCCTCTAGCCACGTCCACGATGAGTGCCCGAACGCGCCTCCGCCTCAGCTCGCCGTCGGCGCCCTTTCGGTGACCAAATGGTCACGGGGCCGAGCGCATTGTGCTCAGCGCATCAAGCAGAGCCTCGCTAGCCTCGCCGTTCGCTCGTTTGCGCGCTACTGCCACGATTCCATCATCACCCGATTCTGGCCGTCCGCCACGGTGCTCGCCGTCGTCGCCACGGTGCACCTCCGGCCACACAACCGCTGCCAAACGACGCGGCTTGCTCTGCTCGTTCGAACAAGCTAACGCGCGCGCCAAATGGTCACCCATAGTTGAATTCCGACGAGGTCCGAGCCAGCACCGCCACGTTTTTGGTCGCCAGAGCTATCTCTGGCGCCGACGCCGACGTGGCTAGCCGGCCCCACCTCTGGGCCACTGCCAGTGGGCCCTGGGGGCCCCCGTTGACTAGGTTGACCCAATCAACGTGCTGACTGGGCAGCCCCCAGCCACTGACATGTGGGCCCCCTACGCTTAGTTAAGTTAATTAACTTTTAAAATTAATTTGTTAACTAATCTAGTCACTGACTACTGGGGCCCACCCCACTAATTAACTCTGTTAGATTAGTTTAAACCTCTGTTAAACACAGAGAGGCTGACAGGTGGGTCCCACCTGTCAGTTTGACCTGGTCAGCTGGTCAGCCAACTGCTGACGCCAGCATGACACCATCCTGATGTCATATACCTTTTCTGGAATTTCTGTTAATAAAATAAATTTAGAAAATGCTTTGATCTTCAAAAATTCATAATAATTAAACCGTAGCTCGGATCGAAAAACTTAATACATGAAAGTTGCTTGGAACGACGAGACGAATCTCATCATGTCGTCTGTTTCCATGTCGAAACCCACTACGCAGAAGAACCCGCAACTTTGAGCCTGACTCCGGTAGATGAATAGTGCATATACACCGGTTAATAAATCCCACTTTAATCCTAAAATAACTAAAATGACTTAGATGCACCATTAGGCAACCCTGCACTGCATCCTAGCATAGCATGCTCTGTGTTGCATATGTTTGCTGTCTATTTATCTGTTTCTTCCCCCTCTTCTCTGCCGGTAGACCCCGACATCGACGTAGCTTCCGAGACCGACGCAGCTCCGGAGTACGAGTACGTCCCTGACGACCAGACACTTGCCGCAG
Organism: Thinopyrum elongatum; assembly: GCA_011799875.1. Lineage (NCBI taxonomy): Eukaryota > Viridiplantae > Streptophyta > Magnoliopsida > Poales > Poaceae > Thinopyrum > Thinopyrum elongatum. The sequence continues at coordinate 131,349,330 of CM022297.1, read as the reverse complement.
AGCTTCCAGGCAAGCACCCCCCCTTTTGAACATGCCTATATCGCCTATTCTCTTCTCTCTTATGCTTGCATTAGAATTGCTGCTGCTACTGCTTTACCTATTCTGATGCATAGCCTATTTATTGTAACCTGCTTTTGTAACCTACCTGTTTATCCTAAACTGCTTAGTATAGTCTGGGTAGAAACCGTTCAGAGACCCCCTCTTTGTCCTGACTGCCCCGCTGGATTATCAGAAGACCCGATCAACGGGATCGAAGACCAGACCCCGGCACCGCACATCACTTCCCCCTTAGTTGCTCGACACTACTGGGTTACAATTGAGTGCCGAGGGTGATACCTCGTCAGCACTTCTGATGTTAACCTTGTAGGTTAGTTCATTGGTTGTGGTCAACGAGGGTGATTCCTCCTTCTCCACTCCCGATAACGACACTGTCGTGTAACTCCTCAAGAGTGGACCTCAAGGGTGATTCCTCCTTCATTCACCTTGACGTTAACATCAAGTGGAATTCCATCGAGGGTGATTCCTCAGGGTTCCCCTTGGTGTTAGACACACGGTTACTATGGTTACTATGACTTTACACTGAACCATGTTACTAAAGACGGGTCGGCCCTGAGGGGTACCCGCGCGAGCATGTGATGCGAGTGGTGTGGAGACGGGTTGACCTGGAGGGTGCCCGCGAGATAATTACGAGGCGTGGCCGGGCATTCTTAGCTCTTGCCGCAAGTCCTCGAGACGGGGCGACAGGGTCACATCGATCGTGAGTCTCTGCTCGTTACCGCACGCTCCTAATCCACTATGGTTTGGATATTTGATCCGAGGGGCCTCTGGCCTGATAGCACTAACCATCACGTGGGCATAGTATGGGCGTTCTGCGTCGTATACTTCAGCCGAAGCTTAATAGACGTCATGCGACTGAGCGGCGCGCGCTGGGTTGGACTGGTAACGCCCTGCACTTGTATAAGGGCGGCTAGGTCTGCTCACCGGCCGCGTACGCAACATGCAGGAGTTCCCGGGGCGAAGGCCCAAGACCCCCGGGTGCATAGGTTTAGTCCGGCGTGCTGACCTCTCTGTTAAGTTTTTGATCGGGTTGCGGCGTATTGTTTGGCCGAGGCCGGGCATGACCCAGAAAAGTGTGTCTGGCCGGAGTTAAGCGAGCGTGGTGGGTAAGTTGGTGCACCCCAACAGGGAAGAAACAATCTATCGATAGCCTGTCCTACAGTAACGGACACTCGGAGTTGTATCCCGATCGGTACAACTAGAACTGGATACTTGAGATGATAACTGGATAGTATGGCTCTGGGATTGCTTTCTCACAGGGAGTCGAGAAAGGATCTCTGGGCGAGGTTGTTAACACTACTACTACTTTACTTTATGCTAATCTGCGCTCTTCTAATGCTGCAAGACCGTTGAAGATGCTGAAGATGCTAGTCTTCGATAGGACTAGGACCTCTCTCTCTATTCTGGCATTTCTGTAGCCCAGTCCACATATACATCCTTCCTTTGATAATATTGCATATGTAGTGTAGATCCTTGCTTGCTGAGTACTTCGAATGAGTACTCACGGTTGCTTTGCTTTCTTTTTCTTCCCATATCCGTTTGATGCAACCAGATGACGGAGCCCCTGAGCCAGCTGCCCCTGCCGATGGCTACTACTACTACCCCCTGGCGAGTACTACTACGAGGAGCCATCCGACGATCAGGAGTAGGTTCGGAGGATCCCAGGCAGGAGGCCTGCGCCTTTCGATCATAGTATTTTTCTTTTGCCCCGCCTTCTTAAAGGCTTAATCTGTGTTTCCTTTTATATCTATACCCAGATATCTGATGCTTCCACTGACACTTGTATGCCATCGAGCTATGTATTCGAGCCCTCGAGGCCCTGGCTTGTAATATAAAGCTTGTATGACTTTATTTATGTTTTAGAGTTGTGTTGTGATATCTTCAAGTGAGTCCTTAGGCTTGATCATGTGCATTTGCGTGTATGGTTAGTGCATGATTAAGCCGGGGTCGTCACAGGTTGGTATCAGAGCCGACTGCCTGTAGGAACCCCCCCTTTCCAACTCCTTGGCCGAAGTTGAGTCTAGTGGTCCAAAACTGTTTTACTAACTTGGCTGTGTGGCTTACGGACCCACGTCGCCAATTGGGTGGTATTAGGATCTTTTATTCCTTGTCTTTACTCTGGGGCTCTGATCTCTCTTCTATTCGGGTTAAATAAATTTACTAACGCCGACATTTAGGATCTCGTAAATTCCGTCCTCCCGGAGAGCTGGATATCTGTGCGATTTCCCTATCATTGATCTGATTAGTCTGATATCATTTTCCGTTCCATTGTTTTGTTTAACCTTTCTCTTCGAGATCTGTTATACTTCTCATTGTCAAATGACAATCCTGAATTTCCTTTATTTCAGATGGATCATCTGTTTCCACCACGCCCTACGACGCAGCTTGTGCTTCGCACTTGGGCTCGTGATGCCCCTGGTTTTCCAGCTGTCCTGATCGCCTTCCTGACCAGACTGGGTTACCGCTGGTACCCCGAGTACATGGTCTACGAGGTTTACCGCGAGTTTAACCAGGAGCAGTACTATGCTGATGTTCGTATCTATGATCAGCAGGATGACTCAGACACTGAGCTGTACCTTTTCCATGGTATTGGCGTGACGATTTAGATGACAGTCCATGATGCTGCCTACTCTGTTGTCGCATGTCTCCGAGGAGAGCTCAGCGTTAGCTTGGATGCTTCTGAGTTTCGATACATTCCGTATGCCCCTGCTGGAGATGCTACTGGATACTACACAGCTATCTGTGCCCCGTACGAGCCTCTTCGTTAGGACCCGCAGGTTCTGATTCAGTGCACTCAGGCTCTGGATCGCACTGTTCGGGCTCTTGCCGTCGAGTTGTTTGCCACTCGAGCATGCCTCTACGATGCTATGACACAGTTGCTACCAGATGTTCATGCAGGGATACATCCGGAGCACATTCTTTACCCGCGCAGGACTCAGATGTATACTGATATTGATTGGCCTGCTGTTGGAGGACACACACCTGCACGTGGACCTCTTCTTTCAGCTTGAGACCGGATTCTGCATCAGAGTGCACATGGAGTGCAGGATCCTTCCACGACGAACATTCGTCGTCCGCACTTGCAGTTACCCCGTTTCGGTGGTTCTTCCCGATGTTGATGTAGCCTTTGCTATGTCGCGTGGTGTACTTCCTTACCGCATGCCTGCGCGTCGCCTAGCATATCTAGCTTTTAAATTTGCGCCGTTGTGCTATTCGCATGTACCCGACTCTGTGTATGGATATGTATGTCTTAATTGGCTACTGTCAAGTATCTATTACACTGTTTAATTGTTGTCGTGATCGGTAATATGCCACCGTTCTCCCTACTCTTGATCGACACCCCTTCACAGTTCCACAGGATCGGAACCTGACTCTCCTGAACAACCTTGACTCCGAAATATTCTCGCGTTTTGTTTTATATCATAACACGAGCCACCCTGACTTTGTGATATGTTGTGACGCCTCTCGTCAGGGATTAGGTTGTGTCCTAATGCAAGAACGAAGGGTAATTGCGTATGCTTCGCGTCAATTGCGTCCGCACGAAGAAAACTATCCAGTGCATGATCTTGAACTTGCTGCTGTGATCTATGCTTTGAAGCAGTGGAGGCATTACCTTCTTGGTAACCGGTGTGAAATTTATACCGATCATCAGAGTCTGAAGTATTTGTTCACTCAACCGGATCTTAATCTCCGTCAACAGCGATGGTTGGAAACAATTACGGACTATGACTGTGGTATTTCCTATACCCCTAGCAAGGCTAATGTGATGGCTGATGCCTTGAGCCGCAAGTCCTACTGTAACAACCTCATGGTTAGGCGAGCTCAGCCTCGTCTTTATGAAGAATTGCGCAAGCCGAATCTGCGTATTGTTCCCCGGGGTTCTCTTAAGAACCTTGTGGTACAACCAGATCTTGAGAAAGCGTTTAAGAGTGCACAAGCTAAAGATGCCGAAGTAGAACTGATGAAGAAAGAACTTCACCTTGAGAAGTACAGGGATTTCTCGATTGCTGAAGATGGAACCTTGTACTTCAGAGACCGCATTGTGGTACCTCGCTTCGAGCTTATGACTGGCAAGGTAATGAAAGAGGCACATGATACACCGTTGTCTATCCATCCGGGTAGCAACAAGATGTATCGTGATCTTCGTCAAAGGTACTGGTGGTCCAAAATGAAGCAGGACATTGCTCGGTATGTTGCTGAATGTGACGTTTGCTGTCGCGTTAAAGCAGAGCATCAGAAGCCTGCTAGAATTCTTCAACCACTTCCTATTCCTTTGTGGAAATGGGATAAAGTGCAAATGCATTTCATTACTAGCCTTCCCAAGTCACAGAAGGTTCACGATGCTATTCTTGTCGTCGTCGACCAACTTTCTAAGGTTGCACACTTTCTGCCTGTCAAGGAGACTATCACTGCTAGTCAGTTAGCAGAACTTTATATCTCCAGAATTGTATCACTCCACGGTATTCCGAAGGAGATTAGTTCGGACCGTGGCAGTCTTTTCACTTCCAAGTTCTGGGAAAGTTTCCAAGAAGCTATGGGAACTCACATCACCTGGGGTTCGGCTTATCATCCCCAATCCCAAGGCCAAGTCGAGCGAGTAAATCAAGTTCTTGAAGACATGCTTCAGGCTTTTGTTGTATCCTTTGGCAAGAAATGGGAAGAATCTCTCCTGTATGCCGAATTCTCTTATAACAACAACTACCAAGCCAGCTTGAAAATGGCCCCTTTCGAAGTGCTTTATGGACATAAGTGTCGAACCCCTCTGAATTGGTCAGAAACTGGGGAATGACCGCTCATGGGACCGGACATTATTCAGCATGCCGAAGAACAAGTCCGTATTGTCCGAGAAAATCTCAAGGCGGCTCAGGACCGCCAGAAGAGCAACTATGATTGTAAACGATGGGGCTTGACCTATCAACCTGGTGATCAAGCTTATTTGCGTGTCACTCCTATGAAGGGCACTCGTCGTTTCGGAATCAAGGGCAAGCTAGCTCCACGATACATCGGCCCCTTTCGCATTGTTGCCAGACGTGGACAGGTGGCATATAAATTGGAGTTGCCGCCGCAATTCTCTCATATCCACGACGTCATCCATGTGTCGCAACTTCGTCGTTGCTTTAAGGAATCTCCACACCGCGCAGTGGATCATGAAATGCTCGAATTGCAAGATGATCTTTCTTATAAAGAGCATCCGATCCGCATTCTCGATGAATCTGAACGTCGAACTCGTCAGAAGACAACCAAGTTCCTGAAAGTGCAGTGGTCGAATCACACTGAAGATGAAGCCACTTGGGAACGCGAGGATCATCTTCGGGAAGAATACCCCGACCTCTTTCCTTCTACCTCCTGAATTCTCGGGACGAGAATTTCTTTTAGAGGAGGAGAATTTGTAACACCCCTATGTAATAAGCACTGTGACACTCTGCTAAATATATCCAGTCATCTTCATTTGCAGTGCCTAGTCATAGTGGTTATTCAAAACAATTCAAATACTTCTCTGAAAATCAACTCAGATTCAAAGTGCAAAATAAAGTTGCTCAAAACTTGTGGGAAAAATGTTCACCTTATAGCAAATAATCCAAAACTATTTGCTGTTAAGGAACACAACATCATCATCAATTCTAGGTGGGCTTAATGCATTTTAGCAGAGTCAAAACAGCACCAAAATGCCCTATCATTTTTGAATAAATTCAAATGGGCTTAAAAAATGCCCAAACCTTTTTGTGGCAGTGCTGGATATTGCAATACACTAGTGTGAGCAAGTCTCACATTTTTGCAAATCCTTTTGAATGCTCAAAATATTTCAAAAACTATCTCTGATAAAATAAAAAGCAAAACAGGAAATAGAAAATAAAAAGAGGCACTGTGCACTGTGCCTAAGTGCACAATTGTGACGCCCCCGACTCAATCGTGCACTAATCATAGAGGCAAACATGCACGATCAAGCACAAGGACTCACGGCAAGATATCACAACACAACTCTAACACAAAATAAACGGAGATCCACAATATTACAGACCAGGGATCACGAAGATCCGAATACATAAGTCAGTCATACAAATAATATCTGGGTACAGACATAGTTAGACAAGTATTGCCTTAAGAAGGCTAGCACAAACAAGGACTCTAGATCGAAAGGCGTAGGCCTCCTGCCTGGGAGCCTCCGATCCTACTCCTGGTCGGCTGGCTTGATCCAGTAGTAAGTACCGTCTGGACCCATCTGGTAGTAAGCTCCTGTGGTGGCATCTGGCTCCGGGGCTCCATCGTCTGATGTATCATCAAAGTGGGGTATGGGGAAAAAGAAGTAACAAAGCAACCATGAGTACTCATCCGAAGTACTCAGCAAGCAAGGATCTACACTACATATGCAACATTATCAAAGGGGAAAGGCTGTAAATGTGGACTGGGCTGCAAAAATGCCAGAATAGAGAGAAGGCCTAGTCCTATCAAAGACTAGCATCTTCAAACATCTTCACGAAGCCACCATCTTGCAGCAATAGAAGAGAGTAGAATAGCATTTTATTAAGCAAACATGTTGAAGTACAGCTTAGAGATCCTTCCTCGACTCCCTGCGAGAAAGCGATCCCGAAGCTTCAATTAAGTAACAAGTATCCAGTTCAAGTAGTAGATCGGGATACACAAACTGAGCGTCCTTTACCATAGAACTGGCTATCAATATATTATTCTTCCCTGTAGGGGTGCACTACTGTTACCCAACACGCTTGATCACCTCTGGCCAGACACACTTGCTGGGTAATGCCCGGCCTCGGGAGATCAACACGAAGCAGCGCCCTACCTAGGCTCAGCAGAGAGGTCAGCACGCCGGACTAACCTATGCACCCAGGGGTCTTGGGCCATCGCCCTGGGCACCCTGCGCGTTGCGAGACTAGCCGGGGTGCAGGCGCGACACTGAACTCATCAGTGAAGTATCCAGCCCATTCCCGACAATCAGCCCGCACGGTGAACTGTGACGTCTGATGAGCTTTCAGGAGAAACGTACAACACATAGGGCCCCATAAACCATTATCCCACATGGTGGTAATGCGTATAGGGCACGTCGACCCACTCAGATCAAATACCCAAATCCGATAGGCTGATTTAGTAACACGCGGAGACGATCAGAGTTTCTGAAGCTCCACCACAATATCACACTCGAGTGCCCTTCCGGCACACCCGACATCACAGATCCCCTGCGGGTACCCATCAGGGTCGACCGACTTGTAACAAAGGTCAAAGTAACCTTGTGGTCATAACAACAAGAGGGAAACCCCAAGGAATCACCCTCGGTGGATTCCACTCGATGAAATCATCAGGGTGAACGTATGAGGCATCACCCTTGAGGTTCACACTGAGGGGTTGCACGATAGAGTCGTATCGGAAGTGGAGAAGGAGGAATCACCCTCGATGACTACGATCGAACAGCTACACTGCAGAGTATTCATCAGGAGTGCGTTACGAGGTATCACCCTCGGCACTCGATAGTAACTATGCAGAGTCGTACAACTAAGGAGGTGAAGTGATGTGTCGGTCTCTGGTCGACGATCACATTGATCGAGTCATCGATGATCAAGCAGGGGCAACAAGGGTAAGGTGGTGGGGGTCACTGATGGTTCACTACCAACCTATACTAAGCAGTTTAACATAGGCCGGTAAGGTAACAATAAACAAGTTACAAAAGCAGGCTATGCATCAGAATAGGATCAAACATTAACAGTAGCAAAATCTAATGCAAGCAGGAGAAATGGAATGGGCGATATCTGGATGCTCAAGGGGGGGGGGGCTTGCCTGGTTACTCTGGCAAGAAGGAGGGGTCGTCAACGGGCTGCTCGTCTGGAGCGTAGTCGTACTCAGTTGCAACGGCGTCGGTCTCGGCGTCTATCGAGAGAGAAGGAGGGGGGAAGAAACAATAAATTCACGGCAAAGATGCAAACAATATGCATGACATGCCTAAATGATATGCAGAGGTGTTCTACTGCCTAACTAAATGATTTAGTTAATTTAGGAATTTATTTGGATTGATTTTATTAAAGTTGAGCACTATTCATTTATCAAAATCAGTCTAAAAGTTCCATGTTCAGGTAGCTAGGGGCATCTGACAGATGAACGGACCACGTATTTGGATTCGTCTCGAAATTCTGAGCAACTTTCATGTATAAATTATTTTCATCAGAGTTACGGATTATTTTATATGATTTTCTAAAGGTTTAATTATTTTCTAAATTTTAATTATTTATTTAAATTCAAATTATCCAGAATAGTAAAAGATGACGTCAGCATGACATCATGCTGACGTCAGCAGTCAACAGTGCAGTTGACTTAGTCAAACTGATGGGTGGGTCCCACTGTCATTGACTGTCTAACAACTAACAGATTAATTAGGGTAGTTAGTTAATTCGATTAACTAACACAGGTTAATTAAGTTATTTAATCATCCTAATTATTAATTAATTAATTATTAATTTACGTATTATATTTCTTTTCTTTTTTTTAACGTTCTCGGGGGCAGGCCCCACTTGTCATTGGCACAAGGGGGGTTGGGGCCCAACCGTCAGTGATCCCTGGGGCCATAGCGGTGCGGGCGCTAACGGGCGCGGTTGCGGGCGCAACCCGTGCGGGGTCGAGCCCGACCGGGGGCGAGGCCACCGGGGGGAACGAGGCAGGGGCCGATGCGGCAGGCCCAGGCGTGGGGCGAGCACGGCTGCGCGGGAGTGGTGGCGAGGGGGGACACGGGGCGGCGCTCCGTGCACGTCGTCGACGCGGGGCGGAACAGCGGGGCGGCGATGGGCAGCGACAGGGCAGCAGCGGCGACTGCAAGGCAGCAGGCGAGGCTGGAGCGAGTAACGCCAGCGGCGTCGTGCGCGAGCGGCAGAGGAGCAGCAGCGGGCAGCTGGAAGCGGGCCGGAGACAAGCGCGGCCGCAGTACGGCCGCTGGCGAAAACAGAGACAGGGGAGGGGGAGGGCGAGTGCGGCCAGGAGCGCGAGCTCCAGCACGCGGGCGCGAGGAGGCAGTGGAGTGCGCGGGAGGAGCGGCCGAGCGGGAGGTAGGCTGCGGGTGCGCGTGCGCGCAGGCGGGCGGGGCAGAGGGCGGTCCAGGGCGTGCGGGAGCACGCCGGTGAGCGCGGGCGCGCGCGACAGCGCGTGGCGCGGCGCGGAGGATGCAGCAGCGGGGCGCAGTTGCAGCAGCGCGCTGTGAGAAGGAGAGGGAGCGAGCGAGGCCACGGCGGACAGCGAGCGGGGACGGCGCTAGCGACGGGGACAGAGGAGAAAAGGGGGGGTAGGTGGAGTGGGTCGGGGTCCTCACCCCCGTTGCAAGGGTTCGCCAGCGAGGCTCGAGGTCGGCCGGCGAGGAGGAGGTCGGGGACGCAACATCGGCGACGGGGTCGAGGTGGCTTCGGTGGAGGCGGCGTCGATGTCCAGGGGCGATGGGCGACATGGTCGGCGCGGCGAGCGGGTCAATCGACGGGATCGGGGCCGATCCCGATCCAGACCGAGGGGGAAGAAGGGGATCGTGGCGGGGCGAGTGGGGCGACGGGGGGTTAGGGTTTGGTGTACGAGGCCGTATAGGCCAGGGGGGTTAGGTGGGCCAGTTGGGCTGGCCTGGCTGCCAGCTGGGCCAGTTCGCCCAGGGGGAGGGGTCTCTTCTTCTTTTTCTATTTCCTGTTTTTCTTTTATTTTCTTTTCTGTTTTACAAAATGTGTGGTCCCAAACATAGTTTTATAAAATACAAGACTTAGCCCAATAGTTACAGTGAAATATGTAGCACTGTTATAAAAAGGTTTTGAGTTCATATCATTTCATCTTGATTTTATTAAATTGTGAATGGATTAAATACTCCTGTTTTGTTGCTATTAGAGTCACTTAATTAATTTAGTAAATGTTGATTACAATTTTAGAATTGCCTCTGAATTATTTGTTATTTAATGAACATTTTAGTTTTCAAACTTGGACAACTTTTATTTTCACTTTAATTTAATTGGAAATTTGAATTAGGAGTTTGGAATGCAATATGATGCAAATGATGACTAGGCACTGTTAAACTTGCTGACATGGCATTAACTAAGGGTGATCACTGTTGTTAATTACATGGGGTGTTACAACAGTGCCCCGATCCAGCCCACCAGGCCCAACTCCCCTTCTCTCTTCCCTGCGTGTCAGCACACCCATGGCCGCACCGGCGAGCGCCGGTGAAACGGTGACAGCGCGGCGCCACCGACGCCCCACCGATGCGGGGAGGATAAGGACCCGACCCCGTCCATCTTCCCTGATCCTCCTCCACCATTTCCCCTCTTCCCTCGCTCGCTCCGCCCCTCTTCTCCCTCAGATCCGTCGAGGCCAAGCGCCACCGTCGCCGCGCCTCGCCACCGTCGTGGCCAGCGGCCTCGCTGCGCCAACTGCTTGTGTCAGGGAGGATCGCCGTGCACCGCCACGTCCTCTGGAGCCGCTGGAGGAAGCCGAGGAGCTCTGCATCGCCCGCACGCGTCGGCTTCTTCCTCGGGTCGCCAGCGATCCCCTTCTTCCCCGGCGATGTTCTGCTGCTACTAAACCGTCATGGGCCTACGTGTGAGCCGCGCGGTGAGCTCCTCCGCCACCTGCTTCTCTTCGTTAGTTTCCCCGTGTTCCGTAGCTAGCTGCTGTCGCGTTCATGCTCTGCTCGCCGCCGACGAGCTTGTGGCCGTCGCTGTGGTCGATGACACCGCCGCCTAAGGCCACGGTCGAGCTCCTGGTGCTCTCAGGAGCCCGACAAGCTCACGCACTCTCTCTCTCCCGTGCCCTCTAGCCACGTCCACGCGAGTGCCCGAACGCGCCTCCGCCTCAGCTCGCCGCCGGCGCCCTTCCGGTGACCAAATGGTCACGGGGCCGAGCCCATTGTGCTCAGCGCATCAAGTAGAGCCTCGCTAGCCTCGCCGTTCACTCGTTTGCGCGCTACTGCCACGATTCCATCATCGCCCGATTCCGGCCGTCCGCCACAGTGCTCGCCGTCGTCGCCACGGTGCACCTCCGGCCACACAACCGCCGCCAAACGACGCGGCTTGCTCCGCTTGTTCGAACGAGCTAACGTGCGCGCCAAATGGTCGCCCATAGTTGAATTCCGACGAGGTCCGAGCCAGCGCCGCCGCATTTTTGGTCGCCGGAGCTATCTCCGGCGCCGACGCCGACGTGGCTGGCCGGCCCCACCTCTGGGCCACTGCCAGTGGGACCCAGTCAACGTGCTGACTGGGCAGCCCCCAGCCACTGACATGTGGGCCCCCTGCGCTTAGTTAAGTTAATTAACTTTTAAAATTAATCTGTTAACTTATCTAGTCACTGACTATTGGGGCCCACCCCACTAATTAACTCTGTTAGATTAGTTTAAACCTCTGTTAAACCCAGAGAGGCTGACAGGTGGGTCCCACCTGTCAGTTTGACCTGGTCAGCTGGTCAGCCGATTGCTGATGCCAGCATGACACCATCCTGACGTCATATACCTTTTCTGGAATTTCTGTTAATAAAAATAAATTCAGAAAATGCTTTAATCTTCAAAAATTCATAATAATTAAACCGTAACTCGGATCGAAAAACTTAATACATGAAAGTTGCTCGGAACGACGAGACAAATTTGATCATGTTGTCTGTTTCCATGTCGGAACCCCCTATGCAGGAGAACCTGCAACTTTGAACCTGACTCCGGTAGATGAATAGTGCATATACACCGGTTAATAAATCCCACTTTAATCCTAAAATAACTAAAATGACTTAGATGCACCATTAGGCAACCCTGCACTGCATCCTAGCATAGCATGCTCTGTGTTGCATATGTTTGCTGTCTATTTATCTGTTTCTTCCCCCTCTTCTCTCCCGGTAGACCCCAACGTCGACGTAGCTTCCGAGACCGATGCAGCTTCGGAGTACGACAACGTCCCTGACGACCAGACACGTGCCGCAGAGCTTCCAGGCAAGCACCCCCCTTTTGAACATGCCTATATCGCCTATTCTCTTCTCTCTTAAGCTTGCATTAGAATTGCTGCTGCTACTGCTTTACCTATTCTGATGCATAGCCTGTTTATTGTAACCTGCTTTTGTTACCTACCTGTTTATCCTAAACTGCTTAGTATAGTCTAGGTAGAAACCCTTCAGAGACCCCCTCTTTGTCCCGACTGCCCCGCTGGATTATCAGAAGACCCGATCAACGGGATCGAAGACCAGGCCCCGGCACCGCAAATCACTTCCCCCTTAGTTGCTCGACACTACTGGGTGACTATCGAGTGCCAAGGGTGATACCTCGTCAGCACTTCTGATGTTAACCTTGTAGGTTAGTTCATCGGTTGTGGTCATCGAGGGTGATTCCTCCTTCTCCACTCCCGATACCGACACTGTTGTGTAACTCCTCAAGAGTGGACCTCGAGGGTGATTCCTCCTTCGTTCACCTTGACGTTATCATCAGGTGGAATTCCATCGAGGGTGATTCCTCAGGGTTCCCCTTGGTGTTAGACACACGGTTACTATGGTTACTATGACTTTACACTGAACCATGTTACTAAAGACGGGTCGGCCCTGAGGGGTACCCGCACGAGCATGTGATGCGAGTGGTGTGGAGACGGGTTGACCTAGAGGGTGCCCGCGAGATAATTACGAGGCGTGGCCGGGCATTCTTAGCTCTTGCCGCAAGTCCTCGAGACGGGGCGACGGGTTCACATCGATCATGAGTCTCTGCTCGTTACCGCGCGCTCCTAATCCACTACGGTTTGGATATTTGATCCGAGGGGCCTCTGGCCTGATAGCACTAACAATCACGTGGGCATAGTATGGGCGTTCTGCGTCGTATACTTCAGCTGAAGCTTAATAGATGTCATGCGACTGAGCGGCGCGCACTGGGTTGGACTGGTAACGCCCTGCACTTGTATAAGGGGGGCTAGGTCTGCTCACCGGCCACGTACGCAACATGCAGGAGTTCCCGGGGCGAAGGCCCAAGACCCCCGGGTGCATAGGTTTAGTCCGGCGTGCTGACCTCTCTGTTAAGTTTTTGGTCGGGTTGCGGCGTATTATTTGGCCGAGGCCGGGCATGACCCAGAAAAGTGTGTCCGACCTGAGTTAAGCGAGCGTGGTGGGTAAGTTGGTACACCCCTGCAGGGAAGAAACAATCTATCGATAGCCTGTCCTACGATAACGGACACTCGGAGTTGTATCCCGATCGGTACAACTAGAACTGGATACTTGAGACGATAACTGGATAGTATGGCTCTGGGATTGCTTTCTCGCAGGGAGTCGAGAAAGGATCTCTGGGCGAGGTTGTTAACACTACTACTACTTTACTTTATGCTAATCTGCGCTCTTCTAATGCTGCAAGACCGCTGAAGATGCTAGTCTTCGATAGGACTAGGCCCTCTCTCTCTATTCTGGCATTTTTGTAGCCCAGTCCACATATACAGCCTTCCTTTGATAATGTTGCATATGTAGTGTAGATCCTTGCTTGCTGAGTACTTCGGATGAGTACTCACGGTTGCTTTGCTTTCTTTTTCTTCCCATATTCGTTTGATGCAACCAGATGACGGAGCCCCTGAGCCAGCTGCCCCCGCCGACGGCTACTACTACTACTACCCCCCCTAGCGAGTACTACTACGAGGAGCCGTCCGACGACCAGGAGTAGGTTCGGAGGATCCCAGGCAGGAGGCCTGCGCCTTTCGATCGTAGTATTTTTCTTTTGCCCTGACTTCTTAAAGGCTTAATCTGTGTTTCCTTTTATATCTGTACCCAGATATCTGATGCTTCCGCTGACACTTGTATGCCATCAAGCTATGTATTCGAGCCCTCCAGGCCCTGGCTTGTAATATAAAGCTTGTATGACTTTATTTATGTTTTAGAGTTGTGTTGTGATATCTTCAAGTGAGTCCTTAGGCTTGATCATGTGCATTTGCGTGTATGGTTATTGCACGATTAAGCCGGGGTCATCACAACATTGTCATTGTAAACTTGGGAAAAGGTGTCAAAAATTGAACTCCCTTATGGTTAACATTTAACAGGAAAGGAACATCACCTCGATATATAGCTTCTCCAGGCACAGAAAGCATCTCAGGAAACTGACAACTTGGTCTAGGTTGGGGCCGATAGATTCTAGTGCCAAGACCTTCACTGTGCGCAGATTCGGGGTCAAGCTTGTCGGAATCATTTTCTGGATGACAGATGAACATACATGTTCAAAATTAGAAATTAATGTTAATTTCAAGAAGGAGAGGTAGAAGGCGACTGTTGTACCTGAATGGGTGTGGATCCAATAACAAGTTCAGGGTATTTGTCAGACGAGTAGCCCACCACTGTCAATTTCGGTGCAGAAATTACATTGATTCTTGTTGGACCTTCTTGATCAACTACAAGTAATCTCTCAAGTGAAGGTGTGTCCTCAATGACCATACCGTGGTAGCCATTTTGTGATGTCTTGTTGCAGAACCAGCAACACACATAAATAGTCCGGAGAGTCATGGAGGTGATGTGGAAGGTACTCGAGTGTAGTACAGCCGCGGAGCAGGTGCTCCATGTCCCCGTTTGGGAGGCAGACAGCGACGAGCTCGAGGTGCTTCAGTCGTGGTAGAATAAGAGCAGGCGCGTTATTAGGGGGGATGGCAGTTCATGAACTTGGCGACACGCAGCGTGGGCGCGAGGCGGAGCACGAACGTTGGCAGCGAGCGCATATGCCCATCATTAAAAGTGAGCTCCTCGAGCTGATCTAGGGCGGGGGATCAGAACCACTCGTCAAGCTTGGCATGGTCCTTACCGGTGGAACGGAACTTGCCCATGCTAAGGCCTCTGGTTGGGCCATGGTGACTACCGAGGATCTGGGAGAAAGCATCCAAGCTTTTGCGATAGCCATGGCAGAGCTCGTTGGTGTTGATGAGGTCGAGAGGGGTGGACTGCCATAGGGGTGCCACCGCCGGGAAAGGATGGTTGTCCGCGCCCCATATTTGATTGGGAGGGGAGATGATGACTATCAACATATCATCGGGGAGGCTGTTGATGAAGTCTAGGCCTGCTGGAGTCGCTTGCGGTTCTTGCTCGACCCGCCTCCGCTTGTTGGCAGCCCCGTTCTCCACCTCCGGAGTCTCCTCGTCAGCGGCGCTTTCTGATAGAAGTGGGAGTACAGGGAATATTTAGTTAAAACAGGGCAAAAGAAAAGTGTATTGGTAACTAGAAGTTAGTAGGTAGGAATAGAGTAAGAAAATGGAATAACAATTAGTTGCTTAAATACTACACAATTCCTTTGATATTGCTGGGTAAGTCAACATGCAGATACTTGAAAAGAACACTTACTTCGAACAAAGTCTGCACGAATGATATTGTCGGGGAAGTTTAGCATATATCTCATGACCAGACTCTTTTATGTGCAGTGCAATTTTAGTGCCAGCTTTTAGTACATCAAACCTAGAAATTTCTGTCCAAAGGCCCATGGCAAAATAGGAGTGACCACATTCATCAAGTCTTACAAAAGCAACGATTGTAAATCCATGGTTTGTGTTCAGTATGACATCCCTGCAGTATTGATTTATGTAAAGGGCAAGATTGTGTACTACAGATGTTGTTGCATAGAAAGGGACGTGCTGCAGAAAATGGTAGGATTGTTAAAGAATATGGTAACATGTAAATATGGGCGAAATTGAAAGAACTGTTGATACGTCTCCAACGTATCTATAATTTTTATTGTTCCATTCTGCTATATTGTCATTCTTGGATGTTTTACAATCATTTTATAGCAACTTTATATCATTTTTTGGGACTAACCTATTGACATAGTGCCCAGTGCCAGTTGCTATTTTTTGCTTGTTTTTTACTTCGCAGAATATCAGTACCAAACGGGGTCCAAACGCAGTGAAACTTTTTGGAGAATTTTTATGGACCAGAAGACACAACTTGGATCAAAGAAGTACCAGAGGGGTGCCCTGAGGGGGGCACAACCCACCTGGGCGCGCCTGGGGGCCCAAGCGCGCCCTAGTGGGTTGTGCCCACCTCGATGGCCTCCCGCATTGCCTCTTCGCCATATAAATCCCCAAATATTCCAGAAACCCTAGGAGTGTCGACGAAACACAATTCCATCCGCCGCAAGTTCCAGAACCACGAGATCCAATCTAAACACCATCACGGAGGGGTTCATCATCCTCATTGGTGCCTCTCCGATGATGCGTGAGTAGTTCATTGTAGACCTACGGGTCCGTAGGCAGTAGCTAGATGGCTTCCTCTCTCTCTTTTGATTCACAATACAATGGTCTCTTGGAGATCTATTTGATGTAACTCTTTTTTGTGGTGTGTTTGTTGGGATCCGATGAACTTTGAGTTTATGATCAGATCTATATATCCATGAAAGTTATTTGAGTTTCTTTGATCTCTTATATGCATGATTACTTATAGCCTCGTATTTCTTCTTCGAATCTTTGGTTTAGTTAGGCCGACTAGATCAATTTTTCTTGCCATGGGAAGAGGTGCTTTGTGATCGGTTCGATCGTACGGTGTTCTTTCCCAGTGACAGAAGGGGCAGCAAGACACATATGTATCGTTGCTAAGGATAACAAGATGGGGGCTATTCCTACATGAATAGATCTCGTCTACATCATGTCATCGTTCTTATTGCATTACTCCGTTTCTCCATGAACTTAATACACTAGATGCATGCTGGATAGTGGTCGATGTGTGGAGTAATAGTAGTAGATGCAGGCAGGAGTCGGTCTACTAATTTTGGATGTGATGCCTATATAATGATCATTGCCTGGATATCGTCATAATTATTCGATGTTCTATCAATTGCCCAACAGTAATTTGTTTACCCACCGTATGCTATTTTCTC
The DNA here is from genome assembly GCA_011799875.1 of Thinopyrum elongatum. Taxonomy (NCBI): domain Eukaryota; kingdom Viridiplantae; phylum Streptophyta; class Magnoliopsida; order Poales; family Poaceae; genus Thinopyrum; species Thinopyrum elongatum. The sequence goes on along the minus strand of CM022297.1, from coordinate 131,332,469 downwards.
GAGAGAAGCCACTAGTGAAATCTACGGCCCCCGGGTCTATCTTTTATCATATTGTTTTCCGATCTACTTTTTATTCGCTTTTGCTTTCAGATCTATTTTTCCAAAAAACCGAAAAATACCTTGCTGCACATTTTATTTGCATCTTTTATTTCGTGCTTTATTCAGATCTATTTATCCAATCTATCACAATTTTTATCCCGTCAACTTGACAATATCTGGCGCCGTTACCCGAAAAAGGGATTGACAACCCCTTATAAGCGTCGGGTTGCAAGTATTTGTTCTTTGTGTGCAGATACCGTTTACATAGTGTTGCTTGGTTCTCCTACTGGTTCGATAACCTTGGTTTCATAACTGAGGGAAATACCTACCGTAGCTGTGCTGCATCATCCCTTCCTCTTCGGGGAAATACTGACGCGGATACGAGCTATCAGAAGTAGATTTCTGGCGCCGTTGCCGAGGAGACATCATCAACATCTATCAGGTTCCTACTCATGAATCCCATCTCCTTGCAATTTACATTATTTGCCATTTGCCTCTTGTTTTCATCTCCCCCACTTCACAAAAATTTGCCCTTTTATTTGCCTTCTTTTTTGTTCGCCTTTTTCTCGTCAGATATCTTGTTTGCCATCTTTGCTTGTGTTGCCATGTGCCTTCTTATGCTTGCATCTTCGCTTGCTAAAAATCTATTGATATGGATCCCCATCCACTTGGTAATCTTTTTAAAAGATCCAATCATGATGAACCAATTTCTAGTGAGTTGAGTGCACTAGATTATCTTTATGAAGGTTTGCTTGAGATTCGTGAATCTGAAAATTATGATGAAGAAATTCATGAAGTGATTCATGATAGCTCCTTGAATTAAAAGCATGATTGCAATGATTTTACTATAAATTCTATTAATGTCAATTATGCTAATAACATGCAAAGCCCCAAGCTTGGGGATGCTAATTTTGCTATGTCCACTACTTATTGCAATGATCATGATTTGGGTGATTCTTCTTATGATCTTGAAAATTTATTTAAGCCTCATGATGAATATGATATTGATAATAATGTTTGCAATAATATTGAAAGTGGGTTTGGAAGAGCGTCAACTCTAGGTAAAAATAATCCCACATATTTGGAGAGTGTTCAATCTTACAATTTTTTTGATGAAAGTGGGTTTGGAGAGGTCATGACTTTAGTTGATGTTAATTCCACTATCTTGGAAGATTATAAAACTTTTATGCATGTGGATCTTAAAGAGAAAATTTTATATGATAGCTATATTGTTGAATTTGATTATGATCCGACATGCAATTATTATGAGAGAGGAAAATATGGTTGTAGAAATTTTCATGTTACTAATTTACCTCTCGTTACGTTGAGATTGCTATTGTTTCTTTCTTCTTCCTTGCATATACTATATATTTCTTGTCTTCATAATTTGTTTGCTTATAAAATCACTATGCATAGGAAGTATGTTAGACTTAAATGTGTTTGTCACATGTTTCATGATGCTCTCTTTATGTTTCAATTCTTGTCTTCCATGCGAGCATCATTAAAATTATTATGCCTAGCTAGGGGCATAAAACGATAGCGCTTGTTGGGAGGCAACCCAATGAATAAAATTTATTTTTGTATTTTTCTTTTTGTTCTTGAGTGTTTACACAATTATGCTACTGTTATGATTGTGTTTTTATGTTTTAATTAGTGTTTGTGCCAAGCTAAGCCTTTGGGATCATGTTGGGTGATAGTTGACTTGATCTTGTTAGAAGACAGAAAATTTTGCGTCCAGTAAAAGAATTGTTTAAATTCACAGAGGCGACAAAAACTTCTGAATGTTTTTCACAAGATTGATATACAAATTGCCTCCGTTGTCCTAACTTTTTCAGAATTTTTGAAATTACAGAAGTATGAGCAAAATTCGCGTCTTTATAGACAGTTCTGTTTCTGACAGATTCTGTTTTCTTTGCATTGTGTGCTTATTTTGATGAATCTATGGATTGTATCGGGGTGTATAAGCCATGGCAAAGTTAGAATACAGTACATATAATGCAAAAATATAATATGAATGGGTTTGCAACAGTACTTAAAGTGAAGATTGGTTTTCTTATACTAACGGATCTCACAGAAGTTTTGTTAAGTTTTGTGTGATTGAAGTTTTCAAGTTTTGGGTGAGATCACGATGGATGAAGGAATAAGGAGTAAGAAGAGCCTAAGCTTGGGGATGCTCCATGGCACCCCAAGATAATATCCAAGAAGGAACAAGCAACTAAGCTTGGGGATGCCCCGAGTGGCATCCCCTCTTTCTTCTAATGACAATCGGTATTTTACTTGAAGCTATATTTTTATACGTCACATATCATGAGTTTTACTTGGAGCGTCTTGTATTATATGAGTCTTTGCTTGTGTTGCTTTTTAGTTTGTCACAAGTATCCTTGCTGGACACACCTATTTGAGAGAGCCAAAATTATGATATGATTTGTTAGAATTGCTCTTTATGCTTCACTTAAATTTTTTGAGCTATGGAATTGCTCTAGTGCTTCACTTGTATCTTTTTTAGCAAGGTGTGCTTTAATATTTTTGACGAAATTCTCTCATGCTTCACTTAGATTTATTTGAGAGTTAGTAATTTTTGAAGAAATTCTCTCATGCTTCACTTATATTATTTTGAGAGACGAAAATTTTTATGCTCATGTTCTTCACTTAAATTTGTTTGAGCTTATCAAAAGAAACATATGAAACTAGTCCCAAAGTGATAGATATTCAAGAGGGATATAATAAAAGCTTTCATGAAGATCATTGGACAAAATAAACTTGATTCTTTGTAATAGTTTTGAGATATGATGATAATGATATGTGAGTCATGGTGGTGAGTAATTATGCTTTAGTAAGAATATTGGTGTTAAGGTTTGTGATTCCCTATGCAAGCATGAAAGTCAATAGTTATGCAATGAAATTACATCCTACTTGTGGTGCATTATTCAGTGTTAGTTATGCTTAATGCTCGCTTACGTGATTTTTCGTTTCTTGGTTGGTTGCTTCTCAATCTTTTGCTAGTCTCCATTTGTACTAAGTAGAAATACTACTTGTGCATCCAAAACCCTTAAACCCAGTTTTGCCATATGAGTCCACCATACCTACCTATATGCGGTATTTCTGTGCCATTCTAAGCAAATTTGTATGTGCCATCTCTAATTTTCAAAATAAATTCCTTTTTGTGTGCCTGTACCACTCATGAAGCGGCAGGGGGTGGCCAATATTTTCTATGCTAGATGTGTTATTCTCAAGATGAGTGTTTATTCACTTGTCATTGCACGAGAGTATGGCGGTAATAGGGATGCCCAGTCCCTAAACGAAAAAGAAATTTACTTTATGGTGTCAAATAATAAATTCCTTGGAAAGTGTTGGTATGGAAGGCACCCGTGGATATGGCTAGCCATGGATTGTGAAAGAATGGTTGAAAAAGGAATAAACTTTATTTTCTGTTTGGGAACCGCCTATGATATATCTAGCATGGAAAGTGTTGGGAATTACTCGGTCATTTTCATTGACGGGAAAAGTATACCTCTCAAAAAAAATTCTCTCCATTTTTGCTTTGAGCTCTGGCACCTCTACAAATCCCTACTTCCCTCTGCGAAGGGCCCTTCTATTTACTTTATGCAATTTTTATTTGAGTCTCCATCTTCTCTTATAAAGCACCAACTAAGGGGCATTATGATCGTACTTGAGCATTGGATGTAGCTAATATGCGAGTGTGTTTCATGAATGGATCAATGATTGAGCATGATAGGCTACGGATAACTTGCTTTAGTGTTGATATTTTGAAAGACATGGTTGCTTGTTGATATGCTTGAGTATTGAAATCTTCATGTCAAAACTAGACTATTGCTTTGAATCATATAAAAGTCCATATGTCCATGCTACAAAAGAAAAGAATATGTGATGAACATGTTAGGTAGCATTCCACATCAAAAATTCAGTTTTTATCATTTACCTACTCGAGGACGAGCAGGATTTAAGCTTGGGGATGCTGATACGTCTCCAACAAATCTATAATTTTTTATTGTTCCATGCTGTTATATTATCATTCTTGGATGTTTTACAATAATTTTATAGCAACTTTATATCATTTTTTGGGACTAACCTATTGACATAGTGCCCAGTGCCAGTTGCTATTTTTTGCTTATTTTTTACTTCGCAGAATATAAGTACCAAACGGAGTCCAAACGCAATGAAACTTTTTGGAGAATTTTTATGGACCAGAAGACACAACTTGGGCCAAAGAAGTACCAGAAGGGTGCCCCGAGGGGGGCACAACCCACCTGGGCGCGCCTGGGGGCCCAGGCGCACCCTGGTGGGTTGTGCCCACCTCGGTGGCCTCCCGCACCGCCTCTTCGCCATATAAATCTCCAAATATTCCAGAAACCCTAGGAGTGTCGATGAAACACAATTCCAGCCGCCGCAAGTTCCAGAACCACGAGATCCAATCTAAACACCATCACGGAGGGGTTCATCATCCTCATTGGTGCCTCTCCGATGATGCGTGAGTAGTTCATTGTAGACCTACGGGTCCGTAGGCAGTAGCTAGATGGCTTCCTTTCTCTCTTTTGATTCTCAATACAATGGTCTCTTGGAGATCTATTTGATGTAACTCTTTTTTGCGGTGTGTTTGTTGGGATCCAATGAACTTTGAGTTTATGATCAGATCTATATATCCATGAAAGTTATTTGAGTTTCTTTGATCTCTTATATGCATGATTACTTATAGCCTCGTATTTCTTCTTCGAATCTTTGGTTTAGTTAGGCCGACTAGATCAGTTTTTCTTGCCATGGGAAGAGGTGCTTTGTGATGGGTTCGATCGTACGGTGTTCTTTCCCAGTGACAGAAGGGGCAGCAAGACACGTATGTATCATTGCTATTAAGGATAACAAGATGGGGCTATTCCTACATGAATAGATCTCGTCTACATCATGTCATCGTTCTTATTGCATTACTCTGTTTCCCCATGAACTTAATACACTAGATGCATGCTGGATAGCGGTCGATGTGTGGAGTAATAGTAGTAGATGCAGGCAGGAGTCGGTCTACTAATCTTGGACGTGATGCCTTTATAATGATCATTGCCTGGATATCGTCATAATTATTCGATGTCCTATCAATTGCCCAACAGTAATTTGTTTACCCACCGTATGCTATTTTCTCGAGAGAAGCCACTAGTGAAATCTACGGCCCCCGGGTCTATCTTTTAGCATATTGTTTTCTGATCTACTTTTTATTCGCTTTTGCTTTCAAATCTATTTTTCCAAAAACCTAAAAATACCTTGCTGCACTTTTTATTTGCACCTTTTATTTCGTGCTTTGTGACGCCCCCGGCTTAATCGTGCACTAATCATACACGCAAATGCACACGATCAAGCCTAAGGACTCACTTGAGGGAATCACAACACAACTCTAAAACATAAATAAAGTCATACAAGCTTTATATTACAAGCCAGGGGCCTCGAGGGCTCGAATACATAAGCTCGCATACAAGCGTCGGTGGAAGCATCAGATATCTGAGCACAGATATAAAAGAAAACATAGGTAAGCCTTTAGAAAGGCGGGGCAAAACAAAAACTACGATCGAAAAGGCGTAGGCCTCCTGCCTGGGACCCTCCGAACCTACTCCTGGTCGTCGGTCAACTCGAAGTAGTAACCACCCTCGGGGTGGTAGTAGTAGTCATCGGCGAGGGCAGCTGTCTCAGGGGCTCTGTCATCTGGTTGCATCAAACAGATATGGAAAAAAAGAGGAAGCAAAGCAACCGTGCGTACTCGTACGAAGTACTCAGCAAGCAAGGATCTACACTACATATGCAACATTATCAAAGAAAGGCTGTATATGGGGACTGGGCTGCAGAAATGCCAGAATAGAGAGAAGGCCTAGTCCTATCGAAGACTAGCATCTTCAGCGGTCTTGCAACATTAGAAGAGTGTAGAATAGCACAGTATAAAGTAGTAGTAATGTTATCAACCTCACCCAGAGATCCTTTCTCGACTCCCTGCAAGAAAGCAATCCCAGAGCCATACTATCCATTTCTTATCACAAGTATCTACTTCTAGTTATATTGATTGGGATACAACTCCGAGCGTCCGTTACGGAGGATCCGGCTATGCATAGATTAGTTCTTCCCTGCAGGGGTGCACCAACTTACCCACCACGCTCGATTAACTCCGGCCGGACACACTTTTCAGGGTCATGCCCGGCCTCAGCCAAACGACACACCGCAGCCCTACCTAAAACTCAGCAGACAGGTCCCCGCCGGTCTACATCCTATGCACTCCGGGGTCTTGGGCCCATCGCCCGTTGCACTCCGGGTCGTTGCGAGCAAGGTGGATACCAGTGTCGCCTCGGATGGCCGACACAATCCGACCGTGCCGCAATGCTAAACTGGACATCTAACAGAGCTTTCGGCTAATGCCACAATGCAGAGTGCCCATAACTTTTCCCGCGTGATGGTTAATGCTATCGGGCCAGAGGCCCACTCGGATCAAATATCCAAATTGTTAGTATATTGGGGGTGTGCAGTAACGAGAAGAGAGTCACGATCGATGTGACCCCGTCGCCCCGTCTCGAGGGCTTGCGACAAGGGCTAAGAATGCCCGGCCACGCCTCGTATTTATCTCTCGGGTAACCTCCAGGTCAACCCGACTCCACATCACTCGCGGGTACCCCTCAGGGCCGACCCGATGTCATCATGGTTCTGTGTTAAGTCAAAGTAACCGTGTGTCCAAACACCAAGGGGAAACATGAGGAATCGCCCTCGATGGATTCCACCTAATGTAGTCGTCAAGGTGAACTTAGGAGGAATCACCCTCGAGGTTCACACTTGAGGTGTTGCACGACAGCGTCGCTATCGGGAGTGGTGAAGGAGGAATCACCCTCGAGGACCACGACCGAATAGCTACTCTACAGAGTTAACATCAGAAGTGCTAAACGAGGTATCACCATCGGCACTCGATAGTAACGCTGCAGTGTCGTACAACTAAGGGGGTGATGTGCGGTGCCGGGGCCTGGTTGTCGATCACGTTGATCGAGTCATCTGATAATCCAGCGGGGGCAACTGGGTCAAAGTGGTGTCTCTGGTGGGTCTCTAACCAGCCTATACTAAGCAGTTTAGGATAAGCAGGTAAGGTATCAATAGCAGGTTACAATAAACAGGCTATGCATCAGAATAGGATAACTCAAAGCAGTAGCAAATTCTAATGCAAGCAGGAGGGAGAAAGAATAGGCGATATAGGCATGTTCAAAGGGGGGGTGCTTGCCTGGTTGCTCGGCGGCAAAGGCAGAGTCGTCAGTGGGGTCGTCGATCTCTGGAGCTGCGTCGGTCTCGGGGACTACGTCGTTACCGGGATCTACCGAGAGAGAAGAGGGGGAAGAAACAGATAAATACACGGCAAACATATGCAACACAGAGCATGCTATGCTAACGTGCAGTGCAGGGTTGCCTAAAGACATGCCTAAGTCATATTAGTTATTTTAGGATTGAAGTTGGATTTATTAACCGGTATGTATGCACTATTCATCTACCGGAGATAGGCTAAAAGTTGCGGGTTCACCTCCGTAGAGGGTCCCGACAAGGAAACAGATGGCACAGTCGGATTCGTCTCGTCGTTCTGAGCAACTTTCATATATAAAGTTTTTTTATCCGAGCTACGGTTTAATTTCTATGAATTTTCAAAGTTTTATTAAATTTATGGAATTATTTTAATTAATTAATTCGCATTATCCAGAACAGTAGCATGATGACGTCAGCATGAGGTCAGTGTGATGTCAGCAGTCAACTGACCAGTTGACTGGTCAACCTGATAGGTGGGACCCACCTGTCAGCCTCTGTAGATCTAACAGTGGATTAACTAAACTAACAGAACTAATTAGGGGAGTGGGCCCCAGGTGTCAGTGACTAATTAGGGCTAACTAAATAGGTTTTAATTAAAAAGTGTTTAATTAGGCTAATTACAGAAGGGGGCCCACTAGTCAGCGTCAGGGGTGAACAGTTCCTCGCGTTGACCGGAGTCAACGCGGTCAAACGCGCGGTGGGGGCCCACTGGCAGCGTCTGTGAGCAGGCCCCACGTGGCCCCACGTCGGACGCCGGCGTCGAGCAGTTCCGGCGAGCTCCAAATACGGCGGTGCAACTCCGGCGACTTCGGGTTTCTCCTACGGTGCGTCAAAACGCGCGTTCTCGGGCTCGTTCGAACGAGCAAGAGACGCCGCGTCGAACAAGAGCTACATCAGGGGAGGAAGTGGTCGGAGATGAGCTCTACGACGGCAACAAGCTTCGCCAGAATTCGGGCTTCTCCAGAAGCGCGGCTACGCGGTGTGCTCGAGCGGACTACCTACGCGGGTGAGCTCTACGGGACCCCGGAAACTCACTGGAGCCACGCATTTGAGCAAAACGGCACAGGAGCGAGGAGATCGCCGGCAATGGCGGCGGCAGCGTTCGAGTCTCTGCGGTGCCGCCGTTCTAGTGTGCAAGCAAGCAAGCGAGGAAGGTCAGGAGAGAGGAGGGAAGCTCACCGAGCGGCGCAAGTTGGCCCGTGGCGGCTTTGTAGCAGCAGTGGAGCTCGAAGTCACCGGCGAGCGTCGGAGATGGGGGTGAAGGGGTTCAGCGGCGATCGGCAGCTGCAGGGGTCCCCGGCTCCAACGAAGGGCGCCAGGCGACGTGGATGACAACGGCGAAGACTTTGGGCACGGTGGCGAGGCGAGGCGGTGGCGGTGGCCGCGGTGGCGATGCAGCACGGCGACGGCGGAGCAGAAGAGGAAGAAGGAGTTTAGGCGGGCGCTCCGGTGGCCCCAACGTAGTCCAGTTGCACCAGACGAAGAGGACGACGGCGCTGGAGCTCTAGGACAGTCCGACGAGGTCGGAGGTCTCGGTGGCCGCGGGATCGAGCGAAGGACGGCGACGATGTTTCAGGCGAGGTGGGGAAAAGAGAGGGGCGAGGCGCGTGGGGGCGAGTGTGGTAGCTAGGGTTTTGGGGGAGGGCGAGAGGGGCTCGGGGCAGCACTTTACCGTGACGGGGAGCCGTGGGATGCGCGACAGCGCGACGGGCGTCGCCGTGTTGGCAGGCGCGCGCGACAACGCACAATGAGGAGGACGACGCGGCTAGGTGGGCTGGGCTGGCTACTGTAGCTCGCAGGCCTAAATGCATAGTAAGCTTCGTCCTTTCTCTTTTTATTTCTTTTCCAGTTTTCTGTTTTTCTTTTTATTTAATAGCAGAGAGAGGAAAAGAATTATTTGGGCAGTCTATTGACTTGGGAAAAACTTGGGAAGTGTCCCATAAATTCCCTGGTGATTTTAGACACTGCCACAAAAAGTTTGGGCAATTTAGGAATTCATTTGAATTTTTCATAAATAGGATAGCATTTAAAAATGATGAATTGGTGCTGTTATAATTGCTAGTGCTCATCTTTGCACAAGAGTGATGTTGTGTTCCTTAACAAATAATTGTTATGGAATTTTTGCTAGATGATGAACATTTTTCCAGCAACTTTTGAGCAACTTCAAATTTCACTTTGAATTTGAATAGAATTCAGAGAAGGAATTTGAATTGAAAGATTTAACCACTGTGATTAATCAATGCAAATGATGATGACTTGGCATGATCATAAGGGATTACTGTGGTGTGATGCTGGGGATGTTACATGCTTTATTTAGATCTATTTATCCAATCTATCACAATTTTTAGCCCGTCAACTTGACAATATCTGGCGCCGTTACCCGAAAAAGGGATTGACAACCCCTTATAAGCTTCGGGTTGCAAGTATTTGTTCTTTGTGTGCAGGTACTATTTACATAGTGTTGCTTGGTTCTCCTACTGGTTCGATAACCTTGGTTTCATAACTGAGGGAAATACCTACCGTAGCTGTGCTGCATCATCCCTTCCTCTTCGGGGAAATAACGACGCGGATATGAGCTATCAACTGTACAATAGTTGAAATCAAAGGACAAAAATCTATAATTAAACAGATAGGGTAACCATGATGTCATGGAAATATGAGAGTAATCGAAAGAACAATGCATCATTAATTTGCCTAATATAGAAAGAAGAGGGGAAAAAATCCCCATTGACGTATATGCTGCATGTGGCACCTTTTATCCAAATGTAGCAATATATAGTATATGTTCTGGAAAGTAGGCCATGCCAACCGATTTAGGGTGAGATTGAACATACCGCCAGCATCCTTAAGTCATCTGGTACGGTGAGATGGAACTCCATGGATGTGTGGTCAAGGTCGCAAAGTCCTGATGTGTCCGTGCACTGTACGCTCTATGAATGAAAGAAAACCCTCAAATTAGCTTGAATAAAAATGAATTCACGGCAATTTCGGCCAGGTGATTAAAGGAGGCAGATGAACTGGGATAAGAGATGAGAGAATATCTCATTAAATTAGTTACCTTGTTGTCCATGAGAAAAAACCCTCAATACGGCGGATTTCCCAATCGGGCGGAGCTGGGTCGACGGCGAGCAGCGTCAAGAAAGTCGATGGCGATAGGCGGCCGCAAGCGGAAGTGGCAAAATGTGGTGGGGTTTGCCGGCAGCCTGGCGGCGGCGACAGGCGTCGAGCTAAGTGGTTGTCGCGGCGATAGGCGGTGCCATGCAGAGTCGTGGAGGAGCTTGTGCAGGTGTGAATGGGGACTGGAGGGGGTGGCGGGCGGGGTGAGGGTTTTTGTGACGTGGGGATGGTGAGGGTTTCCTTTTTTCCTTTTTGAATTGTGTGGTAAGGGTTTTCTTTTTACCTTTCTGAATTGGGTGGTGAGGGTTTTCTGTCCCACAAAGAGTTTCAGAGGCAACGGTTTGCTAGAGCCAACCGTGTGTGATTGACGTAACTGGGAAAATGGAAGTCATTGCACATGGTTTCAATTTGGGAAAATAACCATGTTTCAGGGTGGTTCCACTTTTCCTTCATCGGTTGAATCTCAAAGTTTTACCCACGCTAAACATTCACCCTAATATGCCTAAAATTCCATCAACCTAACTGAGTGCATCCATATCCCACATTTAGACATAAGTAAACATAGATTAAACATACTCGGGCATAGATAATAAGTCGTACACAAGCATATTTCAACCACATATAGTTCAACCATCATTAAGCATACTCAAGCACATTGATAATTAAGACACTAGATAGCCATACATAGTTCAATCCCACGTCTCATCTCATCTGTCGGGACGATCGTGAAGCTTCTCCAGGTACTCGGCGTACGCGGCGTGTGCCACCCTATGAGAATACTTCTGCCTGAAGGAGCCAACGGCTCGTCCTCTTGCATGCGCCAGAACACTTTGATACACGTCATGAAGCTTGTGGTTGCAAAATGGGCATCGATAGCCCCCGTTCCAGGTCCTAATATGCTTGTTATGCATTCCCGCATAAAGCTCCCTGAGGATTTGCCTCTTGTACCTCCTCTGGCCATCTTCATCCTCGCTGTCGACATCGTCAGATAGCACCTATACATATAGTAAAAAATGTGGCGTCAAATTTGGAATACAAACTAATCTCTAGCGAATATTTGGCTGTTGCCAAAATTTGGCATCAAATCAATGCTTACATGCCATAAAGTAGGATTAGGAATTTATGGCTATTTTTAGGCATATCCAGAGATTATGGCTCGATTTTTAAGCACAATCATCTATGTACAGACCAATCTTGAAAACAAAATGGCACAAACATATATGTAGGTCATTCAAAATCAATTGTCAAGACCTGGCTAGGAATTATTAGCACGAACACTAACCCAAGTCAGATTATTAGCAGAAATCATTTGCACAGATGAAACAACTAATCACTTATCATTTGTACCATTCAAACAATCAATATACTACACGGATATAATGAAACTTACTCAGATTTCATGGATTGAGAGAACATAACCATAGGATTTCTATTCCAAAAAGGGGGAGGCAGGAGTAACCAGAGAAACCCTAGGATGTATTTGACACATAAATGGGTATAGATGACTAACCGGTTATCCGTCGTCATCGGAGTCGTCGCCTGAGTCTTCGCCAGAGTCGTTGTGGACCTCTGGCTCCGGCTGTGGAAGCACGACGCCGTCGACGATGTCAAGGTGCAGCGATACCTCGTCGGTGACGACGGCAACCTCTGTCTCCATCTTCACGCCGTGCTCCGGTGCTTCAGCAACCCCAGCGTCGCTGATACGTCTCCAACGTATCTATAATTTTTGATTGTTCCATGCTATTATATTATCTGTTTTGGATGTTTTATATGCATTAATATGCTATTTTATATTATTTTAGGGACTAACTTATTAACCTAGAGCCTAGTGCCAGTTTCTGTTTTTTCCTTGTTTTTGAGTTTTACAGAAAAGGAATACCAAACGGAGTCCAAACGGAATAAAACTTTCGCGATGATTTTTCTTGGACCAGAAGACACACGTAGGACTTGGAGAGGAAGGAAGAAGAGTCCCGAGGGCTCCACAAGCCCTCAGGGCACGCCCTAGGGGGCGCCCCCTGGCTTGTGGGCCCCATGGGAGTCCTCCAACCCTAATCTTTGGCCTATAAATTTAGAAATATTCCCAAACCACCAGAAGCGTCCACCAAAATACTTTTCCGCTGCCATAACCTTCTGTACCCATGAGATCCCATCTTGGGGCCTTTTCTGGCATCCTGTCGGAGGGGGATTCGATCACGGAGGGCTTCTACATCAACTCTATTGCCCTTCCGATGAAGCGTGAGTAGTTTACCATAGACCTACGGGTCCATAGCTAGTAGCTAGATGGCTTCTTCTCTCTCTTTGATCCTCAATACCATGTTCTCCTCGTTGTTCTTGGAGATCCATCCGATGTAATATTCTTTTGTGGTGTGTTTGTCGAGATCCGATGAATTGTGGATTTATGATCAGTTTATCTATGAATATTATTTGAATCTTCTCTGAATTCTTATATGCATGATTTGATATCTTTGTATTTCTCTTCGAATTATCGGTTTGGTTTGGCCAACTAGATTGGTTCTTCTTGCAATGGGAGAGGTGCTTAGTTTTGGGTTCAATCTTGCGGTGTCCTCACCCAGTGACAAAGTAGGGGTATCGAGGCACGTATTGTATTGTTGCCATCAAGGGTAAAAAGATGGGGTTTTCATCATATTGCTTGAGTTTATCCCTCTACCTCATGTCATCTTACTTAAGGCGTTACTCCGTTCTTATGAACTTAATACTCTAGATGCATGTTGGATAGCGGTCGATGTGTGGAGTAATAGTAGTAGATGCAGAATCGTTTCGGTCTACTTGACACGGATGTGATGGCTATATTCATAATCATTGCCTTGGATATCGTCATAACTTTGCGCTTTTCTATCAATTGCTAGACAGTAATTTGTTCACCCACCGTATTATTTGCCTTCAAGAGAGAAGCCTCTAGTGAAACCTATGGCCCTCGGGTCTATTTTCCATCATATATTTTCAGATCTATAAACCAAAAAACCCAAAATATCTTGCTGCAATTTATTTACTATTTTTTTTTTATGTTTTAGTAAGCTTTTATATCTATCTCTATCAGATCTCACCTTTGCAAGTGACCGTGAAGGGATTGACAACCCCTTTATTGCGTTGGGTGCAAGTGTTTGATTGTTTGTGCAGGTGCATAGATTGGAGACTTGTGTGTATCTCCTACTGGATTGATACCTTGGTTCTTAACTGAGGAAAATACTTATCTCTACTTTGCTACATCACCCTTTCCTCTTCAAGGGAAAAACCAACGCAAGCTCAAGAAGTAGCAGTCGCCACTCCCTCCGATGGGGCGCTTCGGCGGCATCCTCATACACCGACGGCTTTGAGGACTGAGAGCGGCGTTGAGGATGCAGGCGGAGAGAGAGGATTGTGTGTGTGGCGAGGATGGGGGGTGCGGCCGCTCGGGCGCACCATTAATATGGAGTAGTGGGAGAGAGGCGGGCTGCGGTCAAACTGCTGGCTCGCCTCTCGGTGAGCCTGCACACCGGACTGGTGGCATGCCTATCATCATTTCACACAGCTACTCGCACGCCTCCCGATGACACTGCGCAGCGAGCATGCCTTCCGTCAATTCACACACCTGCACGCACACCTCCGGTCTGCCTGCGTGGCGGACTGCTCGCATGCATCCCGTCAACTCACGCCTGCTCGCACGGCACATGGGTCGCGTGGCGGCACGTATATTGTTTTTCTCTTTTGATGATTAATGCTGCCACTTTATTGCTTAACCGAAGCATGGCACGTACCCATTATTGGTCTAACGCCCACGGTTCGAATAAATAATCCATCTGCGATATTGGTTCCCAATTATTAATAATCTCCCATTTGTAAGAAGATAAAGATTACATCAAAACTTGTCTCAAATTTGACAAAAATGTACAATACCACTGTGTATTGGTGTCCATATGACAACACGATAAGTTTCATGAATTTCAAATAAGTTTTGGATGTACCAGATTTTAAAAATCAAGATTCTCAATGTTTGAAATTTCTTGCACGGGGAGTAAACATGCACCCAGTGAGACACATGTGTTTTTCCAATCCATTTAGGTGCACTGTCACGTGTGCATCTAGCTCAAATTTGATTTTTGCACATTATACCCCTAGAAAATCAATCAATGTACTAAAACGTCTTAATGATCTCTGGGTTTTTTTCAAAATTAAAACGTCCCTAACATATGTTCACCGCGGGAAAATTTAACATGCATCGTAGTTGCGGTGGATGCGCGGTGTGTGTGTGCGTCTGGGGGGTGCTGGCAGTACACTACGAGTCATGAGCCACCGTGTGGGTTGGACGTTTTGTGAGGCAGGTGCCACATCAAAGTCGTGAATTCGTTATTTAAAACATCACACAACCCTTTCATACATACATGTTTTGGCCACTACATGCAGTCGGTGGTTGTCCTACACAACACTCACTCGTGTGTGACGCTTTCTGTGGGCCCGTGAGGTCGTCTATCACTTCGACCAACAGTTGGCAGAGAGGTTAATTTGACTAGCAAGGTTGATTCTTTTTTGTTTGTGTTATGGTGGGAGTATATAGTACACGGCGAAGAGGTGGGAGAGGATTGGCATATATACTACGTACGCGTCCATGAACACACCTCACTCAGTGTTGGGACTTTTCGGTTTCCGAGGCACGTGCCACATCAAAGTTGTGCATTGGCTATTCAAACATCACACAACACCTCTTTGGGCCACATGCATGCAGGCGGTGGTTATCCTAGGACACTCACATGTGACGCTTCCATCTGTGGGCCCGCGAGGTCGTCGTCCATGCATTCATCACTTTGACCTACATCGGGAGAGGTTAATTAATTTCACCATCAAGGAGGATTCTTTTTGGTTTGTATTACGGTAGGAGCATATAGTATGCGTCGAAGAGGGGGGAGGGGACCAACATATGTAGTACGCTTCATGAACCTCGCTCTGTGTGGGGACTTTATGGTTTTTGAGGCATGTGCCACATCAAAGTTGTGCATTTTGGGTATTCAAACATCACAACCACACACACCTCTCCATACATATGCCTGGCCCACATGCAAAGCGATGGTTGTTGTCCTCTATCACCCACTCACGCGGTTATCAGCGATATCAATGCTTTCCATCTGTGGGCCCGCTTGGTCCATCACTACTTTGCTCGACAATGAGAGAGGTTAATTTGACTTAGGAGGGGATTATTTTTTGGTTTGTATTATGGTATATAGGTCATGCTCTGGGATGACATGATCGTTTGAGCACACATGCATGTGTACGCATGAACCCCTCCCATCGGGTCGAAGTGGGCAGTACCAAGACACGTCATGAACCGATCTCGCTCTGTGTGGGGACTGTATGATTTTCGACGCACGCGCCACATCAGTGTTGTGCATGGTATTCAAACATGCATGCACGCATCACCTCCATACATACATATGCGTGTAGTGGTTGTCTTCGAACGGTACTCTCCCTCACGTGGTTATCGGCGACAAGCCTATATATTCATGGGACCGCGTGGACATCCATGATCACTTTGACCGACAACAAGATAGGTTACCATGGTGGATTCTTCCTTTGGTTCGTGTTATCGTAGTAGGTCATGGTGAGATTCAGACCTAAGTTTGACCGCTGATACGTCTGAAGGAAATATGCCCTAGAGGCAATAATAAAGTTGTTATTTTATATTTCCTTATTCATGATAAAGGTTTATTATCCATGCTAGAATTGTATTGATCGGAAACTTAAATACATGTGTGAATACATAAACAAATACCGTGTCCCTAGTAAGCCTCTACTAGACTAGCTCGTTGATCAAAGATGGTTAAGGTTTCCTAACTATAGACATGTGTTGTCATTTGATAACGGGATCACATCATTAGGGGAATGATGTGATGGACAAGACCCATCCGTTAGTTTAGCATAATGATCGTTCAGTTTATTGCTATTGCTTTCTTCATGTCAAATACATATTCCTTCGACTATGAGATTATGCAACTCCCGGATACCGGAGGAATATCTTGTGTGCTATCAAACGTCACAATGTAACTGGGTGATCATAAAGATGCTCTACAGGTATCTCCGAAGGTGTTTGTTGAGTTGGCATAGATCGAGATTAGGATTTGTCACTCTGAGTATCGGAGAGGTATCTCTGGGCCCTCCCGGTAATACACATCATAAGCTTGCAAGCAAATGACTAAGGAGTTAGTTACGAGGTGATGTATGACGGAATGAGTAAAGAGACTTGTCGGTAACGAGATTGAACTAGGTATGAAGATACCGATGATTGAATCTCGGGTAAGTAACATACCGATGGACAAAGGGAATTACGTATGTTGTCATAACGGTTCAACCGATAAAGATCTTCGTAGAATATGTAGGAGCCAATATGGGCATCCAGGTTTCGCTATTGGTTATTGACTGGAGAGGTGTCTCGGTCATGTCTACATAGTTCTCGAACCCATAGGGTCCGCACGCTTAACGTTCGTTGATGATATAGTGTTATATGAGTTATATGATTTGGTGACCGAATGTTGTTCAGAGTCCCGGATGAGATCACGGACATGACGAGGAGTCTCGAAATGGTCTAGAGGTAAAGATTGATATATAGGATGATGGTATTCGGACACCGGAATAGTTTTGGAGTGCACCGGGTAGTCATCGGATCACCAGAAGGGGTTCCGGGAGGTCTATGGGCCTAATGGGCCAAGGAGAGGCACACACCAGCCCACAGAGGGGCTGGCACGCCCTCTCCCTGGCCGCCGACCCAAGAAGAAGGAAAGGGGGGCGCCACCTCCTCCTGCCTTTCCCCCTTGTGGGAGAAAGGAAAGGGGGGGCGCCACCTCCCCCTTCCTTCCCCTTGGCACCAAAAGAAGGAAAGGGGGGGCGGCCTAGGGCAAGCCCAAGTAGGATTCGGACCTACTTGGGGCGCCCCTTGGCCTCTCCCCTCTCCCTCCCACCTATATATAAGAGGGAGGGGGGCGCCTAGCACAACATAACATTGTCTTAGCCGGGTGCGGCGTCCCCCTCCACCGTTTAAACCCACGGTCATATTTTCGTAGTGCTTAGGCGAAGCCCTGCGGAGATCACTTCACCATCACCGTCACCACGTCGTCGTGCTGCTGGAACTCATCCACTACCTCGCCATCTTGCTGGATCAAGAAGGTGGAGGACGTCATCGAGCTGAAAGTGTGCTGAACGTGGAGGTGTCGTACGTTCGGTGCTCGATCGGTTGGAACGCGAAGAAGTTCGACTACATCAACCGCATTGTCAAATGCTTCTGCTTACGGTCTACGAGGGTACATATACACACTCTCCCCTCTAGTTGCTATGCATCTCCATGGATAGATCTTGCATGTGCGTAGAATTTTTTTTTGTTTTCCATGCAACGTTTCCCAACAGTGGCATCCGAGCCAGGTCTATGTGTAGATGATATGCACGAGTAGAACACAAAGAGTTGTGGGCGGTGATAGTCATACTGCTTACCACAAATGTCTTATTTTGATTCGGTGGTATTGTAAGATGAAGCGGCCCGGACCAACCTTACATATCCACGTACATGAGACCGGTTCCACCGACAGACATGCAACTAGTTTTGCATAAAGGTGGCTGGCGGGTGTCTGTTTCTCCTACTTTAGTTGAATCGAATTTGACTTCGGCCGGTCCTTGAAGAAGGTTAAAACAGCAAACTTGATGAAACACCATTGTGGTTTTTTGCCGTAGGTAAGAACGGTTCTTTCTAGAAGCCCGTAGCAGCCACGTAAAACTTGCAACAACAAAGTAGAGGACGTCTAACTTGTTTTTGCAGGGCATGTTGTGATGTGATATGGTCAAGACGTGATGTGATATATGATGATGTATGAGATGATCATGTTTTGTAATATCGACAACCAGCAGGAGCCTTAGGGTTGTCTCTTTATTGTATGAAGTGCAATCGCCATGTAATTGCTTTACTTTATCACTATGCGTTAGCGATAGTTGTAGAAGCATTAGTTGGCAAGACGACCCCGACGCAACGATGGAGATCAAGGTGTCGAGCCGGTGACGATGGAGATAATGACGATGCTTTGGAGATGGAGATCAAAAGCACAAGATGATGATGGCCATATCATGTCACATATTTTGATTGCATGTGATGTTTATCCTTTATGCATCTTATTTTGCTTAGAACGGCGGTAGCATTATAAGATGATCCCTTCACTAAATTTCAAGATAAAAGTGTTCTCCCCGAGTATGCACCGTTGCCAAAGTTCGTCGTTTCGAAGCACCACGTGATGATCGGGTGTGATAGACTCTACGTTGTGCAAGACAGTTTTGCACATGCAGAATACTTGGGTCAAACTTGACGAGCCTAGCATGTACAGACATGGTCTTGGAACACTGGAGACCGAAAGGTCGAACGTGAGTCATATACTAGATATGATCAACATAGAGATGTTCACCATTGAAGACTACCCCATCTCACATGATGATCGGACATGGGTTAGTTGATTTGGATCACGTATCACTTAGATAACTTGAGGGATGTTTATTTAAGTGGGAGTTCATTAGTAATCTGATTGAACTTAATTTATCATGAACTTAGTCGTATAGTTTTGCATATCTATGTTGTAGATCAATGGCCCGAGCTACCGTTCCCCTGAATTTTAATGTGTTCCTAGAGAAAGCTAAGTTGAAAGATGATGGTAGCAACTACACGGACTGGGTTCATAACTTGAAGATTATCCTCATTGCTGCATAGAAGAATTATGTCCTTGATGCACTGCTAGGTGAAAGGCCTGCTGCAGGAGCTGAAGCTGATGTTATGAACGTTTGGCAAGCTCGATCTGATGACTACTCGATAGTTCAGTGTGCCATGCTTTACGGCTTAGAACTGGGACTTCAAAGACGTTTTGAACGTCATGGAGCATATGAGATGTTCCAAGAGTTGAAGTTAATATTTCAAGCAAATGCCTGGGTTGAGAGATATGAAGTCTCCAACAAGTTCTATAGCTGCAAGATGGAGGAGAAAAGTTCTGTCAGTGAACACATACTCAAAATGTCTGGGTATCATAACCAATTGACTCAGCTAGGAGTTGGTCTTCCAGTTGATAGTATTATTGACAGAGTTCTTCAATCACTGCCACCAACCTACAAAGGCTTCGTGATGAACTATAATATGCAAGGGATGAATAAAACGATTCCTGAGCTCTTCGCAATGCTTAAGGCCACAGAGGTAGAAATCAAGAAGGAGCATCAAGTGTTGATGGTTAACAAGACCACTAGTTTCAAGAAAAAGGGCAAGGTAAAGAAAGGGAACTTCAAGAAGAATGGCAAGCAAGTTGCCACTCCCGGGAAGAAGCCCAAAGCTAGACCCAAGCCTGAAACTGAGCGCTTCTACTGCAAAGGGAATGGTCACTGGAAGCGGAACTGCCCCAAATACTTGGCGGATAAGAAGGATGGCAAAGTGAACAAAGGTATATTTGATATACATGTTATTGATGTGTACCTTAATAATGCTCGTATCAGCGCCTGGGTATTTTATACTGGTTCGGTTGCTCATATTTGTAACGTGAAACAGGAGCTGCAGAATAAACGAAGATTGGCTATGGATGAGGTGACGATGCGCGGCGGAAATGGTTCCAAGGCTGATGTGATCGCCGTCGGCACGCTACCTCTACATCTACCTTCGGGATTAGTTTTAGACCTCAATAATTGTTATTTGGTGCCAGCGTTGAGCATGAACATTATATCTGGATCTTGTTTATTGCGAGACGGTTATTCATTTAAATCAGAGAATAATATGGTTGTTCTATTTATATGAGTAATATCTTTTATGGTCATGCACCCTTGATGGGTGGTCTATTCTTGTTGAATCTCGATCGTAGTGATACACATATTCATAATATTGATGCCAAAAGATGCAAAGTTGATAATGATAATGCAACATACTTGTGGCACTGCCGTTTAGGTAATATTGGTGTAAAGCGCATGAAGAAACTCCATGCAGATGGACTTTTGGAATAACTTGATTATGAATCATTTGATACTTGCGAACCATGCCTCATGGGCAAGATGACTAAAACTCCGTTCTCCGGAACAATGGAGCGAGTTAATGATTTATTGGAAATAATACATACTGATGTATGCGGTCCGATGAGTGTTGAAGCACGCGGCGGGTATCATTATTTTCTGACCTTCACACATGATTTGAGTAGGTATGGGTATATCTACTTGATGAAACACAAGTCTAAAACATTTGAAAAGTTCAAAGAATTTCAGAGTGAAGTGGAGAATCATCGTAACAAGAAAATAAAGTTTCTACGATCTGATCGCGGAGGCAAATATTTGAGTTACGAGTATGGCCTTCATTTAAAACAATGTGGAATTGTTTCACAACTCACGCCACCTGGAACACCACAGTGTAATGGTGTGTCCGAACGCCGTAACCGTACTTTATTAGATATGGTGCGATCTATGATGTCTCTTACCGATTTACCACTATCATTTTGGGGTTATGCATTAGAGACAGCCGCATTCACGTTAAATAGGGCACCGTCTAAATCCGTTGAGATGACACCATATGAACTATGGTTTGGCAAGAAACCTAAGTTGTCGTTTCTTAAAGTTTGGGGTTGCGACACTTATGTCAAAAGGTTTCAGTCTGATAAGTCAAAAAATCGGAGAAGTGCGTCTTCATAGGATACCGTAAGGAAACAATTGGGTACACCTTCTACCACAGATCCGAAGGCAAGATCTTTGTTGCCAAGATGGAACCTTTCTAGAGAAGGAGTTTCTCTCAAAAGAAGTGAGTGGGAGGAAAGTAGAACTTGATGAGGTAATTGTACCTTCTCTCGAATTGGAGAGTACCACATCACAGAAAACCGTTCCCGTGATGCCTACACCAGCTAGAGAGGAAGCAAATGATGATGATCATAAAACTTCAGATCAACTTACTACTGAACCTCATAGGTCGACCAGAGCACAATCCGCACCAGAGTGGTACGGTAATCCTGTCCTGGAAGTCATGTTACTAGACCAAGGCGAACCTACGAACTATGAAGAAGCTATGATGAGCCCAGATTCTGACAGATGGCTTGAGGCCATGAAATCTAAGATAGGATCCATGTATGAGAACAAAGTGTGGACTTTGGTGGACTTGCCCGATGATCGGCAAGCCATAGAAAATAAATGGATCTTCAAGAAGAAGACTGACGCTGATGGTAATGTTACTGTCTACAAAGCTCGACTTGTTGCGAAAGGTTTTCGACAAGTTCAAGGAGTTGACTACGATGAGACTTTCTCACCTGTAGCGATGCTTAAGTCTGTCCGAATCATGTTAGCAATTGCCGCATTTTATAATTATGAAATCTGGCAAATGGACGTCAAAACTGCATTCCTTAATGGATATCTTAAAGAAGAGTCGTATATGATGCAACCAGAAGGTTTTGTCGATCCTAAAGGTGCTAACAAAGTGTGCAAGCTCCAGCGATCCATCTATGGACTAGTGCAAGCATCTCGGAGTTGGAATATATGCTTTGATGAGGTGATCAAAGCATATGGTTTTATATAGACTTACGGTGAAGCCTGTATTTACAAGAAAGTGAGTGGGAGCTCTGTAGCATTTTTGATATTATATGTAGATGACATATTGTTGATTGGAAATGATATAGAATTTCTGGATAGCATAAAAGGATACTTGAATAACAATTTTTCAATGAAAGACCTCAGTGAAGCTGCTTATATATTGGGCATCAAGATCTATAGAGATAGATCGAGACGCTTAATAGGACTTTCACAAAGCACATACCTTGATAACGTTTTGAAGAAGTTCAAAATGGATCAGTCAAAGAAAGGGTTCTTGCCTGTGTTACAAGGTGTGAAGTTGAGTCAGACTCAAAGCCCGACCACTACAGAAGATAGAAAAAAAATGAAAGTCATTCCCAATGCCTCAGCCACAGGTTCTATCATGTATGCTATGCTGTGTACCAGACCTGATGTGTGCCTTGCCATAAGTCTGGCAGGGAGGTACCAAAGTAATCCAGGAGTGGATCACTAGACAGCGGTCAAGAACATCCTGATGTACCTGAAAAGGACCAAGGATATGTTTCTTGTTTATGGAGGTGATGAAGAGCTTGTCGTAAATGGTTACGTCGATGCTAGCTTCGACATTGATCCGGATGAATCTAAGTCACAAACCGGATATGTATTTATATTGAATGGTGGAGCTGTCAGTTGGTGCAGTTCCAAGCAGAGCGTCGTGGCGGGATCTATGTGTGAAGCGGAGTACATAGCTGCTTCGGAAGCAGCACATGAAGGAGTCTGGATGAAGGAGTTCATATCCGATCTGGGTGTAATACCTAGTGCATCGGGTCCAATGAAAATTTGTTGTGACAACACTGGAGCAATTGCCTTGGCGAAGGAATCCATGTTTCACAAGAGAACCAAACACATCAAGAGACGCTTCAACTCCATCCGTGAAAAGGTCAAGGATGGAGACATAGAGATTTGCAAAATACATACGGATCTGAATGTGGCAGACCCATTGACTAAGCCTCTTCCGCGAGCAAAACATGACCAGCACCAAGACTCCATGGCTGTTAGATTCATTACAATGTAATCTAGATTATTGACTCTAGTGCAAGTGGGAGACTGAAGGAAATATGCCCTAGAGGCAATAATAAAGTTATTATTTTATATTTCCTTATTCATGATAAAGGTTTATTATTCATGCTAGAATTGTATTGATCGGAAACTTAAATACATGTGTGAATACATAAACAAATGCCGTGTCCCTAGTAAGCCTCTACTAGACAAGCTCGTTGATCAAAGGTGGTTAAGGTTTCCTAACCATAGACATGTGTTGTCATTTGATAAAGGGATTACATCATTAGGAGAATGATGTGATGGACAAGACCCATCCGTTAGCTTAGCATAATGATCGTTCAGTTTATTGCTATTGCTTTCTTCATGTCAAATACATATTCCTTCGACTATGAGATTATGCAACTCCCAGATACCGGAGGAGTACCTTGTGTGCTATAAAACGTCACAACGTAACTGGGTGATCATAAAGATGCTCTACAGGTATCTCCGAAGGTGTTTGTTGAGTTGGCATAGATCGAGATTAGGATTTGTCACTCCGAGTATCGGAGAGGTATCTCTGGGCCCTCTTGGTAATACACATCATAAGCTTGAAAGCAAATTACTAAGGAGTTAGTTACGAGGTGATGTATTATGGACCGAGTAAAGTGACTTGCCGGTAACGAGATTGAACTAGGTATGACGATATCGACGATCGAATCTCGGGCAAGTAACATACCGATGGACAAAGGGAATTACGTATGTTGTCATAACGGTTCGACCGATAAAGATCTTCGTAGAATATGTAGGAGCCAATATGGGGATCCAGGTTCCGCTATTGGTTATTGACCAGAGAGGTGTCTCGGTCATGTCTACATAGTTCTCGAACCCGTAGGGTCCGCACGCTTAACGTTCGTTGACGATATAATGTTATATGAGTTATATGATTTGGTGACCGAATGTTGTTCGGAGTCCCGGATGAGATCATGGACATGACGAGGAGTCTCGAAATGGTCGAGAGGTAAAGATTGATATATAGGACGATGGTATTCGGACACCGGACCAGTTTCGAAGTGCACCGGGTAGTCATCGGATCACCGGAAGGGGTTCCGGGAGGCCCCGGGAGGTCTATGGGCCTAATGGGCCAAGGAGAGGCACACACCAGCCCACAGAGGGGCTGGCGCGCCCTCTCCCTAGCCGCCGGCCCTAGAATAAGGAAAGGGGGGCGCCACCTCCTCCTGTCTTTCCCCCGCCCCCTTGTGGGAGAAAGGAAAGGGGGGTGCGCCACCTCCCCCTTCCTTCCCCTTGGTGCCAAAAGAAGGAAAGGGGGGCCAGCCTAGGGCAAGCCCAAGTAGGATTCGGACCTACTTGGGGCACCCCTTGGCCTCCCCCCTCTCCCTTCCACCTATATATATGAGGGAGGGGGTGCCTAGCACAACATAACATTGTCTTAGCCGTGTGCGGCGCCCCCCTCCACCGTTTACACCCCCGATCATATTTTTGTAGTGCTTAGGTGAAGCCCTGCGGAGATCACTTCACCATCACCGTCACCACACCATCGTGCTGTCGGAACTCATCCACTACCTCGCCATCTTGCTGGATCAAGAAGGCGGAGGACGTCATTGAGCTAAACGTGTGCTGAACGCGGAGGTGTCGTACGTTCGGTGCTCGATCGGTTGGAACGCGAAGAAGTTCAACTACATCAACCGCGGTGTCAAACGCTCCACTTACGGTCTACGAGGGTACGTAGACACACTCTCCCCTCTCGTTGCTATGCATCTCCATGGATAGATCTTGCGTGTGCGTAATTTTTTTTTGTTTTTCATGCAACGTTTCCCAACAACGTCTCCAACGTATCTATAATTTTTTATTGTTCCATGCTATTTTATTATCTGTTTTGAATGTTTTATATGCATTAATATGCTATTTTATATTATTTTTGGGACCAACCTATTAACCTAGAGCCCAGTGCCAGTTTTTGTTTTTTCCTTGTTTTTGAGTTTTATAGAAAAGGAATATCAAACGGAGTCCAAACGGAATAAAACTTTCGCGATGATTTTTCTTGGACCAGAAGACATCCAGAGGACTTGGAGAAGGGGCCAGAAGATTCCCAAGGAGGCCACAAGCCTGCCAGGCGCGCCTCGGGGGGCGCCCTGAGGGCTTGTGGGCCCCTCGAAGGTCTTCCAACCCTAAACTTTGCACTATAAATTCCCAAATATTCCCAAACCATCAGAGGCATCCACCAAGATACTTTTCTGCCGCCGCAAGCCTCTGTTCCCGTGAGATCCCATCTTGGGGCCTTTTCCGGCGATCTGCTGGAGGGGGATTCGATCACGGAGGGCCTCTACATCAACCTTGCTGCCCTACCGATGATGCGTGAGTAGTTTACCACAGACCTACGGGTCCATAGCTAGTAGCTAGATGGCTTCTTCTATCTCTTTGATCTTCAATACAATGTTCTCCTTGATGTTCTTGGAGATCTATTCGATGTAATACTTTTTTGCGGTGTGTTTGTTGAGATCCGATGAATTGTGGATTTATGATCAGATTATCTATGAATATTATTTGAGTCTTCTCCGAACTCTTTTATGCATGATTAAGATATCTTTGTATTTCTCTTCGAACTATCGGTTTGGTTTGGCCAACTAGATTGGTTTTTCTTGCAATGGGAGAGGTGCTTAGTTTTGGGTTCAATCTTGTGGTGTCCTCACCCAGTGACAGAAGGGGTAGCGAGGCACGTATTGTACTGTTGCCATCAAGGATAAAAAGATGGGGTTTATATCATATTGCTTGAGTTTATCCGTCTACATCATGTCATCTTACTTAAGGCGTTACTCCGTTCTTATGAGCTTAATACTCTAGATGCATGCTGGATAGCGATCGATGTGTGGAGTAATAGTAGTAGATGCAGGCAGGAGTCGGTCTACTTGACATGGACATGATGCCTATATTCATGATCATTGCCTTAGATATCCTCATAACTTTACGCTTTTCTATCAATTGCTCAACAATAATTTGTTTACCCACCGTATGCTTTCTTCAAGAGAGAAGCCTCTAGTGAAACCTATGGCCCCCGGGTCTATTTTCCATCATATATTTTCAGATCTATAAACCAAAAACCCTAAAAATAGCTTGCTGCACTTTATTTATATTTACTTTAGTTTGCCTTTTTATTTATCTTTTATACCTATCTCTATTAGATCTCACTCTTGTTCGAGACTGTGAAGGGATTGACAACCCCTTTTTCGCGTTGAGTGCAAGTGTTTGTTAGTTTGTGCAGGTACATAGATTGGAGACTTGCTTGTGCCTCCTACTGGATTGATACCTTGGTTCTTAACTGAGGGAAATACTTGTCTCTACTTTGCTGCATCACCCTTTCCTCTTCAAGAGAAAAATCAACACAAGCTCAAGAAGTAGCAGGAAGAATTTCTGGCGCCATTGCCGGGGAGGTTCTACATCAAGCCTACCAAGTACCCATCACAAACTCTCATCTCTTGCACCTCTCGTTTTCCTCTCCCCCACTTCTAAAACATTTTCAGAAAAACACAAAAATATTTGCCTTTTTATTTCCCTTCTTTCCGTTTGCCTTCATGTCTTACTTGGTTTGTTTGCTTGTTCGCTTGGCATAATTGTGTATTTATTGGAAATCAAGAACAAAAAGCTTATGGATCCTCATCCACTTGCTAATCTTTTTAAAAGATCCATCTATGATGAACCAATTGCTAGTGAGTTGAGTGCACTAGATTATCTTTATGAAGTTTTGCTTGAAATTCGTGAATCTGGAAATTGTGATGAAAATTATGAAGTGATTCACGATAGCTCCTTGAATGAAAAGCATGATTGCAATGATGTTATTATAAATTCTATTAATGTCAATTGTGCTAATAATATGCAAAACCCCAAGCTTGGGGATGCTAGTTTTGCTATGTCCACTACTTATTGCAATGATCATGATTGGGGTGATAATGGTTTTTATGATCCTGAAAAATTTATTTAAGCCTCATGATAATAATGTTTGCAATAATATTGAAAGTGGGTTTGGAAGAGTGTCAACTTTAGGAAATAATGATCCCACTACTTTGGAGTTTGATCAATCTTATGAATTTTTTGATAAAAGTGGGCTTGGAGAAGTAATGACTCTATTCTATGTTAATCCCATTATTTTGGAAGAGTGTCAACTTTGCATGCATGTGGATCATGAAGAGAATAATTTATGTGATAGCTATATTGTTGAATTTGAATATGATCCCACATGTAATTATTATGAGAAAGGTAAATATGGTTGTAGAAATTTTCATGCTACTAAATTACCTATCATTATGTTGAGATTGCTATTGTTTCTTTCTTCCTCCTTGCATATGCTAGTTTTTGCTTGTCTTGATAATTTGTTTTCTTATAAAATGCCTATGCATAGGAAGTATGTTATACTTAAACTTGTTTTTCACATGCTACATGATGCTCTCTTCGTGTTTCAATTGCTATCTTTCATGTGAGCATCATTAAAATTATCAATGCCTAGCTAAAATGCTTTAAAGAAAAGCGCTTGTTGGGAGACAACCTAATATTTTTCTTTTCTGTTTTTATGAAAATACACATGATTACCTCTGTAGTAATTGTGTTTTTGTGTTTTAATTAGTGTTTGAGCCAAGTAAAACCTTTGGGATGATCTATGGTGATAGTTGATTTGATTTTGCTGAAAATTTGAAACTTTTGCGTCCAGTAATAGAATTGTTTAAATAAACTGGAGAGCGGAAAAACTCTGAATTTTTTACACAAGATTTATATACGAATTTACTATGTTGTCTTAATTTTTAAGAAATTTTGGAATTACATAAGTATGAGAACAATTCAGATCTTCGCAGACTATTCTGTTTTTAACAGATTCTTTTTTTTATGTGTTGTTTGCTTATTTTGATGAATCTATGGGTAGTATCGAGGGGTATGAACCATGGAGAAGTTGGAGTACAGTATATATAACACCAATATAAATTAATAATGAGTTCACAACAGTACCAAAAGTGATGATTTATTTTATTATACTAACGGATCTTATGAGTTTTTTGTTGAGTTTTTTGTTGTGAAGTTTTTAAGGTTTGGGTAAAGATTTGATGGACAACGGAATAAGGAGTGGCAAGAGCCTAAGCTTTGGGATTACCAAGGAACCCTAAGGTAATATTCAAGGACAACCAAACATCTAAGCTTGGGGATGCCCCGGATGGCATCCCCTCTTTTTTCTTCAATCCATCGGTAAATTTACTTGAGGCTATATTTTTATTCACCACATGATATGTGTTTTGCTTGGAGCGTCTTGTATGATATGATTCTTTGCTTTTTAGTTTTCCACAATCATCCTTTCTGTACACACCTTTTGAGAGGGACACATATTAATCGTGAATTTATTAGAATACTCTATGTGCTTCACTTATATCTTTTGAGCTAGGCAGTTTGCTCTAGTGCTTCACTTATATCTTTTTAAGAGCACGGCGATGGCTTTATTTTATAGAAATTGTTGAACTCTCATGCTTCAATTATATTATTTTGAGAGTCTTAAACAGCATGGTAATTTTCTTAGGTTATGAAATTAGTCCTAATATGATGAGCATCCAAGAGGGATATAATAAAAACTTTCATATAAAGAGCACTGAATACTATGAGAAGTTTGATTCCTTGCATATTGTTTTGAGATATAAAGATGGTGATATTAGAGTCATGCTAGTGAGTAATTGTGGATTGGTAGAAATACTTGTGTTAAAGTTTGTGATTCCTGTAGCAAGCACGTATGGTGAACCGTTATGTGATGAAGTCAGAGCATGATTTTTTTTATTGTCTTCCTTATGAGTGGCGGTCGGGGATGAGCGATGGTCTTTTCCTACCAATCTATCCCCCTAGGAGCATGCGTGTAGTACTTTGTTTCGATGGATAATAAATTTTTGCAATAAGTATGTGAGTTCTTTATGACTAATGTTGAGTCCATAGATTATACGCACTCTCATCCTTCCACCATTGCTAGCCTCTCTAGTACTGCACAACTTTCGCCGGTGCATTAAACCCACCATATACCCTTCCTCAAAACAGCCACCATACCTACCTATTATGGCATTTCCATAGCCATTCCGAGATATATTGCCATGCAACTTCCACCGTTCCGTTTTATTATAACACGCACCATCACTATCATATTGCTTTGCATGATCATGTAGTTGGCATAGTATTTGTGGCAAGGCCACAGTTCATTTTTTTTATACATGTCACTCTTGATCATAGCACATCCCGGTACACCGTCGGAGGCATTCATATAGAGTCATATCTTGTTCTAGTATCGAGTTGTAATTTTTGAGTTGTAAGTAAATAAAAGTGTGATGATCTTCATTATTAGAGCATTGTCCCATGTGAGGAAAGGATGATGGAAGCTATGATTCCCTCACAAGTTGGGATGAGTCTCCGGACTTTACAAAAAATAAAAGAGGCCAAAGAAGCCCAAATTAAAAAAAGAGAGGCCAAAGAAGCCCAAACAAAAAAAAAAAGAAAAAAATGAGAGAAAAGAGAGAAGGGACAATGTTACTATCCTTTTTCCACACTTGTGCTTCAAAGTAGCACCATGATCTTCATGATGGAGAGTCTCCTATTTTGTCACTTTCATATACTAGTGGGAATTTTTCATTATAGAACTTGGCTTGTATATTCCAATGATGGGCTTCCTCAAATTGCCCTAGGTCTTCGTGAGCAAGCAAGTTGGATGCACATCCACTTAGTTTCTTTTTGAGTTTTCCTACACTTATAGCTCTAGTGCATCCGTTGCATGGCAATCCCTACTCACTTGCATCGATATCAATTGATGGGCATCTCCATAGCCCATTAATTTGCCTAGTTGATGTGAGACTTTCTTCTTCTTTTTTGTCTTCTCCACAACCACCATATTCTATTCCACCCATAGTGCTATATCCATGGCTCATGCTCATGTATTGCGTGAAAGTTGAAAAAGTTTGAGAACACCAAAAGTATGAAACAATTTCTTGGCTTGTCATCGGGGTTGTGCATGATGAAATACTTTGTGTGATGAAGATGGAGCATAGCCAGACTATATGATTTTGTAGGGATAACTTTCTTTGGCCATGTTATTTTGAGAAGACATGATTGCTTTATTAGTATGCTTGAAGTATTATTGTTTTTATGTCAATACTAAACTTTTGTTTTGAATCTTATGGATCTGAATATTCATGCCACATTAAAGAAGATTACATTGATAAATATGTTAGGTAGCATTCCACATCAAAAATTCTATTTTTATCATTTACGTACTCAAGGACGAGCATGAATTAAGCTTGGTGATGCTTGATACGTCTCCAACGTATCTATAATTTTTGCTTGTTCCATGCTATTATATTATCTGTTTTGGATGTTTTATATGCATTAATATGCTATTTTATATTATTTTTGGGACTAACCTATAAACCTAGAGCCCAGTGCCAGTTTCTGTTTTTTCTTTGTTTTTGAGTTTTACAGAAAAGGAATATCAAACGAAGTCCAAATGGAATAAAACTTTTGCGATGATTTTTCTTGGACCAGAAGACATCCAGAGGACTTGGAGAAGGGGCCAGAAGGTTCTCGAGGAGGCCACAAGCTTGCCAGGCGCGCCCCAGGGGGCGCCCTGAGGGCTTGTGGGCCCCTCGGAGGTCTTCCAACTCTAATCTTTGCACTATAAATTCCCAAATATTCCCAAACCATCAGAGGCATCCACCAAAATACTTTTTCGCCGCCGCAAGCCTCTGTTCCCATGAGATCCCATCTTGGGGCCTTTTCTGGCGATCTGCTGGAGGGGGATTCGATCACGGAGGGCCTCTACATCAACCTTGCTGCCCTACCGATGATGCGTGAGTAGTTTACCACAGACCTACGGGTCCATAGCTAGTAGCTAGATGGCTTCTTCTCTCTCTTTGATCTTCAATACAATGTTCTCATCGATGTTCTTGGAGATCTATTCGATGTAATATTTTTTTGCGGTGTGTTTGTTGAGATCCGATGAATTGTGGATTTATGATCAGGTTATCTATGAATATTATTTGAGTCTTCTCTGAATTCTTTTATGCATGATTAAGATATCTTTGTATTTATCTTCGAACTATCGGTTTGGTTTAGCCAACTAGATTGGTTTTTCTTGCAATGGGAGAGGTGCTTAGTTTTGGGTTCAATCTTGCGGTGTCCTCACCCAGTGACAGAAGGGGTAGCGAGGCACGTATTGTACTGTTGCCATCAAGGATAAAAAGATGGGGTTTATATCATATTGCTTGAGTTTATCCCTCTACATCATGTCATCTTACTTAAGGCGTTACTCTATTCTTATGAACTTAATACTCTAGATGCATGCTGGATAACGGTCGATGTGTGGAGTAATAGTAGTAGATGCAGGCAGGAGTCGGTTTACTTGACACGGACGTGATGCCTATATTCATGATCATTGCCTTAGATATCGTCATAACTTTACGCTTTTCTATCAATTGCTCAACAGTAATTTGTTTACCCACCGTATGATTTCTTCAAGAGAGAAGCCTCTAGTGAAACCTATGGCCCCCGGGTCTATTTTCCATCATATATTTTTAGATCTATAAACCAAAAAACCCAAAAAATACCTTGCTGCACTTTATTTATATTTACTTTAGTTTTCTTTTTTATTTATCTTTTATACCTATCTCTATTAGATCTCACTCTTGTTCGAGACCGTGAAGGGATTGACAACCCCTTTTTCTCGTTGAGTGCAAGTGTTTGTTAGTTTGTGCAGGTGCATAGATTGGAGACTTGCTTGTGCCTCCTACTAGATTGATACCTTGGTTCTTAACTGAGGGAAATACTTATCTCTACTTTGCTGCATCACCCTTTCCTCTTCAAGGGAAAAATCAACGCAAGCTCAAGAAGTAGCAAGCGCATACTATGCATGCATGCATGAATCCCCGTCATCGGCTCGAAGTGTGGTGTGACATACATATATACAATGCGTCGTCAACTAACCCTCGCTCCGTGTGTGGATTTTTGGTCCCAAAGCACGGTGCCACAACAAAGTTGTTCCATTGTGTATTCAAACATCAACACTCCATACATATGTTTGGGCCACATGCAGGCAGTGGTTGTCTTCGGGGACTAGCTACTTGCGTGATTATTGGTGAGCTAGCCCATCTCTAGGGTCGCATGGACATCCATCACTTTGACCAACAACAAGAGAGAGGTTGTACGACCAAGGTGGATTCTTCTTGGTCCATTTTATGATACATCTTGGTGAGATGCCCTCTCCCGCCGACTGAAAGTGTGTGTGTGTGTGTGTGTGTGTGTGTGTGTGTGTGTGTGTGTTTTTGATGGGGGGACTGCTACTTCGCACTTTGCTAGGTGAACCTCCGTGGGGGCGGGCATGCGTTCATAGCTTAGGATTCCCCTCGTGCCGACACGAAGGGGGGGGGACAAGCAATACCGCGCGCTTTGTGAGATAGGTGCCACATCGAAGTTGTGCATTTGGTATTTGAACATCAAACCACCCTTTTCATACATATATTTGGTCCACATGCAAGTGTGCTCGTGTTCTGACCCTTTCCGCGTCATTTTCGCCAAATTTATGAACATTAGACAATTCGGATGATGCAACAGACACGGTTCACTCACACTAACCGTGTCCCACGCCGGTGCCCCTATCACACACATCAGCACTGTACATTGGGCTCCATGAGACTTCCCCTCAAAAATATCTACCCGCCTGCAGGGTTTTTCTGTTTGATAACACATGGTTATTATGTTTCGACCATGCGTGATGTTTGTTGTTCCCGCTCCCGCCTGCATCCCTCGAAAATATATGCCCGGCTCGAGGGTTTTTCTGTTTCATAACACATGGTTGTTATTCCAGGACCGTGTGCGATGCATCATCCAAATTTTCAATAGCCCCGGCATTTTACTCCCGTGTAGTAAAATTTTCAGTAGCCGCGTCATTTCCTCAAACGCCCCCCCCCCTCCACACACACACCTCAAAAACTCCTCGGCGCGCGTGCACACACACACACACACCCCACCAAAACCCCTCCCTCGCTCGAAACCCTAGCAAGGTCGTCGCCGCCGCCGCAAGGCCTCCATTGTCAACATCTGCCGGTTTGCCCGTGCAGCTTACCCACCGATCTCCATACCCAGGCCGCCCTGAGTTTCTTAGATGACACCTGCCAAACGCCCCCTTTCCCACAGATCCCCATCCCCATCCCCCACTCCAGAGTGTCAGAGCCTAAGCCCGGCTACGCTTCCCATAGAGCTCGAGGAGCCACTGGCCCGAAAGAGGTGTATCACGGCCTCTTCGCCCGACGTCGCCGAGGTGGCCGCCGAGGAAGCTGACGACCATTACTGGTCGCAGGCTCTCAATCAGCGGGCTAGAGTATGCGGGTATGTCACGGACACCGGCTACGACATCGAGGTCATCGACAGCGATGGCCTGACGCGGGCTATGTCACAGGTTAAGTGGCCCACCCCCAACCCCTCGGGTTCAACTGCCATCGATCTCATCCATGGCCCCACCGCTGATCTCCTCTGGCTCGCTATCAAGAATTTGCCATCCTACATCGCCATCGAGCCCCTTTTGTCATTTCTAAAGGACATGTTCTGCGATGTTGGCTTGGGATCCACAGCTGCCAAGTCAGACCTCATCGACGGCGACCACGAGGAGGGCACCCTCTCTAGCTCTTCCAAGGGGAAAGATCCCATCTGCGACATCAGGGAGGGCACCCTACAGCCGTGCTCTTCCAAGGGGAAGGAGCCTATCTGCGACAACATGGAGCGCACCCAAGGTCCGTGCTCTTCCCACGGGAACGAGCCCATCTGTGACAAGTGAGGAAACCCATGATTTGTTTTGCCGTGCATCTTCACAGGGGGGAACACATGATTTGTTTTGTCAAGTCCCTTTTGTAGTGTAGTGAGAATATGTCCAGTTTTAATTGCTATATTTGGTTGTTTGCAGCATGCCTTGTTTATTTCAGCTATTCACAATGTGATGCTCTATATGTGCAACTATTTACTGTGCGGTACATTTTCATCAATACCAGTTTTAAACATACCAATAGGAATGCATATATTTTCTTGCTGTTAAGCCTGTTATAGCTAGCATATTCCTCTTTTAAAGTTTTTTGGTTGTTCGTTTGTAGTTAGCATATGTCCAGTTTTAAATGCTATCTTTGATTGTTCGTAGTATGCCTTGTTTATTCCAGTTATTCACAACGTGATGTTCTATATGTGCAAGTATGAACTGTGCAGTTCAATTTCATCAATACCAGTTTCAACAATACCACTATGAATGACTACATTTGGTTGCTGTTAAGCATGTTGTAGTTAACACGCCTTTCCATTTTTATTTAACAATAACCAGTGTACTTAGAACGGCACAATACCAGTTTGAATGACTATATTTGCTTGTTGTTAAATGTTAGGCCTGTTGCAGTTAACACACCTTTCCACTTGTTTTTCTTAACTAGCGTGCTTAAACCTGCACACTGAAGCTATCGTTTGAAGATTATTTTGTCTGCCATGGATATATTTGATTGATGTTTAGCCGATTGTGCTTAACATGCCTCTCGATGTACTTACACAGGACAATTTTGGTAATGACTGTTGTTTTTCATCGAGGTTAGTTTCATCCCATGGCTTATATATACTCACTGTTCAGGATATCGGTAGCTGGTACCATATAGGCCGGGGGCTGATAAGGGACTAATCGGTAAATCGAACTTTTAACTGAATATATCTGTAACCCATTTATCGTTAGGTTAACTAGGGTCATATGTAATATATCTGAGGCTACATAGCAACATGCACTGTACTGAATGTCTAAATATACAATTCTAGACTACATAGCAACAAGGAAGAGTGTTACCTTAATGTTCTGATGATGTCTAGATATACATAGAAGAGCAGCAGCAGCAACAACAACAACACAGCAGCAGTTAATCAGCCGATAATTTGTAAAAATACAATAAACTCCCTCCGGCCCATAATATAAGATGTTAATTCATCCAATATGTGAGTATATTGGATATTATAAGATATTATATAATGAGACGGAGGGAGTGTTGTACTACATTATTGTGCAATTGTTGTTTAACTTCTAATATTAACTTGGTGCTTTTAGGCACATATGCCATTGGTAAAGATCCGCGCTTTGACCCTTTCTGCGTATGGGGCAATGAGATATTGATGAACCAGCATCAAGTGAGGAAGCTGATAAAGATTGTTAGTAAAACGGGTCAAAAGATGGCAATTAAACTATTTATTTACACTTTATCCAAGACAACAGCGAACTGCATGATGGTAAGTAAGAACTCTGCAGCCTTCTTTTTACTGCCCATAATGAGTTGTGTTAGATGACAATGTCTGAATCTTTTTCCTTTGCAGTGGTTTTCAAAGCAGTTTACTCAAGATTACCTCTCAAACTACATGATTGGTGGGCATGCAAATGTTAAAGTATTTCTACCAGAACACGATGACTATCTAGATGTGTTCATGAAGACAGTGAAGGATGGGCGGTCGGCCATCACAAGGGGTTGGACTAGAGTCGTGCGTGCCTTCTGCATGGAGGAGGGCACAATATGGGCATTCCGCTTCACCTTGTTCAGCAACCAGAATGTATTTCGCCTCTTTCTTTACCGTCTTTAATAGTACAAGTATACAACTGTGGATCATCATTCTTTATTTGGTGCTTATGTAATTCTTGAACATATGTACATGTGAATCGAATAATGCATTGGTTGTTTGAACCTGATGGATATGAATAAAACTGTAGCATACTTTTAAATTCAAATCCGGTATAATTTTAAATATCAGCAATTAAATTACAGTGAAATTACGCTCTGCAGGTCGTTACGGCGCACACGGTCGGTAAAACACAAACGTTTGTGATATACACCATAATCCGACACGGTTCACGGAGAGGAAACATGTGCGATCATGCACACAATTGCCGTTTGCAAGGCGTGTGTGATGTCAGACAATATCACAAACGATGCGAGCAAACTAAACGTTTGTAATAGTTTTCTTATCGTACACAATTTACAATCATGAACTGTTTCTAATGTGGTACGCATCGTAAACGTTGCACCACAGAATAGCGTGTGCGATAGTTATCATGTACGACGATGTTACGATGGTATGACGTTTCGTAATCCTATCCGACACTCGTATGATGATTAGCTAATCTTCTTGATTAGTTATCGCATACGGTTCGGGAAAAGTGAATGTGTGTGATTATCTGCTTATCATACACGTTCTATAATCGTGAACTATTTGTGATGGGCCGCGCATCATAAACGTAGCACCACAGAATACCGACTGCGATGGCAATGCAAGCACAAACGAGTAGCAAGGATGGAGCGTTTTGGGATATTCGAGATATCATAAACATTTTTATAGGGACAACTGTATGCATCATGGTTCCCTATCCCCAACGGTTTTTGGGTCGTGTGGGAAGGACTCTCCTATCGCACACACTCACTTGGCGACAGTTCAAAATGCCATCGCGGAAAGGGGTTAGAAACTGTTTGTATAGCACCTTGCTGTACCAGTGTGCGTGCTCGAGGGAGTTCCCCGATCGATCTCTTCACGTATCTCCACCACCACAACATGGCCGCAGCCAACATCACCGGGGTGTCATCTCCGCCGCCAACTCGTAAAGGTGAAACCTCCGACATTGTAGAATTCAAAACGATTCAGGATGTTTGCTGTGGATTGTACTGATCTGTGATGTGCAGCCGCGCCTGTTCATGTCGCCATGGACGAAGCCGCGGTCGCGAACGCGTCGGCAGGGAAGGTGAAGGTGAAGAACGAGCCTGACTGCAAGGTTACGCCTCGCGCATCGTCGTTTGGGAAGAAGAAGAAGGTGGGGGAGGACCGTGCGGACGGCGAGAGCTCAGCGTCGGACCCCTCTTGCCCGTCGGGCTTCTCCGGCCCCTGGTTGTGGCCGCCCGCGAGAAGCAAAGATGGTGGCTGGAGGGCGGCGAGGTGTCTGCTGCAGGGCACCATCACGCGCGGGAGCGCGAGCTCACCGCGTCCAAGCCGGCCGACGTCGTCGCCTCAAGCTACGCGTCACTGCTCCAGGTGAGCTCCTTGTTCCGTGTGCATTATTCTTGGATGATTCGTTGTTCTGGATTGATCGATCGACATGGTGGCATACATGTTGGGGCACAGACGGTGAACGAGGTGGCCTTCTCGCTAGGCTACGCTCTGGAGCTGGAGGAAAAACTAAGGGCGCGCGAGCGCAAGGCGGACGCGCTCCAGGGGGAGCTGCACAGGAAGCTGAAGGCACGGGAGACCGAGGCAGATGCGCTGCGCAAGGTGAAGGCCGAGCTCGACGAGACGACCAAGGCGGCGGCGGCGCGGGCGGAGCTACGCAAGGCCAAGGTCGTGCTCGCCGAGACCAAGGCGGACGCGGGGATTACGTCGGGGGCGGCGCGTGGGCTCCGGGAGGAGCTGGACAGGAAGCAGAAGGAGAGGGAGCGCGACGCCGCCGAGTCGGACGCGCTTTGGGCAGAGCTAGACAAGGCGAAGGCCGAGCTCGCCGCGACCAAGGCGGACGCGGAGAGGGCGGCGGCGGCACGATGGTTCTGGGGGTCCAGCAGGTGCCCTGTAGCGCGGGTTAATTAGACAAGACGGCAGGGTGTTTTTTTGCAAAAAGTGCAGGCAACGACCGGTCCGGCCACCTGGCTGCCACTTGTCGCGTTGTGATAGGTCCAGGACCAAATCGTCACATCCAGTGCAAGTTGGGGTATGGTGGAGTTGCATTTTGCAAGTTTGGGACTAAATCGTCACATTTCATGCAAGTTGGGGTACCTGGGGTGCTTTTAACTCTAGATATAACTAGAATATTTCAAAATATAAGCAAAATAATAATAATAAAGCAAAATACAAGGCAAAAAAAGTGAAAGAAAAAGAAAACACTGAAAGCCCGCGGTCCCCGCTGAGACGGCCCATTATGGGCGCTGCTTGAGGCGAGCGCTCGCTTCATCTCGCGAATTCACCGCTCGAGCTAGCATGAAGTGAGACATATCAGCGCCCGAGCTAGCATGCGACACTGTCTTGGTCAGCGACGACACGTCTGGTTGGGCCAATCCACATGATCCTTTTTTATCCCCCTTTCTGTGAATTTTGAGCAATAAAACTTGGCATTACCCCTTAAAAAATGCCACTTTCTTTTCCTGGAAACCAGCATAATTGGTTGATGTGGTAAATCTCTCCTTCTGCCTGGCTGAAAATAAGGAAAATTGCCGCCAAGCGGCATCACTCGTTCCACTGTTCATTACAAACAGTAACCCCAAATATTTTCTAAAGGAAACAGTAACCCAAATATAACTGGAATCCTAACGTGAATATATAATGTACTTCTTCCGTAAAAAAATATAAGAGCGTTTAGATCGTATTTCTTTACGGAGGGAGTACTACCGAACATGCACGTAGGAGTAGAATATAAACTGAGGCCACGGGAAAGGTGCGGTTAGTCTAATGCCAGGGGAAATACATGTATTGCAGTCAAAATCAAGTGGCTGGTGTGGTGTAGGTTGGACAAGTGCACATACACATGCATGGTCAAAGAACAGCGTAGCGACGTCGTAGGCACGATGTGCGGGTCAAACAATTAGTACGAGCAGGATCGATGGGCGTGCAACGCTTCTCCTCCTTGCAAGCCACGCACTTGCACGCATGCACTCTAGCCCCATGTAGCATGATTAACTAATAGTGATCGAGCTAGCTCTGTCACTAGCTAGGAATCACACGGTGCGTACGGACTAACCACTGTGTGTAGGTGTCCTTCTCTATGCCGACGTGCGCCGGATCATCTTTACCTGAGCTTATGCAATTGGTGGTAGAACCAACCCACCAACTCATCAAAGTTTAAATTCTAGACTTGATATTGATGGTCGCATTTTTCTGAATTTATTTCAGGCATTCTGATGATGTGTGTTCAGTGGGAGAAAACATTTTCATCGACTACGAAGGCGTCTATGACGGCTTCGTCAATCTCAAGATGATGTGTCAGCCCGGTCTCTCGAAGGTGTTCATAGAAGTAGTGTGTGTGCGTATGTTCATAGGGGTGGATGTGTGCGTATGTATTAGCGGATGCATCTATAATGTATTCATAAACAGAGAGAGTGTTGCGTCAGGTGATAGACACACACTTTTCTGTTTCCAACCCTAGCCGCCTCCGCCAAAGATCTCCTCCATGTCGCCTTTTTATTCCTCCTTCTCTCCTCCATCTGTTGATCTCGTCGGCGGCACAGGGAGTGGGGATCCGCCCCTTTTGTTTTCTTCTTAGATTTTGTTTCCTTAGCGGCAAAGATGAGGTGATGGCGGGGACGAAGTGTTGGAATAAGGTCTCTCCGGCCTCATCCTACCTCGACGATGTCCAATCCGGCGTTGATGAAGAGCATGTGAGAGTTTGTGTCACGAGATCTGTTTGCTCTCTTTGGATCTTGGCAGTTGGTGTATGTGCCCATCAAGGAGAGCAATTGGCTGGTTATTAGTGCAGCGACCTCAATATCTTCTTCTACTATGTTGTTCTGTGACATGATCTAATTTCTCCAACTCTTTGGACCGGTTGTAATGGACTAAAAGTCAATATTGTGCGGGGGTGATGCTCCAACCAGTGTTTCTTCAGTGATTTTGAGATCACACTTCAAGCTGCGAGTGGCTATTGCGATCTTTAAAGTCTGGTGTGGCGATGACATTTGCAGGTGTCCCTTTCCTTTATTGTTGGTTCAGTGTATTTTTCAATCTCTGACAAGTGACGTATAATAGGAGAAAGAAAAAAGGCTAGCATAATTTTTAGTGTGATATTATTTTTTTACTAATCATTCTACGTCCAATTGTATTTCCATTATACTTGGTACGATTTTTCTGAATAATTATGACATCTAAGATACCCTTTAGGTGTTTTTCATTAAAAAAGCACCATACAACTTGTATTACACGGAAGGCCACAAAGAGTAGAAAATTACAAACTGATTCTCTAGAGATACACATGGGAGCACAAGCCTCCATGCGTCAGCTAAAGCACCACAAGTTGCCACCGCAACACAAACCGCGGATCATGCTTCCACCAGCGACCAACACAGCCGACCAAGGATGAGCATGCCGCAACACAAACCGCGGATCATGCTTCCACCAGCGACCAACACAGCCGACCAAGGATGAGTGTGTCGGCAATACTCTCCACCGGCCTGGCGAAGGCACTAGTAGATGAACTGCCTCTAAGGATGGAAGAAGCAACTATCAAAGCCGAAGATGAGGGCTTCCACCAATATTTAGCAACCAAGGTTGGCCATCCCAAATTGTAAGCATCGAGGATGATGATGAACATGCACCTACTGGCCAAGTCCTATGTCTCGGACAAAGATTTTCAAAGGGAGAAACTAGCATTACCACTGATCTTCTTGCACAACCTACCCTCCTTGGAACTGCTGAGCAGGCCTCCGATGGAGGTCGAAGGGGAAAATAGCAGAGGATGGGCAGAAATAGAGGAGTAGAACGGCCTCTTCCCAATGCATAGGATGAAAATGAGCACATCATCGGTTCATAAAACTTGTGATGGTCCCAAGACAATCTGCTCGAAGCTCTAGGAGTTTAAAAATCATCAAATGGAGAGGCTGGTGAAACGGGTTATTGAGAACCTCATCCGATGGAAATCTGAAAGGTGGCAGGGAGGGGAAACACAAACACGAACAAGACATGTTTGAAGTAACATGGGATTTAACAACCTTTGGACACGTGGTTTATGTTATTTTTTTAGGATATAATAATCTTGATGCAGTGGATACAATTGATCCATGTTTTGTACACATTTTAGTACTTCGCTCGTCATGATCCTCTCATACCACCATAAGATAATTTCATGATAAAAGTAAGCTTGTGCTAATATTATCATCATGCCAAGCCAATACAACCACAACCAAGTTTAGAATGCGGCCTCCGCTTAGTAGATGCACACAACAAAATAGCATGAAGTTCTCAAACCAACAACATAAGTAGTACAAGGACATGGAAAAATTTAAGTTGGAGGAGCATCGATCCAAAGTCTAAACATCCATCTATGATGGGTAAAAAACCTCTCTGATCACCCGCCCAGGTTGTGTACATGTTGAGCAGCAACTCAACCTTCCCTATTGAAATGGATATCAAGTATGGAGCCAATGTAAGCATAAATATATAAACTGCAATGGAGAAGAAAATATTCTCTTAGTTATTCAATTAAGACAAATGGTATTTCTGCATGGCTATAACGACCTAACATGTGATCTTAATTTTGTGTCAATGCTACATCGCCAATCATCAAACATATTTAAAACATTGCGAGAAGGGGATATTATATGTCACTTGGTGAGCTCGACGATGGATCATACAAAGCAAGCAACATGTGAATAAATATGTAAGTGCATAACCATCTCGTTATTGGGAGAAAAGCAATATTTTTACTGCACTCTTGTTGTTTCTTTTAATATGATTATAATTACAATATGAGTTGTAAGCGAAACAAACAATGATACCACGAAAGGTTTTTTGAGTATGTAATCAACTTACATACATGTAAAATTAAATATTAAGACGATGTCAGATGTCTTTTGGTCATAGAAACCAGAGGATTGCAAAGGGAGCATGAAAACCGTAGAAATACCTGTTTGGATGGAACAAGGGGAAAAGTCCTCCATCTTAAGCAAATGAGTGTAAAGAAGAGACTGGATTGGATAACGGATGTCTTATGGAGGGGGCTTAGGAGAAAGAC
Organism: Thinopyrum elongatum; assembly: GCA_011799875.1. Taxonomy (NCBI): domain Eukaryota; kingdom Viridiplantae; phylum Streptophyta; class Magnoliopsida; order Poales; family Poaceae; genus Thinopyrum; species Thinopyrum elongatum. Next base: position 131,290,669 of record CM022297.1, on the reverse strand, counting down.
AATCCATAGGAATTTAAGTATCACCATTTCTTTGATCCAGAGGGCACTCGTAAGGAAATCGTGATGACTGGAATCCTATGAAAATTCGTCCAATCGAAAGAGGTTTAATATCCCCAAAATTTGGCTATAGAGAGCCATATAGTTATTTACTTATAGTTGCTCTAGTTGCTATAATACACATTAATTAATGCACCCATGTAGATGTCATGCATCATTGATCCTAGGCGACTACTAGTCATGATCCATAAATATTTTCTTAAGTATGCTTATAAACATTTTCTTTTTCAGGTGGCAGATTTAGTACTAGTTCCGAGATAGAATTATTTCTATTCCAGACTAGAAAAACTTATCAACTTATTGCTGAAGGGTGACACATTATGACCCCATGTAAGCAATGTGATTGTGACACCCCTTTGTTTATTTTAGTGAACAACATTGGAAATGCTAATGTCAAGTTCATACTTTAGTACCAATGTTTATAGACAAGTACATACTGATATGCTATTGTTTTATCTAAAATCAACTCCGATGGGAAGATGTAAAGTATTTTCTTCTAGATGGGATCTTAGATGTGCAGAAGCATGCCAATATGCCTTCTACAGCTAATGCCAAGTGGGAAAAAAAACATGTAGATTTAGAGTTAAAAACAGGGAGAATCAACAAGCTGGCCAGCTTCGACCCTACAAATGTGCCTAATGTTGGGGAGAGTATTTAGGGCCTTGTTCCTTGGAACATTAACAGATCCTACACTATAAAATGTTTTATCTAGCTACCACCTTTTTTTAACTATATGTACTTAACCGACCAATTAAATAGCTCTCGAGCATTTTTTAAACCAATAGCTCCATACAAATCTCCAAGAAAAGGGTAGGTATGAACAGACATATAGTTTGTAGCCAAACATATGGATGATATTCCAACAAAGTCCATACTATTATATGACCACAAATAATTAATGGATGGCTCAAAGAGAATTTGTGATGCATAATTAAGTTAGTGGATGCTAATTAACTATGTAATACTCTCACAAAAATTTAACTATGTAATGAAAGTTTGTTATTACCAAATTCACTTAATATGCACCCGTTGTGTCCAATATAAAACCCATTTTGAAAACTCATACCCAATTCCCAAACCACTTCCATGATCCACTGGCTTTTGGCTATTGGCAAACCTAATGTGAATGGAGCAGTAATACAGAGTTATTTTACACTAAGAAGATTCCATCATTCCGTATGCACACTCCTCTTATTAATTAGCCGCCTGATTAACTATTACAGCAAGTCAACACACACCAGGATACCTTCCAAATGGTGCACATATAGCAGTACAATCTCTCTGACAGCAGCAAACTTTTTTTTTGTTATAAAAAAGCAAACATTTTTCCCAACATCTCTCTCTCTCTCCCTCTCCCTCTCCCTCTCCCTCTCTCTCTCTCTCTCTCTCTCTCTCTCTCTCTCTCTTAAGCTAAGCGGCAGAGACACACAACCTAGAAGACACCCTTTCCAAAGCACCTCACGTCCATCCCTTGTCCCCTGCTCTCTCCCTCCTGCCTTCATGTCCACTGCAAGGTATGCTCGAAACTCAAAACTACTTGCCGAAATACGAAGCTAGTTCATACAAAAAAATCCATTTAGGAATGGCTAAATTCATGCACCATCTCTAGCTACAACCCTCTGCTCAAACTTTGTTGTGTCCATGGTGCATGGCGGTGTGTGACGGTGGAATTAGTTGGAACCCTAGCTAGCCATGGTGAATTGTTGATCTCATGCTATATACATCTTCTTCTCCAGTGACTGGCAGCAAGACCATGAGGTAGGGAAGAAGATCAAGAGTGAGTCAGCGGCGGAGGCGGACCGGATGATGGCGGCGGCACGGAGGAGTAGCAGCCTGCCTGCAGCAGGCGCCGGACCAGGATCGACACCGTCGTTCAACACGATGACCCCATGTGCCGCGTGCAAGCTGCTCCGGCGGCGGTGCGCGCAGGAGTGCCCCTTCTCGCCTTTCTTCTCGCCGCTAGAGCCGCACAAGTTCGCCTCCGTTCACAAGGTCTTCGGCGCCAGCAACGTCTCCAAGATGCTCCTGGTAATCTAATTTAATCTAATTTCCCTCCATTGCTTGCTCTTTGACTTTCAGCATAGCTTACTTCTATCCCTTCTGAGCTCGTGAAATGAACTGGTTTTGTGCCACTGATTTTGATGAGATATAGCATAATTATTGTGAATACCTCACATCTCGCAGCTTTTCATTAGCTGACATGGTATTTCTGGAAACCTATTAACAAGAGAATTTCATTTGTGGTATTGTCACAACTCACAAGTCAAGGCAGCAGTGGCTGTTCTTGCGGATCCAAAACCCTAAATTTCCCTGGATCTCCTCTCATTTTTTTCCATTATGCATGTTTGGGGCATAACCAATAGAGATTTGTGTATAATTAATTTGAGTCTCGTTTGTGCGTCTTTTGTTTCATAAGAATGCTAAAAGTTCTCTCTAAACAACAATAAATAGTGTACAATGTTTGCCTCCCGAAATCCAAAATCCAAATTGAAGTTTCCCCATTATCATCTCAAGACAAGTATGCATGTACTGTTATACATCAAGGCATTTCTCTTTTACTTTTTTTATTAAAAGAGACACGCGTGACTTCATCATCAGTTAGCTCAAAATCCTTCTACAAGTTGAACCGATCGAAGTGCTCCAGGGGATATTAGCTAACGCGTAGCTTGGCGCGCATGCATGCAGGAGGTGCACGAGAGCCAGCGCGGCGACGCGGCCAACAGCCTGGTGTACGAGGCGAACCTGCGGCTCCGCGACCCCGTCTACGGCTGCATGGGCGCCATCCTCACCCTGCAGCAGCAGGTGCACGCCCTCGAGGCCGAGCTCGCCGCCGTCCGCGCCGAGATCCTCAAGCACAGGTACCGCCCTGCCGCTGCCGCCGCGGTGCCCAACGTGCCCCCGTCCTCGCACGCCTCACAGCTCCTCGCCGCCGGAGGCCACCGGCCGGCTGGGTCGCTGGGGCTGGCCGCGCCGGGGGTGGGGCCTGTGGCTTCCGCGTCTTCGTCAACCACGGTGTATGCCACAGCGTCGAGCTCCACGGACTACAGCTCCATCACGCATGAGAATGTTCCGTATTTTGGTTGAGGCCGTTGTACTAGTGTAGTAGCGTTACTGAGAGCTTCCTTTCTTTGGATGTAATTTAATTTTTGTTTGCCTCTTTTTTCTACACGTAGTAGACCTTGTGAAAATACTGGAATAAAAGGTTTTTTTTCCGGAAATCGATTTAATTTGTGTCCAGGGGAGCTCATGCGAGCAAAATTTTATAAGTATCCAAATTCGTGCGAGCAAAATTATACTCCGAAAGAGGAACAATATATCGTTGTTAGTTAGTACTCCCTCTGTAAAGAAATATAAGATCTTTTAGAGGGAGTAATTTCTAAATTGCTCTGATTTCCTAAGGTGCCCGGTCTTGGAAACACAAGCCGTGGCCGAGTCCAACAAGCTAGCATAAGAATAGGAGTGTCACTGCACATGATACTCCCTACTCCATATGATGTGTGTTTGTTTGACTGCATTGGGATCTTTGCATATGCGATGCATGGGGCTCTCCTCTCCTCACATGCTTGTCTGTGCACATTTCATTTCGTTTCCATGCTACTCTTCTCATTTATGTAGCATACGGAGGAGACAAAGATGATTCTTTAACAAACATTTCCATCTCCCCATACATCGATTGATTTGATCTAGTATACTACTCCTCCGACCCATATTAATTGTGGAAGCTTTAGTACAACTTTAGTAGTATAAAGTTATACTAAAGCTGCGACAATACAAAGTTATACTAAAGCTGACACAATTAATTTGAATCAAAGGGAGTAGTAATGTATAACATCAGTGGCAAATATCATGTGAACCGTTTGTCCTTGACAACAGCAGCGTCCACATTCAAATGACAAGGTACTACTGTACTTCCCTGTCCACAACTGTAGATTTGACTTCTAGTTGTCCTCAGTGCAAGATTTTGACTAGCATTGTCATAAAAACTACTTTAACTTGTTGGATGGTTGCTGGCGTGCCATCTGGATCTGCACGTGGGCCCCTGGATGGTTGCGGGCGACTTTAACTTGTTGGTCAATCCTGTGGACAAGAACAACAACGCGATTAATCGGAGGATGATGGCATGGTTCAGAGCTCTCCTGAACAAGCTCGAACTCAAGGAGCTATATCTAAATGGCAGGCGTTACACGTGGTCGAACGAGCGGAGAAGCCCCACCCTGGAGAAGATTGACCACCTCTTCGTGTCCAACTCATGGGAGGACATCTACCCTCGCCATCTGCTGACTGCTTTGGGCTCGGCTATCTCGGATCACGCCCCACTTTTGGTGGACCTGGACGCGGATTTCCAACTGGGCCGTCGCTTTAGATTTGAGGCCTTCTGGCCCAAGGTGGAGGGCTTTCAGGACGTGGTCAGCACTGCGTGGCAATCTGTTGGTGCCAATGGCAACCCCTTCATCGCCCTAGATAACAAACTACATGCTACGGCTAAAGCATTACAGCAATGGAGTGATCGCCGGATTGGGAACATTCGACTGCAAATTTCCATCGCTTTGGAGGTCATCGGGCGGCTCGATAAGGCTATGGACACCCGGCTATTATCGGACCAGGAGCACGGTCTGCGAAAATTGTTGAAACGAAAGCTTTTGGGACTTTGCTCACTTGAGCGCACGATCGCTCGGCAGAGATCGCGGTTACTGCAACTCAAGGAAGGCGATGCGAACACGGCTTTTTTCCAGAAGCATGCAAGGCATAGGCAGCGGAAGAGCGTGATCACCACGATACAACATAATGGCGCAGTTCACACTGGGCAGGAGAGTATTGCGGAGGCGGTGGATGACTACTACTCTCGCCTGCTTGGATCGGCGACACCCCGGCTTGCCACGGTTTATCTAGATCAGCTCGATCTTCCACGGCTGGATCTGGCGCACCTGGAGGAGCCATTCACCGTTGAAGAAGTGGAAAGGGTCCTCAAATCAATGCCACTCGACAAGGCCCCAGGCCCGGACGGTTTTACAGGCAGGTTCTTCCTGGTCTGTTGGCAGATCATCAAGGGAGATTTCATGCGGGCCCTCGAGCAGTTTCACTGTGGCGACATGAGAGGCTTCGCGGCTGTCAACAAAGCACTAATCTCCCTCCTCCCTAAGACGCACGGAGCGGTGGACATCAAAGATTTTAGGCCAATAAGCCTTATAAGCGCACCAGCCAAAATATTTGCCAAGGTTTTGGCCACAAGGCTTGCTGTGGATCTACCACGGCTGGTGGGGCCGCATCAAAGTGCTTTCATTCGTGGTCGTTCTCTTCACGATAATTTCATGCTGGTTCAGTGTACGGCGAGGCGATTGCATTCATTGAGAAACCCGGCGGTGCTGCTCAAACTTGACATCACCAAAGCTTTTGATACAGTTAAATGGCCCTTTCTCCTGGAGGTTATGCGGAGGATGGGATTCGGAGTTAGGTGGATATCTTGGATATGTGGACTCTTGGCAACCTCGTCGACGCGAGTTATGGTGAATGGCACGTCGGGCAGGCCAATCCTGGCTTGTCAGGGAGTGAGGCAAGGGGAACCCTTGTCCCCTTTGCTCTTTATACTATGCATGGAGCCACTACGGGCTATCTTCCACTACGCCACGAAAAAGGGTCTACTTGCACAGCTGGCAAGAACCGGGCTGCGACAACGGATCTCTATGTTTGCGGATGATGTGGTCGTTTTCTTCAAGCCAAATGAGCTCGAGGCACGAACTTGTCATGCCATCCTGCAGCTATTTGGGCAGGCATCAGGGCTGATAGTCAACTTGAACAAGAGCATGGCGCTATCAATTCGTTGTTCTCAGCAGGAGATGCAGCTAGTAACTGAGATTTTGGGCTGCACTGCTGCACCGTTTCCGTGCAAATACCTTGGGCTGCCGTTGACACTTAGAAAACAAACTGCAGCTCCAGGCTCTCGTGGACAGGGTGGGCGACAAGTTGCCTCTCTGGAAGGCAACAATGCTTCCAAAAAGCGGACGGCTGCTGCTCATTCAGTCAGTGTTGTGTGCAATTCCAGTGCACTCCATGATGGCCCTGGACCTTCCGACTAAAACAATTTCAGCTCTAGTCAAGATTTGCCGTGGCTTCTTATGGTGCGGGAAGAAGGACGCAAACGGAGGGAACTGTTCCGTGGCCTGGGAGTCCGTATGTAGGCCTAAATGGGCTGGTGGCCTCGGGATCCCCAACCTGCAGTGGCTCAACAAGTCTCTTCAAGCCAGATGGCCGTGGTTGCAGAAATATGACAAGGGCAGGCCCTGGAGCGAGTTTCAAATTAGGGTACCCAAAGAATCCTTAGCTCTGGTGCATGCGGCAGTGAGCACTTCAGTGGGTGACGGGACATCCACTCTTTTCTGGGAAGACAAGTGGTTACAGGGCTGTCGGGCGTGCGATCTAGCCCCTCTAATATATGCCAGGGTCCCGCCTAGAATCAGAGGAACGAAGACGGTTGCAAGCGCGCTTGAAAACCATAACTGGGCGGGTGACATCGGTCCGGACCTCTCGTCGGATGCTTTGCTTCAATTCTTTCAGCTATGGTCACGAGTGGAGGGGACTCAGACGACAGCTGGTGCGCAGGATGTGGTTAGGTGGAGCTGGGAGAACAATGGCCAATTTTCAGCGCGATCGGCATATGCGGTTCATGGGGCTCGAGGTGTCGCCGACGACGGCATTCACCTGGGGATCCCGAGCGCCCCTTCGGTGCCTTTTTTTCGCTTGGCTCGCATTCAAAAACAGATGCTGGACTTCGGACCGGCTTGCTCGTCGAGGACTGCCTCATCAGGATTCATGCCCGCTCTGTGGCCAAGCAGAGGAGTCCATTCAACACCTGCTTCTGGACTGTGTGTTTGCAAGACAAATTTGGCACTGGGTGGGAAGGACCATGGGCCGGAAGGCATACGAGCCGCTTGTGGATGAGGATCTAAGCTCGTGGTGCACTAGGCAGGACTTGGTCATACAAAACCGCAAAGCAACAAGAGCAATCTGCCTTCTGGTCATGTGGATGCTTTGGAAGCACAGGAATGATGTGGTGTTCGATGGTATGTTGCCGTCAATCCCAAGTCTCAAGCAGCGGATCATGGAAGAAGGGGTGGCCTGGACCACGGCAGGACTGCTCGGCAAGCTTGCGCAGGATGAAGCAGTAGATAGGTGGGCTGCAGGAGAGTAGTAGTCATAGTCTCTTATCGGTAGTGTCGGAAAATCCGGCATGTAAATAACCTCTGTACATATGACTTTTGGGAGTCTTCCCTTTCTTCTTGAATGAATGATATGCATGCTTGTGCGTATTCGAGAAAAAATAAAAACTACTTCCTCCGTTCCTAAATATTAATTTTTTTTTGCATGGTAATGCGTGTCTTATTTATAAAATAAAGATCCGGTTACAAGGCACGTAAGCACCGACATTACAAAACTGAAAAGATAGGATAATCCTATGCAAAATACCAGCGTCTGTTCCTCTCCTCCGACACCACCGAAGCGGCCACCAAAGGAAAAGAAAACAGATCACCTCTTCACCCGAGCTCAACGCGGCTCCATCGCTGATCAGCAACTTTACGGACCTCGAAAGTAGTTTGCCAGAAGCAAAACCATTGCCGTTGAAAGAATCAGACCGGGGCAACATGTCCCCGGACACGCCATCGAACTCTAGATCTGACACCCCCGCACGACAACGACGTCGAAGGAGGAAATCAGAACTGTCAGCCACCAACCACAAACCCAGCACGGGATGCACCATCTTCCAGCTGTCACTAGCGCAGACAACCGTCTGCGCGTACTCCTGGACGATAAAACCTCCCTGCTCCACCATGATGTCGGAGACAACGCCACAGCAACGGGGACAGAGCAGAAGGAGAGACACACCTGATGGAGTCGCCGCCGCCGCCTCGCCGACACCATCCATGAACCCTAACACAGTCGATCTGAAGGATCGGCAAACACACGATGCCATCAACTCCGAGACGCCGCCATGAAGGGCACCGCCGGTGTGGGAGTGAAGCTGAAGCAGATTTATTCGTCCGGGCGCCGCTCCCACCATCCCAACGGCGCATCACGACTTACAAATCCAAAACCTAACTACAGAGCGGAGGAACGGGGTCCCCCCTCCCTCCTGCCGCCGAAGCAGTCGGAGGGAGAGGGGGCCAACGCCCTGGCCAGCTGAGATCGGAGGAAGAAAATCGCCTCCCTAGTCGCCTGGCGTGGCGGCGGCTAGGGTAGGGAAGACGTACAGCGCAACACGTGTAGTACCTCTTCCTGAAATTTCAAATGGACTATCACATACGGATGTATATAGACATATTTTAGAGTGTATTTAGGAACGGAGGGAGTACTCAGAAAAAAGACGCATTATGAAAAAGTCTCAGGAAACAAAACCATGGTTTATAATGAAAAAGAATCAGGCAATCGTTTTCATATAGACAATCAAATTACTTATAAGTACACTGGTCAAGATTTCGAAACCAAAAGGTTGATGGCGTAGATCCCATGGTGGCCTGCATTGTTGACCAAGGAGCAATTCAGAACATGGACGATATTTCGTACTATTTGAGAACTATCGGTGGTAACTACTCCCTCCGTCCCATAATATAAGAGCGTTTTTTACACTAAGACGGAGGGAGTAGCTGTTAAGCGCAGTACACTGTACATTCACGTCTGAAAATCTGCAGGCGTTCACCCCAATAATTAGCGGCCCTCGCAGTAGTGAGACCTACTTCTAGCTCAGTTTGGCATCTAAGCTCACTACATCCGCTTTGCCGACCGTCGCAATCACACCAGATCGCCAACAAAGTCACGCTTCTGAACGGTTCGGTTTAGAAACTGCAGAATGCCGGCTTGTGCATTCAGAATCAGTGAATGCGCAGAGAGCTCTCCAGATAGGGACCAACATTTTGACAGGTGGGCGAAATTTCTGCGAGTTAAGATTTATCGGATTGCTGAAATTTTGGCGGATCAATTAAGTGATAGATGCATAACACGTAAATTTTACCTGGAAAACTAGCTTGAGCTCCTCTTCATCACGCAGAAGCAACGCCAAGCTCCAGTAACAGGTCACGGGTGTCACACACTCATTCAGCAGTGGCTTTAGAATCTTGCCAATTGGCACAAAATGACGATCAACTCTTCCGCTAAGAATCATAAATTAAAAAAAAAATGTGAGAACAACAGCTGTAACCAAATTTCCAATAGCCTGGATACTAGTATTTCCTAAGCAAAGAAAAGTTGCAGAAAACATATCCCTCTGAGACAAAACCCTTGAGTGATGCTGTTTATGATTTTGCGACACCACAGAAGGAGATTTAATAATGAAATTATTTAGTTCACTTCAATCTTGAGTCTTTCTGAGTGTTTAAGATACGAAGTGCTTCACGCCAAGCAAGGAGTTCATAACACAAACAAAAGCATAGACATCATTGCTCAGCGACTTGATCTGAAACCAACATCAACAGTCTTACCCAGTACCCACCAGGAACAGAGTTTTGCTCTAGGAGTCTTACCCACCAGGAACAAAGCCTTACTGTCTTACACCATATTGCTAGAACAATCTCCTTCAGAAAACCGTTGAGCCTACAGCATACTCTACCCTCATATGATTTATCATCGTAATCCAGAGCAACCAGCAGTTAATAAACAAATCACGGGATGTTGCCATTTCTCTTGTTTGCACCAAAAGAAAACGGATTACCTCCTACAACATGAGGATTGTTTGTTCGGAAAGGAATTGCTAGCTAACGACAGCAGTCTACCTATATCCACTCAGATAAGTAAGCAGGTACAGGTCCCCAATTCATCTGGGTTGGTTGACACTTGAATAATTGGTGGCGAATGCATCCAACAGCTAAAGGCTAAAGCAGTAATCCATTTTGACCATCTAAACTGTTCATCCTACACCCACCTGTAAGATAACCTAATAGTTCCCGCCAACGATCCAGTTGTCACTTCACAGTGGAAATATACAGTAAGATGGTGACAAGAATGGGCAATAGTAAGAACATAATTTGAAGATGATTGGTGATTTCTCATAAGGAGGCTGGTAATACCTCCAGAAATGTATTTTTAGCTGAATCCCAAAAGATGGCATTATCACTACCGACTCTGCACACAATGAAACAGGGAAACCCAATAAGAAACACGCTGTTGATACTTTTTTCAGCATTGTCTATTACAGTAGCTTGGATACTCTTTCCTAAGCAAGGAAAAGTTGCAGGAAACATATCTCTCTGAGGCTAAATCCTTGAGTGATGCTGTCTATGATTTTGCGACACCACCGAAGCAGATTTAATAGTGAAATGATTTAGTTCACTTCAATCTTGAACCTTTCTGAGGGTAAAGATTTTATGTATTTCAAGCCAAGCAAGGAGTTCATAACGCGCAAACAAAAACATAGACATCACTGCTCAGCGAATTGATCTGACATCTAAAATAGTCTTACCCACCAGGAACAGAGTTTTGCTCTACACCAAATTGCTAGAGCAATCACCAAATTGTTAGTCCTATATGATTTATCAATGTTATCGGGAGCAACCAAAAGTTAATATACAAATCATCGACTTGTTGCCATTTATCTTGTTTGCACCAAACAAAAACAAATCACCTCTACAACATGAGGATTGTTTGTACAGGGAGGAATTGCTATCTAACAGAAGCAGTCTACATATATCCACTCAGCCAAGTAAGAAGGTATAATTCCCCAATTCATTTGGGTCAGTTGACACTGGAATAATTGGTGGCGAATGCATCTAACAGAAGCAGTCTACATATATCCACTCAGCCAAGTAAGAAGGTATAATTCCCCAATTCATTTGGGTCAGTTGACACTGGAATAATTGGTGGCGAATGCATCCAACAGAAAAGCTAAAAGCAGTCATCCATTTTGACTATCTAAACTGTTCATCCTACACCCACCTGTAAGATAACCTAATAGTTCCCACCAATGATCCAGTTGTCACTTCACAGTGGAAATATACGGTACGATTGTGACATGAATGGGCAATAATAAAGAGCGTAATTTGAAGATTAATTGGTGATTTCTCATAGGGAGGCTGATAATACCTCCAAAAATGTATTTCTAGCTGAACCCCAAAAGATGGCATTATCACTACTGACTCTGCACACAATGAAACAGGGAAACCCGATAAGAAACATACTGTTAATACTTTTTTCAGTATGGACTGTGAATGGTTATCATATGCTGGTGCGATCTAAATGTGCAAATCAACAACAGACCATGTCTACAATATGCAGAAAGACCCTACAAATTTATCTCTGAGGAAGGATTCACCTTTCTTCACTGGTTTGTATTGCAAACATTTGGCAACCAGAATTCCAAAGGTAACACTCCACACTGACTCAAGACACAACTTTTCCTGCAATATTTAACCAGGTCAATACCAATATACGGTATGTACCAGTTATGTCAAACTATATGAATCTAGGGTGGTCAACTAAGCAATGATATTCTTTGATTATTACCGAAGAATCTAACGATTTATTTCAATTTTTTGACATGAATTATACAAACATGAAATGTGCACTTGTTCTGAATAAACAAAACATTTGAACGTGTTTTTTCTTCCTAGAACATAATACACAATTGGACATCTTAAAGCTTTTGCTACAATGTCTGATGAACCCAACTAGTATAGGACAAACAACTAGGAAATATCGACTAAACTGCTCTTTCCTCATTAACTTAGCCCTCTCCTGATTTCTGGTTGTGATTTACAACAGAATTTACCTTTCCCAGCAATGATCGACAAACAATTGCTAGAAGTAAAATGAGGCCACAGTATGACAGCAGAACACGGGTTCTGTTCTTCTTAACGAAAATCTCATGGATATCAACTCCCTTGTCACCACGATGCTTGTAAGTACACATGCCACTGGATGTTTCTCCTTTTGGTTCTTGTACCATGGTCCTACTAGATTAAACAAACAACTGCAGCATTAGGCACCAAGGTAACTAAGACTGAAACCAGACATTATACATGACAAAGTGCTGAATTACAAACTTGGAAAAATCATCTGCAACATGAAATATGAAGATGATTAAGAAATACTTGATCCATCATAAAAAAAAACATAAACGACAACTGCATGGTGTAAAATGGTACAGACTGTTTATTATTGCCAAACCCGGTATAAGCTGCAACTAGTGCCTAACTAATTTGTTGTTGTGTGCAATTTGCTCTATCAAAGGGCAACATCAGAGGCTCATCAACTTTAAGGAAACCATCAAATCTAACCCTCATTCGAGAACGCAACAATTCCTAGATCAAAAAGCAATTCGGCATGTGTGCTTCACTTAACCCCCATTTACGCAAGCATAGTTACTCAAAAACCAATACCTGCGGGCTGTGGCCGAGCCGGGATACCGGCAGCCGGCGAATTCGGAGGAGCACGACTGCACGAGCAATAGGGATGCGGGGGCGGCTACGAGGACAACCAAGATCCAAACTCCCAAGAACGCGGTGGCACGGCCGAGCCGCACGTCTTCGGCGCGCAGGGAAAGGTCAGGGACTCGCTCCCCGCCGGCGAAGGGATACGGTCGCGGCGGCGACGCTGCCGCCGGCAACGTGGACGAGAAGGTGAGTTGCAGTTGCAGAGTTAGGATTTGGTTGTGTTTTTTTTTTTTTTGAGGGGTTGGTGGGTTGGGGTTCTCCACGTGAAAACAAGTTGCACTAGGTTGTTATCAGGCCCTGATTTGGGCTCTAAAAGCCTTCTACCTAATAATTCATTTATGGGCTTCTTTTGTGAGTACGCCGGACCACCTTTTTTTTAATCAAAGGGGTTTCTCCCGCCCCCACTTTTATCAAAATCATGGTTAATAGTATAGGCAAAAACCGACTATATGAAGTTGTCACGTCATATATAGCCAACCTAGTAGCCCACTCGTATAATAATTAGCAAAACATTTACTATTTTATCACAATTTGGTTCACATTCTTCTCTCGCAAAGTTTTTTGAAACCTGTATTGCAGCTGGCTACTAAAATACAACCCGTGTCTCTTCTCTCTCCCTTTTTTTCTCCTCCAACTCAGCAAAAAAATTATATTTAAATTCTTATAGCTTGCTTACATCATCTTATTGTATTTGCTCCAAAGCAGAGGCAACAACCACCACACTCGGCGAACCCTAGAAAGTAGCTGCGATGCAACTATTACAATTTTTCGGATGTTTTGCAAGATTCAAAAGGCATCTAAATAGTTACAAATGAATAGCAACCTCCATAGATAGCAGCAGCATCAAGAGTTACTACCAAAGTAACCTATCAAACACTAAGAAGATCAGCTCCAGGCGATCCTAAGGAGCTCCACGCGATGAAGATCAAGCAGCCACAGGCATTTGACGAGCAGACTAGCCTAGGCATCTGCACGAACACTTTCCATTGACGAATAAAAGTTCCTACCAAACATAAGATGCATTTTTCATGCCTGGAAGACAAAATCATTATGTTGCAACCATAAGCTCCACAAGTTATAAAAGGTAACCAAATTAATAATAACAATGATCCGCTCCTTCTGCAACCAGAAGACAGCTAGGGATTTGAAATAGCATGCTACAATAATCTCCAGGATATTAGCAACAATAACCAAAGTATTTTTTTTCAATCCTGAATAAAAGAATAAGTTTTGTATGGAATCTCCTATTTGCCGCTCACCGCGGCACAAAGAAGCCGAAACACACAAGGGACTACGGAATTGCCTGGCCCACTTGTCTCATGTGTGAGGCCATCCAGTTTTGTTTCTTCTTCTTCTTTCTATTTCTTTTTTCTTAAATTTTATTGTTTTTCTCTTTCTTTTTTATCCTCATAAATATAAATTTCCAAAAAATATATAATTTCAGTTTTTTCAAAATTAAAAAAAGCATAATTTTTTTTAAAAACATGTTTTCCAAATTTTGTTTATTTTTAATAGTTTTTCTCACATTTTCGAAATTATGTTCAGAATTTCTAATTTTGTTCACAATTTTCAATACATTTTCTAAAGTTAAAAAATGTTTAGAATTTCAAATTTTGGTTGCGTTTCCAAAAATTTCCGTTCAAAACTTGTTCGTGTTTTTAAAAAATGTTTTGGATTTTCAAAAAAGTGACCGCACTTAAAAACTATTTGGTGATTTGAAAAATTGTTCACGTTTTAAAAAAATGGAATTCCAAAAATTGCTCACACTTTTTTAAATGTTTGGAACTGAAAAAATTATTTGCATTTTCATCATTTCAAAATTGGTTCATAATTTTCAAGAAATGTTTTGAAAATTTTCAAAATTGTGTTCAAATCTTGACTCAGCAGTTTGTTCTTAAATATTTTGCGTTCAGGAGTATGAGGTCACAAGTTCGCTAGGGCACTACTTTTTTGGGATTTTTATGTCAAGCGCTAAAAAACAACTCGCTCGCGCCCCAATGGGCCGGCCCAGTCGTGCGAATTCTTGTACCTCACGCTCCTATATTACATGGTGGCAATCCAGGAAATAGATGTTCCGTTTCAAACATAACATTCCAATTTTTGCGGGGAGAGTGAGCCGAGGCCTACTTTGGTGTGATTTGTAACTTTGTATTTGTTTAGTTGTCAGTATAAATTTAGCAATAATAGAGTCAATTCTTGCTAAAATAAAATAGAGTTTGCTCTGGTGTTGTCTGAAACTCTGAACATGCTGAGTTCTCGAAAAAAATCTAGTAATATAGGCGTTATTGCTGCTCGGATGAGATTGAAGAAAATTCTATCAAGGGTGCACTTGAGGTTGCAGAGGTCGACTTGGTTGAGTATGAGGCATATTCGGTGATCTTGGGTCTAGGCGCGCCTGTCTCTGGGTCAGAGCCTTCATAGCTACAGGTAGGTGGGTGTTTTTTTGCCGGTTTTCTTTAGTTAAATGTGCTTTGTATGGATTTTGGGTCCGGTTCCTCTCATTAACGAATCTACTCTCTTCTTCTTAATGGAATTGCAGGAACCCTGCCCTCATGACGAGGCATGTCAAAACAATACATACACTATCTGAAATTGTACAGGACAGTATAACCATCTTTTTTTATGAAGATAAAATAAAACCCCTGCTTATAATGAGCCCTAAAATAAACTCACAAGCCTAAAGTAATTGCTTATCTCTACATAAGCTCCAGAAATGTGCCCTTTTTACCACCAAAAGTACATAGTAAATAAAATATGAAAAATGACAAACGGAGACCGAGCTCCATGGAGCCCTTTATTTAAAAACTTCAAAATTCAAACTTTTCAGTTTCAGAAAATTCTGAAAATAAATACACATATACCTAGATACATAATGTACATGTGTGCAAATTTTCAGCTGAAAATACATTAAAATGTGAGCTACACAAAAAAGACAAATCTGGGGCTTTTTAGCATATGTACTGTTCGTCTTTAAAGTCCATGGTTTTGTTTTTTTTGTGCAGCTCGCAATTCAAGGTATTTCATCCTGAAAATTTTCACACATACACTTTACATCCTTGCATACATGTGTACATTTTTTCAGAATTTTTTGAACTGAAATTTACGGATTTTGAATTTTTCAAAATAAAGGGCTCCATGGAGCTCGGTCTCCAAAATGCCCTACTCATAAAATGTTACAATTTAAATTCTAACTAATAAACTATATCTTAGAAAGCTAATGACATTCAAGTAGCAGAAATATGCTAATTGAGCTCCAAGAAATATCATGTATGCATGCATGGTTTATTTCTGTCACCTCAAGGTCTTGTTACTTTTATCATGAATGGATAAACAGCACAACTGAGAGGTGTAACAACAATTTCCACATGCTATCCCTTCCTTCCCATATAGTATAAACCTCCAAAAAAAAACTACAAATACTACAAATCCATAGTATTCTTAGTCAGTGGCGGAGCTTGATGAAGATTGTTGAGGGAGCTAATCAGACTTGAGTGGGCAAAGAAGACAAGTTATGCATGAGCTATGAGAAATCTTGAATATTCAAGCCTTCTAATTAGGGATACACTTAAGATTTTTCCTGGAGTGGGGAGGGGCAATGGCCCCCTTTAGCCCCACGACTCCACCAGCCTAACCCCCTAATTATACGAGCCATAAGAGCAAGTACAATAGGTTGATGTAGGCGGGCTATATATGATATGCCACATCATATTTTTGCTTAGTTGAAGAAGAGATAAAAGGATAGTGAAGAGAAGTGGGCTACAAGCTTCCAGCCGGTTGTAGCACCTGCTCCAACACTCTTTGTGAGAGAAAGAGATGGACCACACATTAATGACATATCATACTAGTATGTCTAACTATTGTATGAGTAAGCTATTGGATAGATTATAAGTAATGTGGCAACGCCATATAGCTGCTATTAACAATGCTCTAAAAGAGCAAAAACATCCTAGGCTGCGAAAACACCAATGCTTTGCTCCTACTACTAATCAATCTCTTGCAGCTAGCAGGGCCAAGGCGAAGCCAATCATTGACTAATACTGAAACCCCACGCTAATTATCATTAGTTCCTCCTCCTCGCCTCCTTAGCTGTCTTTTGGAAGTAAACTAACGGAAACAAATCAAGTCGGCATGGGAATCAGTGCATGATTTGGTCTGCACACCTTAATTCGTGCAGCAGCATGTGTGTATGCCCATTTGTTTTCTTCCTTTGCTCGAACTATGTGTTGTTAGCTCCTTGTGATGGTACCTGATCCAAGAGCTCACGCAAGCCTATTATATGAAGTAGTATATTCAGATCGAAGTCTGCAACTCTGTATGAGCTGTAGAAGCAAACAAAATATGCAAGTGTTCTCTCCCATTTACCACTGATGATGCATGCATCAATGAAAATGGCGATCCTGCCAAATGCCCTGAATATTGATATGTTTTGATTTGTCAGATTCAGCTACCTAGTGGCGAGGAAATGTGGCATGTCTGAAAGATGAGTACTATGAAATTAGCATGCATGAGCTCTGAAAAATGCGCATGAATTTGTGCCTTTAAATTCAGAAACATCAACTAGAGAAAGGAAACTTTCCTACCAGATGAATCAATCAGCTCACTGCACATACATATGTGTGTGATTTTGCGAAGGAGTTGTCATTCCGTTGAGTATAGGAATACTGAAGCTTTCAAATATTTTGGACGGACTGTTGTGCAGGCTAGGAGTATCTTGTATCATGTCAGAGTAAGAGTGGGGAGGCTTCTAGTTTTCTGCAGAGGATTGATTCCCTCTCCAATCACAAGGCCAATTATTGTTGCTGGTGATTGATGTGAGAAGACCACTCTACTGTGAGTCTGTGACAATTGAACAACTGTGGCTTTCTGTCCTATCTGAAGTGATTTTGTTGGATTGGCGAAATGGGACAATATTGCTTTTATTTCTTTTGGCGGTTCCCAGAGTTTCAGTTCTCAAATAAGCAATGAACTTTTCGTTTTCAACAGCATAGCATACTTGCTTGCGACAACATTAATCAGGAATATTTTGATGGCATTGGCACCCAAAGTGAAGAATTCTCTAGCAGAGAACTCATGCAGCTCTAGAAATGGAAAACAAAATGCTTTAGCACACATTCTTAAGCAGATATTTGTAAGTGTAGTAGCATCCTAATATTCAGAAATGCTACCTGATATTTATGGAAAAGTAGTAGAAAATCATGTCTATTCAGGTTGTGATCATTGACATTCTGTGTCATTTTCCTTTGCATATTTAATAGGTAATTGTTCTCTAGTTGGATGATTATATTGAGGGTACCAATCAGATGCATTTACTAATGCCTACAATGAGTAGTACTACTGGCACGGAAGGCATGGTTTCAACTTTCAACGGGGAGGCATCAATTACAAAGCTAGAATAAGCACTAAAACCATGGCCCAATAGCTGGCTTTACTTAAAAATGCTGCTTGCTAGGGTGTCTTTTTGTCAACCTCCATATGAAATTTAAGAAAGAACCATCAATCATTCATGGTCTAATGATGTATGTCCCCCACTATTAGTTAGCAAATGATGATTAGAAACTAAGGCATGATTGGAAATTAAGGCTTCGTTTCTAATCTAACCTTCGATGTGTATCTTGGTTGTGAGAAGAGACCAAACTTGTGCTTGGCTCCATGGATTATTTGAAGGTAAGCATTGGGGATTGATTGACATTACCACTAGTTTGACCTTTAAAGGATGAACGGATTGAAACTCCATACACACAAGTTGTGGCATTGTTTTTTCTTTCCTTTTATTTCCTTGAGAAAAAAAGAAGCACATGCCCATTTTCATATTTATCTTCCTCCTTGAGCCAATCAAACAATCATCCACAAAAACTAAAGATAGAATGGAACAGCAATAATACTTTGAGGAGAAAAAATAGGCAGTAATTAGAACAAGAATTCAGAACCTTCCCTCTCCATATCCATCATATATATGCAGGAAGGGAAAAACATTACATGGATGTACACTTACAAAAAGGGCCACAAGGAAGCATACACATTAACCATGCGCACAAGAGAGAAAAATGACACCCATGCCAAAGAAAAAGTAAAAGAAAGAACAAAAATTAACTAGGTAGTGAACTAGTCAAGTGCCCTCCACGATGCACTCGAGGTGTGGCCTCCACACGGCGGTCCGGCCGCCGGTGCTCACTCGCCGCCGGTGCAACGACCGCTTCTCCGACTGCATGTCACGGCCACTGCCGTGATCCGCCAACGGCTTGCTCTTGACGTGGCTGCGGGTCTTGCCGCCGTGGCCAGGGTTCGTCGTCCTCGACGGCGCCTTCTCGGCGCCATTGGCTCCTTGCGAGCCGGCGGTGGGGCTGGTCTTCTTCTTCCTCTCGGCAGGCACCGAGGACGCCGGGATGAGGAAGTATATCTGGCCGCGCTCCAGCTCGGACTCCGGGGAGACGATGAGTATCCTCCGCACGACGCCCTGCGAGCACGGCTTGCTCAACACGTGGTTCGGGTTGGCGGAGAGGATTTCGCCGGCGGCGACCGGCCGGCCGTACTCCTCGACGCGGCCGCTGAGGTGGACGATCCTGATCAGGTCCAGCGCGCCGCAGGGGAGCACGCAAGCCAGGCAGCACCTCAAGCTATTGCCCATTGTATGATACTATGAATCTTTCTCTCTGCTTTGAGGTCGAGGATGTCTCCCACTTGCAAGTCCTTTTCCTTTCCCTCCCTTGCCATCGTGGGGTGACCAATGCTTATATAGTGGCCTTCCTTCACAGCCAGATGTCCAAGGTAGCATACTTTTTTTTTTTGCGATGGTCTTTACGTTGCTTCATTGGAGGGCAAAAGAGGAAATGAAAATTTGGGGAAGAAAGATGATGTGCATGGTTTGGTGTGGAAGTGTATAGTTTAGGGGCAAGGGGGTATCAAAAGATGGTCTCATGTGGATGCTATTTTAACCTTATCTAAAGTACTAATCAAAGGACAGAGGCAGTAGAACACTACCAGAACTACAGCCCCCATGCACGTTCAGTGGAATTTATGGGGGCAAATTGTTTATTTTCTAGCTATGTATGTTCTCTCCCTCCCATCTAGCTTGCCTCAATTATTCCCACAGCACATTCATGTCCACGCTGCCTTGCTGTGTTTTGGTTGTGCACAACGAATGGTGCACACAACAATGCATGTGTTGGTAGACCAGCCAGTGTAGATGGGTGTTGATCCTTGGGGTATGGGTTTTGCATAGTATGCTATTGTATAGACAAATGAGATCCACCCGCAAAAAAAAGAAAAAAAAAGAAACAAATGAGATCCACAGAAAATGCACAAAGAATTATGAAGGATTTGAAAAGGCAAAGTTGGTTGCAGCTTGCAGGACAACATGCTAATTCGTTAGAAGAAACAGCTAGCACTGGAATGATATTTTTCAAAAATACCCCTACAGAAAAAAAAAATCCCCTGCAAATTATTGTTTCTTCAAAATTAGGAGAGAGAACAGCTATGAGATAGTGTTTAGACAGATTGTTTGCATTGTCCAGACATCCTAAAAGATAAACTTCAAAAAATCAGCATGCATTTCCTTCATCCACCAAATAGTTCATCTTAAACCCTTGACTTCAAATTCATTTCCTCCATCCACTTATATTACGAGGAAGCAGAAAAGGAAAAATTAGTTGGGGTGTTGCAGGACATTGTCATTTTGTCACAATCGCTCAAAAGAAACAACAAAAGCACAAATCTACTCAGAGCAATTACAAAAAATAGTTTAATTTAGTAAAAGACACCTATGCAAAGGTATTTTTGATAGATTGTTTGCATGACGCACTGGCACGAAGATTCCGAAAGATGGAATTCAAGAAATTGAGATGCATTTCCCCCATCACACAATATGGGTGTCTTAAACCCCGGAAATCAAATTCAACTTTATTATTCTCGTTATGTATCGAAGTTCTTCTAAAATATGGCGATGAATCGTAATTTTTAAGTTTGAGGTGTGTAATTCGGATAGAGCCAAGATGCGTCAAAAGTAGATATTGCTAGGGATATTATATTGTCTTGCTTGGATGAATATGAGAATGCGACCACCACTACCCAAAAGGATGCACTTGGCAGTTGGAATGGTACATCGTAAAACGCTTCTTGGAAAATGAATTCATCGTACACCCTAAAATGAACAAAGAAACCTTGAAGTTGGGAATCTACAGGAGGATGCACTTTTTTCCATTGTCGCATGGGAATTTGAAATGCTTATGCTAACCATGGTTGCTTTAGAATCTACATTAAAAGCAGTGTTAGATATATCACAACATCTAGCTAGTCCTTGTCTATGAAAAATCAACCAACAAACTACTATTAGGCTAACTAGTCGGAGCAATGGAGAATATAGTTCAATCACACAAAAATGTTAATGTAATTGCACTAGAGATATATATATATGATTCTTGGAGTTTATTTGGTAGCATAAAGGGAAAAAATTGAGGTGAGGAGGGCTTCTGTAGAGGATGAACTTTGAAGATATTGGTCACTTGGGAGACGTTAATTATACATGTAAGAAATATACTCCCCCTCAAAATGTGTAAACGTCACCTTAAGATGGTAATGTTGTATATTCATTAATGTGGTAATTTTAATCAAAATGTATATGTAAGTGAGTGAAATTCTTTTTCACAGCATGGATTTTATTAACTAAATATGAAGCATCAAGGAGATACATACAATAAATGAACACACATTGGGCCTCTACGTAGCTAGGTGCAGACAACTAACACAAATGCCTTCGTGGAGTTAAAAAAAAAGAAAAAACTCTGAAGCGATCAAAACATTGATAATAAAATCTACACCAGGAACCATATCTGCACCAACCATCTCTTGACATCACCGAGAAGAATTCTCCAACAACAAGGCCTTCAGGAAGGGAACGATGCTCAAGCGTCGCCGTCGCCAGATCCAATCACCAAAGACTAGATCTTGGGTTTTCACCTTGAAGAACACGTCTGAGCACATCCAAACAATGCCTTCAACAAGGTGACAACACAAGAAACATCACCATTGCTAGATATAATCAATAAGAGTCAGACCTTAAGTTTTGACCCCGAAGCTCAAGACCAATGCTTGAGAAGCACTACCAAAATCGAAGTCATTGTATGTCACCACCACTTTTTGTGATACCAACAACTATATGCATACCACGGTCTTGATGTGAGGCGCCACACAAGTGAAGAACATGCTCGCACAAGCAGGCAGTCGAGCTAGGACAAGGGTCGGTCACCACCAACAATGAAGGTCTTCGTTGCACTTTGCAATCGAGATTGAAGGAGGAAGGTCACTAGCACTGCTAGATCCCAATTCGGGATGCTATGGCAACCTTGCACTATCCTCATGCTACGTCATCCTTGTCCGTGGCGGCAAAATCAGGCAGCAAAACATAGTGAGTGAAACTCTAGTTTAGTTTATGTATGTGTTACTGTAAGTGCATCTAGTGCCCCTTAGTGATTTTGGTGTATTGAAGACTTATAGGTTACGGGTCTAATGTGTTTGTGAGTGTACACAGGTCTATAAGTCTATGAGGAGTTTGTTAATTACGATGAATGTCGACCCCTAAAAATGAATGTCTTCAACTGAAGACTTTGGTTTTCTTGAAGACTTTGAAAGTGAAGAAATTGGTGTGACCCTGAAGACTTGATATTCATGCGAGGATTATGAAGCGTGAAGACTTTTGTTTTCGTAGTTTCATTTTCTTCTTCTTGAGTCATAGGAAACACCGTACTGTTAAAGGGGGTCGAGGTAAAACTAAGGAAAAATTTCCAAGTGATGCTCAACTCAAAATCCTACACCTACCCAATCCTTTCGAGTGAAGCCATTGGAAATCTCATACAGTTTAGTCAAGTTCTTCAGTGACAGAGACGAAGTTCTTCTGTTCTCTGAGGAATTTGTTCTGACTGAGGAGTTAGAAATTCGCCAGTGCGGATTGCCTACAAGTGAGGATTATGATAGCCCTGAGGAATTTGATACTCAAATTTCCGACCATTGCTGTGCTACGTGCCAGCTGTCCCAAAATATCTACCCACCTAACGGTCATATCATTGAAGGGCATTTATGTCTTATCATGTCGGGCTGCTCCCTAGGCTATAAATAGCCGCCCTCTACAACCACTAGCTGGTTGGCTGCTCCGAGAGATAGATTGACACTTGTCATTTAGAGCATCCCATCCTCCGAGGACTTTGAGCGAAAATCATCAAGTGAGGAAAAACCCAAAAACCCAAACACCTACAAACCCAAAGTGATTGAGCATCACTGAAGAGATTGTTCCTGTGTGGAACCGACGCTTGTTACCTTTGAGGACTGTGCATCCTCCAGACGGTTAGGCGTCATGGTCTAGAGCATCCAAGAGGAAATTGTGGATTGCCGAGTGACCGAGTATGTGAAGGTTTGGAAGTCACCTGAAGACTTACCACGAGTGGTTGGGCGAGGTCTGTGTGACCTCAGCTCAAGGAGAATACGGTGAGGACTAGGTGTCCTGGACTGTGTGTTCAGGACTGGGTGTCCGGGACTGTGTGTCCTCAGGTTTAAATACCTAGCCGCTCCAACCAGACGTACAACTGTCACAGCAGTTGGAACTGGTCTACCAAATCAGTGTCTTCACCGAGCTACTGGTTCTATTTCCTCAACCCTTTCATTTCCTCGCATACTTGCTATGTATTTGATCATTACTGTTTGAAGACTTTGTCTGAAGACTTTCTCAATTTCCTCAGTTCAAATTCTTCAGTCAGTTTGTCTTCAGCCTGCTTATCCTGTGTTTACGCTACTCGTACTCTGTGCTTGTTTTCATTTCATCATGATGACTGTGCTACTGCTCTGTTATGCTTGCATCTGAGTACTCATTCCGCTGTTAAGTAGTTCGTCGCTTAGGAATTTCCTCACCTTGAAATTCCTCAGTGACGAATTTGTAAAAATCGCCTATTCACCCCCCCTCTAGTCGATATAACGCACTTTCAATTGGTATCAGAGCAAGGTACTCCCTTGTTCTGTGTGATTTTGGTTTAACCACCTGGAGTTTTAGTTATGTCGTCTGCAGGCATGATCAAGGTCTCAGCTGGGTGTCCTACCTTCGATGGGACGGACTACCCCTACTGGAAGAACAAGATGCGCATGCATCTTGAGGCAATTAACAACGACCTCTGGTATGTTGTGGAAAAGGGTGTTCCCTCTGTCACTCCTTCCGTAAACGCTGCTGATGTGAAGAGATTCAAGCAACTCGACTCTCAAGCGAAGAATATCATATGTGGCCATCTGAGCAAAGGGCAGTATGGTAGAGTGAGTGCTTTGGAGACAGCTAAGCTTATCTGGGATAGGCTGTCCAAGGTCAACGAAGGAGTCTCAACTCAACGTGACTCTCGAGTTGACGTTCTTCGCAATCTCTTCAACCGCTTCAAAAGACTTGACAACGAAAATGTTCAGCAAACCTTTGATCGCCTCACTGACATTTCAAACGAGCTTCAAGCACTGGGTGCCACTGACATCACCGACCATGAGGTGGTGAAGAAATTGCTGAGGTCACTCAATTCTTCATTCGATACACTAGCACTGATGATTCAAGAACGTGGTGACTACAAGTCACTTGATCCTGCTGATATCCTCGAGAGGCTAAATACTCATGAATTCCAACTAGCTGAGAAGAGAGATCTCTACGGACCGAGCTATGGTAGATCTCGTGCACTGAAAGCCAAGGCAGTCTCTGAATCTGAAGATGAAGATTCTGGTAGCAGCCTTGGTGATCCTGAAGAACTGAGTCAGGAGCTAGCAATGCTCGTGAGGAAATTCCAGAAGTTCTCTAGACGTGGCCGATTTGGAAAATCCTCAAGAGGTGATGACATGAAATCAGATTCCTCATCCCGTGATTACAAGAAGAGAACTTGCCATAAATGCAAGAAACCTGGTCACTACATTACTGATTGTCCTCAGTGGGAGAAGGAATCAAAGAAGAAGAAATACAAGGATGATAGTTCAGATGGCTCTAAGAGGAAGAAGCAAATCTTCAAAGTCCTCATCGTCAATCTTCAAAGTCTTCATCTCACAAGAAGAGCAGCTCCAAGAAAGCTCGGGCATTCATTGGCAAGGAAATGGACTCTGAAGCTGAATCTGAGGAACATGAGGAAGAGGAGGCATCTGAGGAGTCAGACTCTGGTGTGGCGAGCCTAGCCCTCGCTACTGCTTACGTTAGCAAGTCCATCTTCAACACTGAGAAAAATGGCTTCCCCAACACTGCTGATGACGGCAACGATGACTATGCTCCCACCTATTGCTTCATGGCAAAAGGTGCCAAGGTACTCAAATATCCCTCCTCTGAATCAAGTGAGGATGAATCTGATGATAACCTCAAACCCAGCTATTCCAAACTTGCTAATATTGCTGTTAAACAACAAAAGGCTTTGGAAAAGGTTCAAAATATGCTAGACAAAAGCGATGATCTGTTAGGTGAGGAAATGGATCGAACTCAAACACTGACTGATAATCTTCAGCAACTACAGTCTAAGTTTGACGACCTTCAAGGTCGTCATGAAACTCTCCTAGCCAATCATGAGAAGCTTTCTTATGAATTTCTTCAAAGAAAGCAAGATCTTGAGAAGCTAAGGGTGAGTCATGAAGATCTTCAGAAGAAAAATGATTCTTTGCTTGCTCAACAGATCAGTTCCGCTCAGGAAGAATTTATTCCACCATGCTTGAAATGCATTGAACGTGAAACTGCTAATTCTTCACCTGAATGTTCAAATGCTTCCATTGCTGCAAATTCTTCAACTATCTCTGTGGTCACAAATTCCTCATCTGAGGATACCACTAGTATCACTGACGAAAATGCAGGGTTGAAGGAATTGTATGTGACAGGCATGTACAAAAGCCTCAAAGGGCATTAGACTCTTTGTGATGTGCTCAAAAAGCAGATCTTGAACAGGAACCCTAGGAAAGAGGGTATTGCCTTTGAGAGGAAACTCAATGCTGATGGAACCTACTGGAAACCGGAGCAGTATCCCAAAACCTCATGGGTTGCTGCGAAGGGACCTCCCGTAGATCCATTCACTTTATCTGGCTTTACTTTTGAATCCTCATATTCATCTGATGAGTCATTTGACTCCAACTATAAACTGTTCAAAAATCAGAATGGTGAGGTATTTGCTAGATATGTTGGATCTAACTGCAGGAATGGTCCCCCTATGAAGAAAATCTGGGTTCCCAAAAAGTGCCTTGAAAGTCTTCAGGTGAATGTCCTCATGACACCACCTATGAAGAATAAGAACCCCAGATCAAATTCTTCATATGAATCAAATTCCTCACATGGATCAAAGTCCTCACATGAACATCATCGTGCTAACACTTCTGTTTCGCAGGGAAAGCCTAAGGGCTATGAATATATGCATTATTCTTCAAATCATTATGTTCATAAGTCCTCGAAGAATTTCTCTGCTTATTCATATGCTTACCCTAACCCCTCTTATGTGAAACGAAGTGGTCTGGCATCTATGCCACCTTTCTCTTATGGAGCTCGCAGCATGATGAACTCTTTGCCACCCCTCCAGATGTGGGTGGTGAAGAAAAGGAACTAATCTCTTATGCAGGGTCAGGTCTCCAGACGAACTAAATCGTCTGAAGAATTTGCTGGAGACCTGAAATGCTTGAAAGGACGCAAGCTAATCATGAAGAAATGATTTATTCATTT
Organism: Thinopyrum elongatum; assembly: GCA_011799875.1. Classification (NCBI taxonomy): domain Eukaryota; kingdom Viridiplantae; phylum Streptophyta; class Magnoliopsida; order Poales; family Poaceae; genus Thinopyrum; species Thinopyrum elongatum. Next base: position 131,264,515 of record CM022297.1, on the reverse strand, counting down.
CTCACGTCCTCACATTGCTATATATACATATGTTGCTTTAATTGATGAAATATGTTTGATGAATTTGATGTCATATTCTTCACTCTGAAGTATATGAGTTCGTAAGATGCACTAATTCATCTGCAGGATGATTTACCCAAAGCTACTGAGTGGGTCCTCGATAGTGGATGTACAAATCACATGACCGGTGACAAGAGCTTACTGATGAACACTCCTTTATCTCCATCACACTTGAAGCATATCACCTACGCTGACAAAGGCAAAAGCAAGGTATTGGGTCTAGGTAGGGTTGCAATCTCAAAGGATCGACACATGGATAAAGTCATGCTTGTCGAGTCCCTCGGATTCAACCTCATGTCTGTCTCAATGCTTTGTGATCTTGATATGGTTGTTGTCTTTGGCAAATATCGTTGTTTAGTGCTCATGGAATCTGACAATTCCAAAGTCTTCGAAGGCTTTAGGAGAGGAGACTTGTATATTGTTGATTTCTCTGTAGGACCACAGCCTGCCACTTGTCTACTTGCTAAAGCTTCAGAAGGCTGGCTATGGCATCGACGACTGGGTCATGCTGGCATGAGGAACTTACACACGCTCGTGAAGAAAAAGCACGTCATTGGCATCGAGGGTGTCAAATTCCTCAAAGATCATCTTTGTGGGGCTTGTGAGGCTGGAAAGATGACCAGAGCCAAGCACCCCTCGAAGACTATCATGACTACTTCTCATCCTTTTGAATTGCTTCATATGGATCTCTTTGGCCCTACTCATTATGCCACACTAACAAATGCAGCATCTCTATATGGCTTTGTCATTGTTGATGACTATTCTCGTTACACATGGGTGCATGTCATTACTTACAAGACTGAAGTGCAGGAAGTCTTCAGACGATTTTCCTCAAGGGCTTCGACGAATTTTGGCGTGAAGATCAAGCATATACGTAGTGACAATGGGACTGAGTTCAAGAATACTGGTCTTGATGACTATCTCGATGAACTTGGTATTACTCATGAGCTATCTGCCCCATACACTCCTCAGCAGAATGGCGTTGTGGAGCGCAAGAACAGGAGTCTTGTTGAGATGGCTCGCACCATGCTTGATGAATACAAGACACCTCGTCACTTCTGGCCTGAGGCAATTGATACTGCATGCCACATCATCAACAGGGTATATCTTCACAAATTCTTCAAGAAGACCTCATATGAACTCCTCACTGACAAGAAACCCAATGTGAGTTATTTCAAAGTCTTCGGTGCTAAATGCTGGATTAGAGATCCACATCACAATTCTAAATTTGCACCGAAAGCACATGAAGGTTTTATGCTTGGTTACGGAAAGGACTCGCACACCTACAGGGTCTTCAATGCCTATCACAACAAGGTTGTTGAAACTGTAGATGTGCGGTTCGATGAAACTAATGGCTCGCAAAGAGAGCACCTACCTCCTGTGCTAGATGAAAAGACGCCTGAGGAAACCATCAAGTTCAAAGCTACTGAGGATGTCATTCCTATCGAAGAATCTGCTGAAGAAATCATTCCAGAACATGAAGAACAGCATGCTGGCGCATCTGAAGAAAATGGCTCTGAAGAAAATGCTGAGCCAAATCAAAGTCATCAACCTGCTCATCCCCGCGTTGCAAATGAAGTACAGATTGAGAGAATCATCAACGACATCAACGCACCAGGTCCTCTGACTCACTCAAAAGCTTCACATTTATCTAACTTTTGTGGGCATTTTGCTTTCGTCTCTATCACAGAGCCCACCAAAGTTGATGAGGCATTTCTGGAGCCTAAATGGATTCAAGCAATGCAAGAGGAATTACATCAATTCAAGCTGAACAATGTGTGGGAGCTTGTCAAGCGACCGGACCCATGCAAGCACAATATCATCGGTACCAAATGGATCTACCGCAACAAGCAAGATGAAAATGGCCTAGTGGTGAGGAACAAGGCACGTCTTGTAGCTCAAGGCTACACACAGGTTGAAGGAATTGATTTCGATGAGACTTTTGCACCTGTTGCTAGACTTGAGGCTATTCGCATATTGCTTGCTTATGCTAACCATCATAATATCATCTTATATCAAATGGATGTGAAAAGTGCATTCCTCAATGGTAAGCTTGAGGAAGAAGTATATGTTGCTCAACCCCCAGGTTTTGAAGATCCTAAACATCCTGACAAAGTCTTCAGACTCAATAAGGCCCTCTATGGCCTCAAGCAGGCCCCTCGGGCGTGGTATGATACTCTGAAGGAATTCCTCATGAAGAAAGGCTTCAAACCCGGTTCACTCGACCCAACTCTTTTCACCAAAACCTATGATGATGAATTATTCGTGTGCCAAATATATGTTGATGATATTATCTTTGGCTGTACTAACCAACATTACAGTGACGAATTTGCTTAGATGATGAGTGAGGAATATCAAATGTCCATGATGGGAGAATTGAAATTCTTCTTAGGTCTTCAAATTCGTCAACAACATAATGGCATTTTCATTTCTCAAGAGAAATACCTCAAGGACGTTCTGAGAAAATTCGGTATGCAAGAATGCAGAGGCGTCAAAATCCCTATGCCCACAAATGGCCATCTATGCACTGATGAAAATGGAATAGACTTCGATCAAAAGGTATACCGCTCCATGATTGGTTCTTTATTGTACCTATGTGCATCTAGGCCGGATATTATGCTTAGTGTTTGCATGTGTGCCCGTTTTCAAGCTACACCGAAGGAATCACACCATAAGGCTGTGAAACATATTCTTCGATATCTAGCTCACACTCCAACACTTGGATTATGGTATCCCAAGGGCTCGGTTTTTGATCTCATTGGATATTCTGACTCTGACTATGCCGGTGATCGTGTGGACCGCAAGTCAACTTCACGCACATGCCATTTCCTCGGACGGTCCTTAGTATGTTGGTCCTCGAAGAAGTAGAACTGCGTATCACTCTCTACTGCTGAAGCTGAGTATATTGCTGCTGGTTCTTGCTGTGCTAGACTTGAGGCTATTCGCATATTGCTTGCTTATGCTAACCATCATAATATCATCTTATATCAAATGGATGTGAAAAGTGCATTCCTCAATGGTAAGCTTGAGGAAGAAGTATATGTTGCTCAACCCCCAGGTTTTGAAGATCCTAAACATCCTGACAAAGTCTTCAGACTCAATAAGGCCCTCTATGGCCTCAAGCAGGCCCCTCGGGCGTGGTATGATACTCTGAAGGAATTCCTCATGAAGAAAGACTTCAAACCCGGTTCACTCGACCCAACTCTTTTCACCAAAACCTATGAAGATGAATTATTCGTGTGCCAAATATATGTTGATGATATTATCTTTGGCTGTACTAACCAACATTACAGTGACGAATTTGCTTACATGATGAGTGAGGAATATCAAATGTCCATGATGGGAGAATTGAAATTCTTCTTAGGTCTTCAAATTCGTCAACAACATAATGGCATTTTCATTTCTCAAGAGAAATACCTCAAGGACGTTCTGAGAAAATTCGGTATGCAAGAATGCAGAGGCGTCAAAATCCCTATGCCCACAAATGGCCATCTATGCACTGATGAAAATGGAATAGACTTCGATCAAAAGGTATACCGCTCCATGATTGGTTCTTTATTGTACCTATGTGCATCTAGGCCGGATATTATGCTTAGTGTTTGCATGTGTGCCCGTTTTCAAGCTACACCGAAGGAATCACACTATAAGGCTGTGAAACATTTTCTTCGTTATCTAGCTCACACTCCAACACTTGGATTATGGTATCCCAAGGGCTCGGTTTTTGATCTCATTGGATATTCTGACTCTGACTATGCCGGTGATCGTGTGGACCGCAAGTCAACTTCAGGCACATGCCATTTCCTCGGACGATCCTTAGTATGTTGGTCCTCGAAGAAGCAGAACTGCGTATCACTCTCTACTGCTGAAGCTGAGTATATTGCTGCTGGTTCTTGCTGTGCTCAATTGCTATGGATGAAGCAAACCCTCAAGTGAAGAAAATGGCTGATGGTAAAAGACCTCAGAAGGGAGGAAAGAGGCCAGAAACAAATACTGCTTTTGAGATCCCTGATGACATCTATGATGAATATTGTACTCCTGATGAAGCAACTCATGGCAAGGAGAACAAAAATCAGCGTAAAGTGCGCATTCAGAAGATTGAGAGGAGATGGGCAAGAGAATGGAGGGAATATCGCTATGTCACTCCCAAGTACATGAAGAAATTTGCTGTTAACCCTCCATGTCCAAGACCTCCATTGGCTCCTGGCCAAGAAGCTGATCCCACTAGCATCAGAAGAGGTGAGGAATTTCCTCAGGAGTGGGCTAAGCGTCAAGCCAAGCTGGCCAAAGTGGCTAAAGAGGCAGTAAAGAAATTCAATGAAGATTCTGTTGCTGCCGCCGCTGAGGCCTCTGCTATCAAGCCTAAGAAGGCTATGCTAAAGAAATCAGCTGTTAAGTCAAAGTTCCTCAGCTTGTTGCCAGTTCATATTCTTCATCGCGCGAGACGGATGAAGCTAAAGACTTGAACGACACTGCGGCAGGCCCTACCTCAACAGTCGACCCCAACAATGCTGGCGCTCCTCCATCGACATGATGATGATATTCTTCAGGGGCGTTAGTCCTCATTTTTCGTCCCTTTTGGTCATTCGATGACAAAGGGGGAGAAATTTGAGTTTAGTCTTCAAGCGGGTCTTATATATGGGCTATATTTCTGGTAAGTTTCAACTCTTGCTCTTCTGAGGTGTTTGCTCTGATGAGTTGTAAACTTAAGTCCTATGGTGGTCTGATACTTTTGAACTGCTTTCTGCATGCTTATTTCCTCAAGTACCTTAATGCACGCATGCTGAATTCCGTCAGACACCATATTTCATCATGCATTTCAAATTCTTCATATCATATGATAAATGCGTGTATGAATTTCAAGATATAGGAGGAGATCTCCATGATATTACTCAACAATCTGCATTTGCTATTTCAAAGCAAATTCTTCAAATATGCACATCTTCAGGGGGAGTTCCTCTATATCTTGCAATCAAATTCCTCAATATTAGTATTTACACTTCATATGTTTATCCCCGTTGAAAACTTAACCTATATTGTCATCAATCACCAAAAAGGGGGAGATTGTAAGTGCATCTAGTGCCCCTTAGTGATTTTGGTGTATTGAAGACTTATAGGTTAAGGGTCTAATGTGTTTGTGAGTGTACACAGGTCTATAAGTCTATGAGGAGTTTGTTAATTACGATGAATGTCGACCCCTAAAAATGAATGTCTTCAACTGAAGACTTTGGTTTTCTTGAAGACTTTGAAAGTGAAGAAATTGGTGTGACCCTGAAGACTTGATATTCATGCGAGGATTATGAAGCGTGAAGACTTTTGTTTTCATAGTTTCATTTTCTTCTTCTTGAGTCATAGGAAACACCTTACTGTTAAAGGGGGTCGAGGTAAAACTAAGGAAAAATTTCCAAGTGATGCTCAACTCAAAATCCTACACCTACCCAATCCTTTCGAGTGAAGCCATTGGAAATCTCATACAGTTTAGTCAAGTTCTTCAGTGACAGAGACGAAGTTCTTCTGTTCTCTGAGGATTTTGTTCTGACTGAGGAGTTAGAAATTCGCCAGTGCGGATTGCCTACAAGTGAGGATTATGATAGCCCTGAGGAATTTGATACTCAAATTTCCGACCGTTGCTGTGCTACGTGCCAGCTGTCCCAAAATATCTACCCACCTAACGGTCATATCATTGAAGGGCATTTATGTCTTATCATGTCGGGCTGCTCCCTAGGCTATAAATAGCCGCCCTCTACAACCACTAGCTGGTTGGCTGCTCCGAGAGATAGATTGACACTTGTCATTTAGAGCATCCCATCCTCCGAGGACTTTGAGCGAAAATCATCAAGTGAGGAAAAACCCAAAAACCCAAACACCTACAAACCCAAAGTGATTGAGCATCACTGAAGAGATTGTTCCTGTGTGGAACCGACGCTTGTTACCTTTGAGGACTGTGCATCCTCCAGACGGTTAGGCGTCATGGTCTAGAGCATCCAAGAGGAAATTATGGATTGCCGAGTGACCGAGTATGTGAAGGTTTGGAAGTCACCTGAAGACTTACCACGAGTGGTTGGGCGATGTCTGTGTGACCTCAGCTCAAGGAGAATACGGTGAGGACTAGGTGTCCTGGACTGTGTGTTCAGGACTGGGTGTCCAGGACTGTGTGTCCTCAGGTTTAAATACCTAGCCGCTCCAACCAGACGTACAACTGTCACAGCAGTTGGAACTGGTCGACCAAATCAGTGTCTTCACCGAGCTACTGGTTCTATTTCCTCAACCCTTTCATTTCCTCGCATACTTGCTATGTATTTGATCATTAGTGTTTGAAGACTTTGTCTGAAGACTTTCTCAATTTCCTCAGTTCAAATTCTTCAGTCGGTTTGTCTTCAGCCTGCTTATCCTGTGTTTACGCTACTCATACTCTGTGCTTGTTTTCATTTCATCATGATGACTGTGCTACTGCTCTGTTATGCTTGCATCTGAGTACTCATTCCGCTGTTAAGTAGTTCGTCGCTTAGGAATTTCCTCACCTTGAAATTTCTCAGTGACGAATTTGTAAAAATCACCTATTCACCCCCCCTCTAGTCGATATAACGCACTTTCAGTTACAATCAATGTAAACCTTGGTCTAAATTAAGGATGCTAGATTTGAAGGAATTTTCTAAGTAATGTTCCACATGAATGCTTCTATGTTCCTATAGAAAATCAATAGATTGAAATCTATAGCATCGTCACCCAACCAAGACATCATGCCACTAGCAATATAAACTATTGCAAAATGTCAGTGCTAGGGAAGAAAACTCACCTCCTAGTTTACTAAGCAAACATCTTTCTCCCAATATTTTTACTAGTGCCCCATCTTCACCCCTCTCTATTGCACTCTCAAACCCACATGGATCGTCCCCTATCCATCACTCCTCGTCAAGCACGGCTCCCCTACTCTTCCCTTCTCCTTGCCATTATAATAGCCACTACCGCATTCAATGCCATTAGATGGAGAGCCACCGTACATCAATCAGGCATTCCTCTAAGGCACCGGCTTCCAACCATCGAGTGTGTGCCCCATCTTGCGACCACGACATGGATGCCACATAGGATTATGTGGTACCCTATAGAGAATAATTACCCCCCCCCCCCCATAGTTAGTTCAATGGATCTGAAAATGTCATGCATTTGCTATTTGGGAAATGTGTGTGTGTGGTCTATGACATATCTAAAATCTGTATGAGATGTATATTGCAGATGTGGAATGTGGTGTATTAGCAACTCTAGCAGAGTTGGCATATTGGCCCAAATTGCCATAATAACTACCAATACGACAATTTTGGCACAAAAAAGAGGCACTCTAGCAGAGTCGCCATACTTGTGAGAATTGCCATAACTTATGGAGTGCCCTCCATATCTGGTCTATTATCCTCATAGTTGGTGTCTCGGGGATGCCTTTCGGAGTCCACTCCGTACGACAGTTGCATGTGGCATGAAGGAAACTTCACGTGGTCCCGCACTTCATGTGGGATGGTAGGGAGATTGGGGAAAAGGTATGTCCCATTGACAAGTAGGTCTCATGATTATGGAAGCACAAATATGGAGACTATGAGTTTGCGCATCACCTCGACAGCCTCCATAATGCATATGTAGTGCACTCCATATGCATTATGGAGGCTGCCAATATGATGACTTGCTAGAGTTGCTCTAACTCTATGCATGGTAGGCTGAAATGCTCTTCGAGCAATGACCTCTAGGAACCATTGTCACATATTGTTGGAAATATGCCCTAGATGCAATAATATTGTATTATTATATTTCTCATAACTGAGAGTTTACATTTCATGCTATATCTGCTATGATCCTGAAATATGTGATTCAGTGGAAAACCCATATGCACATGTGGAATGGTAAACGATAAAAGATAGGTTCCTGGTCTCACATCTAAGACTGGCTCAAGTGTTGTTGATGGTCATGTTTTCTGGATCTTAGGATATTGTTAAGTGTAACGATAGTCCTAAGACAATATTGAGAGTATGACGTTAGAAGAACAATCATACTGAATCGACCCAAACTGGTTTGTTATGCATTGAGATAACATCGTCTGAAATCAATTGTTCTAACACGAAGTGTTAGCATGTGTTTTAGTTCCTCAGACCATGAGATTATCGTAGTCACTTCCTATCGTATGGTGGACTTTGGGGTTGCTCAAACGTCATAGGTAACTAGGTGATCATAACGACAACTTATAGGTTCATCGGAAAGTTTGACAAGGGACTAGATAGCTCGAGAGTGGGATTTGCTCCTCCGACGATGGAGAGATATTCTTAGGTCCCTCTTGGTGTGATGACATCCATCATCGTCTCATTAGACACAGGTGACTTAGTTACGGGGATGCCGGAACACTTCAACGGAAAGAAGAACAAAACCGGTAACGAGAATAACGGTATATTGAGCATGTGCATGACTCAAGAGGACATCGATCGTCTTGGGTTTTGTAAAGTATCATGAAGCAAAGGGAACATCACATGATAACCAAAGGTTCACTCGAATTTTATTCGTGTAATCATAGGGATCGATATAGACGTCCACGGTTCCGCTATCAGTCATTGAACGAAGGGGTTTTCGTTCATGTCTATGATTCACCGAACCTACAGGTCACAAGCTTAAAGTAATCATGATCTGCTGAGTGTTAGTAGGACGAGAATATCAAGGATTTATTTGTGGATATTTTCATTAATATTTGGAATAGTTTCGAGAGGAATCAGAAGCGTTCCGGGGTCACCGAAAGGGTTTCAAAGATTATCGGGCACACTGGGTATTCCCGATAAATAATATGTAGGTGGAAAATGTTTCCGGGGGTGTTAAATTAATAATAAAAGGCTCTAGAAATTATTAGAGGGCTTTTATATTTAATTTAATACCAACGGGCCTTAAAAGGCCTAGTGGTGGAAGGATTATTGGGCCACCATGGCCCAATAGGAAGTGGTGCCCCCCTTTCCTTCTAGGGGGGGGGGGGAATTGGAGTAGGGGAGGACCCCTTGGCTGGCGCCCCAAGGAGGGTCTTTCCCTCCTTGGTGGCAGCCCCTCCCTCCTCCTCTAACCTATATATACTTGAGGTATTGGCCCTTTTGTGAACACAAGTTCTGGAGCCTCCTCTAGTTCATCTAGTTCTAGTTCTAGTTGATCCAATTAGAGCTAGACCTAGTTTCTATAATCCTCATAATTAGAAGCCCATTGTGGTTCTAATATCCTTCCTCTAATTTTCCGGCAACGATTAGCTCTGGACGGTGAAGCGCTGCCGGATCGTGAAGACCGTATGCTTGCAACCAGGTAGAGAGGTCGTGCTTTCGATCTTTCGTCCGAGGGCGGTTCGCGGGATCGTCATCAACGGTTTGAGGGACTCCATGTACGATCTACACTGACTTGTCTATTTCCACTGCACTCTGGAGTCGGTAATGATCGTGATCCAAACCATTTAAGCATCTTCATATTGTTCCTGGGTGATCGTAGGCTGATTTTTTTGTTTTCTACTACTTTTCCCAATAGTGACATCATGGGTGGTTCTATGAGTAGATTCAGGTCTTGATCTAGATAACATATGGATGTGAGGGTTTGATGTTCTTGGTATGCTTCCCTCGAGTATTACTTCGGTTCATTTATTGACATCATGATGTAGCTTTGTTGAAAAATTCCCACTAGTTATATGAAAGTGACTACATTGGAGACTCTATATGAAAAACATGGTGCTACTTTGAAGCACAAGTGTGGAAAAAGATAGTAACATTGTCCCTTCTCTCTTTTTCTCTCATTTTTTTGGTGGGCTCTTTTTGGCCTTTTTTTTCCTCACTTGGGACAATGCTCTAATAATGAATAATGATGATCATCAAACTTCTATTTACTTACAACTCAATACTAAAACAAAATAACTCTATATGAATGCCTCTGGCAGTGTACCAGGATGTGCAATGATCTAGCATAACATGTATAAAAAATGATGAACGGTGGCTGAGCCACAAATACTATGTCAGCTATATGATCATGCAATGCAATATGACAATGATGATGTGTGTCATAATAACAGAATAGTGGAAGTTGCATGGCAATATATCTCGGAATGGCTATGGAAATGCCATGATAGGTAGGTATGGTGGCTGTTTTGAGGAAGATATAAGGAGGTTCATGTGTGATAGAGCGTATCATATCACAGGGTTTGGATGCACTGGCGAAGTTTGCACCACATCTCGGGGTGAGAAAGGATAATGCAGGGTACCGGAGAGGCTAGCAAATGGAGGAAAGGTGAGAGTGTGTATAATCCATGGACTCACATTAGTCATAAAGAACTCACATACTTATTGCGAAAGTTTATTAGCCCTCGAAGCAAAGTACTACTACGCATGCCCCTAGGGGGGAGGTTGGTAGGAGTGAACCATCGCGTGCCCCCGACCTTCACACAAAGGAAGACACTCAATAATAAATCGTGCTCCAACTTCTTAGCATAAGGGAGACTATATGTGCATGCTTCGGGAATCAAAAACCTTAACACCAATATTCTTACTAAACCACAATCATTCACTAGTACCGCCCACATATTACCATTTTTATATCGCAAAACTATTGCAAGGAATCAAACTTATCATATTCAGTTATATACATGAAAGTTGTTATTATACCCCTCTTGAATGCCTATCATATTAGGACCAGTTTCATAACCCGTGCATATTGCCATTACTGTTTATCAAACTCTCAAAATGATATAAGTGAAGCATGAGAGTGCAACTATTTCTTTAAAATATAACCACCGCCGTGCTCTACAAGATATAAGTGAAATACTAGAGCAACTGCCTAGCTCAAAAGATATAAGTGAAGCACATAGAGTATTCTAACAAATCACAAATAATGTGTGTCCCTCTCAAAAAGGTGTGTCTAGCAAATATGATTGCAGCAAACTAAAAATCAAACAAGGCAAAGACTCATATAATACACGACGCTCCAAGCAAAACTCATATCATGTGATGAATAAAAACATAGCTCCAAGTAATTTACCGATGGTTGGTAGAAGAAAGAGGGGATGCCACTCGGGGCATCCCCAAGCTTAGAGTCTTGGGTGTCCTTGAATATTACCTTGGGGTGCCTTGGGCATCCCCAAGCTTAGGGTCTTGCCACTCCTTATTCCTTCATCCATCGCGATCTCACTCAAAACTTGAAAATTTCAGCACACAAATATCAACAGAAAACTCGTGAGATCTGTTAGTATAACAAGCAAATCATAAACTTTAGGTACTGTTGTAAACTCATTCATATTTTATTATTGCATAATACCTACTTTATTCTAACTTCACCATGACTTATACCTCCTGGTACAATACATAGATTCATTAAAACAAGCAAACAATGCAACGAAAATGGAATCTGTCAAAAACAAAACAGTCTGTAATGATCTGGACAATGACCATACTTCTGTAACTCCAAAAATTCTGAAAAATTAGGACAACGTGGGCAATTTTTATATAAATCATGTGTAAAAAATTCAGAATTTTATCACATTCCATGAATCTAAACAATTCTTCTACTGGGCGCAAAAGTTTCTGTTTTTTCACATAATCAGATCAACTATCAACCAAATCATCCCAAAGGCTTTACTTGGCACAAACACTAATTTAAACACAAAAACACAACCATAACAATAGCATAATTGTGTGCACACACAAAAACAGAAAAGAAACATGAAAATAAAGATAAATATTGGGTTGCCTCCCAACAAGCGCATTGTTTTTACGCCCCTAGCTAGGCGTAATGCATAGTTTCAAGTGTTGTCATCCTTAGTTTTAATAGCCCTCGCAACTCCTATTTAACTCTCTTTGCCATTATCAATAATATAAACTAGATGATCAAGCTTGGTGCTAAGGATTTTTATTTCTTTCAAAACACAAAGAGCAATCTTTTGTTCTAAAGCATCAAATCTCCTATTTTATGACACCACATTACTATTTATTTTAGAAGCAAGATTAAATATCCCTCGGAAGTTGGAATCCATACTAGTTGTAGTTTCTTTTATTAGCTCAGTTTGACGATAGCTTACTAGAATGGTAGGCTCAATAGTTTCTACTTTTGGTTGTGCAAATACGCTTTTCATCTTTTCATAGGTGTCAAAGGCATTATTCCCAAGGAAATCATTTTTAAACATAGAATCCGAGACACGTCTATGAACAAGAGGTAGACCAGCATAAAAACTTCTAAGGAGCAATTTAACGTGACTTTTAGGCTTAGCTCTCATTTGTATTTCTAATAATCTATCCCAAGCTTCTTTTAAAGATTCGTCACTAGAATGCTTGAAATTTAAAATTTCTCAACCTTCTCCTAGGTAAGGAGAGAAGAGCTCGCCATAACAGTAAAGCAAGCAAACAAGCAAAAAGGGAAAATATAAATATTTTTGTGTTTGTGTGAAAACATTTTATAAGTGGGGGAGATGAAAATGAGTGGCAAATGGCAAATGAAAGTAAATGCAAGTAGATGAGAGTTTATGCGATGGTACTTGATAGGTTTTGGTGATGTCTCCCCGGCAACAACGCCAGAAATTCTTTCTGCTACTTGTGAGCTGTGCTGGGATTTCCTCGAAGAGGAGAGGATGATGCAGTATAGTAGATATAAGTATTTCCCTCAGTTAAGAACCAAGGTTATCAATCTAGTAGGAGAACCACGGGAAACCTCATGAACAGCACCTACACACAAAAGAACAAATACTTGCACCCAACGCGATTAAGGGGGTTGTCAATCCCCGTGGCGGTTAATTGCAAGGATCAAGTCTGATAATGGTAGATAGATAAACAAAAACACAAAATAAAAGAACGGTAAATAAATTGCAGCAAGGTATTTTTGGTTTTAATATATGCTAAAGGTAGACTCGAGGGCCATAGTTTTCAATAGAGGCTTCTCTCTCGAACAAAAAGCATATGTTGGGTAAACAAATTACTGTTAGGCAATTGATAGAAAAGCGCATAGTTATGACGATATCCAAGTCAATGATCATGTATATTGGCATCACGTCTGAGACAAATAGACCGACTCCTGCCTGCATCTACTACTATTACTCCACACATCGACCGCTATCCAGCATGCATCTAGAGTATTAAGTTCATAAAGAACAGAGTAACACCTTAAGCAAGATGACATGATGTAGACAAAGTAAATCAAACCAATATGAATAAACCCCGTCGTTTTCCCCTTAATGGCAACAATACAAATACGTGTTTTTCCCCTTCTGGCACTGGGATATAGATTACCACAAGATTGAACCTATTGCAAAGCACCTCTCCCATTGCAAGATATATCAATCTAGTTGGACAAATCAAACAGATAGATCGGAGAGAAATACAAAGCTATAATAATCATGTATATAAGAATTCAGAAAAGACTCAAATACTATTCATGAATAATCTGATCATAAACCCACAATTCATCGTATCCCAACAAAAACACCGCAAAAGAAGATTACATCGAATAGATCTCCAAGAACATCGAGGAGAACATTGTATTGAAGATCAAAAAGAGAGAAGAAGCCATCTAGCTACTAGCTATGGACCCGTAGGTCTGTGGTAAACTACTCACACATCATCGAAAGGGTAGCAAGGTTGATGTAGAAGCCCTCCGTGAATGATTCCCCCTCTGGCAGAGTACCCGAATAGGCCTCCAGATGGGATCACGTAAGAACAGAAACTTGCGGCGCGGAAAAAGTATTTTGGGTGGCTCTCTGATGTATTGGGAATATTTGGGAATTTATAGAGGTGGAATTAGGTCAAGAGGTGCCACGAAGGGCCCACAAGCTTGTAAGGCGGCCCCCCCCCCCCCCCCCGAGATTGTCGCTTCCTCGTGACTCTCCAGGTCTTCTCCTGAACCTTCTGAGGCCCCTTCTGGTCTAGAAAAAATCATCAAAAAATTTCATAGCGTTTGGACTCCGTTTGGTACTGATTTTCTGAAAAGCCAAAAACAAGCAAAAAACAACAACTGGCAATGAGCACTAGGTTAATAGGTTAGTCCAAAAAACTATATATAATTGCATATAAAACATCCAAGATTGATACTGTAATAGCATGGAATAATAAAAAATTATAGATGCGTTGGAGACGTATCAACTTGCTATCTCTCAATCCCTCCAATGATGCTTGCTCCTTCTTGGAGGAAAATAGAGAGGAGATCTAGATCTAATCTTCCACCAATCACTTTCTCCTCTAAGTGAGGGGAACCCTTTGGATCTAGATTTTGGAGTTCTTTGGGTTCTTCCTCTCATATTTCTCTATAGAATTAGTTGTTGTGGTGGGATTTGGGAGAGAAGGACTTGCGCACTCTGTGTGCCCTTGCCATTGCATTTGGTGCATAGGTTTGAGTTCTCCACGGTGATACGTGGAAGTGAAGTGTGAGTAGCTTATTACTCTTGGGTGCTTAGTACCGTAGAACTTGTTCCTCTTGGGTGCTTTGGGGCCCTAGAGGGTTGGTGGTGTCGCGGAGCTCTCAATCATTATGGTCTAAAGCTCTGGGTAAGCGTCGAGGTCTCCAATTAAGTTTTGGAAATTGCCCCAAGCAATTTGTAGGGGTTCTAGTGACCGCCCCCAAGTGTTGCCATTTGTACAGGTTCGGTGACCGCCCTCAAGGGTCCCTTAGTGGAATCATGGCATCTTGCATTATGCGAGGGAGTGAGAAGATTACGGTGGCCCTTGTGGCATTTTGGGGAGCATTGTTCGTCGACACCGCTCCAAACGGAGATCAACATCCGCAAGGGTGTGAACTTCGTGATACATTGTCGTCTCCGCGTGCCTTGGTTATCTCTTACCCGAGCCCTTTACTTGTGCACTTTACTTTGTCATAGCCTTTGTGTTTCATGTTATATATCTTTCTATCACTTAGTTGTTTATCTTGCTTAGCATAAGTTGTTGGTGCACATAGGTGACACTACTGCAGGATGCTGCTAAGGCGACACTACGATCAGAGACCTTCGACGAAACTGTGTGCGATGCAATAATCACAAACGGTGGTGTAAAAAACCGTCAAAAAAGGTGCAAAACATTTGTGATGGCAGATGCATCAAACACGGTTCAGATTTTAGTTGCGTGTGCAATACAGGGCATACGGTTCAGTTCAATTAACTATTTGCGATGAGGAGGAACAAAAGAAACGGGCAGCCAGATGAAGGTGTGTGCGATATACAGCATACGGTTCACTCGGATGAACTGTTTGTGATTAGGCAACACAAAAGAAACGGTCAGCCAAATCAAGGTGTGTGCGATATACGGCATGCGGTTCACTCGGATGAACTGTTTGCTTTGAGCCAAGAGAACATAAACGGTTCAATATAACAAGATGTGTGTGATACGCGGCAAACAGGTCTGTAATCGGAAACGTGTGGGAAGACCTATAACAACACAGACGATTCTTGTTAACAAGCCATGTGTGTTGTGAGCAAATGATTGCTGGTATACAATTGTGAGTGATTAATGAAAACATCACTGACGGGTTCCATTGTTTAGTCCGTGTGTGATGTGATTTTCTTTGTCCACACAACATCTACGCTCTGTCTACAGAGCATCAACATATATACTTAAAAAGACAGCATTGCATAACCAAATTAAGCATACAATTACATAAGTGACTACACACATAACATTTCCACACACCAAAGTAAGCAATTACATGCATACTAAACTAGGAGAAACGAGGATCTAATCATCTACTTATTGTTGCGACGATGCTTGCCATTGCTCTGCTTCCGGCTGGATCCCTGGCCGTTTTGGGGAAGGAGGCACTTCCTCATGTCAACGATCCGCCTGTACATGTCGTAGCTCGTGTACACCTCCTTGGCCGCGTACACGACGTTAGCTTTGTCGAGTATCTCCATCCAGGCCGAGTGCCAGGCATGCTTGTCCTTGTTGCAGGAATCCTTCATGTCGCTATAGTAGGGGTCGATGATGGCCTCGGCGAGGTGAACCAGTGAGTCCTTCTCATGCTCCTTGCTCCCCTAGATCTTGTATTGGCCCTGGATGTCGAAAAGATTCTGGCAGGCGATGCCCGAATTCTTGAGCGCCTTTACATCGTTGGTGATGTCCATCGTAGCGAACATGTAGTGGGGGCTGTTGACAAACCTGGCGAAACGCTCGCAAGGCCTTGTGGCCAGGCAGTAGTGGTAGACGAGGACGTGGTGGCGCACACACATCTGTGCGACGGTGACCTTGGGACGAGACCCGGCACGAGCGTGGGTGTACTCGAGGTCGAACCCGACCACCTTGTACTTCTCCTCGGCAAGCAACAGCTCCATGATGTGGATGGAGTACTCCACCCAAACCGGGTCGTTGATGTACACCACCGAGAGGTCCGTGAACCTTCTATGGGTGTCCACCACGGCATGCATGGTGAACTGCTGCTCGTCGTCGGCAGCCGCTCGGAGCGCCATTGGAGCCGCGCAGGATACCCTCTAAGAATTTCTCATGGTGGGTGTGCTTCTTGCAAAGGTGGGGCGCGATCGAAAGGTTGAAGAGACACAAGGGTTAAATGGCCGCTGTAATAAATGGGGGCCGGCCGGCCTGTAATCATCACGTCTTGTCACGGCGTTCATAGCGGAGGATTGCAGTGCACGCTTGACAACACCGCACCGCACGTGTTTTGTTTGACCACGCGTGGGCTCGAAGAGGCGCCAAATGTATCATCGATGAGCCTGTTCCCGCGCTACCGCGTAGTTTACCGCGCTAGCTTCCCGCCCGGCTAGTTTGGCCACGCCTCGGCTAGAAGAGGGACAAATCGTGGGCGTTTATTGGCAAAAAGCTTTGTAAAAATGAAGTGTGTGGAATGACTTCGGTCATAATTTTACCCGTGGGTGATGAGGTCAAAGTTACACAGAAGGGTGATGATGGACACTCGAGTGCGATAATTAATTCTGCGCTCTACAGGGCACACGGTTGAAGAAACCAACTGTGTGCAATAATGTCAAAGATCGCAGTCGAGGTAGCTATACAGATCGTGTGCTGTGAGACCGACAAGGTAAACAGATTCGAGAATGGTTAATAAAATCTAAGACCATTGCATATTAAAGTCAAAATAGTGCTACCAATATACGAGTCGCATACGATGCCATTTCAACAATTGTACCACAAAAGGTCAAAATATTACAAGGTTCAAATTCCAGAGTTATATGGCTCAAATTTGAAGATTACAAGGTTCAAACTGATATTAGAAATGAAATTCAGCTCATTAGCTGCAAACGCTCGCGCTGATCCACTGAACATGGATATCAGAGAGGTTCAAACTAATATTACCACTTCTAAGTCTGGTTTTGAAACCTCATAATTTTTGCAAAGGGGTCAGCCACTGAGAAGTCATGTATGGGGTTGACACGATGACTTCCGATTACTCTGTCATCTGAAGTTCCAAAATGAAATTCAGCATTTTCGGAGCCTATTCCATTCTGCCGCAGGCACCGGCGCTGATCAACAAACCATTCATTTTTGCGAAATAAATGTAGGGCAAACCTCATTACCTTCAGTACCTTTGCTCTCAAAACAAAGAACCTGGCAAATATAATCTCCGGTAAGGTCCCTCGGTAGGAGTTCAAAGTAATTTCTGAGAGATGCAGATCTAGGCATTCGACGTGATTGTTATATTGTATCACATTATCCACCACTGGGCCTAATCTTATCTGCAAAAGAAGAAAACATGTTAGTGCCTACATGCAGTTTTGAACACTACTACATGCCTATTTGGTTTGCTGGATTTGTAAAATGCACTAACATGCCATCTTCAATCTGACATGATTAACATGGGCATTTGATTACATTCTAGAAAAATGTAGCCTTCTTCACAAGAGGTTGGAGTGGATGAAAAGTTCCCTAAGAAAACTAGTACAGATGAATCCAAAGGAGAAATGCTTATGGATTGTAACCATATGGATCAAGCAACCAATATGGGGGGGGGGGACATGTATGTACTGAAATCCTCCAAAAGAATCCTTCAGAAATCGTAGTACATTGTCATTGTAAACTTGGAAAAAGGTGTCACAAATTAAACTCCCTTATGGTTAACATTTAACAGGAAAGGAACATCACCTTGATATATAGCTTCTCCAGGCACGGAAAGCATCTCAGGAAACTAACAACTTGCTCCAGGTTGGGGCCGATAGATTCTAGTGCCAAGACCTTCACTGTGCGCAGTTTTGGGGTCAAGCTTGTCAGAATCATTTTCCGGATGACAGACGAACAAACATCTTCAAAATTAGAAATAATGTTAATTTGTAGAAGGAGAGGTAGAAGGCGGCTGTTGTACCTGAACGGGTGTGGATCCAATAACAAGTTCGGAGTATTTGTCAGACGAGTAGCCCACCACTGTCAATTTCGGCGCAGAAATGACATTGATTCTTGTTGGACCTTCTTGATCAACTACAAGTAATCTCTCAAGTGCAGGTGTGTCCTCAATGACAATACTGTGGTACACATCTTTTGATGTCTTCCTGCCGCACCAGCAACACACATAAATAGTCCGGAGAGTCATGGAGGTGATGTGGAAGCTACTCAACCCATTGATCACCTGAAGATGAAGGTACTCGAGTGCAGTACAGCCATGGAGCAGGTGCTCCATGTCACCGCTTGGGAGGCAGACGGCGACGAGCTCGAGGTGCTTCAGTCGTGGTAGAATAAGAGCGGGCGCGTCATTAAGGGGGGGAATGGCAGTTCCTGAACTTGGCGACGCGCAGCGTGGGCACGAGGCGGAGCGTGGACGTTGGCAGCGAGCGCATATGCCCATCATCAAAAGTGAGCTCCTCGAGCTAATCTAGGACGGGGGATCGGAACAAGTCGTCAAGCTTGGCTTGGTCCTTGCCGTTGGAACGGAACTTGCCCATTCTAAGGCCTCTGGTTGGGCCAAGGTGACTGCCGAGGATCTTGGAGAACGCATCCAAGCTTTTGCGATAGCCATGGCAGAGCTCATGGGTGTCGATGAGGTCGAGAGGGGTGGAGTTCCATAGGGGGAGCCATCGCCGGGAAAGGACGGTTATCCGCGCCCCATATTTGATTGGGAGGAGGGAGATGATGACTGTCAACATATCATCGGGGAGGTTGCTGATGAAGTATAGGCCTGCTGGAGTCGCTTGCGGTTCTTGCTCGCCCCGCCTCCGCTTGTTGGCAGCCCCGTTCTCCACCTCCAGAGTCTCCTTGTCAGCGGCACTTTCTGATAGAAGTGGGAGTACAGGGAATATTTAGTTAAAACAGGGCAATAGAAAAGTGTATTGGTAACTAGAAGTTATTAGGTAGGAATATAGTAAGAAAATGGAATAACAATTGGTTGCTTAAATACTACACAATTCATTTGATATTGCTGGGTAAGTCAACATGCAGATACTTGAAAAGAAAACTTACTTCGAACAAAGTCTGGACGGATGATATCGTCGGGGAAGTTGGCATATATCTCATGACCAGGCCCTTTTATGTGCGTGCAATTATAGTGCCAGCTTTCAGTACATAAAACTTAGAAATTTCTTTCCAAAGGCCAGTGCCAAAATAGGAGTCACCACGTTCATCAAGTCTTATAGTAGCAACGATTGTAAATCCATGGTTTGTGTTCAGTATGACATCCCTGCAGTCTTGATTTATGTAAAGGGAAAGATTGTGCACTATAGATTTTGTTGCATAGCAAGGGACGCGCTGCAGAAAATGGTAGGATTGTTAAAGAAAATATGGTAACATGCAAATATGGGCCCAAATTGAAAGAACTGTACAACGGTTGAAATTGAAGGACAAAAATCTATAATTAAACAGATAGGGTAATACTGATGTCAGGGAAATATGAGAGTAATCGAAAGAACAATACATCATGAATTTGCCTAATATAGAAAGAAGAGGGGGAAAATCCCCTTTGACGTATATGGTGCTTGTGGCACTTTTTATCCAAATGTAGCAATATTTAGAATATGTTTAGGAAAGTAGGCCATGCCAACCGATTTAGGGTGAGATTGAACATACCACGCGCATCCTCAAGTCATCTGCTACGGTGAGATGGAATGTCTAGCGGAGGCCGCAATGTCCTGATGTGTCCGCGCAATGTACACTCTATGAACGGAAGAAAACCCTCAAATCAGTTCGAATAAAAATGAATTCACGGCGATTTCGGCCGGGTGATTAAAGGAGGCAGATGAACTGGGATAAGAGATGAGATAATATCTCATTAAATTAGTTACCTTGCTGTCCATGAGAAAGAACCCTCAGTACGGCAGATTCCCCAACCGAGCGGAGCTGGGTCGACCGCGAGCAGCGTCGAGAAAGTCGATGGCGATAGACGGCGGCAAGCGGAAGTGGCGAAATGCGGTGGGCTTTGCCGGCAGCCTGGCGGCGGTGGCGGCAGGCGTCGAGCTAAGTGGTTACCGCCGCGATAGGTGGTGCCATGCATAGACGCGGAGGAGCTTGTGCAGGTGTGAATGGGGACCGGAGGGGGTGGCGGGCGGGGTGAGGGTTTTTGTGATGTGGGGATGGTGAGGGTTTTCTTTTTTCTTTTTTTAATTGGGTGGTGAGGGTTTTCTGTCCCACAAAGAATTTTGGAGGCGACGGTTTGCTAGAGCCAACCGTGTGTGATTGATGCAACAGGCAAAATCAAAGTCATTGCACACGGTTCCAATTTTGGGAACCGTGTGTGATTGACGTACTACCTCCGTCCTGGTTTATTGGTCCCCTTTGTAATTTTTACCAAATTTTGACCAAATATTTAACTAAGAAATGTTTATGCATGTCACCAAAAATTATATCATTGAACACTATGCTCAAATACCCATCCAACGATATAATTTTTGCTGACCTGCACTAACATTTTGTCAGTTAAACCTCTGGTCAAAATTTAACACAAATTAAAAAGGGGACCAATAAACCAAGACGAAGGTAGATTCCATCAACCGAACTGATTGCATCCATATCCCACGGTTAGACATAAGTAAACATAGATTAAACATACTCAGACATAGATAATAAGCGTACACGTACACAAGCATAGTTCAACCATAAGTACATAGTTCAACCGTCATTAAGCATACTCAAGCATACATAGTTCGATCCCACATCTCATCTCACATGCCGGCACGATCCTGAAGCTTCTCCAGGTACTCGGCGTACGCGCCGTGCGCCACCCTGCGAGAATACTTCTACTTGAAGGAGCCAACGGCCCGTCCTCTTGCATGCGCCAGAACACTTAGATACGCGTCATAAAGCTTGTGGTTGCAAAATGGGCATCGAGAGCCGCCGTTCCAGGTCCTAATACGCCTGTTATGCTTTCCCGCATAAAGCTCCCTTAGGATTTGCCTCTTGTACCTCCTCTGGCCATCTTCATCCTCGCTGTCCACATCGTCAGACAGCACCTATACAAATAGTAAAACAAATTTGGCATCAAATCAATGTTTACATGCCGTGAAGTAGGATTAGGAATTTATGGCTATTTATTTATACATATCCAGAGATTATGGTTCGATTTTTAAGCACAGTCGTCTATGTATAGACCAATCTTGAAGAAAATAATGGCACAAACATATGTAGGTCATTCAAAATCAATTGTCAAGTCCTGGCTAGGAATTATTAGCATGAACACTAACCCTAGTTGGATTACTCAGATTTCATGGATTCGGAGAACATAACCATAGGATTTCTATTCCAAAAAGGGGGAGGCAGGAGTAACCAGAGAAACCCTAGGATCTATTTGACACATAAATGGGTATAGATGACTAACCAGTTGTCCGTCGTCGTCGGAGTCGTCGCCGGAGTGGTCGTCGGAGTCATCGCCGGGGTCGTCGCCCGAGTCGTCACCAGAGTCGGTGTGGAACTCCGCCTCCGGCTGTGGAAGCTCGACGCCGTCGACGATGTCAGGGTGCAGCGATAACTCGCCGCCGGTGACGGCAACCTCTGTCTCCATTTCCACGCCATGCTCCGGTGCTTTAGCAGCCCCGGCGTCGCCACTCCCTCCGATGGAGCGCTTCGGCGGCATCCTCATACACTGACGGCTTTGAGGACTGAGAGCGGCGTCGAGGATGCAAGCGAAGAGAGAGGATTGTGTGTGCGGCGAGGATGGAGGGGCGCTCGGGCGCGCCATTAATATGGAGTAGTGGGAGAGAGGCGGGCGGCGGTCAAACCGCCGGCTCGCCTCCCGGTGAGCCTGCGCACCGGACTGCTGGCATGCCTACCCTCGTTTCACATAGCTACCCGCACGCCTCCCGATGACACTGCGCAGCGAGCACGCCTCCGTCAATTCAAACACCTGCACGCACGCCTCCCGGTCTGCCTGCGCGGTGGACTGCTCGCATGCGTCCCGTCAACTCACGCCTGCTCGCACGGCACACGGGTCGCGTGGCGGCACGTATATTGTTTTTCTATTTGGGTGATTAATGCTGCCCCTTTATTGCTTAACCGAAGCATGGCATGTATCCATTGTTGGTCTAACGCTCACGGTTCGAATAAATAGTCCGTTTGGGATATTGGTTCCCAATTATTAATAATCTCCCGTTTGTAATTAGACAAAGATTACATCAAAACTGGTCTCAAAGTTGACAAAAATAAAGTACAATGCCACTTTGTATTGGTGTCCATATGACAACACGATAAGTTTCATGAACTTCAAATAAGTTTTGGATGTACCAGAATTTAAAAATCAAGATTCTCAATGTTTGAAATTTCTTGCATGGGGAGTAAAACATGCACCCAGTGAGACACATGTGTTTTTGCAATCCATTTAGGTGCACTGTCACGTGTGCATGTAGCTCAAATTTGATTTTTGCACATTATACCCGTAGAAAATCGATCAATTAATGTACTAAAATGTCTTAATGATCTCTGTTTTTTTCGAAATTAAAACGTCCCTCCTTTGGTAACATATGTTCACCGTGGGATAATTTAACATGCATCGTAGTTGCGGTGGATTTGCGGTGTGTGTGTGTGGGTGTGTGCGTCTGTGGGGTGGCGGGTGGCTCGCAGTACACTACGAGTTGTGAGCCACCGTGTGGGTTGGCCGTTTTGTTAGGCAGGTGCCACATCAGAGTCGTGAATTCATTATTTAAAACATTACACAACCCTTTCATACATACATGTTTTGGCCACATGCAGTCGATGGTTGTCCTACACGACACTCGATACTCATGTGTGACGCTTTCTGTGGGCCCGCGAGGTCGTCGTCCATCACTTTGACGAACAGCCGGCAGTGAGGTTAATTGGACCAGCAAGGTAGAATCTTTTTTGTTTGTGTTATGGTGGTATATAGTACGCGTCGAAGAGGTGGGAGGGGACTAGCATATATACTATACGTACGCGTCCGTGAACAAGTACACCTCACTCAGTGTCGGGACTTTTCGGTTTCCGAGGCATGTGCCACATCAAAGTTGTGAAATTGGCTATTCAAACATCACACAACACCTCTTTGGCCCACATGCATGCAGGAGGTGGTTATCCTAGCTAGGACACTCACGTGTGACGCTTCCATCTGTGGGCCCACGAGGCCATCGTCGATGCATGCATCACTTTGACCTACATCAGGAGAGGTTAATTAATTTCACCATCGAGGAGATTCTTTTTGGGTTGTATTACGGTAGGAGCATATAGTATGCGTCGAAGAGGGGGAAGGGGACCATCATATGTAGTACGCTTCATGAACCTTGCTCTGTGTGGGGGGTTTACGGTTTTTTAGGCACGTGGCACATCAAAGTTGTGCATTTTGGGTATTCAACATATGTTTGGCCCACATGCAAAGCGATGGTGGTTGTCCTCTCGCACCCACTTAAGCGGTTATCAGCGATATCGATGCTTTCCATCTGTGGGTCTGCTTGGTCCATCACTACTTTTTGCCTGACAACGAGAGAGGTTAATTTGACTTAGGAGGGATTATTTTTTTGCTTGTAATATGGTATATATATAGGTCATGCCCTGGGATGACATGATACAGTTTGAGCACACACACATGCATGTGTACGCATGAATCCCTCCCATCGAGTCGAAGTGGCTAGTACAACGACACGTCATGAACCGGTCTCGCTCTGTGTGGGGACTGTACGATTTTCAACGCACGCGCCACAACAATGTTGTGAAATGGTATTCAAACATGCATGCACGCACCACCTCCATACATATGCATGTAGTGGTTGTCTTCGAACGGTACACTCCCTCGCGTGGTTATCGGCGACAAGCCTATATATTCGTGGGCCCGCGTGGACATCCATGATCACCTTGACCGACAACAAGATTGGTTACCATGGCGGATTCTTCCTTTGGTTCGTGTTATCGTAGTATAGGTCATGGTGAGATTCAGACCTAATTAAGTTTGAGCGCATATACTATGCACGCATGCATGCATGAATCCCCGTTGTCGGCTTGAAGTGTGGTGTAACATACATACTGTTGGGAAACATAGCATGCAATTTCAAAAATTTCCTACGCTCACGCAAGATCTATCTAGGAGATGCATAGCAACGAGAGGGGGAGAGTGTGCCCACGTACCCTCGTAGACCGAAAGCGGAAGCGTTTGACAACGCGGTTGATGTAGTCGAACTTCTTCTTGTTCCGACCGATCAAGCACCGAACGTACGACACGTCCGAGTTCTGCACACGTTCAGCTTGATGACGTCCCTCAAACTCTTGATCCAGCAAAGTGTTGAGGGAGAGTTTCGTCAGCATGACGGCGTGGTGACGGTGATGGTGAAGTGATCCACGCAGGGCTTCGCCTAAGCACTACGACAATATGACCGGAGGCGTAAACTATGGAGGGGGGCGCCGCACACGGCTAACAGATGTTCGTGTGTGTTCTAGGCGCCCCCTTCCCACGTATATAGGTGGGAGGGGGAGGAGGACAGCCAAGGGCGCCCCAATTAGGAGGAATCCTACTTGGGGTTCCTTTTCCAATTCACCCCCCCCCCCTTTCCTTTTACCGGAGGGGGGAAAAAGGGAAGAGAGGGAGGGAGGAAGGAAAGGGGGGCTGAACCCCCTCTTCCTTCTCCCACTCGGCCTCCTTCCTTAGGAGGGGGGCGCGCCATCCCTTATGGGCTGGTGTGCTCCCCTCCTATGGCCCATAAGGCCCATTATTCCCCCCGGGGGTTCCGGTAACCCCCCGGTACTCCGATATGTACCCGATAACCCCCGGAACACTTTCGGTTCCCGAATACTATCATCCTATATATGAATCTTTACCTCTCGACCATTTCAAGACTCCTTGTCATGTCCGTGATCTCATCCGGGACTCCGAAAAACATTCGGTCACCAAATCACATAACTCATATAATACAAAATCGTCATCGAACGTTAAGCGTGCGGACCCTACGGGTTCGAGAACTATGTAGACATGACCAAGACACCTCTCCAGTCAATAACCAACAGCGGAACCTGGATGCTCATATTGGTTCCCACATATTCTACAAAGATATTTCTCGGTCGTACCGAAATGACAACATACGTTATTCCCTTTGTCATCGGTATGTTACTTGCCCGAGATTCGATCGTCGGTATCTTCATACCTAGTTCAATCTCGTTATCGGCAAGTCTCTTTAATCATTCCGTAATGCATCATCCCGCAACTAACTCATTAGTCACATTGCTTGCAAGGCTTATTATGATGTGCATTACCGAGAGGGCCCAGAGATAACTCTCCGATACTTGGAGTGACAAATCCTAATCTCGATCTATGCCAACCCAACAAACACCTTCGGAGATACCTGTAGAGCATCTTTATAATCACCTAGTTACATTGTGACGTTTGATAGCACACAAGGTATTCCTCCGGTATCCGGGAGTTGCATAATCTCATAGTCAAAGGAATATGTATATGACATGAAGAAAGCAATAGCAATAAAACTTAACGATCATTTATGCTAAGCTAACGGATGGGTCGTGTCCATCACATCATTCTCCTAATGATGTGATCCCGTTCATCAAATGACAACACATGTCTATGGTTAGGAAACTTAAGCATCTTTGATTAACGAGCTAGTCTAGTAGAGGCTTACTAGGGACACTGTGTTTTGTCTATGTATCCACACATGTATCAAGTTTCCGGTTAATACAATTCTAGCATGAATAATAAACATTTATCATGATATAAGGAAATATAAATAACAACTTTATTATTGCCTCTAGGGCATATTTCCTTCAGTCTCCCACGTGCACTAGAGTCTCCCACGTGTTGATCATGTTTTGCTCGTGGAAGAGGCTTAGTCAACGGGTCTGCCACATTCAGATCCGTATGTATTTTGCAAATCTCTATGTCTCCCTCCTTGACTTGATCACGGATGGAGTTGAAGCGTCTCTTGATGTGTTTGGTTCTTTTGTGAAATATGGATTCCTTCGCTAAGGCAATTGCTCCAGTATTGTCACAAAAGATTTTTATTGGACCTGATGCACTAGGTATTACACCTAGATCGGATATGAACTCCTTCATCCAGACTCCTTCATTTGCTACTTCCGAAGCAGCTATGTATTCACACGTAGATCCCGCCACGACGCTTTGCTTGGAACTGCACCAACTGACAGCTCCACCATTCAATATAAATACGTATCCGGTTTGTGACTTAGAGTCATCCGGATCAGTGTCAAAGCTAGCATCGATGTAACCATTTATGACAAGCTCTTTGTCACCTCCATAAACGAGAAACATATCCTTAGTCCTTTTCAGGTACTTCAGGATGTTCTTGACCGCTGTCCAGTGATCCACTCCTGGATTACTTTGGTACCTCCCTGCTAGACTTATAGCAAGGCACACATCAGGTCTGGTACACAGCATAGCATACATGATAGAACCTATGGCTGAGGCATAGGGAATGACTTTCATTTTCTCTCTATCTTCTGTAGTGGTCGGGCATTGAGTCTGACTCAACTTCACACCTTGTAACACAGGCAAGAACCCTTTCTTTGACTGATCCATTTTGAACTTCTTCAAAACTTTATCAAGGTATGTGCTTTGTGAAAGTCCAATTAAGCGTCTTGATCTATCCCTATAGATCTTGATGCCCAATATATAAGCAGCTTCACCGAGGTCTTTCATTGAAAAACTTCTATTCAAGTATCATTTTATGCTATCCAGAAATTCTATATCATTTCCAATCAACAATATGTCATCCACATATAATATTAAAAATGCTACAGAGCTCCCACTCACTTTCTTGTAAATACAGGCTTCTCCAAAAGTCTGTATAAAACCATATGCTTTGACCACCTCATCAAAGCGTATATTCCAACTCTGAGATGCTTGCACCAGTCCATAAATGGATCGCTGGAGCTTGCACACTTTGTTAGCACCTTTAGGATCGACAAAACCTTCTGGTTGCATCATATACAACTCTTCTTTAAGAAATCCATTAAGGAATGCAGTTTTGACATCCATTTGCCAGATTTCATAATCATAAAATGCGGCAATTGCTAACATGATTCGGACAGACTTAAGCATCGCTACGGGTGAGAAAGTCTTATCGTAGTCAACTCCTTGAACTTGTCGAAAACCTTTCGCAACAAGTCGAGCTTTGTAGACAGTAACATTACCATCAGCGTCAGTCTTCTTCTTGAAGATTCATTTATTCCCTATGGCTTTCTGATCATTGGGCAAGTCAACCAAAGTCCATACTTTGTTCTCATACATGGATCCTATCTCAGATTTCATGGCCTCAAGCCATTTTGCGGAATCTGGGCTCATCATCGCTTCCTCATAGTTCATAGGTTCTTCATGGTCTAGTAACATGACTTCCAGAACAAGATTACCATACCACTCTGGTGTGGAACGTGCTCTGGTTGACCTACGAGGTTCAGTAGTAACTTGATCCGAAGTTTCATGATCATTATCATTAGCTTCCTCTCTAGTTGGTGTAGGCATCACGGGAACGGTTTTTTGTGATAAGCTACTTTCCAATTCGAGAAAAGGTACAATTACCTCATCAAGTTCTACTTTCCTCTCACTCACTTCT
This sequence comes from Thinopyrum elongatum, assembly GCA_011799875.1. Lineage (NCBI taxonomy): Eukaryota > Viridiplantae > Streptophyta > Magnoliopsida > Poales > Poaceae > Thinopyrum > Thinopyrum elongatum. Next base: position 131,236,548 of record CM022297.1, on the reverse strand, counting down.
TTTGAGAGAAACTCCTTCTCTAGAAAGGATCTATTCTTAGCAACAAAGATCTTGCCTTCAGATCTGTGATAGAAGGTGTACCCAACAGTTTCTTTTGGGTATCCTATGAAGACACACTTCTCCGATTTGGGTTCGAGCTTATCAGGCTGAAGCATTTTCACATAAGCATCGCAACCCCAAACTTTAAGAAACGACAGCTTAGGTTTCTTGCCAAACCATAGTTCATACGGTGTCATCTCAATGGATTTAGACGGTGCCCTATTTAACGTGAATGCAGCTGTCTCTAATGCATAACCCCAAAACGATAGTGGTAAATCGGTAAGAGACATCATAGATCGCACCATATCTAATAAAGTATGGTTACGACGTTCGGACACACCATTACGCTGTGGTGTTCCAGGTGGCGTGAGTTGTGAAACTATTCCACATTGTTTTAAATGAAGGCCAAACTCGTAACTCAAATATTCACCTCCGCGATCAGATCGTAGAAACTTTATTTTCTTGTTACGATGATTCTCTACTTCACTCTGAAATTCTTTGAAATTTTCAAATGTTTCATACTTGTGTTTCATCAAGTAGATATACCCATATCTGCTTAAATCATCTGTGAAGGTCAGAAAATAATGATACCCGCCACGAGCCCCAACACTCATCAGACCGCATACATCGGTATGTATTATTTCCAATAAGTCAGTGGCTCGCTCCATTGTTCTGGAGAACGGAGTTTTAGTCATCTTGCCCATGAGGCATGGTTCGCAAGCATCAAATGATTCATAATCAAGTGATTCCAAAAGTCCATCCGCATGGAGTTTCTTCATGCGCTTTACACCAATATGACCTAAACGGCAGTGCCACAAATATGTTGCACTATCATTATCAACTTTGCATCTTTTGGCATCAATATTATGAATATGTGTATTACCACGATCGAGATTCAACAAAAATAGACCACTCATCAAGGGTGCATGACCATAAAAGATATTACTCATATAAATAGAACAACCATTATTCTCTGATTTAAATGAATAACCGTCTCGCATCAAACAAGATCCAGATATAATGTTCATGCTCAATGCTGGCACCAAATAACAATTATTCAGGTCTAAAACTAATCCCAAAGGTAGATGTAGAGGGAGCGTGCCGACGGCGATCACATCGACCTTGGAACCATTCCCGACGCGCATCGTCACCTCGTCCTTAGCCAATCTTTGTTTAATCCGTAGCCCCTATTTCGAGTTGCAAATATGAGCAACAGAACCAGTATCAAATACCCAGGCGCTACTACGAGCATTAGTAAGGTACACATCAATAACATGTATATCAAATATACCTTTGTTCACTTTGCCATCCTTCTTATCCGCCAAATACTTGGGGCAATTCCGCTTCCAGTGACCAGTCCCTTTGCAGTAGAAGCACTCAGTTTCAAGCTTGGGTCCAGACTTGGGTTTCTTCCCGGGAGTGGCAACTTGCTTGCCATTCTCCTTGAAGTTCCCCTTCTTTCCCTTGCCCTTTTTCTTGAAACTAGTGGTCTTGTTAACCATCAACACTTGATGCTCCTTCTTGAATTCTACCTCTGCAGCTTTGAGCATAGCGAAGAGCTCAGGAATTGTCTTATCCATCCCTTGCATATTATAGTTCATCACGAAGCCTTTGTAGCTTGGTGGCAGTGATTGAAGAACTCTGTCAATAACACTATCATCTGGAAGATTAACTCCCAGCTGAGTCAAGTGGTTAAGATACCCAGACATTCTGAGTATGTGTTCACTGAAAGAACTGTTCTCCTCCATCTTGCAGCTATAGAACTTGTTGGAGACTTCATATCTCTCAACTCGGGCATTTGCTTGAAATATTAACTTCAATTCCTGGAACATCTCATATGGTCCATGACGTTCAAAACGTCTTTGAAGTCCCGATTCTAAGCCATAGAGCATGGCACACTGAACTATAGAGTAGTCATCAGACCGCGTTTGCCAGACATTCAAAGCGTCTACATTAGCGGGAGGGGGCTTGTCACCTAGTGGTGCATCAAGGACATAATTCTTCTGTGCAGCAATGAGGATAATCCTCAAGTTACGGACCCAGTCCGTGTAGTTGCTACCATCATCTTTCAACTTAGCTTTCTCTAGGAACGCATTAAAATTCAAGGGATCGGTAACATGGGCCATTGATCAACAACATAGATATGCAAAAAACTATCAGGACTAAGTTCATGATAAATTAAGTTCAATTAATCATATTACTTAAGAACTCCCACTTAGATAGACATCCCTCGAGTCATCTAAATGATTACGTGATCCAAATCAACTAAACCATGTCCGATCATCACGTGAGATGGAGTAGTCTTCAATGGTGAACATCTCTATGTTGATCATATCTACTATATGATTCATGTTCGACCTTTCGGTCTCCAGTGTTCTGAGGCCATGTCTGTACATGCTAGGCTCATCAAGTTTAACCTGAGTATTCTGCATGTGCAAAATTGTCTTGCACCCGTTGTATGTGAACGTAGAGCTTATCACACCCGATCATCACGTGGTGTCTCAGCACGACGAACTGTCGCAACGATGCATACTCAAGGAGAACACTTATACCTTGAAATTTTAGTAAGGGATCATCTTATAATGCTACCGCCGTACTAAGCAAAATAAGATGCATAAAAGATAAACATCACATGCAATCAAAATATGTGACATGATATGGCCATCATCATCATCTTGTGCTTTTGATCTCCATCTCCAAAGCACCGTCATGATCTCCATCGTAGCGTCGTGGTCGTCTCGCCAACTATTGCTTCTACAACTATCGCTAACACATAGTGATAAAGTAAAGCAATTACATGGCGTTTGCATTTCATACAATAAAGCGACAACCATAAGGCTCCTGCCAGTTGCCGATAACTTTTACAAAACATGATCATCTCATACAATAACGTATATCACATCATGTCTTGACCATATCACATCACAACATGCCCTGCAAAAACAAGTTAGACCTCCTCTACTTTGTTATTGCAAGTTTTACGTGGCTGCTACGAGCTTCTAGTAAGAACCGTTCTTACCTACACATCAAAACCACAACGGTGATTTATCAAGTTTGTTGTTTTAACCTTCAACAAGGACCGGCCGCAGTCAAATTCGATTCAACTAAAGTTGGAGACACAGACACCCGCCAGCCACCTTTATGCAAAACTAGTTGCATGTCTGTCGTTGGAACCGGTCTCATGAACGTAGTCATGTAAGGTTGGTCCGGGCCGCTTCATCCAACAATACCGCAGAATGAAAATAAGACATTGGTGGTAAGCAGTATGACGATCACCGCCCACAACTCTTTGTGTTCTACTCGTGCATATCATCTACGCATAGACCTGGCTCGGATGCCACTGTTGGGAAACGTAGCATGCAATTTCAAAAAATTCCTACGCTCACGCAAGATCTATCTAGGAGATGCATAGAAATGAGAGGGGGAGAGTGTGTCCACGTACCCTCGTAGACCGAAAGCGAAAGCTTTTGACAACGCGGTTGATGTAGTCGAACTTCTTCTCGTTCCGACCGATCAAGCACCGAACGTACGGCACCTCCGAGTTCTGCACACGTTCAGCTCGATGATGTCCCTCGAACTCTTGATCCAGCAAAGTGTCGAGGGAGAGTTTCGTCAGCACGACAGTGTGGTGACGGTGATGGTGAAGTGATCCGCGCAGGGCTTCGCCTAAGCACTACGACAATATGACCGGAGGCGTAAACTGTGGAGGAGGCGCCGCACACGGCTAACAGATGTTCGTGTGTGTTCTAGGCGCCCCCTCCCCACGTATATATAGGTGGGAGGGGGAGGAGGACAGCCAAGGGCGCCCCGAGTAGGAGGAATCCTACTTGGGGTTCCTTTTCTAATTCGCCCCCCCCCCCTTTCCTTTTACCGGAGGGGGGAAAAGGGAAGAGAGGAAGGGAGGAAGGAAAGGGGGGCCGAACCCCCTCTTCCTTCTCCCACTCGGCCTCCTGCCTTAGGGGGGGCGCGCCACCCCTTATGGGCTGGTGTGCTCCCCTCCTATGGCCCATAAGGCCCATTATTCCCCCCGGGGGTTCCGATAACCCCCCGGTACTCCGATATGTACCCGATAACCCCCGGAACACTTCCGGTGCCTGAATACTATCATCCTATATATGAATCTTTACGTCTCGACCATTTCGAGACTCCTTGTCATGTCCGTGATCTCATCTGGGACTCCGAACAACATTCGGTCACCAAATCACATAACTCATATAATACAAAATCGTCATCGAACGTTAAGCGTGCGGACCCTGCGGGTTCGAGAACTATGTAGACATGACCAAGACACCTCTCCGGTCAATAACCAACAGCGGAACCTGGATGCTCATATTGGTTCCCACGTATTCTATGAAGATCTTTATTGGTCGTACCGTAATGACAACATACGTTATTCCCTTTGTCATCGATATGTTACTTGCCCGAGATTCGATCGTCGGTATCTTCATACCTAGTTCAATCTCATTACCGGCAAGTCTCTTTACTCGTTCCGTAATGCATCATCCCGCAACTAACTCATTAGTCATATTGCTTGCAAGGCTTATTATGATGTGCATTACCGAGAGGGCCCAGAGATACCTCTCCGATACTCGGAGTGGCAAATCCTAATCTCGATCTATGCCAACCCAACAAACACCTTCGGAGATACCTGTAAAGCATCTTTATAATCACCCAGTTACGTTGTGACGTTTGATAGCACACAAGGTATTCCTCCGGTATCCGAGAGTTGCATAATCTCATAGTCAAAGGAATATGTATATGACATGAAGAAAGCAATAGCAATAAAACTTAACGATCATTTATGCTAAGCTAACGGATGGGTCTTGTCCATCACATCATTCTCCTAATGATGTGATCCCGTTCATCAAATGACAACACATGTCTATGGTTAGGAAACTTAACCATCTTTGATAAACGAGCTAGTCTAGTAGAGGCTTACTAGGGACACTATGTTTTGTCTATGTATCCACACATGTATCAAGTTTCCTGTTAATGCAATTCTAGCATGAATAATAAACATTTATCATGATATAAGGAAATATAAATAACAACTTTATTATTGCCTCTAGGGCATATTTCCTTCACATATGCATCGTCAACCTAATAACCCTCACTCAGTGTGGGGATTTCTAGTTCGAAATCACGGTGACACATCAAAGTTGTTCCATTGTGTATTTGAAAACACACCTCTCCATACATATATATGTTTGGGCCACATGCATGCAGTGGTTGTCTTCGGGGACTAGCTACTTGCGTGATTATTGGCGAGCTAGCCCATCTCCGGGGTCGCATGGACGGCCATCACTTTGACCAACAACAAGAGAGAGGTTGTACGACCAAGGTGGATTATTCTTGGTCTGTTTTATGATCCATCTTGGTCAGATGCCTCTCTGGCCCGCCGACTGAAAGTGTGTGGGGGGGGGGGCTGCTACTTCGCACTTGGCTAGGTGAACCTCGGTTGGGGGGGGGGGGCATGCATTCATAGCTTAGGATTCCTTTCGTGCCGACATGAGGGGAGGGGCTTCTAGCTACTTCACACTTTCCTAGGTGAACCTCGGTTGGGGGGCATGCATTCATAGCTTAGGATTCCCTTCGTGCCGACACGAGGGGGGGCATGCATTCATAGCTTAGGATTCCCTTCGTGCCGACACGAGGGGGTGCTGCTAGCTACTTTGCACTTTGCTAGGTGAACCTCGGTGGGAGGGGGGCATGCATTCATAGCTTAGGATTCCCTTCGTGTCGACACGAGGGGGGCAAGCAATACCATGCGCTTTGCGAGATAGGTGCCACATGGAAGTTGCATTTGGTATTTGAACATCAAACCACCCTTTTCATACATAAATTTGGTCCACATGCAAGCGTGTTCGTGTTCTGACCCTCTCCCGCGTCATTTTTCGCCAAATTTATGAACATTAGACAAGTCAGATGACGCAACAGACACGGTTCACTCAAACTAACCGTGTGCCACACCGGTGCCCCTGTCACGCACACATCCGCACAGTACATTGGGCTCCACGAGGGCACGAGGCTTTCCTCTCAAAAATATCTACCCGCCTGCAGCTTTTTTCTGTTTGATAACACACAGTTATTGTGTTTCGACCGTGTGTGATGTTTCTTGTTCCCAATCCCGCCTGCATCCCTCGAAAATATCTGCCCGCCTCGAGGGTTTTTCTGTTTCATAACACACGGTTGTTATCTCTGGACCGTGTGCGATGCACCATCATCAAAATTTTGAATAGCCCCGGCATTTCACTCCCGCGTTTGACTCCCGCGTAGTAAAATTTTCAGTACCCGCGTCATTTCCTCAAACACACCCCCCGCCCCCTCCACACACACACACACACACACAACCCAAAACCTCCTCGGGCGCGCGCACACACACACACACCCTCCCTCGCTCGAAACCCTAGCAAGGTCCCCGCCGCCGCCGCAACTGCCGCCGCAAGGCCTCCATTGTCAACATCTACCGGTTTGCCCGTGCAGCTTACCCGCCGCCGCCACCGCCGCCGCAAGGCCTCCATTGTCAACAAGGCCGCCCTGAGTTTCTTAGATGATGCCTGCCAAATGCCCCCTTTCCCACAGATCCCCATCCCCATCCCCATCCCCCACTCCAGAGCGTCGCAGCCTAAGCCCGGCTACGCTTCCCGTGGAGCTCGAGGAGCGACTGGCCCAAAAGATGTGCATCGCGGTCTCTTCGCCCGACGTTGCCGAGGAAGCTGACGACCATTACTGGCCGCAGGCACTCAAGCAGCGGGCTAGAGTATGCGGGTATGTCTCGGACGCCGGCTATGACATCGAGGTCATCGACAGCGACGGCCTGAGGCGGGCTATGTCACAGGTTAAGTGGCCCACCCCCAACCCCTTAGGTTCAACCGCCGTCGATCTCATCCATGGCCCCGCCCCTGATCTCCTCTGGCTCGTTGTCAACAATTTGCCATCCTACATCGCCATCGAGCCCCTTTTGTCATTTCTGAAGGACACGTTCTGCGACGCTGGCTTGGGATCCACAGCTTCCAAGTCAGACCTCATCGACGGCGACCACGAGGAGGGCACCCTCTCCGGCTCTTCCAAGGGGAAAGAGCCCATCTGCTCTTCCAAGGGGAAAGAGCCCGTCTACGACATCAGGGAGGGCACCCTACAGCCGTGCTCTTCCAAGGGGAAGGAGCTCATCTGCGACAACATGGAGCGCATCCAGGGTCCGTGCTCTTCCCACGGGAACGAGCCCATCTGTGACAAGTGAGGAAACCCATGATTTGTTTTGCCGTGCCTCTTCACAGGGGGGAACCCATGATTTGTTTTGTCGAGTCCCTTTTGTAGTGTAGTGAGAATATGTCCAGTTTTAATTACTATATTTGGTTGTTTGCAGTATGCCTTGTTTATTTTAGGTGTTCACAATGTGATGATCTATATGTGCAATTATTTACTGTGCAGTACATTTCATCAATCCAGTTTTAAACATACCGATAGGAATGCATATATTTGCTTCCTGTTAAGCCTGTTATAGCTAGCATATGCCTCTTTTAAAGTTTTTTGATTGTTCGGTTGTTTGTAGTTAGCATATGTCCAGTTTCAAATGCTATCTTTGGTTGTTCGTAGTATGCCTTGTTTATTCCAGTTATTCACAACGTGATGTTCTATATGTGCAAGTATGAACTGTGCAGTTCAATTTCATCAGTACCAGTTTCAACAATACCACTATGAATGACTAGATTTGGTTGCTGCATCTTGTAGTTAACACGCCTTTCCATTTTTATTTAACTACCACTGTACTTAGACCGGCACAATACCAGTTTGAATGACTATGTTTGCTTGTTGTTAAATGTTAGGCCTGTTGCAGTTAACACACCTTTCCACTTGTTTTGCTTTACTAGCGTGCTTAAACCTGCACACTGAAGCTATCTTTTGGAGATTATTTTGTCTGCCATGGATAATTTTGGTTGATGTTTAGCCTGTTGTGCTTAACATGCCTCTCAATGTACCTACACAGGACAATTTTGGGAACGACTGTTGTTTTCCATCGAGGTTAGTTTCATCCCATGGCTTATATATACTAACTGTTCAGGATATCGGTAGCTGGTACCATATAGGCCGGGGGCTGATAAGAGACTAATCGGTGAATCAGACTTTTAACTGAATATATCTGTAACCCATTTATTGTTAGGTTAACTAGGGCCATATGTAATATATCTGAGGCTACATAGCAACATGCACTGTACTTAATGTCTAAATATGCAATCCTAGGCTACATAGCAACAAGGAAGAGTGTTACCTTAATGTTCTGATGATGTCTAGATATACGTAGAAGAGCAGCAGCAACAACAACAACAACAACAACACAGCCCTGTTTGGATACTCAAGTTAGCTAGAGGTTAGAGTTAGTTTCTAGCTCGTGACTAACCCTGAACTAACTCCATCCAAAGAGGTGTTTGGATGACAGGGTTAGATTGATAATAAATGCACTAGGAGAACTAGCTCCAATTAGCACCTCTTGGGTTGGATGTTTTTTTTTGGGTGGGTTAGATGCAACTAGCTCAAACTAGCCCTCATGTTTGGATATACTTTAGGGCTATTTGAGCCCGAACTAGCTCAAACTAACTCTAACCCATGAATACAGCAGCAGTTAATCAGCCAATAATTTGTAAGAATGCAATAAACTCCTTTGGGCCCATAATATAAGATGTTAATTCATCTAATATGTGAGTATATTGGATGTTATAAGATATTATAAAAGAGTGTTGTACTACATCATTGCGCAATTGCTGTTTAGCTTCTAATATTAACTTGGTGCTTTTAGGTACATATGTCATTGGTAAAGATCCGCGCTTCGACCCTTTCTGCATATGGAGCAATGAGATATCAATGAACCAGCATCAAGTGAGGAAGCTGATAAAGATTGTTAGTAAAATGGGTCAAAAGATGGCAATTAAACTATTTGTTTACACTTTATCCAAGACAACAGCGAACTGCAGGATGGTAAGTAAGAACTCTGCAGCCTTCTTTTTACTGCCCATAATGAGTTGTGTTAGATGACAATGTCTGAATCTTTTTACTTTGCAGTGGTTGCCAAAGCAGTTTACTCAAGATTACCTCTCAAACTACATGATTGGTGGGCATGCAAAGGTTAAAGTATTTCTACCAGAACACGATGATTATCTAGATGTTTTCATGAAGACCATGAAGGATGGGCGGTCGGCCATCACAAGGGGTTGGACTAGAGTCGTGCATGCCTTCTGCATGGAGGAGGGCACAATATGGGCATTCTGCTTCACCTTGTTCAGCAACCAGAATGTATTTCGCCTCTTTCTTTACCGTCTTTAATAGTACAAGTATACAACTGTGGTTCATCATTCTTTATTTGGTTCTTATGTAGTTCTTGAACATATCTACCTATGAATCGAATAATGCATTGGTTGTTTGAACCTGATGGATATGAATAAAGCTACAACATACATTCAAATTCAAATCCAAATCCGGTACAATTTGAAATAGCAGCAATTAAATTACGGTGAAATTACGCCCTCCAGGTCGTTACGGCACACACGGTTGGTAAAACACAAACGTTTGCGATATACACCATAATCCGACACGGTTCACAGAGAGGAAACATGTGCAAGCATGCACACAGTTGCCGTTTGCAAAGCGTGTGCGATGTCAGACAATATAACAAACGGTGCGGGCAAACTAAACGTTTGTGTTAGTTGCCTTATCATACACGATTCGCAACCATGAACTGTTTCTGATGAAGTATGCATCGTAAACGTTGCACCACAGCATAGCGTGTGCGATAGTTGTCGTGTACGACGATGTTACGACGGTCCGACGTTCGTAATCCTGTCCGACACTTGTACGACGATTAGCCAATCTTCTTAATTAGTTATCGCATACGGTTTGGGAAAAGCGAATGTGTATGATTGTATGCTTATCATACACGTTCTATAATAGTGAACCATTTGTGATGGGCCGCGCATCGTAAACGTAGCACCACAGAATAACGACTGCGATGGCAATGCGAGCAGAAACAAGTAGGAGTACTATACATGGATCTTGGCTCTCTATCCCCGACGGTTTCTGGGTCATGTGGGAAGGACCCCCTATCGCCCACACTCACTTGGCGACGGTTCCAAATGCCATCGCGGAAAGGGGTTAAAAACCGTTTGTATAGCACCGACGCGTACCAGTGTGAGCCTAGTTGATTTAGGTTTGGTGCTTGACAAATTAAACTCTAGTTTTATTCCGCATTTTTTCAAGCCTAAATCGTAATTGTTTTAAAGTGCTTATTCACCCCCCCTCTAGGCGACATCCATGATCTTTTACTTTTGTTAAGATTGCTCCGAACATCGTGCAAGTGGTGCCACTGGATGTGCACTCGGTGTGTTCGGTGCATGATGGGCTTCTTCTAAGCAGGTGGATTCGACAGATCAAAGGGTCGTTCTCGCTAGCCATGATTATCCGGTTTTGTTCGTTGTGGTCAAGGGTTCAGAGACATGAAAGTTTTTGATTCGACGGGCCAGACTCCTTTAGGTGGATTTGGACATCTCAGGTATCTATTCGACAAGCTCGGCCTATCATGTTTTCTTCCTAGGGTTGACAAGCATTCATGATGCGGAGGAAGTGTGGGGCTCTCGTGCCCCATTGCAACTTAAGTTCTTTGCTTGGCTGGTGGTGAATAATCGATGTTGCACCTCAGAGCGGCTTCTCAAGAGGGGTCTGTCTCACCAGCCTTGCTACCCCCGTTGCCTTCAGGAGTCTGAAACCATCTCTCACCTGCTTATCCAATGCTCCTATGCTCGGTCGGCTTGGTTCAACGTGCTGCGGGTCAGGGGTCAGGACACTCTCACGCCTTCTCCTCTCAATGAGTTGCTGGAATGGTGGATGGAGGCTAGTTGTGTCATCCCTCGGGCCGACAGGAAGGTTCATAACACCCTCGTCACTCTGGCCATGCACTCCCTATGGAAGAAGCGAAAACCGGTGAGTCTTTGATAACATATCAGTGTCGGCTAGTGTGATAACGGTGAACATGTACTATGAGTGGAGGTTGTGGTTGCTCGCATGGCGTCTCAAGCATGTTAGGCGTATGTTAGTAGCTGTCTAGATTTTCTGTAGGTGAATTTGGTGGCTGTTGGTTAGGCCTATGCTTGGGCCGCCGCCGCGTCTCTGCACCATTCTTAATGGAATGATTGCAATTCTCTTGCGCGTTCCGGAAAAGGAAGAGGAACGGAACCTAAGGCAAACATGCATACTGGGGCAAAAAAATTGTGGTCCTGAGCTCCCTTACCAATAATAGACATGGGGGACTAACACAAGAACACGATGAACTACGCACGATCGATCTCCTTCCTCACTAGCATGTCATTGACCTTCTCTTAACACGTACCATATGTGATCATCGCAAGGTCGGGTCATGTTGCTCCTCTTCACCATCGAGCAGACGCGGCAGATGAAGAGGGGCTCGGGAGGGTCTTGTCATTCGTGAAATTTGCTCTGGTGAAGACGTGCCGCCTCCGCGGCATTCTTTTCGACCACCTGGATGAGCATTCTCAACGACAATGGTCGTGTCCTTCATTGTTGCACGCATTGATCTCTAGGTGAGCCAGCAAACTTCCATCGATCTCTACGTTGTCCAACATGAGAGGATGTTGGGGGAGGTTGCTCTAGATGAGGACCCCATTGAGCCTTATGGTAACCCACACCCAGTGCCACAACAAGCAAACTTCCATCCTAACCAGCACAATCATTTTATTGCCCCCCTTCAACACCATGAGCATGATGACTTGCACCACATCCCAGACTTAAACTTGGAAAACCCAAATCTGGAACTGATGTTAGCTCAGCCTGACCAGATGCAGGAGGATTTTGAGGCTGAACAGGAGGATTTGCCAGGTTGGGGGCACTGGGCTATGCCACAAGCCCCTCCCCCTGACATGGAGCTGCACCCTGAAGAATTTATGCAACTTGGTGATTTAATGGCACCAATACCAGAAGATCATAACCCAGTCCTCATGGAGAACATGCCAGTTGAAGATGCCAACAGTAACATTACACTGTCTTTGGCCCCCTCACACAACTTTGCACCTTTAGCTGAATCCGCCAATGGGCCACCCGCTCATCCTGTGTTACAAGTACCTGACCTGAATGATATCAATGGGCCCCCTCTGCCAGTACAACCACTGAATGTGAATGCTTTGGAGCCCCTATTGGAACAAGCAAAAATGATACCTCAACCTAATCTGATTCTGACACCTGATTTTAACCTAGAGGCCATTATGGCAAATGAGCAATATAGTATGGAACATTCAGCTGTTGATCCCATGCAACTAGAAGCACTCACTCCTATCAGACAGAACTCTGCTTCACCCACTGTCATCAAGAAATGTGCAGATAGGGAGAAACCTATTACAATGGATGTCACCACCACAAATATCATCCTGGTTCCTCAGGCTACACCCAACCCTCCTGCACCCACCAAAGAGCTGAATACTACTGCAATCTCAGGTGAGCACAGTGACTCAGACCTTGTGGCCCCACCTGGCTTAACAGTGCCTTGTTATCTCCATAATTCAGAAGTTAATCAAGTGAACTTTGCTCCTGTTATTACTAACCAAGTGCCTGTTCTACAACCAGAAGCAGCTGCTGACACTCCTCAAGAAGAAACATATGTTATCTTGCTTGGTCAAGAAGGGGCTGACATATGGCAAAAGCACTTTGCTCCATCTAAAGACAGTAAAGAGGTAATTCAAGTCCCAATTGAATGGGTAAACTTTATTTCTGTAGCCCTATTGGCACCAAACAAATTTGATTGGGCAAAGCAGTTTATCACCACTAATGTTTGGACATATATTGTACAAGGAATTGAGTCCAAAATGTTCAAACCTTTTTCTATACCTGATTCCTGCCCATTGGAATACATTTCACCATGCCAGGCTGAGCACCCTGCTATGCATCAGGAGAACCACTCTTCCACTCCATCTGGAAGCATAATGGGAGCTAAGGAGGGACAGTCTGCTTCATCAATCTCTGCAATTCATGGCAGCAAGAAGAGGAAAGGAAAAACCCCTCTTGTAGAAACTGAGGTAAGAAGAAGTTGTAGACTAAAAGCGAGGGGGCGTTTTGGCTCCCGGGTGCATTTGCACCCGGATGAACAGTACCCCGAAAAAACAATTTAAATGTTTTCAAAAAAATCTGAAAAAAATTGTAGATGATCATGTTGGTGTAGCAAACATGCTTGACAAATTTTATGCGGAACGGAGCAGCGGTGTTTCGTCGGTGAAAAAAACAAATTTTGGGTGACATTTTGGGGTGACATTTGGTCTTTGATTTGTTTTTTTTGCGCAGGCCAAAATGCTTAACTTTTTTGTCTTAAAATTTACAGGTAGCATTTGTATGTGACAAAGATCACAAAAAAAAATTGTCTCAATTTTTTTGACATTTGAAAAAAACAAAAATGGCCCCGGGTGCAAATGCACCCGGGAGCCAAATTGACTTTCCGACTAAAAGCTTTACAAAAAGGTTATAAGAAGAGAGTTTGTGTGGATAAGCATTGTCTATCATGTCATGCTCTGCCTCAAATCATTCCTGGAAAAGTTATTAAAAATCTAAACTCCTCCTTTTGCAAGGTGGACATCCAAGAGGAAAGGGGAATGCAACAAAAAGGGGAAGGGAAGAAACTGAAAGGAGCTTCTACTGTTTCTGCTCCCACAACCAGTAGCCAGGCCAAAAGCAACACCAAGAGCATTTAGAGCACCAGGAACATTCTGTAGTCAGTTTCTTTTGTGATGTTATGGTCTGTAACCAGCTATGTTCAGAACCTCAATGCTACTTTATGTAAGGATGTATGAGATGTGGACATCTTATATTTGGTGCTTGCCACTTTTGTATATTGCTGAATTACCTGGCTCTAATGCATGGATGCTGCAAATTATCGATATAGTACGTATGTTATTTCGTTTGCATGTGTTTTGCATGAATTTAATAATCTAGTATGAGATGTTCGGATGCAACAAATGAAATTTAAGACGTGTCCGGACGCGTCCACAGGCGTTTGAGGGGTCATATTTGACATATCCGGACGTAGATGCTCTAATGTCATCGACACCAAGACCCCATTCCCAAGACCCGAGGCGCTTCATACGAGCACGCATGAAGGCAAGCTCCACCCGCTTGTCATGGAAGCTTTCTTTCTAATTCTTCCTTCCCTGGCGCCTCTATCGTGGCTCGACGACACATGGGTCGCGCGGTCAGCCAGATAGCTCAACAAGTTTTTCCGCTTCAAAAAGAATTATTTTTGCATGTATGTACAGTTGTACATACCTAGTAAATCATAATATGCATGATTTGCATAGCTCAAACAGCGATCGATTTGGCCATAATTAATTGTATAGAAATTGTATATACACGTACGCGCCACCGTTGCGCTGTACTACGCGTGTGATCGCAGGCCAATCGAGTTGGTTGTAAGAAAGCATCTGCCATTTGCAGCTCGATCAGGTCAATGCATTCGCCCAGCTCGATCGGCAGCGGGATTAGGTGTAACCGTACGTGATGCACCTAGATTGCATACATTGCACGGGCAGACTAATCATGCGCTTCCATCGGGGTTGGATACCTACGTACGTACGTATGCACACGTATGTCCACTTGATCCTTGTTTTTTCTTCTTCTTTCTTGTCGCTTCAAGGGAGGTTTATGGGCTGTTTTTTGGGGTTCCGCTGGAGAACAATTGTTCAAGACAAGTACAACGGCGTCTTTCATACAATTGGAGTATTTTGCCAACTATTGTATCCCGCACGCATGTGACCGATCGCTCCCTGATTAAGAGTAAAGGAAAAACTGTTAGACATCCACTTGTCGTGACATAGGCTCATGGGTTCCGCCTTCCAGACTCAAATACACTGTTTTCCAGACTTGATCCTTGGTGTCAGGGATGTACTATCATTGAGTCATTTGATCCTACAGCGTCTGATACGCTCATTTACCACCTCAACGGAGGACTCCATGGCCAATTTGAAATATAATATTCCCTCCTCCGATGTTGTAATAACATCTTATATTACGGGACGGATGGAGCGAAAATACACAGGTGAACATGGTTTCACGCGCATCTGTTGACATCAGATTTTGACACGGTCAAGAACTTATTTAAGATGGCCTCAAATGGAGAAGTGATCTACATGAAAGAGTTCCATATTGTTGATATAAACATCTTTGAAGTTTGGGCCATCGCCGTCCGATTTCATCTCGAAGGCCGAAACTAGCTCAAAGTACTAAGATCTTATATTCAGAGTATAGTTTGGCCGATTAAACCCCCAAGACGACCTCAAATGGAAAAACTTTCTACACGAATTGTCTTCGTCTCGTCGAAACGGTCTATTTTGATATAAAAATCATCCCAATCCGAGTTCGTATGCAAAAGTTAGAGACAACACTTTGCGAACCTGTCCTGAGTGAAAAAATGACGCGAGGGACCAGACACCCACCTAGGTGGTGTCTGATGGGTCGCGTGAGTTATTCGGCCTTTGCCGGCTGAATGAAGCTTGCCGGCCGAGTAAAAAGCTTGCCGGCGTGGAAAGCTTGCCGACGCGAAAAGCTTGCCGGCGTGGAAGCTTGGCGGGATGGAAATCTTGCCGGTGTGGAAAGCTTGCCGGGGTGAAAACCTTGCCGGCGTGGAAGCTTGCCGGTGTGAAAACTTGCCGGGTGGAAACCTTGCCGGTGTGAAAGGTTGCCGGGGTGGAAACCTTGCCGGTGTGAAAGCTTGCCGGGGTGGAAATATTGCCGGTGTGGAAAGCTTGCCGGGGTGAAAACCTTGCCTGAAAAAGGCTTGTCGGAAAAGTGGAAGCTGTCAAAGTCAATCCGACCAGAAGTTGGAGATGGGCCTTGAAAGTCATAAAGACGACCTTAAAAGGAGAAGTGACACACGTTGTATTATGCAGATCATCGAGGCGGACAAGTTTGATGTTGAACTCGACTCCATCCGAGTTAGTATGCGATTTCTACAGCCCGCGCAAGAAACAGGACAGAAGTATGGGACAGATTCGGGCTGAATCCGAGTTGGACTGAAACTAGAACTGTAGGACGTGAATTGATGTAATTTTCTTGTAAGGAAAGCCTAGATGAATCCTTTACTTGTACGGGAAGTCCAGCCGCCTCTTATATATGTTAGGGGCGATGGCCGATTGAGACAACACACAATCGATCTATCAATATATCACCTTTTACCTTTACCTTTATCTCTCTCCCTTGTTCTTCTTCTTCCTCGTTCTTCGTTCGTTCTTCTAGTTGCAGGGCGGCGATCCACGAGGCCCTAGGGGCGATCAGGTCGACCTAGGGCAGCCCATAGCCGCCACGTGCCCTGACGGGGTCCCTCCCGGGCGTGTGGGGTTTCGGGTCCTGAAAAGCACCCGCCAGATTGCTTGCATACCGCGCCTCCGGACGGGTCTCCTTCGACGTGAGCTGCGGTGCATCACCCCTGGCGTCGAGGGTACACGTGACGTGTTCGTGTGTCAACACACTTTTTGGCGACTCCGCTGGGGACGAAGCTTTGAACGGTCTCCAACCCGTTCTTGCTACGAAGAGATCGTCATCTAGGGTTTGCAATCTACAAAGGTAATATGAATACCCAATTCCCTACTGTAGATGCAAATAATTCATATGGTGTTACTAGATCGTTCAATGAGTATACTCTATCGGCCAACCCTAGTTTTTTCAATAATGCATCTAATTACATGCAAAGGCCGATTCAAAGTAATTTACATGCTTCAACTTCTTATGATACTAGTAACATGCACCATATGTACTCCAACTCTCATGCATCGGCAACCCCAGAAATCGTTATGCCGATGAACAACATGATGAGTTTGGTCAATGTGACGCCCCCGGCTCAATCGAACACTAATCATACACGCAAATGCACACGATCAAGCCTAAGGACTCACGCGAAGATATCACAACACAACTCTAAACATAAATAAAGTCATACACGCTTTATATTACAAGCCAGGGGCCTCGAGGGCTCGAATACATAAGCTCGCCCTCACCCAGAGATCCTTTCTCGACTCCCTGCGAGAAAGCAATCCCAGAGCCATACGGTCATCAACCTCGTCATGAGATCCCTTCTCGACTCCCTGCGAGAAGCAATCCCAGAGCCATATATCCAGGTATCATCTCATGGTCTAGTTGTGTCGATCGGGATACAACTCCGAGTGTCCTTTACCGTAGGACCGGCTATCGATAGATGTGTTCTTCCCTGCAGGGGTGCACCAACTTACCCAACACGCTCGATTAACTCCGGCCAGACACACTTTCCTGGGTCATGCCCGACCTCGGCCAAATGATACATCGCAACCCTACCTACAGCTCAGCAGAGAGGTCCCCGTCGGTCTATATCCTAAGCGCTCAGGGGTCTTGGGCCATCGCCCTGTGCACTCCGGGTCGGTGTGTGCAGGGTCGGGACGAGCACCGCCTCAGTCCTGGATGGTACTGGCCCGGCCCGGCCACGAGGCTGAACTGGATGTCTGATAAAGCTTTCGGCTGATGCATACGATGCAGAGTGCCCATAACTCTTCCCACGTGATGGTTAGTGCTATCAGGCCAGAGGCCTGCTCGGATCAAATATCCAAATCGTTAGTGGACTAGGGCTTGCGGTAACGAGCAGAGACTCATGATCGATGTGACCCCGTCGCCCCGTCTCGAGGACTTGCGGCAATGGCCAAGAATGCCCGGCCACGCCTCGTATTCATATCTCGGGCACCATCCAGGCAACCCGTCTCCATACCACACGCGGGTACCCCTCAGGGTCGACCCGCCTTTCCAAGTAACAATAGTACAGTCCAAGTATCCGTGTGTCCATAACATCAGGGGGAATCCGAGGTATCACCCTCGTTGGATTCCTACCCGATATATACGTCAAGGTGAACTCGGAGGAATCACCCTCGCTGGGTTCACACTTGAGGTGTTGTACGACGACGTCGTTATCGGAAGCGGTGAAGGAGGAATCACCCTCGATGACCATGACCGAATAGCTACTCTACAGAGTTAACATCAGAAGTGCTACAAGAGGTTTCACCCTCGGCACTCGATAATAACGCTGCAGTGTCGTTACAACTAGGGGGGGTGATGTGCGGTGCCGGGGCCTGGTCTTCAATCCCGTTGATCGGGTCTTCTGATAATCCAGCGGGGCAGTCGGGACAAGTGGGGTCACTGATAGGTCTCTACCCAGCCTATACTAAGCAGTTTAGGATATGCAGGTAATTATCAACAGCAGGTTACAATAAACAGGCTATGCATCAGAATAGGTAAAGCAGTAGTAGTAAAGTAGTAGCAGCAAAGCAATCAAGCAGCATGAGAACTTAGGAATGGGCGATATCGGGATGATCAAAGGGGGGGGGGGCTTGCCTGGTTGCTTTGCGGCAAGGGCAAGGTCGTCAATGGTGGCGTCGGGCTCCTGAGTTGCGTCGGTCTTGGGGACGACGTTGGTGTCAGGGTCTACCGAGAGAGAAGAGGGGGAAGAAACAGTATAAATACACAACTAACAAGTGTCACACAAAGTATAACATGACGATATGCAGTGCCGGGTGTATCCTAACGTATGGTTGCACGTCACCGAGGAAGGGGGAATCCATCCGGAAATGTTTTCCCGGTTTCGGACATTTGTCACACAGATGACCGGAGGGGAACGGTTCCATGTTCGAATAGTTAGGGACGTGTGACGGATAAATGGACCGCGTATTCGGATTCGTCTCGTCGTTCTGAGCAACTTTCATGTACAAAGTATTTTCATCGGGGTTACGGATTATTTTCTATGATTTTCTAAAGATTTAATTATTTTTTGAAATTTATTTAATCTTTTTAAATCAACATTATCTAGAACAGTGTATGCTGACATCATCATGATGTCAGCATGACGTCAGCAGTCAACAGGACCAGTGGGTCCCACCTATCATACTCTGCCTAGTTAATTTGGGTTTAGCTAATTTAATTACTATTTAATTGGATTAACTTAATCAAAGTTAATTAATTAATTAATTAATTAATTATTAATTTTATTAATTTTCATTTTCATTTTTATTTAATAATAACGTTTTGGGGCGTGGGGCCCCCTAGTCAGTGGCACAGGGGCTTTGGCCCCACCTGGCAGTGGCCCAGGCGGCCACTCGGGCGGGTCAACGCGCGCGCGCGCGCTCTCTAGCAGAGAGGCCGACCGCGGTAAGAGGCGAGCGCGGCGAGGCCGGCTGGCGGCGGCGAGGGGCGCGCCGGCGCAGGCGGTGAGCGGCGCGCGGTAGCAGTTCGCAGCAGCAGCAGGCAGAGCAGCGAGCAGCAGCGGCGGCGAGCAGCGGGCGAGCGAGGCCACAGGGAAGGGGCAGCGGGCGCGCGGGAGTGCGGCTACGGGCGTGGCCGCGAGCGGCGAGGCGCGAGCGAGGGGAGGGCGCGGGCTGGTGGCGAGCGCGCGAGCGTGCGGTGGCCGTGGGTGGATGGAGCGGACCGGCGCGAGGAGTCAGAGGAGGCCGGAGCACGGTGAGCGTGGTGGGGAGAGGCGTGAGCGCGGACGGGGTCGGGACGGAGGGGAAAAAGGGGAGCGGGTCGCGGGAGCTCACGGCCGTTGCCGGGGTTCGCCGGCGAGGCTCGAGGGAGCCGAGTCGGGGATGGCGGCCGACGACGACGGGGTCGGGAGCGGCTCGGGGCTCGGGACGGTCTGGCGGGGAGGAGGACGAGGACGGGGCGGTCGAGGCGGAGGGCGACGGTGGCGGTTCCGGCGAGGTGCGGGGCTCCGGGCGGCGGCGGCGCGGGCGGCGGCTACGGTGAGCGCCCGATCCCGATCCAGTTTGGATCGGGGGAGGGAGAGGTGGGGGAACGTGGAGGGGAGGATTGGGGTGACTCGGGGGTTAGGGTTTCCGGGGGTGGGGGTTAGTAGATGGGGAGTGGGCCGGCCTGGCGGCCTGGTGGCCTGCTGGGCCGAAGCCCAGTTGGAGGGGGGTTTTGTTTTTCTTTTTATTTTGTTTTAGCTTTTCTGTTTTCTTTTGTTTTCTGTTTTGTCTTTTGTTTTTATTTCAAATAACTTTTGTAAAATATGAGACTGGTCCAAATAGTAATAGTGCAAAATTAGTCACTGCTAGAAATTGGTTTGGTGTCCATATCTTTTTATTTGGATTTTATTCAAATTGAAAAAGGATTAAATAGTGCTATTTTGCTGTTGTTTCTTGTTGTTTGAGTCCTTCTACAATTCCAATAAATGTTGCAATCATTTTTATAAATGCTATGGGAATATTTGCAACATGATGCACATTTTTGTTTTCCAATTTGAACAACTTTTATTTTTACTTTAGTTTGAATTTCCATTTGAATTTGAGAAGGGATTTATTACTAATGATGATTAAGCATTGTTGATCATGATGACATGGCATTATCAAAAGGGTGATCACTGTAGCTTAATACATGGGGGGTTACAACTCTCCTCCACTAACAAGAATTCTCGTCCCGAGAATTAAGAGGTAGAAGGAAAAAGTTCGGGGTATTCCGCACGAAGTTTATCCTCGCGTTCCCAAGTGGCTTCATCTTCAGTATGATTTGACCGCTGCACTTTGAGGGACTTGATAACCTTCTGGCGGGTTCGACGTTCAGCTTCATCGAGAATACGAATGGGATGCTCCTTATAAGATAGATCATCTTGCAATTCGAGCACCTCGTGATCCACTGCGCGATGCGGAGATTCCTTGAAGCAACAACGAAGTTGCGACACATGGAAGACGTCGTGGATATGAGAGAATTGCGGCGGCAACTCCAATTTATATGCCACCTGACCACGTCTAGCAACAATGCGGAAAGGACCAATGTAGCGCGGAGCTAGTTTGCCCTTGATTCCAAAACGGTGAGTGCCCTTCATAGGAGTGACACGCAGATAAGCTTGATCACCAGGTTGATAAGTCAAACCCCATCGTTTGCGATCGTAGTTGCTCTTCTGGTGGTCCTGAGCCGCCTTGAGATTTTCCCGGACAATACGAACTTGTTCTTCGGCGTGTTGAATAATATCCGGACCCACGATCGGTCATTCCCCAGTTTCTGACCAATTCAGAGGGGTTCGACACTTACGTCCATATAGTACTTCGAAGGGGGCCATTTTCAAGCTGACTTGGTAGCTGTTGTTATAAAAGAACTCGGCATACGGGAGAGATTCTTCCCACTTCTTGCCGAAAGAAATAACACAAGCCCGAAGCATGTCTTCAAGCACTTGATTGACTCGCTCGACTTGGCCTTGGGATTGGGGATGATAAGCTGAACTCCAGGTAATATGAGTTCCCATAGCTTTTTGGAAACTTTCCCAGAACTTTGAGGTGAAAAGACCGCCACGGTCCGAACTGATCTCCTTCGGAATACCGTGGAGTGATACAATTCTGGAGATATACAACTCTGCTAACTGACTAGCAGTGATAGTTTCCTTGATGGGCAGAAAGTGTGCAACTTTAGAGAGTTGGTCGACGACGACAAGAATAGCATCGTGACCCTTCTGTGACCTAGGAAGGCCAGTAATGAAATCCATCTGAACCTTATCCCATTTCCATAGAGGAATAGGAAGTGGTTGCAGAATTCCAGCAGGCTTCTGATGCTCTGCTTTAACGCGACGACACACATCACATTCAGCAACATATCGAGCAATATCCTGCTTCATTTTAGACCACCAATACCTTTGACGGAGATCACGATACATCTTGGTGCTACCCGGATGAATAGACAGCGGTGTATCATGTGCCTCCTTCATGACCTTATCAGTCATAAGCTCGAAGCGAGGTACGACAATGCGGTTTCTGAAATACAAGGTTCCATCTTCAGACAGCGAGAAATCCCTGTACTTTTCTAGGTGAAGACTCTTCTTCATCAGATCAACTTCAGCATCTTTAGTTTGCGCATTCTTAACAGCTTTCTCGAGATCTGGTTGTATCACAAGGTTATTAAGAGAGCCCTGTGGAACAATACGCAGATTCAGCTTGCGCAGTTCTTCAAAAAGACGAGGTTGAGCTCGCCTAACCATGAGGTTGTCGCAATAGGACTTGCGGCTTAAGGCATCAGCCATCACGTTAGCCTTGCCAGGGGTATAGGAAATACCCAAATCATAGTCTGCAATGGCCTCCATCCATCTTTGCTGACGGAGGTTTAGAGATGGCTGAGTGAACAAGTACTTCAGACTTTTATGATCCGTGTAGATCTCGCAACGATTACCGAGAAGGTAATGTCGCCACAACTACAGTGCATATATAACAGCAACTAGTTCTAGATCATGTACCGGATAATGCTCTTCATGTGGGCGCAACTGGCGAGAGCCATAGGCAATCACTTTACGCTCTTGCATTAGGACACAGCCTAATCCTTCACGGGATGCGTCACAATAAATCATGAAGTCTTTGCGAGAATCTGGGGGAGCAAGTACTGGGGCAGAAGTCAGTTTGTCTTTGAGTGTTTGAAAACTTTCCTGACATTTTTCTGTCCATTCAAACTTAACGCCCTTGTGAAGCAGATCAGTCAAAGGCTTAGCAATCTTAGAAAAGTTCTCGACAAATCGACGGCAATAGCTTGCAAGGCCGAGAAAACTTCTCACTTGCTTGACGTTCTTCGGAGGAGTCCAGTCAAGAATAGCTTGAACTCGTTCCAGGTTAACAGCAATTCCATCCTTGAAAATCACATGACCAAGGTAAGTTACTTCAGAAAGCCAAAATTCACATTTGGAGTATTTGGCATACAACTGGTGTTCTCGGAGCCTTTCCAGTACAAGACGGAGGTGTTCAACATGTTCTTCTTTATTTTTTGAATAAACCAGAATATCATCTAGATAAACCACGACAAATTTGTCGAGATAATCCATGAAGATGTAATTCATCAGACGGGAGAATGTGGCTGGAGCATCTGTTAAGCCAAATGACATTACAGTGTACTCATAAGAGCCATAGCGAGTAACAAATGCAGTCTTGGGAATATCCTCTTCACGAACACGGATCTGATGATAACCCAACCTCAAGTCGAGTTTAGAAAACACCAATGATCCAGCAAGTTGATCATACAAATCATTGATCCGAGGAAGCGGATATTTGTTCTGAATTGTTGCTTGGTTAATGGGCCGATAATCCTGAACCAATCGGTTAGTTCCATCCTTCTTCTTAACGAAGAGTGAAGGTGCTCCCCAAGCAGAGGAACTGGGGCGGATGAAACCCTTCTTAAGTGACATGTTGATTTCCTCCTTAAGTTCAAGAAGGTGGTGCGGAGGCATTTTATAAGGACGCTTCGCAATAGGGGTAGTGCCAGGCTTCAAGTCAATGACAAACTCGACAGCTCGAGCAGGCGGTATTCCTGGAAGTTCTTCTGGAAAGACATCTTGAAAATCATGAACAACTGAAACGTTCTCGATGCCTTCAAGGGGTGAGGCATTCAATGCATTCAAAACATATATTTGAGTCTCAGCATCCTGAGCTATTCGGGCTGAGTATTTGACTGTCTGGCCAGAAGGGTGAGTGAGCTGGACTGTCTTAGTAGCGCAATCAATCAAAGCATTATGGGCTGTCAACCAGTCCATACCGAGAATGGTGTCTATGTCGGAAGGTCCAAGAGCAATAAGGGAAGCAGATAACATCAACCCTTCAATTTTGATCTGATTGTTGTGACTTACCATCTTGGTTTGCCACCTGGAACGGGGAGTGATAATCTCTAATGGTGTGGGTAACAGTTCTAGATGTAGTTCATGCAGCTGAGCAAATTGTTGAGACACAATGGAATGTGATGCTCCCGAGTCGAAAAGGACAGAAGCTGCAACTGAATTAATCGGGAGGGTACCCATCACACTGGTTGGTTCTTTCTGAGCCTCTTCTGTATTGACATGGTTAGCATGGCCCAGTACAACAGCAGAAGGTCTGGCATTGGGATTCCTGGGCTGACGAGCTCGGGCATCTCGATTTTGGTTCGGACGGCAATTGGTAGCACGGTGCCCTGGTTGACCACACTTGAAGCAATTCCGATCATTATGGGGAGGAGCTACAGCATTGGACTGTCCACCCTGAGTCACTAGCTGTCTCGGCGGCGGAGGCAGACGAGGTGCAACATAAGACGGCCTTGGTGTTGGAGCAGGTCGGTGATGAACGTTGTGTGGGATCCAGACTCGATGTTTCTGAGCAGACTGACTCGAAGATGGACCAACATCTCGGGTACGCTTGAGCGACTCCTGGCATTTAGTCAGAGCTGTTTCAACTTGGAAAGATTTGCTGACAAGCGTTGCGAAGTCTATGCAATCATGGACAGCCAGTGCAAGGTTTATATTAGTACGCAGTCCTTCACGAAATTTTTCCTGCTTGCGTGCGTCAGTGCAGACGTCATCTTCAGCATAGCGGGACAATTCAAGAAATTTCCTCTGATATTCACCCACAGTCATTGTGCCCTATGTAAGTTTGCGGAACTCCTGCTTCTTCTGGTCGATCAGACCTTGAGGAATGTATCATGCACGAAAAGCTGACTGAAATTCCTGCCAAGTGGTTACTATTTCAGCAGGCAACATACCCTTGTGGCTTTCCCACCATTGAGCAGCTAGACCCTTTAAGTGCAATGTCGCAAAGGCGACGTAACTGTCAGGGGCAACATTAGCTGACTCCATCTTAAACAGGATGTCACGAAGCCAATCATCAGCATCCATAGGGTTGGTGGAGTTGCGGAAGACGGATGGATTGAGGCGCACAAATTCTGGCAGAGTTATTGGAGCAGTCTGTTGCTGGGCATTCTGATTAGGGAACTGGGCCAATATTCCGGTCATAACCTGACGGTTCAGTTCAAACTGCTGCATCATTTCGGCAATATAAGGTGGAGGTGGGGGATCGTCAGCCATCCTGCCAAATCAACAGGGGCAGTTTAGCAAGTAAAACTGCATGTGTATAGAATGATTCATGAAGTAACACGCACAACAGAAGGAAGTGCAATAGATACTTCATCATATCCGCACCAGACATTCAAAGCCACACATAGCCTCGGTTACAATCCGGCATTACGACAGTTGAAAGGGAAGGGCTAGACATCTAGGCGGCGCGCAGGCACGCGGTAGGGAAGTACACAACGAGACATAGCAAAAGCTACATCAACGTCGAAGAAAACTGTTGGAGCGAGGAATCTGCAAGTGACAACACAGGGTGCCCTCGATAGAAGGATCCTGCAAGCAGAACCTGGCCCGCAATCTTGAAGGAAGGGGGGAAATTTCAGAACACCGGGTGGATGTGATCACGAGAACCTAATATTGGAGTTAGTAAAATTTTAACCCAAATAGAAGAGAGATCAGAGTCCCAGAGTATAGACGAGGAGTAAAAGATCCTAATACCACCCATTCGGCGACGTGGGCCCGTAAGCCACACAGCCATGTTAGTAAAACAGTTTTCGGTTACTAGACTCAACTTCGGCTAAGGAGTTGGAAAGGGGGTTCCTACAGTCAGTTGGCTCTGATACCAACTTGTGACGCCCCCGGCTCAATCGTGCACTAATCATACACGCAAATGCACACGATCAAGCCTAAGGACTCACGCGAAGATATCACAACACAACTCTAAACATAAATAAAGTCATACAAGCTTTATGTTACAAGCCAGGGGCCTCGAGGACTCGAATACATAAGCTCGCATACAAGCATCAGCGGAAGCATCAGATATCTGAGTACAGATATAAAAGAAAGCACAGATAGGCCCTTAGAAGGCGGGGCAAAAGAAAACACTACAATCGAAAGGCGCAGGCCTCCTGCCTGGGACCCTTCGAACCTACTCCTGGTCGTCGGCCAACTCGTAGAAGTATCCACCCTCGGGGTAGTAGTAGCGATCGTCGGCGGGAGCAGCTGTCTCAGGGGCTCCGTCATCTGGTCACGACAAACTGATATGGGGAGAAAAAGAAAGCAAAGCAACCGTGAGTACTCCTAAGTACTCAACAAGCAAGGATCTACACTACATATGCAACATTATCAAAGAGTGGCTGTATATGTGGACTGGGCTGCAGAAATGCCAGAATAGAGAGGAAAACCTAGTCCTATCGAAGACTAGCATCTTCAGCGGTCTTGCAGCAATAGAAGAAAGTAGAACAGTACAATATAATGTAGCAGTATCATTAAGTCTCAACCTCACCCAGAGATCCTTTCTCGACTCCCTGCGAGAAAGCAATCCCAGAGCCATACGGTCATCAACCTCGTCCTGAGATCCCTTCTCGACTCCCTGCGAGAAGCAATCCCAGAGCCATATATCCAGGTATCATCTCACGGTCTAGTTGTGTCGATCGGGATACAACTCCGAGTGTCCTTTACCGTAGGACCAGCTATCGATAGATGTGTTCTTCCCTGCAGGGGTGCACCAACTTACCCAACATGCTTGATTAACTCCGGCCGGACACACTTTCCTGGGTCATGCCCGACCTCGGCCAAACGATACATCGCAACCCTACCTATAGCTCAGCAGAGAGGTCCCCGTCGGTCTATATCCTAAGCGCTCAGGGGTCTTGGGTCATCGCCCTGTGCACTCTGGGTCAGTGTGTGCAGGGTCGGGACGAGCACCACCTCAGTCCTGGATGGTACTGGCCCGGCCCGGTCACGAGGCTGAACTGGACGTCTGACAAAGCTTTCGGCTGATGCATACGATGCAGAGTGCCCATAACTCTTCCCACGTGATGGTTAGTGCTATCATGCCAGAGGCCTGCTCGGATCAAATATCCAAATCGTTAGTGGACTAGGGCTTGCGGTAACGAGTAGAGACTCACGATCGATCTGACCCCATCGCCCCGTCTCGAGGACTTGCGGCAAGGGCCAAGAATGCCCGGCCACGCCTCGTATTCATATCTCGGGCACCATCCAGGCAACCTGTCTTCACATCACACGCGGGTACCCCTCAGGGTCGACCCGCCTTTCCAAGTAACAATAGTATAGTCCAAGTATCCATGTGTCCATAACATCAGGGGGAATCTGAGGTATCACCCTCGTTGGATTCCTACCCGATATATACGTCAAGGTGAACTCGGAGGAATCACCCTCGCTGGGTTCACACTTGAGGTGTTGTACGACGGCGTCGTTATCGGAAGCGGTGAAGGAGGAATCACCCTCGATGACCACGACCGAATAGCTACTCTACAGAGTTAACATCAGAAGTGCTACAAGAGGTTTCACCCTCGGCACTCAATAATAACGCTGCAGTGTCGTTACAACTAAGGGGGGGTGATGTGCGGTGCCGGGGCCTGGTCTTCAAACCTGTTGATCGGGTCTTCTGATAATCCAGCGGGGCAGTCGGGACAAGTGGGGTCACTGATAGGTCTCTACCCAGCCTATACTAAGCAGTTTAGGTTATGCAGGTAATTATCAACAGCAGGTTACAATAAACAGGCTATGCATCAGAATAGGTAAAGCAGTAGTAGCAGCAATTCTAATGCAAGCATGAGAAATTAGAATGGGCGATATCGGGATGATCAAAGGGGGGGGGGGCTTGCCTGGTTGCTTTGCGGCAAGGGCAAGGTCGTCAATGGTGGCGTCGGGCTCCTGAGTTGCGTCGGTCTTGGGGACGACATCGGTGTCAGGGTCTACCGAGAGAGAAGAGGGGGAAGAAACAGTATAAATACACAGCTAACAAGTGCCACACAAAGTATAACATGACGATATGCAGTGTCGGGTGTATCCTAACGTATGGTTGCACGTCACCGAGGAAGGGGGAATCCATCCGGGAATGTTTTCCCGGTTTCGGACATTTGTCAGACAGATGACCGGAGGGGAACGGTTCCACGTTCGAATAGTTAGGGACGTGTGGCGGACGAACGGACCGCGTATTCGGATTCGTCTCGTCGTTCTGAGCAACTTTCATGTACAAAGTATTTTCATCGGGGTTACGGATTATTTTCTATGATTTTCTAAAAATTTAATTATTTTCTGAAATTTATTTAATCATTTTAAATCAACATTATCCAGAACAGTGTATGCTGACATCATCATGACGTCAGCATGACGTCAGCAGTCAACAGGACCAGTGGGTCCCACCTGTCATACTCTGCCTAGTTAATTAGGGTTTAGCTAATTTAATTACTGTTTAATTAGACTAACTAATTAATTAGATTAACTTAATCAAAGTTAATTAACTTAACTTAATTAATTAATTAATTATGAATTTTATTAATTTTCATTTTCATTTTTATTTAATAATAACGTTCTGGGGCGTGGGGCCCCTAGTCAGTGGCACAGGGGCTTCGGCCCCACCTTGCAGTGGCCCAGGCGGCCACTGGAGCGGGTCAACGCGCGCGCGCGCGCTCTAGCGGAGAGGCCGACCGCGGCCAGAGGCGAGCGCGGCGAGGCCGGCTGGCGGCGGCGAGTGGCGCGCCGGCGCAGGCGGTGAGCGGCATGCGGTAGCAGTTCGCAGCAGCAGCAGGCAGAGCAGCGAGCAGCAGCGGCGGCGAGCAGCGGGCGAGCGAGGCCACGGGGAAGGGGCAGCGGGAGCGCAGCTACGGGCGCGGCCGCGAGCGGCGAGGCACGAGCGAGGGGAGGGCGCGGGCTGGTGGCGAGCGCGCGAGCGTGCGATGGCCGTGGGTGGATGGAGCGGGCCGGCGCGAGGAGTCAGAGGAGGCCGGAGCACGGTGAGCGTGGTGGGGAGAGGCGTGAGCGCGGACGGGGTCGGGACGGAGGGGGAAAAGGGGAGCGGGTCGCGGGAGCTCACGGCCGTTGCCGGGGTTCGCCGGCGAGGCTCGAGGGAGCCGAGTCGGGGATGACGGCCGACGGCGACGGGGTTGGGAGCGGCTCCGGGCTCGGGACGGTCCGGCGGGGAGTAGGACGAGGACGGGGCGGTCGAGGCGGAGGGCGACGGTGGCGGTTCCGGCGAGGTGCGGGGCTCCGGGCGGCGGCGTTGCGGGCGGCGGCTACGGCGAGCGCCGGATCCCGATCCAGTTTGGATCGGGGGAGGGAGAGGTGGGCGAACGTGGAGGGGGGGAGTGGGGTGACTCGGGGGTTAGGGTTTCCGGGGGTGGGGGTTAGTAGATGGGGACTGGGCCGGCCTGGCGGCCTGGTGGCCTGCTGGGCCGAAGCCCAGTTGGAGGGGGGTTTTGTTTTTCTTTTTATTTTGTTTTAGCTTTTCTGTTTTCTTTTGTTTTCTGTTTTGTCTTTTGTTTTTATTTCAAATAACTTTTGTAAAATATGAGACTGGTCCAAATAGTAACAGTGCAAAATTAGTCACTGCTAGAAATTGGTTTGGTGTCCATATCTTTTTATTTGGATTTTATTCAAATTGAAAAAGGATTAAATAGTGTTATTTTGCTGCTATTTCTTGTTGTTTGGGTCCTTCTACAATTCCAATAAATGTTGCAATCATTTTTATAAATGATATGGGAATATTTGCAACATGATGCACATTTTTGTTTTCCAATTTGAACAACTTTTATTTTTACTTTAGTTTGAATTTCCATTTGAATTTGAATTTGAGAAGGGATTTATTACTAATGATGATTAAGCACTGTTGATCATGATGACATGGCATTATCGAAAGGGTGATCACTGTAGCTTAATACATGGTGTGTTACAGTCAATCAAGTTGAAACACCTCTTGTAGGAACTTCCAATAGCATGCGATAAAGTGTTTCACCTTTTTATTCATCGGCAACTAATTTCCAATATACTAGTTCAACCATGCCGATGGATGGAAGAATTGGCCATGCTACTACTAGCTATTCGGCCAATTACTCTCAACCGCCATATGCTACACCTCATGTCAGTAATTTTTCAGCACCATACACAACTGTAGATGTTCATAATTCGGCTTCACACCTTCCTGGTCGTAGCCGAATAAATGTAAATTTTACAGGAGCGGTTGTGCCCAATATTGTAGAAGATGAGGTAATGGTGGCTGCATTGAAGAGTTTAGCCCAAAATAAGAAAATTAGCGATCTTTGCCTTGAGCAACACGAAAAGGGCTTGGTTCCTAATTATGAGGCGATAAAAGCTATGGTTTTGCAAGAAGACAAAGTATTTCCAATTGATCGAATTGACAAGAGAAAATATGGTTCAACAACAGTGCATATGTCTTCACCTATCATTGCAGCATGTTATACACCCCCTATACAATTGCAAAAATTCGGCAACAAAAGTTCATTGCCGAAAAATCATAAAAGCATTGGGAGGCAGGCCGATCCAAGCAGTTCCGAATTTAAAGAAAAATATGTGGCCCGAATGGACAAGATCAAGCCACAGCTTGCAGGAAATTGCGTCAATAATTTTACCACACCGACTCTTGAGGAATTACCAGCAGAATATCGACAGGCTCATGAAGCACTCAAGAAGAAGCGTGAAGAGGAAGATTTACAAGAATACATCAAGTGCCTTCCTCCATGCAGCAACCACGGTGGCCCTTCTGCGATGCTGAGGCAAGATAAAAAAGAAGCTTTGCAAGCAAATCAACAACAGAAGATTGGCTCGGCTAATACTGTTGATTCGGTTGAAACCAATTCAAATATGACTAAGTCGTCTGTAGCCGAGTCAAACGATTCCTTTAAAGCCAAGACAATGGTGGATTCGGTTGAAACCGGATTAAGTGCATCGAGCCAGTCAAGGCCGAGTGCATCGCCGGCTAGTGCCGAGTGCATCAAGCCAGTTCTTGTCGGGTGTACCAAAACAGAAGAAGCAAGCTTCACTGAGCAAAGGAACGGTAAACGCAACAAATTGGCCATGCTCGATTTTTCTGAATGTGAGGGAGCTTACATACTACCCTACGAGTGCCGTGCCAAAGAAATTGATGAAAATCAAGAGCAAAGTTATATGGCCGAACAAAATTTGGCTAATGATGAACATCAAGAACAAGAGCATTCAGCTAATGAAGAGTATCCGAGTGAAATCTACTTCTCAAATCCAAATGACATGGCACGAGATCCAGAAGAGGAAGATGAGGCGTTGGAGAATTATCCAGAAGTGGAGCAAAGTATTGTTCCAGTTGTGCAACCATCGTGTCCTCCAGACGTCATCAACATACAAGCACAGTATAACTCCTTCGCCCCCACCATGGCGATAGTATACACATTTGTCAGCTTCATTAACAACGCAGCCAACAGATGTCAGAGTTGTATTAAACTTATCATGCCATTGCTTAGGTGCTTGTTTCAGGCCATATAAAGATTTCAGCAACCTACACACTTTTCCTTCCTGGCCATCTATCACAAAGCCATCTGGCTGTTGCATGTAGATTTCCTCATTTAGCTCTCCATTCAGGAAAGCCGTCTTAACATCCATCTGGTGGACGAGAAGATCATGCGAGGCCGCCAACGAGAGTAATACTCGAATGGTGGTCAGTCTGGCCATAGGTGAATAAGTATCGAAGAAATCTTCCTCTTCTTTCTGGTCATAGCCCTTGGCCACAAGCCTAGCCTTGTACTTCTCAATCGTACCATCGGGCCTAAGCTTCTTTTTGAACACCCACTTACATCCCAATGGTTTGCAACCATAGGGACGCTCAGTGATCTCCCATGTCCCGTTAGCCAAGATGGAGTCCATCTCTCTACGAACCGCATCCTTCCAGTAGTCAGCTTCTGGAGAGGCATACGCTTCTGAAATAGAAGTGGGAGTATCATCCACGAGGTACACGAAGAAATCATCACCAAAGGTCTTTGCAGTCCTTTGTCTCTTACCCCTACCAAGGGTTTCCTCATCATCATCCTCAGGATTTTCATCATGTGTTCGTTCATAATATTCCATAGGAATGGCAGGCTCAGGAGTCTCCTCAGATTCCTGTCTAGAAGTGCTTTGCATATCTCTCATAGGAAAAATATCCTCGAAGAATGTAGCATCCTTAGACTCCATAATTGTACAGACCTTCTGGTCAGGTACCTCAGATTTCACTAGTAGAAATCTATAGCCAACGCTATTCTTAGCGTATCCCAAATTAGCGTAGTCCACAGTCTTTGGTCCAAACTTGCGCTTTTTGGGGATAGGCACATTGACTTTCGCCAAACAGCCCCAAGTACGCAAGTACGAGAGTGTTGTCCTTCTCTTCGCCAATTTCTCATAGGGAGTGATCTCGTTATCCTTTGTCGGAACTTTATTCAGGACATGACATGCCGTCAATATAGCCTCCCCCCACCATGCCTTGTATAAACCTGATGTATCTAACATGGCGTTAACCAAATTAGTTAGTGTACGGTTTTTCCGATCGGCAACCCCGTTTGACTGGGGTGAATAGGGAGGCGTCCTCTCATGAATAATGCCGTGTTCCGCACAAAAAGAATCAAACTCACTCGAGAAGTACTCTCCACCACGATCTGATCGGACTCGTTTAATTTTCTTTTCAAGTTGATTCTCAACTTCTGCCTTATAGATTTTAAAGTAGTGTAGAGTCTCATCTTTAGTATTTAACAGATACACATAGCAATATCTAGTGGAATCATCTATCAATGTCATTAAGTATTTCTTTCCACCTTTAGTCAACACACCATTCATCTCACAAAGATCAGAATGTATGAGTTCTAATGGTGCCAAGTGTCTCTCCTCCGCGGCCTTGTGAGGCTTGCGAGGTTGCTTAGCTTGCACACATGAAAGGCACTTAGAACCTTTGGCTAAAGTGAAACTTGGGATTAAATCCAACTTAGCTAGCCGCGGCATAACACCGAAACTAATGTGACAAAGACGTGAATGCCAAACTTCAGATTCATTAACACTCGAATGAATATGGTTCACGACTTTATTACAAAAATCTGCGAGGGAAAGGCGGAACATCCCTCCGCTCTCATAACCTTTTCCAACAAATAGTCCATATTTAGTAACAACTAATTTATTAGACTCAAAGACCAACTTAAACCCTTCTCTACATAGAAGGGAGCCACTAATGAGGTTCTTCTTGATGGCGGGGATATGCTGCACGTTCTTCAGCTGCACGATCCTTCCCGAAGTAAACTTCAGATCGACCGTGCCAACACCATGAACAGAAGCACTCGCGCCATTCCCCATCAATACGGACCCGTGGCCTGTGACCTGGTAAGAAGTGAACAATGAAATGTCAGCACACACATGAACACCTGCACCTGTGTCCACCCACCAATCGGTGGGCTGAAACACTAAAAAAACAGTAAATAAATTATCGTACCCAGATGCACCATTCTCATTGTTGCCCATAATCATGTTGACAGACTTGGAGTCCTGTCCTGACTTCTTAAACTTGTTTGGGCACTTGTTGGCCCAATGTTCAACCGAACCACAAGTAAAGCAACCCTCATCCTTCTTGTTCTTCTTGAAGTTCTTCTTACCCTTCTTCTTAAAGTCGGTATTATGTTGGACACCGTTCTTTCCCTTGGGCTTGTGGGAGTTGAAGTTCCTCTAGTTCACCATGTTGGCGACAGAAGTCCCTTCGGCCCCTTTTCCATGCGAGTCATTTGCCCTCGAATTCTGCTCAACACTCAGATGGCCAATGACATCCTCCACTGAGAATTCACGCCTCTGATGTTTCAGAGTGGTAGCAAAGTTTCTCCAGGAACTAGGGAGCTTAGCGATTATGCAGCCTGCGACAAACTTGCCCGGTAAATCGCACTTAAGAAGCTCAAGCTCCTTAACGATGCATATTATCTCATGAGCCTGCTCCAGTACAGGACGGTTTTCAACCATCTTGTAATCGTGGAACTGCTCTATAAGTCCTTGGCGAATTTAGATTCGAGCGCCTCCCACAAGTCCTTGGCGACATGCACATGTAAATATGCGTCGACCAGTTTATCTCCGATCACGCTAAGAACTGCTCCGAGAAATACGACGGTGGCCTCCCTGAACGCTTTCTCCTGTTCAGGAGCAATCGTTCCCGTGGAGACACCGGCGACCCAGAACACGTTCATAGCTGTGAGCCATAAAGTGGTCTTAGTCTGCCAATGCTTAAAGTACGTACCGGTAAACTTATCTGGTTTCAGTGCAGCGGCAAAGCCACTTGCCGAAAAATTCCTACACATAATAGGCTTTTGGATTGTTGAGTAAATAGGCAATTTTTTGATTAATTTAATCCACGAGTAAATCACTAGCATGGCATTGAAGAAAATAATCGCATACTGATATTCAATCGTGCAAGCACATACTACGCTAATTGCAGACAAATCTACGTATAACGCTAGCATGGCTAAAACAGAAAACAGAAGGAGCGGGAGAAAGAAGTTATACCCTCCAGTAGGCCAGGCAAAAACCGCAGCGGCGGCAGCGGCGGCCTCAGCGGCCTTCTTGTCGGCCTCGAGCTTCTCAGTGGCGAGACGGTCGGCGTCGGACTGAGACATGGTGATGATGAAGGTGATGCGGACATGGATGAAGCAGGCGAACGGAGGCGAGCAGTTGCTGCCCAAAAACCTATTCGCCCCTCTCCCGTACAGGATCCGGAGAGACGAGGTTTCGGAGACATGCTCTCCCGTCTACCGTGTACGCGACGGCCGTGATGGAGTCACCGGCGGCAGCGGCAGCGAAGGAACGACGGTGGGTGTGCGCGTGGAGCAGATGTGATCTGTCCGTGGCGGCTAGGGTTAGGAGACACCTCACACTTATATAGGCGCAGCCACGTGGAGAGACGTGGGCTCGATCCACGTCCGAGTCCGTTTCAGCCCACGATGACGGTGGGCGTGCGTGTGGAGCAGATGTGATCTGTTCATGGCGGCTAGGGTTAGGAGACACCTCACACCATGATCCGACGTCTCAGATCGTGGCCCAGCTGTCAGAAAACTCTCAGTTACTGACTGGCTAAAATAAGCGCGTAGGTGTGAGCTCGGCTCGGCTCATTCCCGCAACCCGCGGCGCGGCGCGTCGTGACGAGGCGTGGCGTGGCATGTGGCAGAGGAGGAGTGCGCGAGGGCCTCTTCTCTTCCAAGCTCCAATAGCATGTAGAAGATAAACCCTTATAAGGAGGTCCAACTGCTCTCCATCTTGCGGGGTGGGACTAAGGCACAGTTCTTTTGCCAGAATCTGGGGATTCTCCCAGAATCCGACCCCTACCCAGCTTCTCCCAGAATCTTTGAGCCACATTTGTTTTACAATCCTATCTAGTTAGGGTCTAATTAGATAGGATTGTAAAACAAATGTGGCTCAAAGATTCTGGGAGAAGCTGGGTAGGGGTCGGATTCTGGGAGAATCCCCAGATTCTGGCAAAAAAACTGGGCCTAAACTTCCCACTACACCTAGTGCCAACTAAACCCACATGGGCCCTTAGAGATTTCAGAAATTGCTAGATGGGCCTAAAGCCCATCCCATATTTCAACATGTCATTTCTTTGCGAAACTTCATACTCTAGTAGAATGGTTGACCATATATACTACAATAAGGATACAGATTTTTTTTTATTGTTTCTAGTATATTTTTTGAATTTACTATTCATAACAGGTGCGTGTGGAACCAAAATTCCTGTCCACGGATGGAGTATATATTATCTGATATACTAGCTTGTAGGAAACGGAGTGCTATATAAGATTAGATTGTTCTAAAATCGGTTAAACATGTTTATGTTTTGCCATCAATATATAGAGGACACACCAAATCTTTGATAGTAGGCTGATATTACTGAATATGGTAGTATATTTTTGTAAATATATTTAAGATTTAGAGTTAATCTACTTCAGGTTGCCGAAAGGTAAATTTCTAAATGCGTAAAAAAATCTGAAACAAAATATATGTGTGTGTGCGTCCTTCGTGTGCTTGCAAAAAATCATGGAAAAATTATGAGGTTTGCACCTCTTAAACCTTTTAGAGAACAAAAGTTTATGTTTTCTTCTGTTGCAGGCAATATTGTTTGTTGATGAAAATTTACCATCACATAGAAGAAGCGGATATTTTAATTTAAAATATTTTCACGCATCTACGTTATTTTAGGAGTACCTGCTCTCAAAGTCATTTCTCCTCTCTCCTCTATTTGCACACTTGTGGTAGCTTCTCCCGTCTTGCGAAGTTGAGATTTTACTCAATTTTCATTTTACCTTAACCTAACACACTGATGTTGTATGTTGTGATTTTATGACAGAAACTCGTCAGGGGATACCGGGATAGGGTGCTCCTGTGATTATGAAAAAAGGGGAAATATGCAGTGGCACGGTATATGAGGGAAACTAAGCCAAAACCAAAAAAGACAATAAATAAATAAATAGACGACACGAATGCTGACCTAATTAGACCTCACTACCAATTCTTTGCAGACGCCTCTAAGAAGAAAACCAACACTCATGGGCGCCGTTAGCCCATCATCACTGGCTTCAACCCCGTTGAAGGAGCAAACTTTCATAGAAATGCACACGACCGCCCCATCAAACCTTAGGAAAAGGTCCACCCGCACAAATAACCTCCACGACAGCCTCGTATCCGAATGGTTCGAGTCCAACAAAGAAGAAACACTCTTTGATGATGCATATGAGGAGGAGAATTACGCCCACAAGTGCCATCGTCGCCTTGCCACTATACGAGCCTATTGTGGCGCGTCGAAAGGACATGTTTTTGTTTTGAGTTGAAAGAAGGACATACTACATAGTATGTGGTTGAGTTATTAGGCTAGTTAGCCGCCATGTCATCCTGACATGTGGGCCAATCCATCACGTTAACAAAGATAATAAAGTGATAAAATATTGTAGGTTTTTTCGAATAGGTGGATTTTGGCACATGACACAAACATGAGGTAAACAAACGAAGAAGCTCTTTTTGGAGGGGAAAAAAAGTTCAAGTAGCAACTAACTATTAATAACGTCACCCTTAAAAGAAAACCATTAAGGCCTTCTACAATGCAAGACGCTTAGCGAAGGTGTTTAGAGAAATAAATCAGTCTTTTTTTAAGTATCGATGCTTATTTATAGAGGATAGACGCTTAATTAGACGTTTCTCATGTAAAAATAGACATCGGTGCATGTTGTGCGATCAGTGTTGTCCATAAAGCAGTTTCGCTTTAGAAAAATCTGATTTATTTTTTTAAGCATCTAGCATTGTACGCGAGGCCTAATAATATCTAAAATGACCTCTACAATGTGACACGGAAGTTGTGCACAAGATTCCAACGAGCGGCTCGAGGATCGATGATAATCGGCAGTAGGCCACCAGCCAATGAACTGCTTTGACAGAAGGAGTGTACTTGTTTAACTAATTTCACCGGAGGCCGTCTCGCGGGATGAAAGTGGGAATGGGAAAAAGCAAGAAGAATACTGTGCTGCAATGACCGAGACACAGTGACATTTCAGCGCCAAATCCGGCGGGATCGGGTCGCAGTTCATATAACAAGTAAGTACTGTACTACAAAGTCGATCACCACATCGATCCCAGTCGCAGGATCATCGCAAGATCGAGATATACTCTGCTTTGCGCGCACCAGCTGCGGAGCTGGTTGATTGTACCATTAGTTTTCTTAATTAAGCTAGCTACTTCCCTAAAAGAAAGTTATGCTACTACGACCGTCCTGGCCTGGTCTGTACTACGTGCAGTAAGTAGAGTAGATAGTATCTTGTGTCATTAGTTTACTGGGCGATCCGCTCTGCTTTTCTGCACGATCTTCCTCGTGATAGCGCTGCACCCGGATCAAGAGATGATCGACTTATTGATACAGTCTTCACTCCTAACTATCCGGTATATCATAGGTTTTATCTGGCACGTGCACTTAATTAGGGGCATGGGGCTGACGATTATGCCTCTAATGGCGAGGAGTGCGCTTGATGGATAAGTACAAATACATATGGAGTAGTGGTATCATGTGGCTGACGGGAATGCATGGTACGAATTTTTGTTACTACTAATTCAACTGCACGTCAGATAATTAGGGTTTCCTGGATATTTCGAAGAGCCACGCGAATGGGACGGACTATGATGCTCCACCAACAGCCTGACGGAACTGGACGAGAAATATGTACACTTGATTTATTAGGCCAACTTCAACGCACTAGACCCCATCCTGTCCGTGTTTGTCTGTTTGAGTTAAAACGGACATACGACACGGCCCAACGCGCGGTCGCATCCGCAAATTTTGTCCGTTTTGCGTTGGGCCCGCTTCATTTCCGACACAAACATGCGCTCGGTTTGTGACCGCATGGGCGACGAACGGATGGGCACGCGCTTACTCTTCGTCCGCCTCAAGGACGCGTGGCGGCCGCCCACCTACCTCCACCGTCCAAATTCAATGCGCACGAGTGGCGGACTCCGGTTGTCATTCACACGGGCGGAGGGGTCGTTGTCCTTCTTAATGTGGAAGTCTTGGACCGGCCAGTCCACAGCTTTCACTTCCTAGCCGGCCTGCCTCCTCGAGGCATGACAGGAGCAAACCCTAGCCAGCGCCGCCGCACCCCCACTCGCCCACCTCCCCGCCGGCGCCATGGGCTGGCATTGGATCAGCAAGGGGAAGCACGACCACGAGGCCGGCTCCTCCTCTGGCCGACGCCGCTCCAGCAGTTCCGCGCCGCCCGCACCACCGGCCTTTCGGATCGCGCCGCTGGTGGCCGGCCAGCGCAACAGGCCCTACGTCCACATCGACGTCTGCCGCCGGTACTGGGAGACGTCCACGCCGCTCCCGTGGGGAGATGTCCATTTGTCAAACAACTGGCATCTCTTCGCGGACCGCGTGCCAATCCTGGCGGTGCCAGCGAGCGGCCATGCCCGCCGCGAAGAGATCAACCGTCGCCGCGCCCGCCTGCCACGGGATCTCCTGCAGGACTCCAGGTACGGCATTGACTCGTCGCTATAGGACACGTGGTTCCGCAACGAGCACGACCTGTGGCGGCGGTCCTTCTTTGCTGGTCGTCCTTCGAGCCCGCGCGCACTGCATCCGGCTTGTGCAGACAGCCCGCCCCAAGCGCGCGGGCGTAGGCGTGTGAGCGGCATCTTGCCGTTGCTGTCGCCATCTCCGTCCCCTCCACCGCCGCCACCCATGACCGAGGAGGAGGAGGCCCGGCTGATGAAGCGTGTCATGGAGGACTCCATGAACACGCACGACGAGCGGCAATGGGATGGCTTGGAAACCGCGTTTGCCCTCTCTGCACCCGGCGACATGGCCATCCCAGAGCTGGACGTCGCCGTCAAGGAGGAGGTGCAGGAGGAGCAGCCCCTAGCCGCGTGGAACCCTCGTCTGATGGGCCAGCGGTGGAGCTGGTCGTGCACGACTCCGAAAATGGCCGACTCGGTGGGAGTCGGCCCATGGTCTGCCACGCCTCCGCGGTCGTCGGAGCAGGAGTAGGAGCCACGGGAGGAGGTGGTGCAGGCGCCGCCGGCGCCTCCGGTCTGACAAGGGCCGCCAGCCCACCTTTGACAGCCACCTCCTTACGTCGACCTCACCAACGACGACGACGCGTAGAAAGGCGGCTCCTGGAGACGACGGTGGCCTCACCGGCGACGGCGGCGGCCATTTTTATCTAGTTTTTTAAAGTCTTTTATTAAGTTTAAGTTTAATTATAAACTATGGTGAACTTGGGTATTGCGGCTGTGTGGCCTTTTAATGTTTATATTTATGTTTTCGTATTATTTGCAAGTCTATTTAGGTCTTTTGGCACAAATGCAAGTTCAAAATACACGGACGTTTTGGGGTGTGCCGTGCCGGTTGGGTGCACTGATGTTGCACGACCTCAAACGGACGATCATGTCCGTTTTCCTGCCTCAAACGGACGAAAAATGAACGAAACATACTTCCGTTTAGGGTCGTGCATTGGAGTTGACTTTATATAGCTGAAATCTACGTACGGAGTGCGTACATGTCTGCGCGGTGTACGACGAACGTACGCTACATACGGTACTCGGTTGCTTCGGCCTCAAGTGCACGCGTGCTGGGAGGTTGCCGATACAGTACGCGACGCACTCGTGCGTGCCGGCTGTTGGTTGCGAGCGAGCCACTACGGCTAGGGGCTGTACACGTTGCTCTCCTTCGTACGGTACGGTCCGGCTCGGCGGTCAAAGCCAGTCGTACGCACGTGCAGCCGGGGCCCGGGGGGCAGCTCGGTACAGTGCACGCTTCGTCGGCCTCGAGCCCCGGTCGAGACCCTCTTGGCGTGGTGCTGGGGCCCGCCCACGTGCATCTGCCTTGCGTCCATCCGTGATCGGCGCTGGCACGTGGTGCCCGATGTGGAGATTCGCCCGTCCCTCGGTGGTGCGCGCCACGGTGCCTCAGCTACACACAAGACAAAATAGGTTCGGTAGCAAAGTGATGTTTCTATGGTCCTGCAGTCCTGACTTTGAAAAATAAGCATATTCAAATGCTTTCAAAAGTTGTGATTTTTTGTGCGAATGTTCACAAGAGATGTTTCTACAACATGTACTGTCTCTGTAAATAAATATAAGACGTTTTAGATTATTACTTTAGTGGTAGACTCTTATATTTGTTTATAGAGTGAGTAGTAGTAATTTTAGATCCAAATTTGAAACACACGTTAGAGCATCTCTAAGAGCATATCCAGCCGCGCCCCCAACAAACCCCCAAGGCCATTTTTTAGCGCCGGCGCTAAAAAATCGGCCTAGTCGCGCTCTCAGGAGTCCAGTTTTCGCAGGTTAGGACCGAAACTGGCGCCGGCGGACCCAGGCCGAACCCTGCGCGCTGAGGGGCGCCGGGCAATCGTTTTTTGGCGCAAAAGAACGGCGGGCCCGCCGAGTCAGCGACCCCCGCGCCTCGTCGTCCTCATCGCCTCGGTTTCCTGCGGGGAATCAATGCCAAGGCTGCCGCCGGTCAGCCTTCCATTGATTCCTCACGGGCGGCGCGGTGAGGTGACGCGCCCCCTCCCGCCACGCGTACACACGACGTCGCCCCCCGGCCGCTATATAAGCCGCACCTGCCTCGCCGGTGAACGCACCCCGCCCGCAGCCCCCTCTCTCCCCGTGCACGCACAGCCGCTGCCGCCGAACTCTCTTTCCCTCTCTCCCCGTGCACGCACAGACGATGGGCGAAAGGTTCCCCGGTGACGAGGCGGCGGCCAATGGCTTCGGCCGCCGCTCTCTGCACGAGTGGGAAGCCCATCTCCTCCACGAAGCGAACTACCCGGCGCCTCCCGACATGCGCGCGCCGGGGCGGTGGAGGCTCAGCGCCGGGGGCGTCCCCGTCCCCCCGCTGCCCGTCGTCGAGCAAGCCCACTACTTCCAGGCCGAGATCGCCCGTGTGCGGGCGTCTCTGTCGGAGGAGGAGCGAGCCCTCCCGGAGTACGACGCCGGCAACCACGAGGCGTGGGCGGCGTACTTCAAACGCCGACAGGCGGAGCGGCTGGCCTCCATCAACAACGCACCGCTGGTGAGGGGGCGCAACAACAACGACGGCCGCCGCCTGTGGTGGGGCGCCCCCGGCCGCACGCTACACGTCGCCCTCGAGTACCTCGAGGGCGGCAACGATCCGCCGCTGACGTACCCGGCCGCCCCGGTCCCCCGCCGGAGTTGCGGTCCATTGCTGCCGAGGAGGATGTTGGGCGGGTCCTCCTCCTCCTCCTCCTCCTTCCGCTCCTCCTCCCACTCCTCCGGGTCGCCGGCGCTCTTAAGCGTCAAGGCCGAGCCCGTGGAAACGCCGGTCGGCCGGCGCAACCGCGGCATCGTCATCAACGAGGGCGGCGGCGGTTCCTCGGGTCCAGCCTCCCGCCTCGTCAGGCCGAAGACGGAGCCGGGGCTCGGCCCCGTGAAGCGCGAGCACCACGATGAGTCCGCCTTCGACGAAGAGGCCGCCATGAAGTGGGCGCGGGAGGACTGGGCGCGGACGGAGATGGAGCGCCAGCGCCGCGCCCTGGATGAGATCGCCGCTCGGCGTCGTGGCCGCGACGAGGGAGGCGTCCTCGTTCTCGACGACACGACGACGAGGTGCCGCCGCTGGCCAAACCAGTGCGCCAGAGGGACCCCGGGCAGGGGTCCAGCAGGGACGGCCGTGTGAAGGAGGAGAAGGAGGACGACGACAGCGGCGACTTCGGCGTGTTCCGCGAGTTCTTCGGCCTGTAGGCGCGGCCGTTTTTTTCCTTCTTTTTAGTAGACCTATTATTATGTTTCTATATGTAAAAAAACTGTGAACCACCTAAATATCGCCGAATGTATGCCGTGTTTGCCGAAATTTGCCCAATTATGTTTTTAATTTTTTTTAAAAGAGCATCTGGGGCCGACCTGGGGGCGGCGGCTGGGAAGCCGATCGCCCCCACGCCGAAAATATCGTCGGTTCGCCCGCAAGCGGCGCTTTTTTCTAGCCCCTGGGGGGGCGAACGGCTGGAGATGCTCTAATGTTGACCCGCCAACCGAACACCTCATTTGTCCACGGATAGGGGTACCGATCCGCAGAAACGGATGCGGGAGGTGGCCATCAAAGCTAGTCGCATACATTTCAAGCCGGGTTTTAACTAATCGGATGAATTACATGCAAACCGCATGATTTTTATACAAATCGAAGAAAAACATCTACATTTAGGACATAAGGGGATCTCCAACGTCGACCCGCAAATTTGTTCCGGCATCCATCCACAGACAAGCGGGACTAGTCCGCGGACACCGGTGCCGGAAGCGGCCATCCAACGCTGCCCGCATACATTTCAATCACCGTTTGAACTACCGGAGAAATTCGTGCAAACACGACGGATGTTGACAAAAACCAAACAAAATTCATTACATTTCGAACATTTTTCTACGTTGCGAACATTTATAGAACAAAAAAAGCGGCTAGACCCTAAACCTATCCTACGGCGACGGGGTTCAAGACACATGAAGTGGATGTGCGGATTCCGGTGAGAAAGAGTAGAACATGGGCGACGGACCGACCCACATGGTACATAATGCCCTATCGCCTCCCGTGCCCTACTCATCCTCGAATGAGTCTGCGACCTGTCCGTCGCTGGTGCCGGTAGAAGTGAGGTCGATGATAGACATGGGCAGTCACACGCGCCCCCGAAAGTTGGACGGGGGCGCGTAGGAGGCGCAGCTGGTGGCGTTCTTGTCCTCGGCCCCCTACGCTGCCAGCGCGGCCGCGACTGCTTCTTGCTGCATTGGCACTGCTTTGTGAGCGGTGTGCTAAGCATGCGCAGCCTCGTAGAGTGCCCGCTGCTCCACAACAAAGTTCGGGTTCATCGCAGCCATGGCGGCCATAGCCTCCTCGCTTGCGCGCTC
The DNA here is from genome assembly GCA_011799875.1 of Thinopyrum elongatum. Classification (NCBI taxonomy): domain Eukaryota; kingdom Viridiplantae; phylum Streptophyta; class Magnoliopsida; order Poales; family Poaceae; genus Thinopyrum; species Thinopyrum elongatum. The sequence continues at coordinate 131,193,506 of CM022297.1, read as the reverse complement.
GCCGTAGATTTAACCTTCCGCCAGCAGGTGCTGCTCAAGGAGGAGCGGGGTGTACCTCTGCTCCTCCTGCGCCTGTCAGAACGCCGACATAGGAGCCAGAGCAAGCTGCTCCTCCTCCGCCATGGCGGTGGCCTAGGGCGCTTGCGCCTGCTCCATGGTCATGCCGACATGCACCACCGACTCCGGCACGGTGTCGTCGTCGGACCATGTTTATATTGTGTGGTCGTCATCGGAGAGCTCGGGGGAGCTGGCCAGTAAGCCGGCCTTGATCTGCCTGGCATGGCGGCTCTGCCAGGTAGCTGCAAGGGCGGCGATCTCGTGATTCATCTCCGTCGACAGGCTCTCCCACAGAGCATTCCCGCTCGCAGTCATGATAGATGTGGTGCAAGGGAGGAGGATGTGGAGCGGATGTGGTGTGGTGTGGAGTTTAGCCTGGTGTGACCGCCTTTAAATAGCGGATTTCGGTGAGGCCAAGCGTGTGGGTGCGTCAATGCACGGCACCATAGTTGGTTCCACGGCCAGCGAGCATCCTTAATGGCGGCATACGGATAGACAGACATTGAATGGGTGTGGTAGATATCCGTCCCATCCTATAGTACATACGTCTCTCCGGCACTGAACATGCGCGGGCACCGGGGACGCGGCGCGGGCGACACTCTTGGCCAGCGCGCTGATCAATGCCGGCGCCAGTGACAGGTCGCGTCCGCTCTGGCCGATGTTAATGTCGAACGATCGCTGTACAGCGGCATGAATGCGAGCAGCTGGAGCCCAGTAGTAAGCGTGCGCGGGCAAGGGAGGGGTTTTGTGGTGGGCTCGGTTAGTCGAACGCGGGCATGGCTGCTATCCGGACGCCCGCAAAGCCCCCTAGTTCATCTCCGGTTTGCGGGAAAAAATGCGTCCGGGCTACCGAGTGGACCGATACACGACCGCGTTGGATGGCAAAATATGCCTGGACCGCGCGGTCCAGACATATGTGGGCGGTTTGAGGGCCGACGTTGGATATGCCCTAATTTAACTAAACTACACCGGACTAGGCTAAAACTAGTCTAATGCCGGCTGAGGTGGATCTCCATTCCCATGGCATGTCTTCCCTATGTCTAGCAGCACGCTCATCGCCCTGTCATGAGCCCTGGAGGGATATGCTTCAACAGGAGGGGAAGAATAGCCTCCCTCCGCCGTTGCAAAGCACATATCAGGGTTGGTTGTTGGGTGGGGGAGAACGGTCATCGTAGCCTACTAATACGTCCCAAACGTATCTACTTTTCCAAACACTTTTGCTCTTGTTTTTGACTCTAATTTGCATGATTTGAATGGAACCAACCCGGACTGACGTTGTTTTCAGCAGAATTGCCATGGTGTTATTTTTTGTAGAAATAAAATTTCTCGGATTGAGTTGAAAATTTACGGAGAATATTTCCAGAATATATGAAAAATATTGCCGAAGATAACTACTGGAGGGGGGCCACTCGGGAGCCACAAGCTCAGGGGGCGCGCCCACCCCCAGGGCGTGCCCTATGAGCTTGTGAGTCCCACGAGCCTCCGCTTGCCCTAATTCCAACTCCATAAATACCATTTTGCGGAGAGAAAAAGAAGAGAAAAAGTTTCATCACATTCTACGATACGGAGCCGCCGCCACCTCATGTTCTTCATCGGGAGGGCTGATCTGGAGTCCGTTCGTTGCTCCGGAGAGGGGGATTCGATGCCGTCGTCATCAACAATTCCATGATGCTCACCACCAGGAGTGAGTAATTCCTTCGTAGGCTTGCTGGACGGTGATGGATTTGGATGAGATTTGTCATGTAATCGAGTCAATTTGTAATGGCTTGATCCCTAGTATCCACTATGTTCTGATATTGATGTTGTTATGATTGCTATGCTTAATGCTTGTCACTAGGGCCCGAGTGCCATGATTTCAGATCTGAACCCTTTATGTTTTCATGAATATATTTGAGTTCTTGATCCTATATTGCAATTTGTATGCACCTATTACGTGTTATGATCCGCATACCCCCAAGGTGACAATAATTGGGATTCTTTTCGGTGATTATCGTAGTATGAGGAGTTCATGTGTTCACTATGTGTTAATGCTTTGTTTCGGTTCTCTATTAAAAGGAGGCCTTAATATCCCTTAGATTTCCTTATGGACCCCGCTGCCACGGGAGGGTAGGACAAAACATGACATGCAAGTTCTTATTATAAGCATGTATGACTATATATGGAATACATGCCTACATTACATTGATGAATTGGAGATATTGATTATCGCTCTAGGTTGTGACTGTTATATGATGAATGTCATCCAACACAAATATTCATCGCTTATCCAATGCCTGCGCTTTTCTCATATTGATCTTTGCTAAGTTACTACTGTTGCTGCTGTTACAATCATCACAATTGCTATTGTTACTGTTTCTGTTACTGTTGCTACCGTTATTGCTACTATCAAAACTATCAAACTACTGTGCTACTAAACACTTTGCTGTAGAGTGATAATTTCCTCGGTGTGTTTGAATTGACAACTCAACTGCTAAGGCTCATAAATATTCTTTTGGCTCCCCGTGTGTCGAATCAATATATTTGGGTGAAATACTACCCTCAAAGACTGTTACGATCCCCTATACTTGTGGGTTATCAAGACCTTTTCTGGCGCCGTTGCCAGGGATCATAGCTCTATTTATTGAGTTCACTTGGGATTTTACACTATGAAGAATCTAAAAGACGCTAAGACTAAGACCGTACCCTCTAAGACGAGGGTAGGTAAGGAACTGCCATCTAGCTCCGCACTTGATTCACCTTCTGTTTTAAGTAGGCTTGCGACACCACCACATGCTATTCATTCTGATATGTCGCAAGTAATTGATGATAATACTTCTGCTGTAAATGAAACTTGTGATGATGCTAGTACTCTGCTTGATCATACTGTGCCACTAGGTGAATTTCTTGATGAACAACTTGCTAAAACTAAAGAAATTGAGAATGCTGAAACTAACGAAAATAATGATTCACCTATTATGCCTAGCTCTCCTACTAGAGTTGAAATACTTGGTGGTTATGTTATGGATGGGGTGATAGCTAGAGAATTTCTTGCTTGTAATGATAGAGATGATGTTAATAAATTACTGAGTAAGCTAGAAGAAAAACGTATAATAGAGAGAATGAAATATGATCCCAAATTTTCTACTACTCCTATCTTTGTTACTGATAAGGATTATGAATTCTCTGTCGATCCTGAGTTAATTACTTCGGTTGAATCTGATCCTTTTCATGGTTATGAAACTAAAACTGTAGTGGCACACCTTACTAAATTAAATGATATAGCCACCCTATTTGCTCATGAGGACAAAATTCGCTACTACTATATTCTTAAGTTGTTTCCCTTCTCATTAAAGGGTGATGCTAGGAAATAGTTTAATACTCTTGCTCCTGGTTGTGTGCGTAGTCCCCAGGATATGGTATATTACTTCTCTAAAAAATATTTTCCTGCTCATAAGAAACTAGCTACCTTACAGGAAATATTTAACTTTGTGCAAATTAAAGAAGAGAATCTCCCTCAAGCTTGGGGGAGGCTTCTCGAATTACTTAATGCTTTGTCTCGTCATCCTCTTAAGAAAAATAAAATATTTGATATCTTTTATAATGGACTAACCGGTGCTTCTAGGGACTTCCTAAATGTGTTGGTTGTGTTTTTAGGGAACGAACTGTTGGACAGGCTGAAGAACTATTGAATAATATATAGAGAAATTCCGATGATTGGACACTTCCTGAACCACCACCTAAGCCAACTCCGAAGAAGAGAAGTATTCTATTCTTCAGTCCTAAAGTTATGCAAGAGGCAAAGAAATCTATGAAAGAAAAGGGTATTAAACCTAAAGATGCCAAGAAGTTACCACCTATTGAAGAAATACATGGGCTCGACATCCCGACACAGGTAGTAGAGATAAATTCTCTTATTAGATTCGATGAAGGTGATATTTCTGCTAGTCAATGCCTGAATGAATTTGATAGCTAAATTGTTAAGCAAGAACATTTTAATATGTATGTTAGCAAACAATTGAAACGTAATGCTTTCATGATTGATCATTTGAGTGATTTGATGTTTAGAATTGCTAATGAAGTTAAGGGCTTAAGTAAACATTCATCCATGGTTCATACACAGTTAGAACAAGTTGCTAAGTCACATAATGATTTTCTTAATGAAATGAATAATCATGTTGTTAGATTAATGACTAGAGGAGGTAAACTGAATCATGTTCCTCTATATTCTGAAGGTCATCCTAAGAGAATTGAGCAAGATTTTTAGAGAATTAATATTGATGTTCCTAGTTCATCTAAGAAGAAAAAGAAAAAGAAAAATGATAGAACTTTGCATGCTTCTAGTGAACCTTTGGTAGAAAAATCTCTGAGAATAGTAATGATGTTTCTATTTCTGATGCTGAGACACAATTTGGTAATGAACATCCACTTAGTGATAATGATAATGATGTTCATGACGATGCTCAACTAGATAAGGATAAAGAACCTGATAATGATGTAGAAACAGAACCTACTGTTGATCTTGATAACCCACCTCCTAAGAATAAAAGATATGATAAAAGTGGTTTCATTACTAGAAAACATGGTAGGGAAAGAGAGCCATCGGTTCAGAAGCCCATACATTTTCCTACTAAACCTCCAAAGAATAAGGACGAGAAGGATTTTGAGCGCTTTGCTGAAATGCTTAGGTCTGTCTTTTTGCGCACACGTTTGATTGATATTTTGACAATGCCTCCTTATGCGAAATATATGAAAGATATTATCACTAACAAAAGAAACATACGTGAAGCTGAAATTTCCACCATGCTTTCAAATTATTATTTTAAGGGTGGAGTACCTAAGAAGTTAGGAGATCCAGGAATAGCTACTATACCATGCTCCATTAAAAGAAGTTATGTCAAAACTGCTTTATGTGATTTAGTAGCCGGTGTTAGTGTTATGCCTTTCTCTTTATATAGAAGGCTTGAATTGAATAAGCTCACACCTACTGAAATATCTTTGTAAATGGATGATAAATCAACTGCTATACCTATTGGAATTTGTGAGGATGTGCCCGTTGTTGTTGCAAATGTTACTATCTTAACAGACTTTGTTATACTTGATATGCCCGAGGACGATGCTATGTCGATTATCCTTGGTAGACCCTTTTTGAATACCGCAGGGGTTGTTATTTATTGCAACAAAAGCAAGGTTACTTTTCATGTCAATGCTAATGAGCATACAGTTTATTTTCCGAGGAAACAAAGTTCGGTGAATAGTATCAACACTATTGAAAAAATTGCTACAATCACTGTTGGAGGTTTCAAACTTACTCTTCCGTAAATCAAAACAAAATATGAAACCCTTGTTGTTGGGGAGATGCATATCCCCGTTGAGGTAACTTAGTGTTATACGAAGATTCTTCGGTTTATGTCACTCGGAAATAGTTTGTTAATAAGACTTGATCAACCTTATTAATGGATTATTTTTTAGGGGCATCTGGTCGATGAATTTAGTAAGCACAACCTACTACACCTACTATTTGCTCTCTGTTATTTAAATTTTAATAAAATGGAATCCCATGATTATCCTGTTTTCTGAATTATCCGTGCAATAAAAATATCTCCCAAAAGTAAAAGTTCTCGGAATGACCTCAAAATTTAGTATGATTTTTTCTGCAATATTTTAAAAAAATTGGCACAGAATACACCCCAGGGGGGTGCACATGTTAGCCACAAGCTCACTGGGCGTGCCTACCCCTGGGTGCGCCTAGTGGGATTGTGGGTCCCACAGGGCCCCCCTCACTTATCCCAACCACCCATTGCCTTCTCCTACCTCCAGAAAAAAAATCATCATTGCTTTCAAACCCGTGCTCTTGCTCATTCCCGTGCGATTTTCTATCTCCTTGCTCGTCGCTCCATTTCCAAAACTATTTTGGGGGATTACTCCTTGATATGTGACTGATACGTCTCCAACGTATCTATAATTTTTGATTGTTCGATGCTATTATATTATCCATCTTGGATGTTTTATATGCATTATTATGCTATTTTATATCATTTTTGGGACAAACCTATTAACCTAGTGCCAAGTGCCAGTTGATGTTTTCCCTTGTTTCTGTCTTTAAGAAAATCAATATCAAACGGAGTCTGATACGTCTCCATCGTATCCACCTTTCCAAACTCTTTTGCCCTTGTTTTGGACTCTAATTTGCATGATTTGAATGGAACTAACCCGGACTGACGCTGTTTTCAGCAGAATTGCCATGGTGTTGTTTTTGTGCAGAAATCAAAGTTCTCAGATTGACCTGAAAATTTACGAAGAATTTTTGTGGAATATATAAAAAATACTGGCGGAAAAATATACCAGAGGGGGGCCACCCAGTAGCCACAAGCTCAGGGGGCACGCCCACCCCCCCAGGGCGCGCCTGGTGAGCTTGTGGGCCCCCTGGACCTCTGGCAACCCTAAATCCAACTCCATATATACCTATTCGTGGAGAAAAAAATAAGAGAGAAGGATTCGTCGTGTTTTACGATACGGAGCTGCCGCCACCTCCTGTTCTTCATCGGGAGGGCTGATCTGGAGTCCGTTCATGGCTCCGGAGGGTGGAAATCGACGTCGTCGTCATCATCAACCTTCCTCCGTCACCAATTTCATGATGCTCACCGCCGGGAGTGAGTAATTCCTTCGTAGGCTTGCTGGACGGTGATGGGTTGGATGAGATTAATAATGTAATCGAGTTAGTTTTGTTAGGGCTTGATGCCTAGTATCCACTGTGTTCTGAGATTGATGTTGCTATGACTTTGCTATGATTTCAGATCTGAACCTATTATGTTTTCATGAATATATATATATTCTTGATCCTATCTTGCAAGTTATACGCACCTATTACGTGTTATGATCCGCATACCCCAATGTGACAATAATTGGGATTCTTTCCGATGATTACCGTAGTTTGAGGACTTCATGTATTCACTAAGTGATACTTATGAGAGCTAACAAACTTTGTATCCCCGAGTCTTCTCTTCGTTCGTTACTTTTGCAAGAATCTCATGGAGGAGGACTTATGGGACACTTTGAACGCGACAAGACATTCGCCACGCTCTCAAAGAACTACTTTTGGCCCAAGATGTTCTGCGACATCTCACGCTTCACCAATTGATCCTCTACATGTCGCAAAGCTAAGTCAAAAGCTCAATCACATGGTCTTTATATGCCACTTCCTATTCCATATCACACATGGGAAGACATTAGTATGGACTTTGCCCTTGGTTTGCCTCGAACTAGAAATGGCAAAGATTCCGTGTTTGTTGTTGTGGACTATTTCTCTAAAATGGCACATTTCATACCATGCAACAAGATAGACAATGCTTCACATGTTGCAAATCTCTTTTGTAGGAAAATCTTGCGCCTACATGGAGTGCCAAAGACTATTGTCTCGGACCGCGACCTCAAGTTCTTGAGCTACTTTTGGAAGACCTTATGCGCCAAGCTAGGAATCAAGCTCTTGTTCTCTTCGGCATACCATCCCTAAACCGACGGCCAAACGGAGGTGACGAACCAAACGCTCTCTACTCTACTACGTGTGTTGATCAAGAAGAACATCAAGAAGTGGGAGGAGTGTCTACCCGTCGCCGAGTACGCCTACAACCGTGCAAGACATTCGACTACCGGCAAGTCCCCCTTCGAGGTCGTCTACGGCTTCAACCCGTTGTCCCCATTGGACATTCTCCCTCTACCACTACAAGAGCACATCAATATGGACGCAAGTGCACGAGTGAACTACCTCAAGAAGATGCATGAAGATACAAGGCACACCATTGAGCGCCAAGTACAGCGACTCGCGACCAAGCTCAACATCAACAAGCATCCCATGATATTCAACATTGGAGATCTTGTGTGGCTACACCTTCGCAAGGACCGCTTCCCCAACGAACGCAAATCCAAGCTTCTACCTCGAGCCGACGGACCCTTCAAGGTGCTAGCATGCTTCGCAAGGACTGCTTCCCCAACGAACGCAAATCCAAGCTTCTACCTCGAGCCGACGGACCCTTCAAGGTGCTAGCATGCTACAATAACAATGCTTACAAAACCGATCTCCCACGCGACAAGTACAACGTGAGCGACGTCTTCAATGTCAAAGATCTCTCTCCCTACCATGGTGATGAGGTTTTCGATCCGAGGTCGGATCTTCCCCAAGGGGGGGGGGGAGATGATGCGGAGCATCCCACGGTCATCCCCATGGACCTACCTACGTCTCCCACGACACCAATTGGACCAATGACAAGAGCTCGAGCAAAGGCTATCGAAGATAAGGTGAAATCGCTCCTCTCCGAACTACCACTTTCTACATGTGAGACATGGCTACTACCTCAAGCGGAAACACTATGTGTGATCAGGTACCTAGAGGATAGCCAGAGGGCAACTACACCCAGTGGCCAAGACGACGAGGACACCAAGTACAAGGACCAAGAAAATGTGCTGCCAGGAGTTCTACAGCCACCGGACGACCGGACCTCACCGGACGTCCGACGCCTGAAGCACCAGCCCGCCAGCCAAGTCCCAGCCTACGATCACTACAGCGGTCGGATGACCGACACAGATCGGACGTCCGACGACCCCCAGCGATCGGACGACCGAGCCCCTCCGGACATCCGGTGTCACCCAACAGAAGGGAAATTATCGGAAGTCCGAAGCCTCCGGACGATCGACGTCTGGACGACCGACCGACTCCGGAAATCCGACACCACCTGACCCGAGCCGAAATGTCAGACGTCCGACCGCTTCCTGACGTCCGACCGCTTCCGGACGTCCGGACCCTCGCGAGCCACCGAACGTCCGACAGTGTCCGGACGACCGACGCCTGTCTGTGCACAACGTGTTGGGCCGAGGCCCATGTACCCTTTCGCCCCCTTAGACTATATATACTCCTCCTCCTCCCTCTTTCGAGGGTTAGCATAGTGATAGCTCATTTGAGAGATAGAGCTTTGCTCATCCATCCGGATCTACTCCACCGAGAGAGACTGCGGCCTCTACGGAGAAGATCCATCTTAGATTCAAGACCCCTAACAGGAAGACCCTCAAGACCTCCTCACGGAGAAGAACTTGCTACTTGTATCGTCCTTTGTTTATCGTGGATCATGTATCTCTTTGTGTTTCGAGGATCTAGCACATGTGTAATTGAATCTTATTGGTCTGAGTGATTTCTCTCGTTTTCCCATCGTGTTTCCCCTCGTGTTCTTCATAGGATCCGCTCCAATCATGAAAAATCGGCCCCTAGGGTTCCACCCTACATCAATAGCTATATTTGTTGAGTCACTTGGGATTTATATCTATTTATCACTATGAAGAATCGTAAGGATGATAGAACCAAGATCGTTCCCTCTAAGACGAGGGAAGGTAAGGAACTGTTATCTAGCTCTACACTTGATTCACCTTCTGTTTTGAGTAAACTTGCAACACCACCACATGCTATTAATCCTGATATGTCGCAAGTTATTGATGATGCTACTTCTGCTATGAATGATGCTATTGATGATGCTAGTACCTTGCTTGATAAGACTGTGCCACTAGGTGAATTTCTTGATGAACAACTTGCTAGAGCTAAAAATATTGAGAATGCTGAAACTGATGAAATCACTAAAACAGATGAAGTCTTTGAAACTGAAAACTATGAAACACCTATTATACCTAGAATCACTGAAACTGATGAAGTCTTTGAAACTGAAAACTATGAAACACCTATTATACCTAGCTCTCCTAGATTTGAATTGCCTAAGATACCTGAGGGTTATGTTATGTATGAAGAGGTAGCTAGAGACTTTCTTGCTTGCAAAGATAGAGATGATCTTAAGAAATTATTATGCAAGTTGAAAGAAAAATCTTTGAATGCTAGAATGAAATGTGATCCAAAGTTTGCTACTTCACCTATTTTTGTTACTAATAAGGATTATGAATTCTCTGTCTTTTTTTTTTGACAGGAAGACTGTAAGGGAACCCCCTACAGTATCATTGGTGCAACAAACCCAAATTGCAAGTACCATGCCTTGAACCTGGGTGGGTGGGAAGGCATCAGCCCCTTCCCACCACTAGGCTATGCCTTAGTCCGCCATTATGAATTCTCTGTCGACCCAGAGTTAATTACTTTGGTTGAATCTGATCCTTTCTATGGCTATGAAACTGAAACTGTTGAGGCATATCTTACTAAATTAAATGACATAGCCACCCTTTTTGCTCAAGATGAGAAAATTTGCTACTACTATATTCTCAAGTTATTTCCATTCTAATTAAAGGGTGATGCTAAGATATGGTACAATACTCTTGCTCCTGGTTGTGTGCGTAGTCCCCAGGATATGATTTATCACTTCTCTGAAAAATATTTTCCTGCTCATAAGAAACAAGCTGCCTTACAGGAAATATTTAACTTTGTGCAAATTGAAGAAGAGAGTCTCCCACAAGCTTGTGGGAGGCTTCTCCAATTACTTAATGATTTGCCTAGTCATCCTCTTAAGAAAAATGAAATACTTGATATCTTCTATAATTGACTAACCGATGCTTCTAGGGATTTCCTAGATAGTTGTGTTGGTTGTGTTTTCAGGGAACGAACTGTTGAACAAGCTAAGGAATTATTGAATAATATATTAAAGAACTATGATGATTGGACACTTCCTGAACCACCGCCTAAACCCACTCTAAAGAAGAGGGGTATTTTATTTCTCAGTCATGAAGATATGCAAGAGGCAAAGAAATGTATGAAGGAAAAATGTATTAAAGCTGGGGATGTTAAGAATTTACCACCTATTGAAGAAATACATGGACTTGACACACCACCACCGGTGGTAGAGGTAAATTCTTTATTAAAGTTTGATGAAGGTGACATCCCTTACAATAAACATCCTAGTCAATGCTTGTATGAATTTGACAATTACATTATGAAACAAGATCACTTCAATGCCTATGTATGAAACTGTTGAAACAAAATTATGATATGATTTCTCGCTTGAGTGACTTGTTATTTAGAATCACTAATGATGTTAGAGGTGTAGGAAAACATGCCTCTATGGTCCAAACCCAATTAGAACAAGTTGCTAAATCTCAAAAGGAATTGCTTAGTGAAATGAACAATAATATGAATGATTATGCTGTTAGAGTAGCAACTAGAGGAGGTAAAATGATTCATGAGCCACTTTATCCTGAAGGTCACCATAAAAGAATTGAACAAGACGCTCAAAGAATTAATACTGGTGCACCTAGTCCCTCTAAAAGGAAGAAGAAAAAGAAAAATGATACGACTTTGCATACTTCTAGTGAACCTGAGATAAGAAAACCTTCTGAAGATAACAATGATGTCTCTATCTCTGATGCTGAAACTCAATCTGGTAATGAACATCAACCTAATGATAATGAAAATTATAATGATGTTCATATAGATGCTCAACTAGAAAATGATAAAGAACCAGATAATGATATTGAGATAGAACCAACTGTTGATCTTGATAACCCACAACCTAAAAGTAAACGTTATGATAAGAGAGACTTTGTTGCTAGAAAACATGGTAAAGAAAGAGAACCATGAGTTCAGAAACCCCTGCCCTATCCACCTAAACCATCTAAGAAAAAAGATGATGAAGAATTTGAACGCTTTGCTGAAATGCTTAGGCCAGTCTTTTTGCGTACTCGCTTGATTAATATTCTAAAGATGGCCCCTTATGCTAAATACATGAAAGATATTATCTCTAATAAAAGTGAAATACCTGAAGCTGAAATCTCCACCATGCTTGCTAATTATTCTTTTAAGGACGGAGTACCCAAAAAACTTGGAGATCCAGGAATACCAACTATACCATGCTCTATTAAAAGAAATTATGTCAAAACTGGTTTATGTGATTTAGGAGCTGGTGTTAGTGTTATGCCTTTCTCTTTATATAAAAGACTTGATTTGAATAAACTCACACCTACTAAAATATCATTGCAAATGGCTGACAAATCAACTACCATACCTATTGGTATTTGTGAGGATGTGCCCGTTGTTGTTGCAAATGTTACTATCTTAACAGACTTTGTTATACTTGAGATGCCCGAGGATGACAACATGTCGATTATCCTTGGTAGACCCTTTTTGAACACTGCAGGGGCTATTATTGATTGCAATAAAAGCAAAGTCACTTTTCATATCAACGGTAATGAGCATACGGTGCACTTTCCAAAGAAACAATTTCAAGTGAATGGTATTAATGTTATTGAAAAATCTCCGACAATTATTATTGGAAGTTCAACTCCCTCTACCTACCGCCAAAAAGAAATATGAAATACTTATTGTTGGGGATGTGCATATTCCCGTTGAGGTAACTTAGTGTCTTACGAAAGTTCTTCGGGTTCATGCTAATCGAAAGTGGTTGTTAATAAGACTTGATCAACCTTATTAATGGATTATTTTCGAGAGGCATGTGGTCGATGAATTTAGTGAGCACAACCTTCTGTCCCTACCTTTTATTTTTTGTTACTCTTTAGTTGAATAAAATAAAATGTCATGTTATTCCCGTTTTCTGATTTATCCGTGCAATAAAAAATGACCCAAAAATAAAAGTACTCAGAATGACCTGAAATTTTGACATGATTTTTTCTGAATATTTAAGAATTTCTGGTGCAAATAACATCCCAGGGGGTGCCCCTAGTGCCCACAAGGCACCAGGGCGCGCCAGCTACCCCAGGCGCGCCCTGGTGGGTAGTGGGCACCACGTGGCCCCCCTCACTTCTCCCTTTAGCTCACTTCACCACCTACCTTCAGAAAAAAATCACTCTTGCTCTCTCTCCTCGTGTTCTTGCTCTCAAACCTGCGGATTTCGATCTCTTTGCTCGAATTTTGGGGGGTTGCTACTTGAAATTGTTCACAAATAAAAATGCACCTCTTTAGGAGTTCTTCGAGGAGGAGGTCCTCGGGAGCATCGTCGAGCGAGAGCTCGATACGACAGTCCTATGTTGAGCCTAGTGAAAGCTCGATGCGGGATGCCAAGACTAAATCACGCCTATAGCCGTGTAACGAGTTCATGGCAGGAGCAGGTATCAAGGAAGAATTTGAGCAATATGTTCACAACACCGAGCTCGCTCCCTTCATCAAAGATAAGTGCGTTCAACATCTCAACCTCACCCAGACGTTTACCAAGAAATTTAAATATCATTCTCATGAATCTAGAGTTTCATTTAGCCTTTATGATCATGCTTTCACCATGCCTCTAGAAGTTTTCTGTGTTGCCTGCAAAATTCCATATTGGGGCTCACTTGATGAACCACCAAAATCTGATTATGTGTCCTTTTTAATCTGTCTCTGTTATGGTGAGGATAGAGGAGTGATGCAAGAAAGAATAAAAAGTTTACATTTTCCATTAATTCATTACTTTGCACCCTTTAATGGCAAACGTGTCGTGGGCAAACAAGATAGCAGCACACTATGTGCTCTTGACTTGAGCATCATACACACTGCTCAGACAGGAATTAAACATTATAATCTTGGAGCAATAGTTGCATGGAGGTTGCAACGCAATGCTGATAGTGGCCACTTTTAGGGTGGGATTTATGCCTCCCGGGTAGCTAAGGAGCTGGGTGTGTCACCTTTGCCTAATGATCCCATCTTACCTACTCAGTACTTAGACTTTCAGGCCATGAAGCGCCATAAGTTCCGTAAGCCCACAACCACTAACTAGAATTACAACTTGATGTTCAATAAAAACCCCATTGTGCTCTTTATTTTGCCTGCACCTGCTCTCTTTGATTATCATAGTAAAAGAATATATTACATTCTTGAGAGCGAGACCCGCGAGTACATTGCGGCAGTCGAGGCTGCTCAACGGGCTGAGGAGGCTGCACCAAGAGTCTCCGTGAGTTATCACCCTGACTATTATCTAGGCCGCGGATGGTGATTTCCACGCTAGGCCAAAAGCCTAAGCTTGGGGGAGTACGTATTTCCACCGATATTATATTCATGTCCACATATTTCATTCCAGTTGTCGGTGTTAATACTTTTTCATTGTATTATCCATGTTAATTTTATTTTCTCGCTTTCTTCTTGTGTGTTTGAAAAACTTTGAGAAAATCCAAAAATATTTCTTGCTTCTTTTCGGTTTTCCTTCTAGTTTAATTTAGTTGTAGTAGTAAAAGAAAACCCAAAAAGATTTCCCATTTTTTCTTTTGTTTATTGGGAGCTCTCCCGTGTAAATAGTTTTTCTCATTTTTGTTTTTCTTTCATTTTTCTTTCATTGAGAAAAATCAAAAACTCCAAAATTATTTTAGTGTGTTTCTCTGAAATTCTTTTTCTTTTGTTTTGTTGAGTCGTACCAAGGAGAAGACCACAATGAAAATGTTGAGTGGCTTTCATATGCATTATTGCTGATCTAATAAAGAGCCCATATTATTTTGTCTTCTCCTCTGAATAAAATGTTGCAGATTCCAGCTTAGTCCACGGCACTCTTGCACTATTATTATTTTCATATCATTTGGTCATGCAAGTGAAAGGCAATAATGACGATATTTGATGAAGTGACTGTCGCAGGGAAAAGCGGGTATGAACTCAACTTGTTTTTGTTTTTGTAAATATGTTTAACTCAGTATCCATGATTCAGCTTATTATGATTATACATGTTTGCAATGACAATTAGAGATTATAGTTGCTCGTGCCATGCTTAAGTAGCTGGAGTGGATAATGATTTATCTTGCGTGTCAACATGCATTAAAATGATTGTGATGTAGTATGATGATATGATATCCTCCTCTGAATGTTTCAAGTGGCTTGACTTGGCGCATGTTCACGCATGTAGTTGAATCAAAACCAACATAGCCTCCACGATATTTATGTTCATGGTGTTTATATCCTACTCATGCTAGTATTCAATGTTGATTGTTCATAATGCATGTTCATGACCGTTTTCGCTCTGTAGCTGGTCGCTTCTCAACCTATTTGCTAGCCTTCGCCTGTAATAAGTGGGAATAGTGCTTTTGCATCAAAATCCTTAAACCCAAGTTATTCTAGATGAGTCCACTATACCTACGTATATGCGGTATTACCCTGCTGTTCCAAGTAAATTTGCATGTGCCACCTCTAAATATTCAAATGAACATCTGTTTTGTGTGCCTGGACCGCTCATGGAGCGACAGGGGGTGGTCAGTATCTTCCATGCTAAGTGGGTTATTCTCATGATGAGTGTTTATTCAGTCGTCCTTGCATGAGAGGGGCTGGTAATAGGGATGCCCAGTCCCGTGATCAAAATTGCAAAAATAATTAAACAAAACTCCCCTGGATTGTTGTTGGTATGGAGGGCACCCGAGGATTCGGCTAGCCATGGCTTGTGTTTGTTGGTGGAGGGGAAGTGAGCTTTACTTTTACCACTTGGGAACCACCGCTAATTTGTTTAGCATGGAAGATATTGAAAACTCTTGGTCGTAACATTGACAGGAAAGGTGCACCTCCCAAAATTATATTTATCTCTTATTTAAGCTTTGAGCTCTGGCACCTCTGCAAATCCCTGCTTCCCTCTGCGAATGGCCTATCTATTTACTTTTATGTTATTTTACTTTTTTGTTGGGTCATCACCTTCTCAAACAAGCACCAGTCCTGAGAGCACTATTGTCATCCTCATGCATTGTGTATAGTTAATGTTGAATGCATCATGACTGGATCTCTTCTACCATGAATTACAATGTTTAGTCACTGCTTGAACTTTGGAGGTGCTCTGCATTTATGTTTTGCGGTCTCAGAAAGGGCTAGCGAGATACCATTATTCTCATGTTATATCATAATTGTTTTGACAAAGTGTTGGCATTTGAGATATTTTATTATTGCTTGCTAGTTGATTATGCCATTGATATGAGTGAATATAATTTCTAAGAGTTATTGCTTGCATGGTTAGTTATGATCTTTGCTGAAAACCTGGGTGTTATTTAAGCATATATATGTAAACAAGAACAAAAGAGTTCATAAAAGTTTTTCTTTATCACTTTCAGTTTGTCAACTGAATTGCTTGAGGACAAGCAATGGGTTAAGCTTGGGGGAGTTGATACGTCTCCATCGTATCTACTTTCCCTAACGCTTTTGCTCTTGTTTTGGACTCTAATTTACATGATTTGAATGAAACTAACCCGGACTAGCGCTGTTTTCAGCAGAAGTACCATGGTGTTGTTTTTGTGCAGAAATAAAAGTTCTCGGAATTGGACGAAACTTTTTGGAGAATTATTTTGGAATATATAATAATTTCTGGAACCAAGACCCACTGGAGGGTGGCCCAGCTGCCCACAAGGCACTGGCGCGCCCTGGTGGGTAGTGGGGCCCATGAGGCTCCGCTGACCCTAATACCGACTCTATAAAATCCTATTTTTGAAGAAAAAAATAGGAGAGGAAGTTTCATCGTGTTTTACGATACGAAGCCGCCGCCACCTCCTGTTCTTCATTGGGAGGCCAGATCTGGAGCCCGTTCGGGGCTCCGAAGAGGGGAATCTTCGGTCTTCGTCATCACCAACCATCCTCCATCACCAATTCCATGATGCTCCCCATCGGGAGTGAGTAATTCCGTTGTAGGCTTGCTGGTCGGTGAGGAGTTGGATGAGATTCATCATGTAATCGAGTTAGTTTTGTTAGGGCTTGATCCCTAGTATCCACTATGTTCTGAGATTGATGTTGCTATGACTTTGCTATGCTTAACGCTTGTCACTAGGGCCCGAGTGCCATGATTTCAGATGTGAACCATTTATGTTTTCACCATTCACTGGTACAACGAGGTGCTATACAAACAATTTTTAACCCCTTTCTGCGATGACATTTTGAACCGTCGCCAAGTGAGTGTGTGTGATAGGGGCGTCCTTCCCACACGACCTAGAAACCATCGGGGATAGGGAGCCATGATGCAGAGGCCTTGCCAAATGTAGTTGTATGCGATGCAGCACACACTAACTTCTTTCACACGTGTGGGATCGGTGATTAAACGTTTCTAATGACGCAGTGAAACCAAACGGTGTGTCGTAATGAATCGTTTGGGAAAGAGTATGTAAGGCACACGGGCCAACATATGAACTGTGTGCGATATGTGCCCCATCGCACACGAGTTTTCTGCGGAACTCATCTACCATGCAAGACTCCATCACACACGTTTCCGAACAATTACCGTGTGCGATAATGTTCTATCACAAATGGTTCAGGAGCCCCTTCGCACACACACAAGTGCTGCAAACCGTTTGTGATTTGTTGTGTATCACCAACGGTTGCGGTAAGAGTGGCGTGTGCTTTTCGTTTGGGATCCCACACGTTTCCTGAAAAATTTACGACTGAGATTGTATTTTACATTGGGCATGGTTTACTCAGAGCTCTCGTGTGCGATAATGTGGTATCACAAAAAGTTCCGGAGCCCCTACGCACACATAGTAGTGCTGCAAATCGTCTACGATTTGTTGTGTATCACCGACGGTTCCGCTATGATTGGCACACGTAGTAGTGCTGCAAATTGTCTGCGATCTGCTGTGTATCACCGACGGTTCTGCTATGATTGACGTATACTTTCCGATGTTGATCGCACACACTCATTTAGTTGAACCATGTGCAGAGCAATTGCCAGGTTAAAGCAAAAATATCTCATTTGAATCGGCATGCAAAAAGCAAATTCGCCACAATAAGCAATTGAACAAATAGTGTCCACAGGAAGAACATTCATCAGATTTCGCAACAATTGCAATTGAACAAATGGTAGCTAAACTCCAATGATTTGTCAACATATATATGCATTACATAATTAATCATAGTGTATGAAATACGAAGACCTCATCAGATGGAAAACAATGGACCCATGCGTATATGTTTAGCGGCTAACTCTTACTCAATGTTTCAGGAGAAGGCATGCTAAAATCTTCATTATCACTAGTGGGTTTGATGTAGTGATTCAGGAAGAAGTCGCCGATAAATCTTCGAACCATCAGCAATTTAACAGCGGGGAGCGGTTCAGGGGTCCTCGGTTCTAAAATGAGCTGCAATATTTTTAAGATCAGGATGTGCCGTATGAGTGGAGAAGAAGATATTAATTAATATAGATTTACTGGTACTAATTCACGAGCATCTTCACAACTATCAACAGATTTGCAGATGGAGATCATGTGTCTGCAAACATAGTATCCACAAAGGTTGGTCCCTGCTTGTTGCTGAGGACACTGAAATATTTTGTACAAAATTAGTCATGTATTTGTCCTGTTAGGAACAACCTAACCGGTGTTAGATGTATTTTTTTCTTTGGACAGAAATAGAAGAGGTTTATTTAGAAGCTTGAACTTTGACTAGTGTAAGAAAAGGTATTTGCAGACTATTGGATACATTTTCCGAAAATAACGGATTTCGGTGTGTTACCGGAGAAACGATCTCGTGCTGCAGAGGTAGTTCCCTCTTGAACAGGTTCCCTGATTTAGTTTTCCACAATGCGAGCACACTGCAACTGAAGATGAATTTTGACAACATCAATTATTGAACCAGATATGAATGCAAATTAATTTCAACATCATAGAATTCAATACCTATCCATGAATTGCTGAAGAAGCGTCAGATCCTGAGCGTTTGTTGACTCTCTGAGAGAATCCATGTAGTAAACTGTGTTCTTATTTGGAACAATGAATACCAAGATCCAGTGATTGCTACATATTAAGAAAGCCATGAACTTATGAATTATGTCGAAATCTAAAAGACAATCAGTGTATGCATGGTTGTTTATTTGACTTACCGTTCATGATATGGCCAGAGAAATGATTCTGCATGAGACGTGTTTTCGAAGATACGGGCGACCATGTTAATGGCCCACTCCAGTTGATCCTTACCATGTAATGTTGTGCCATTTGTTAATGCAGGATCTATGAAATACACACTCTCCCTTTTTCTTCTCTACGCGTTCAATCCCCTGAGAGGAATAAAATGCAGTTAGTTGTTTATCATTTACAACCTTGTATGGAGAAGTTTATCAGAGTTTGTTAAGTACTTACAAAATCAGGCATCTAACAAGAGTGGCATCGAGCTCGTTGAAGTTGAAGAAGAGATGTAAGTCCTTGAAATTCACACTGATAGAACCAACATCGTGTCGGAAATGATCTCTGTTGTAGTAGACTAGCAGAACATGATGACCTGCTAACATTTAGTCCATGCAATATTTATGTAACTCGCGGCAACTGGAGCTGCACTCATCAAAGTATTCACCAACAAGAAATGGCTGGCCATGGACGTAATTGCGTGCTTCAAGTACGTCTACTTTATTTTTAGCAAGCAACAAAGCTATTTCTGCATCATCCATGCCGCCAGAAATAATATTACTCTCCGATTCGAACAACTTGCTGTTAATTTGGTTCCGGGCGATGAGTGCTTTAAGTAAGAGGCAATCATTCTCTTTCCTCTTCGCTCTCGGGGCGTCCTTCCTCACGGGTGCAACCTTTTTGCCCACTTCCTTCTTGGTACTTGAAGCACTTCTGGTGCAAGGTCTGGATGCCTGAAAGGCAGACTGCCAAGCAGACGGTAAAGCTTCGATGGACTGCTTAGCAGACGGTTTAGCTATGCCGGACTACTGAGCTAGCGGTGCTGCTGTGACGGACTGCTGGGTTGTAGGAGCAGAGGCATTGGACTGCTGACCATGCGTTGAAGCTATGTCGGGTTTTGCGCAGGTGGTGCCAACTTGTCGGTGTGCTGAGGAGGCCGTGCCAACGCGTTGGTTTGCTGAGCAGGCAGTGCTGACGCATTGGTATGCTGATCATGCGGCTGCGGACCGACGGACTGATGAGCAGTCGGTTCTGATCCTACAGGCTGCTTAGCAGGCGGTTTTGAAGCATCAGACTGCTTAGCAGTCCGTTCCACCAGGTTGGTCTGCTGAGAATGTGGTGCAGTTGGGTCTCCCCCCACTGCTTCAGCGGCTGGCATCTAAACCGGTGATGCGTCTTCAGCAGTTGTAGGCCTTGCCACTGGCTGCTCTGGGGCGGACGATGACATGGCATGTACGGCACAAAGTCGGGCGAGCTGATCACAGGTTGATGCATCAACTGTTGGATTACGAGTATTAGGTTCCTTGGGGGAAGAACGCGAGAGCTGCTGTGGCAAGGGAGCGTCACCGGTTGAGGGGCGACATTGGTTGCTCTTGGCGGGGCTTCAGGGATCTCATCCATGAAGTCTATTTGCTTTCGTCACCACTAGATGTGATGTAACAGTGTTTCTCCCAATGTCATATGCTCATCAAAGTCCCCTAGGACATTCTTCCGGGCAAATTCATTGAATCCAGGCTTTACTTCAGTCACGTAGCACTTCACACAGCCCGACTTCAATGGCACATTGTCCAACAAGAGTCCCTCTTCCAAGAAAGGTGGGCAAACCCAGGCTGTTGCACATTTTAATGTACCTTCATAATGTGTAAGCATGCCCTTCAGTCTGTCTTTCATTCCAGATAGATCAGATATAGCATCATCATGAGCAGCTGCAGTCTCAGTGTCGCTAGGGTCAGCTGATGCACAGCTACTCTTATGCGGTGTTGTCGTGCAATAACCAACATCCTCCATGCCCGCCTCCCCTCCCATCTGCTAGCTATCTATCAGTGTTAGAGTCTTTTGCATCATCATTGACTCCTCAATTTCCTTTCGAATAGTTGGATACATGTCCTTCCTCAACCTTTCATACAATTCATTCCGCTTCATTTCACTCCTCGCTTTTTTCATGTTGAGCCTCTCTTCTTTGCTGAGTGTGAAAGCCCTCTTGTGCGGGACATTAACACCTATACCCCTTGCACGGCCAGGGGGCTCTCTTGTTTCCAGAGCATCGGATAGAATGTCACATGGCCCTGAGTTCCTGTAGAACCTTCCAGGGATCTCGGAAGCCTTTAACATCACGCGATACAGTTTTTTGTCATGTGAGTTTTCAAAGTAATAAGCTCCATCATCACGCCTCCTTGCATATGCTCGCAAGTAGTCTCTAGCGCATTCGCCCCTGATTTCACTAAAGGCTGGTTTCCCACCCGCAGCTACTGCTTCTTTCTCCTCCTGGTCCCATATCGGTTTCATGCCGTAGTATCCTGCCACACCCATACGGTGGGTGTGTGTGTTCCTCTTCTGAATTTCTGATTGCTTGGCACTCTTCGTAGCAAACTCTGTAGTTGCCCTGACCCTTTTGAATTCTGCCAGTCTGCCTTTGTAATTTGGGGGTATGCGAGGATTGGGTCCTTGCCTTCACTCAAGTACTTCTTGTACAACACATGCTTCTAGTTTCTCCAAGCATCCCTAGCCTTCTTCAGTGCAACGTGTTCCACCCGCATTCTCCACTGCTCTGGAACATTGAAGTGGTCCATGATCTCCCGGACTATCCTTTGCCATGTTTCTGTGTCAGCCTTCCGAAAACCCAGCAGATTAATGTTGAGCCTTGCCCTGCCAACAAATCCACACACACTCTTGAACCTCATGCGTGCTTTATCTAGTTTAGTTGGAGCCCAAGACTTTAAATCGATGTCGATTACTTCATATAGACCTTTAGGCTGGTGTGTGGGCTTCCTTGGAGCGTTCCTCCGTGTCCTGACAGGAAGGGTAATTGCTACAGCTCTATCCCGTTCCAGATTACTTGATCCCTCACCATCTGCTGAAGACCTAGGGTTGTCGAAATCAGATGAAGATACATCGCCTGAAGCATGAGTGCTGCCACTACTACTCGGCATCTACAGAGAACACATGCGAAACTCAGGAAAGGAGGATAAGCATAAAGCTAACAACTTGGTATCAAGCTATCTAAACATGTCATGCAATAATTTAGAAAATGTACGGCTAATTTGTTAAGTTTGTGTGACTCGGGCACCCACGATCTCTTAATCGACAGTAACTTATTGGAATGAATACAGCTTATATGTACTTGTTAGGAAGGTAGATAATGAACATATATACGCTCTCTGTTATTTTATAGCCAATTTGGGAACATACGGAACAAAATAGGAAGAGGGATTGCGAGGAAATATGCCTCACCGTGATGGAGAGCAGTAACTAACAGGTTTCTTAATGCAAACCCGGCAGGACCACAGAAGAGACGAGGGTTACAGGATCTATATGCTCGAGGGTGGCTGGCAAGCAAATGAAGACGCGCGAGGCGCGGGCAGCCGCATGTTGGGAATGACAGTGGAGGTAGGGTTGACACCGAAGAGCGGGCACACGGCCGGGTTGAGCACGTCGGCGCCGGAGAGGGTTCTGCTATGGATCTGGGGGAGGGGGGAGCTGGCGATGGAGATTGGGTGGACTAATTGAGTGAAACGCGGGCGGGCGGTGGGGGGGGGGGGTGTTGGCGGCCTAGGTGAAAAGGGTGAAAAGATATCTCCGGTCGCCGCGCGGAAAGGCCTATGCAAACGGTTGCCTCTAAGCGCTCGTGTGCACAAACAACATAATTTCGTTTGAAATGAAGACGTGCTAATTTTGAAATGAAGACGTGAGATCATTGTTTCGCCTCTAATTTTTTTCCACGGTAAGCAATCACCATTATACCACATGTTTGATTTGCTGGTGCATTTCAGGTCTCGTGTGCTATATTTAAGCCATATTTGTCATTTACCGTGCATTTTGGCATATAAATCAAATCCTAGCCGGAACTGTATGTGCTGATGAAAGGGATAAGGATTGTCGTTCGATCTGGGATCATCCAACGGTGCAGAGGTGCGATCCGTGGGGTTTGGGTTTTGGCCAATCAGAATGCACGACTCAGATCGCGCGCAGGAGGGGTCGGGGCATCGGCCATGGTTTGGTAGGCACACGGCTTTCGTGATTGAACCGTGTGCTATTTGAAAACATTTACATGAACTAGCAGCATATTTTCGTTTGAATGAAAACATGAGTTCATCGTTTCGCCTCGAATTTTTTTCCACGGTAAGAAATCACCATTGTACCCTATGGTTTGATTTTCTGGTACATTTGAGATCTCGTTTGCTATATTTGAGTCATTTTTTTCATTTTTATATATATAGGGTGGGTCTATTATGGTAACACCCCTTAAGACCTGCTAACACCTGGGTTATTCTGCTAACACCCCATCCGTGACCCGCACCGCACAGCCACTAGAGAAAAACTACAGGAACAAAACGCGAACCCACCCACCTCACTTATCCATTCGTCAGATCCCCACCCCATCTCCCACGACCTCCTCTCTCTCCCCGACCAACTCCCCCACCGCCGCCCCGCCCTGCGCCGCCGCAGCCCTGAAGCATCGCGCCGCTGGCCGCCCCTACCTCGCCTCGCGGCTCCGGGACTCCTCCTCCTACCTTCTCTCGCGGCCCCACCACCTACCTCCTTCCACTGCCGCCGGCAGCGCCGCCATCACTCCTCTCCCCCCGGCCACCACGCCTCCTCTAACCCCGGTCGGCGCTCCACCCGCCCCGCCCAAGCCCAACGGCCACCGCGCCTCCTCTCATGCCCGCCCACCATACATCCCCTTCCCCGCATCGCCCCACCACCCTGCAACCCACCTCTGCCGCGACCTCATGGCGTGATCTGCCGCCATGGAGCGCCTGATCTCCGACGCCCCGTGGTCCCCACGCCCCCACCGGCCCCCCACGACCCACCTTCTTCTTTGAAGGGCCCCCCGCACCCTCACCTTCTACCCGGCCGGGCTCCCGCACCCCACGCACCGGCCACCGTGGACTTCCCTGACGATGACGCCCGACGAGCAAAGGTGCAGTCCGGCTCCACGAGGCATGCAGTGCGGCGCTCCCTGCCTTCCCACTGGCGGTGCGGTCCCCCCTCCCCCCACCCCACCTCCCTGGCGATCGCTTGCCAGTGGTTGATTCCTGCCTGGTCCTTTCTGTGATGGGATCTACAGTTCACTTCTACCACTTCATGGCTCACTTGTTGCGCAGAGAGAAGGACGGCGGTGGCTACCACTTCGGTGGGAGCAGCAGGGGAGTTCGCGGTGGCACTTCTGCCTCTGCATATCACGGTCCTGTAGTTTCGGGTTGTGCCCCGTTGTAGTTTTTCTTTTTCTGAACTAGTCCCGTTGCGGTTTTGGTATTACTTATCTTTGTTGATCGGTGATTCGGTGCAGTTCGGCTCGATCGGCGATGCGGTTCATCTGTGGATGCCCTTGATGTTCGTTTTTTTCTTCTGTGTTATTCATATTTTTAGGAGAAAAAGTTCTTCATATTTTTGCTTGCTTGTGCAGGGTGGTTCGCTTGGGTCATCGGTGAAGTATAGCTGGTTGTGCAAGATGTTACAGTGCGGGAGTGGATCCACTGGCAGCGACATGAAGCCCACAAGATGGAAAATACCGTTTGCCGTAGGGCGTAGGCGGTCCTGTGGTTGTGCTGCAGTGCGCTCCCAAGCGAGTTCGTGTATGTGTGTGTGAACCTCAAAAGGCGTAGTTCATTCTTTTCACGTGTGCGGCTCGCTTGAGTTACCCCAAAAACCAGCAATTCAGTCCTGTCGATGCGTGCAGAAAAAAAACTATATTTTTATGCAGTTCATTTTGTCTATTCTAACAACCCATGCGTGTAAAAATAATGAATGAATATGTATTCTTTGAAGCTCACTTTGTTCTCTCACGCGGTTCCCTATTAAACTCCTTCGTGGTTCACTTGGCAAACAGAAAAACAAACATCTCAAAGAAGCTCTTCGTGGTTCACTTGGTAAAGAAGAAAAAACAAACATCTCAAAGAAGCTCGCTTCTTATTAGATGTGGTTCACTCACTCAGTCACTGCGGTTGTGTCTAGAGGTTCATTTCATCTTTATCAAGCGGTTCATTTTGATGAAAGAAAAAAATAGTTAGAAAAAGAAACTAATGCAGTGCACTAGCCTCTACTCTGGAGTCCGGACGGGTTAACACAAAGAAGGAAAAAATGACAAAATAGAAGAATGCAGTGCACTTGGCTCGTCACTACAGACCCAAAACATATTAATGAAAAACACGGTCCCAACAAAACGTGTTACATGGAAAAGTCAGCATTAATATGCGATTCACAGAGTGAAAAAAAAGTTAGAAAATGACAACAAAAGTAATGTGGTTCAATTCTTATGGTGTTTGAGGTTCACTTCACTTCTTCGTCTGAGAAAAATTAACGTCCGACAAAATAAATAATGAAGTTCACTTGACTGTCCAATGCAGTGTGATTTTCAGTCTGAAGCAGTGCGTTCTTTTGTCTGATGCAGAATACACGTCGATTTGGGTGTCGCGAAAAACAGTGTCCGCATTTTGTTAAAATTGAAACTGCTCTTAAACCGTAAGGAATTAGAGAGTGTGTTCTACATAAAAAAAGTTGCGTCTCGTCGATATCTTTCCAACGACGTATAATTTGGATCATTCTGACTAGCGGTTTGTAAAAATTTCATGAAAAACGGCCGCTGCCACTCGTCATCCTTCGCACGATTTTCAAAATTAACTTAAAACCGTAAGGAATCTAAAAAATATTTCTACATATGAAAGTTGCACCTCATCCGTAGCTTTCCAACGGCGTATCACATTTCTTGTTTCGACAAACCATTAAAAAACTGGAGTGAAAACAGTTCCAAAAATTACAAATTTTTTGAAAAAACACAATTCTGTGATTTGCTAAATTTGAAACTGCTCTTAAACCGTAACGAATTAGAGAAAGTAATACATATGAAAACGTTGCGCCTCGACGATATCTTTCCAACGGCGTATCATTTGCTTCATTACGACGGGCGGTTTAGAAAAAAAAAGAGAAAATACGCTCGCTACCACTCGTCGTGCGCCGCACTGTTTTCAAAACTGCTCTTAAATCGTGATGAATATCCAAAAAATTCCTACATGGCGAAGTTGCGCCTAATCCATAGCTTTCCAATGGTATATTACACACCTTGTTCGGACAAACGGTTTAAAAACTAGAGCGAAAACAGTATCGAAAAAACAACGTGCAGTTTTTTGCGACGGGAAGTTCACTCGCCTCGGTAGTGCAGTGCTCTTGCTTCAAATAATGATGTGCACTTGTGTTCGAGCGTGTAGTTTGGAAGTGTTAGCAGAATAACTATTCTGCTAATATTAGCAGAATAGACCGTGTATATATAAATAGAGAGAGAGAGAGAGTGACACTATTCTAATCCTGGGATTAGAATAACTATTTGGATCACGATCGACTCTATATAGGGCGCGTTGGAGACGTTCCCGAACTCCCGAACCCGTCGAGAAGAAAAAAGAAAAAGACCACTTCACGCCCACTCGTCCATCATCTCCGCCGATCCCCAACCTCCCCCCGATCTCCACCGCAGCCACCGACGGGGCGCCGGCCCGGCTTCGGGCCACCAGCGCCGCACCATCCCACCACCTCCAGCCGGCGCGCCGCCGTCCCGACTCCCAACCACTTCCACCCCGACGCCGGTACCACCCCGCTGCTGACCCCGATTCCTCCCGGCGCAGCCGCCCGCTCCTCCTTCCGGCGAGCAGCCGCCCCCGCCTCCACCCGGCGCGAGGCCGCCCCCGCCTCCTTTCGGCGCCACCGTTCTACCTCCCCCCATGTCCACCTTCTTCTTCAGTGAGTTCCCGACAACCACCGCCGCCATTCCCGACCACCGCCGGCCCACTCCCGCCCTGCCGGTCACTCGGGTGCCGCCATGCCTACCTTCCCTTTCGACCGACCTCCTCCTTCCTCCCGACCAACACCGTGGGAGCTCCCATCCCGCGAGAAGCTCGACGGCCGCTTCCCCTGATCCAGCGCTGCACCAATCAGGCCAACCACCGCCGCGGCTGTAGTCCAGCCTCACGCGACCATCCCTCCTTCTTTTGTCGGTGCCATCACCTCCCCTCCCCCGCCTTTGCGCCACATTCAACGTGGCCTCCCGCCGACAGAGGCACGCACATCCTCGCATGCCTCGTACTCCATGTGACCCGATGCAGTCCAAATTGGGGTGCAGGCATCGTCCAAGTAAGAACATTGTTGTAAAACTCTAGTATATCAT
Organism: Thinopyrum elongatum; assembly: GCA_011799875.1. Lineage (NCBI taxonomy): Eukaryota > Viridiplantae > Streptophyta > Magnoliopsida > Poales > Poaceae > Thinopyrum > Thinopyrum elongatum. The sequence goes on along the minus strand of CM022297.1, from coordinate 131,166,580 downwards.
GTGACTCGTGTAAGGGGAGATTTCAGATGTTGATATTCAGTGTATTGCCAAAATGAGTTGCGTGAAAAAAATTAACTCTCCAAAGATATCCAAGAAATGGTTCCAAGAGGTAGATCAAAAAATGGTTATCCATTTGCTCTTTCTTTGCAGAGAATGGAAGAGCTACATTTTGCTGAAACTTTATTCTAATGGAGAATCAATTGCGTCAGCCTGATTTCTGTCCTGTCACAGTTGTTGGCGAGAAAGATTTTGGCAAGTTTGCCAGGATGATGAAAAAATACTAGCTATTGTGGTAACTAATAGGCGGGGAGATGTCATTTCCAAGCGTCTGGATCTTTATGTAGTTGTTCAATAACCACCGCGTGTTTGCATTATGTACTAACTAAAGGTTTGGCTGCATGTTGACATGTGCAGTGTGAGTTACTGGATGAAAATTGGTGGTCTAGCACTCGAGGATGGTGCTTGCACTTAACGGTAGACCATTGTATTTTTTATGGATGACACACAGGAGAAGTGTTGTTCTCATTGTTCAGTATAAAAAAAATAGGCTGCTCTCATTGACAGAGATCAGATATGCTTCTATGTAAAAATAAATTACAAGTCCAAAAATGTCTTAGAAGTTCAATTTGAAATAACCGAGAAGGTAAAAAAACCTAGAATTTCAAATTTAAATAACCTAGAAAATTGTTTGCTTATTTAAAACGATATTTTCTCTAAGAAGTTCGAAGTAAAAAAAGAGAGAAGCTCGAACGTTAAAAAAACTTAGATGTTTTCTCATTGCTAAATAATAAAATGAAGAAGTTCAAATTAAAAAAAGGAAAAAACTAAAAAAGTTTTAAAAGAATTTTCTCATTTAAAAAAACCAGAACATCAAAATAAAATAACGAAGTGGTTTGATGTTTATTAAAAAAACTAGGATTTTACCTTCTTTAAAAAAAACTCAGATATCCGCTATTATTAAAGAATCGACCATGAAGATCAAAAATTAAAAAATAAGTCAAATTTATGTTTATTTAAAAATCAAAAACAAAAACTTTACTCAAAAAAGTGAAGTTCAAATTAAAATAACACAGAAATTCTAAGTATATTAAAACCTAGGATTTAGAAGCTCAAAAAACAAAAACAAAAAACAATGCTATTTTGGGCATTTTCCCCCAATACTAAAGATTAAAACCAGGAAGTTCAATTTTAAAAAATGGAGTAGTTCAATGTATGTAAAAAACTCAAGTTTTCTCGTTACTAGAGAATAAAACCAAGAAGTTCAATTGGAAAAAGCGGAGAAGTTTGATGTTTCTATCAAAGCTCCAATCTTCACATTTCTAAAAATACACAAAAGAAGTTCAAATAAAAAAGTTAGAGCGGTTCGATGCCTATAAAAAAATCACATTTTCCCGTTACTAAAGCAAAACAGAAGGAAGTCCGAATTGATAAGTGACGGAAGTTCACATATTGCATGGTGTGCATTTCGTATGAGAAAAAAAGAATAAAAAGGCAAAGTTTAAAAATTTGTTCCTAGAAGTTCATGTGCTCAACGCGGGAAAATTCAAAAATTCTGTGAGAGAGGTTCACCATCTATTTCATTGTTCAAAAACACAAAAAGAAGTTCAAATAAAAAAAGTTAGAGCGGTTCGATGTCTATAAAAAACTCAAAAAATTCCCTTACTAAAAGTGAAACATAGAGAAGTTCAAATTGACAACAGCCCGAAGTTCATGTACTGCATGGTGTGTGTTCGTGAGAGAAAAAAAAAGAATAAAAAGAAAACTCTAAAAATTTGGTTGCTAGAAGTTCAAGTGGTCGCCCCTGGGAAGTTCAAAATAACTTGTGAGAGAGGTTCACCGTGTATTTACATGTGCAAAAACACAAAAAAAATCTTTTTTTGTGTGAATTAAAATAATTCTCTCAATCCATTACCAATTTGAAACAAAAATGCTCTACATTAAAAAGTTTCTCCTATTCAACAACTTTTCAAAGGTGTATAAATATTCTTATTCTGAAGAACGGTTAAAACAAAATGATGCATGTTGTTCGAAACAAAAGCTTAACCGTTATGTTTTAGATATAAATGCGAAGTTCATGTTTTAGAAATTCATAAGTTCACGTGTACCATATACTGAAGAAATTCATCAATGAAAAAAAGGACCGTCTAGGCCATTTCACTGACAACAAAAAATGCCTAAAAATGTCGTGAGACAAAAAAACAAATCATAGAAAGTGGAAAAAACTATAATTTTGTTTTGTAAAAAGTTAATGCGGGTCGATATCTATAAAAAATCAGATTTTTTCCATTAATAAAGAGAAACAAAGAGAAGTCCAAAGTGATAACTGCCGGAAGTTCACGTACTGCATGGTGTGTGTTTCGTATGAGAAAAATATAATAAAAAGGCAAAGTCTAAAAGTTTTGTTGCTAGAAGTTCAAGTGCTCGGCCCAGGAAAGTTCAAAAATTCTTGTGAAAGAGGTTCACCGTGTATTTAGATGTTCAAATGGAAAAAGAAAGTATTTCAAATAAACCAAGAAGTCCAAATTATAAATATAGAGAAGTTCAATATTTATAAAAAAGGCAGGTTTCTCTTCGTTACTAAAGAATAAAATTAAAGAAGTTCAAATTAAAATAAAAGGAGTAGTTTGATGTTTACGGAAAACTCAAATTCTTTCCATTTCTAGGAAAAATAAATGTGTGAGGTTCAATTTAAAAATAAATGTTTGATGCTTATTTGAAAACATATTTTTTTCTAAGAATAAGACTAAGAAGTTCAATTCAAAATAACAGAGAAGTTCGAAGTATATAAAATACTCAGATTTGTTGCAAGAAGTTCACATGCACCTCCGTGCATGGTTCAGAATTTATATTGCGGGGCGTCTGACCTCCAATTACATGTTTTAAAAATGGCAAAAAATGATGTCCGACCTTCAATTGCGTGTAATTTGATGTATACACAAAAATGCGACAGAAGTTCATAGTGAAAACAACGAGAAGTTCAAGTACTGCAAGGAATGTATTTCAGGTGACAAATAAAAGTATAGAAAAATAAAAGCTTAAAAGGTTTTTTGAAAGAAGTTCAAGTGCTCTGTTCGGGGAAGTTCAAAAATTCTTACGAGAGAGGTTCACCTTGTATTTCCATGTTCGAAAACACAAAAAAGAAATTGTTTTTTTGCGTTTTAAAATAATTCTCTCAATCCACAAAGAAGTTCAGTTATTATTTGGGAGCAATTTGATTTCAAAAAGAAAATAAAAAATTCAAATTATAAAAATGGAATAGTTCATGTACTACATGGTGTGTGTTTAATATGAGAAAAATGAATTAAAAGGCAATGTCCAAATTTTTTTTTTGTTATAAGTTCAAGTCCTTCGTCGGAGAAAGTTAAAAAATTTATTGTGAGAGTGGTTTTGTACAAAAGGAATATTATTTATGTAACACTGACGAATGGATGGGAAAATTACAAACGAAAATACGTCACAGAAGTTCAACGTGAAAACAGCAGGAAGTTCAACTACTACACTGAATGAATTTCAGATGAAAAAATTTTAAACTGTCGCGAGTATGAAAAAACGATCAACACGGGAAAGTTGCGTGTTTACAGCAGCTTTCCATCGGTATATCACTTGCTCAATTCCGGTGAGTGGATGGAGAGCTACGAGCAAAAAAAACACGTGAAAAATAGAGTGAAGTTCAAGTAGACATGCCGAGAAGTTCAAGTTCTTCACGCGGTGCATTTTCGAAGAATCTGTTTGGCGATAAAGGCAGAACGAATGATCTCGCCGATTTCGAAATTACCTGAAAACAGCTAGGAATCAGATAAAACCATCTAAATGAAAAAGTTTCGCATTTTCCGTAGCTTTTCAATGGTATATTATTTGCCCCATTTCGATAAAGTTTGTAGAAATTATGGCGAAAATACATTTTTAGCCATTTTCAAAATTGACTTAAAACTGCAAGGAATTGGGAGAACCAATATATACCAAAAAGTTTCGCATTTCCTCAAGCTTTCCAACGCCATATCATTTGCTGCATTCGGACGTACGGTTAAAAAACTACCTCGAAAATACGAACTCGGTGGAACTTGGACCATTTTCTAAATTATTTTTAAACCGTTCAAAATTAGAAAAACTTTCAACATGAAAAAGTAGCGCATTTTTATAAGCTTTCCAACGCCATATCATTTGCCTCAATTGGATTAGCCGTTTAGAAATGGCATCGAAAATACGAACTCGGCTGTTCGGTTTGCAAAATTTTACGATTTTTCAAATCACTCTTTAAGCATAGGGAATTCGAGAAACCTATGAATATGTGGAAGGAGCGGTTTTTCAACAGCTTTCCAACGCCATATTATTTGCCTCATTGCGATAAACGGTTTAGAAATGCGATCGAAAATATGATTCACGTTTTTTGTATGAAGAAAAAACGGTTTTCAAAACTGCTTTTAAACCGCTTACATTTTGCCAAAAATTCAACTTGGGCCACGATACTCGTGTCCATAGCTTTCCAACGGTATATCGCAAGCCCCATTTGGACAATGTTGGCAGAAGTTCAACCTAGCAATGGGGGAAGTTCTACATACTACCGCCGGGGCAGGTCAGGTTGTGATCAGAATATTATTCTCATCCCGTGATCAGAATAGTGTTTATATATACATACATACATACATACATACATACATATATATATATAGATATATATATATATATATATATATATATATATATATATATATATATATATATATATATATATATATATATATATATATAGTCGCAATTACACGTGGGTGTTAGCAAGATCATTTGTGTGTCGCTTTGCGAGTTTTCATTCATTGTCCGAGAAACGGGAAAAAATTCAAACAGTTCGGCCGTAGGGTGCGGCTAGAGGCGTAGGTGTCGGTGTCAAAACCGGCAGACCTCGGGGTAGGGGTCCCGAGCTGTGGATCTGAGATCGATGGGGAACAAGGGACGATGAACATGGTGTTTACCCAGGTTCGGGCCCTCTCAAAGAGGTAATACCCTACGTCCTGCTTGATTGTATTGGATGTATAGTATGGTTACAGAGTAGATCTACCTCGAGATCAGCATGAGCTAAACCCTAAGGCAATGAGGTGATGAATGTAGCTCTCCCCCTAAAGACTACAACCCTCGGTTTATATAGACACCGATAGGGTTAGGGTTACCGGAGATAGATTACAATAAGGAGTAAAGAGATCCTGCCTATCCTTGACTTGGAGGGCACACCACGGCTTCATAGACCTCCTGTCGCTATACGGCTTCACCAGTTCGGCTCATATTCGATGGGCCGGAGCCCCGAGGACCCCTTAGTCCATAACTCCCTCAGTAGCCCCCGAACTTGCCTCCAACGCCAAGGCTTGTGTCCAGCATACGCTCACCTAACAGTATTCGGCTTGCGAGGCGAGTTCTCCAGTGTGCTTCATTCATGTTCAGAGTCAAGTGATGTCCGGAATCCGAAACAACCGCTTTACTTAGCCACAAAGGCAAAAAATCTTTCAAGTGTAAACAGTGCCTTCATCTGACAACTTTCTCTCGAAGAGTCGCATCCGGCCATAACGCCGAGCGGTTAGTATTTCTCGAAGCACGGCTCAAGGCTGATGCCACGTTTGGCACATCTCCTCAAGGTGGAGATCGTGCCCCGCCTTTCAGGGGATATGATCAATGATTTCGATTCCCCACCCCGCACATAACATTGCGAGCGTATCAGGAAGTGGAGAAGCCAACGGCGTGAAAAAAGGAACTCTTGGCTTAACAATAGCCTATAAAGGGGGAGCTACAACAGTTAGCATCCCACGCCTTCTTCCACCTTCCGCTGACGCAGATCTTTAGAGCTCCGGCGCCCCTTTTCTCTGCTTCCACAACAAACCCCAACCCGTCTCCTTCAGGCATGGCCGGATCCAGCGCCAACGGGAAGTGGGATGTCTCCATTGTCACCAATAGCGACATCCTGAAGCTGAAGCAGGCCGACTACTTGTCGGCCGACGTCTCCCATCGGGCCCCTGAAGCAGGCCAGATCGCATTCCTTCCCCATTTCCTTAGGGGGCTTGGATTTCCCCTGCACTCCTTCGTGAGGGGGTTGATGTTCTTTTATGGGCTAGATTTTCACGATCTAGCCCCCAACTCCCTCCTCCACATCTCGTCCTTTATTATCTTCTGCGAGGCTCTCCTCCGGGTCCGACCACACTTTGGCCTATGGCTAAAGGTGTTCAACGTCAAGCCCAAGGTGGTTGGTGGCGAACATACAGACTGCGGCGGGGCCATGATCAGCAAACTGACGCGGGTCCCGTGGCCGGAGGGCAAGTTCATCGACACCGTTAAGGTGTGGCAACAGGAATGGTTCTACATCACCGAGCCAAGGGGAGCCGCCTGGGCGGCAGCTCCCGCATTCAGATTCGGACCCCCTACCAGACTGGCCTCGTGGACCACCAAGAACCCGGACTGGGGGTCCGTTGATGACTTGAAGGCGCTGCAGAAGCGCATCGTCAGCGTAATGGGGACCAGCACGAAGCTGGTTAACGTGATCCAGATCATGCTCAATCGTCGACTCCTCCCCTGTCAGGAGAGGGCCAAGCCAATGTGGGAGTACGACCCTGAAGATCCGGCCACCGTGCAACATCTTGTCGGCACGACCCACAAGAAAGTGTGGGGTCTGCTATTCAAGCCGCAGAAGGATTGGCCGATCGAGGGGGAGGACATCGTCCTCGACGCTACGAACCCTCCGAAGAAGGTGAGCGTCATTTGTCTTAACATGAATTCGAATATTCGCACCGTATGATTTGATCCGAACCTCTTTATGTGGATTTTGCAGGGCTGGCTTGCCAAGGCCGAGAAGATCAACGGCCCGGCACCACTTCCAGAAGGGCCCCGATTCGAACAGCTAGAGAAGTTGTTGGTCGTGGTGCCGTACAAGGCGCCCGACAAGAAGGGCAAGAAGACGGAGGTGCCGGAAGCCAGGGAGGGCCTCCATCGCAGGGCTCGTCCGGACAGCCGGTCCGGAGACACTGCGGCCCTATCCACACAGGAGGGGGACGAGGATGAGGACGAGGAGGATAGCGCCTCCTCGCACTCTAAGAAGAGGGCGGCGTCCAGCGACGTTGAGGAGGTTCAACCTTCTCAGGCCAGAAGAGACAATGCCGGCCTAAGTCGGTCTTGTCCGACAGCTCGGACTCCGACGAGGAGTGTGAAGCGTCTGAAAAGGTTCCGGAGAGGGAACCCAGGGTCAAGCCCCATGCGACCAGGTACATGTCACGTCACTTTCTACTACCTTATTCTTTAGTAGTCCCTGGTAGAACCTAGATTGATTGTTTTTTGGTGGTGCAGCCCTCCGCGTGGCCACCCCGCCGAGGAGACCTCGGAGGGGACGTCCCCGCCCGCTGAACTGGCGGACAGTGGCTCACGTTATGCACCTCCTCTAATCCCCGAAGAGGTTGGGGAGGTGGTGTCGCGAAAGACCCCTCCTCCTCCAAACTCAGGGGAGGAGGTCAACGCCACCATGGCCGAGGCCGACGCCTCGGTCGTTGAAGACCGGGGGGGGGTGCATCCCTCCTGGCTAATGCGGGGAGGAGATCCGGATCATCCGAACCCCTACAACATCCGGATCCCGAGCCCCCGAGGCCCTCGAGGGAGCCAATTCCTCCCTTCGGTGGGGAAGGTGCTGAGGGCCCGACGCCCGCGCCGAACACCTCTATTCAGGCGGCGGCTGATACGTCTCCATCGTATCTACTTTTCCAAACTCTTTTGCCCTTGTTTTGGACTCTAATTTGCATGATTTGAATAGAACTAACCCGGACTGACGTTGTTTTCAGCAGAATTGCCATGGTGTTATTTTTGTGTAGAAATAAAAGTTCTCGGAATGACCTGAAACTTCACGGAGATTATTTTTGGAATAAAGAAAAAATATTGGTGAAAGAATCAACCAGAGGGGACCCACACCCTGTCCACAAGGGTGGGGGTCGCGCCCCCTGTCTTGTGGGTCCTGCGAAGCTCCACCGACCTCAACTCCAACTCCATATATTCACGTTCGGGGAGAAAAAAATCAGAGAGAAGGATTCATCATGTTTTACGATACGGAGACGCCGCCACCTCCTGTTCTTCCTTGGGAGGGCAGGTCTCGAGTCCGTTTTGGGCTCCGGAGAGGGGAAATCGTCGCCATCGTCATCATCAACCATCCTCCATCACCAATTTCATGATGCTCACCGCCGTGCATGAGTAATTCCATCATAGGCTTGCTGGACGGTGATGGGTTGGATGAGATATATCATGTAATCGAGTTAGTTTTGTTAGGGTTTGATCCCTAGTATCCACTATGTTCTAAGATTGATGTTGCTATGACATTGCTATGCTTAATGCTTGTCACTAGGGCCCTGGTGCCATGATTTCAGATCTGGACCTATTATGTTTTCATGAATATATATGTGTTCTTGATCCTATCTTGCAAGTTATAGTCACCTACTACGTGTTATGATCCGGCAACCCCGGAGTGACAATAGTCAGTACACTTCCCGGTGATGACCGTAGTTTGAGGAGTTCATGTATTCACTAAGTGCTAATTCTTTGGTCCGGTTCTCTATTAAAAGGAGGCCTTAATATCCCTTAGTTTCCAATAGGACCCCGCTGCCACGGGAGGGTAGTACAAAAGATGTCATGCAAGTTCTTTTCCATAAGCACGTATGACTATATTCGGAATACATGCCTACATTATATTGATGAATTGGAGCTAGTTTTGTGTCACCCTATGTTATAACTGTTGCATGATGAATGCCATCCGACATAATTATCCATTATTGATCCATTGCCTACTAGCTTTTCACATATTGATCTTTGCTACGTTACTTTGCCGTTGCCACTGTTACGATTGCTACAAAACTGCTACTGTTACTTTTTCCACCGTTACCATTACTTCCATACTACTTTGCTACTAAATATTTTGCTGTAGATACTCAGTCTTTCAGGTGTGGTTGAATTGACAACTCAGCTGCTAATACTTGAGAATATTCTTTGGCTCCCCTTGTGTCGAATCAATAAATTTGGGTTGAATACTCTACCCTTGAAAACTGTTGCGATCCCCTATACTTGTGGGTTATCAGCGGCGGGCTGGCTGGATGCGCTGGCGGAGTTGGTGAGCAACTCTGCCGTCGTCAGTGAGCACCGCACTCTTATGGGTGCGGTTATACAGGGTGTTCGCCCCATTCATTCCGGACTGAACGACGCTGTTCAAGGCCTGCTAACAGGCTTTGAGGTAAGTCAAGTAATGCTCTTATCCTGTAAAGCGGTTGTAATCTTTAGTTTGGGTAGGCCGTGTACATAGCAGACCCCGAGACTCTGCAAAGACTTCGGAGAAGCTTGCAGAGGATCAAACTCTGTAGGCCGATTAATAATGTCGATGTTTCTTTTGCTGATGCAGGCATCTTCCTTGGCTGCGGCTGCTAGTGCCGCGGCACTAAAGGAGATGGACCAGAAGCTCGAACGCTCCAACGGGGAGCTTGACCTTGTCAACAAACGGCTTGATGAAGTGCAAGGTAAGATTTTCATTAATGTGTGTGATCACTCATCGCCGGGTACTTATACGCCTGGACTTTACGTTAATCATTCTATTTGCGGATTTTTTAGCTGCCGCTGCTAAGGTGGAGGGCTTGAAGGAGGCCCTGAAGAAAGCCGAGGCTGAGGCGGCCACCAAGAAATTGGACGCTGAAAAGGCGATGGCCGAGCTTGAGGAAGCCAAGCTTTCCAGCCAAAAGCACGAGACTCGAGTGACCAAAGTGCAGGTGGAGCTCAAGGATGCTGCCACAAAGCTGGAGGGCCTTGAGAAGGAGAAGGAGAAGCGGTCCTCCACGCTATCCAAGGTGGGGAAAGAACTCCAGGAGGTGAGGACCGAAGTGCGAGGTGTCCGAGAGGAGCTCTGCCAAGTGGGGCAAATTGCAAACGGTAAGAAATACTTAGTGCAGAGTGTGTTCGGAGACAACATGTTCGCCTTGCTCACGCGGGTCTGGCGCTCCGCAGGCGTCTTCGCCGAACTTCCGAGGAGTGCGGCGGCCGCAGCGGAGCACTATGCCACTCGCGAGGAGGACTCCCTGCAACGGCTCTTCTGGTCATAGTTTTCGGGCTCCGAGCATCCTTCCCTCCTCAGCAACCAGATGAAGTAGCTGATGGAGATGCATCGGATGTCCGAGATGGCCGTGAAGGACCTCTGTGTCAATCTGTGGCCCGCTGAGCCGATTCCGGACACCTACTTTGGCCTTGTGCAGAAGTTGCGGGAGGTGCCGCTCCGGATTGACGCCATGAAGCGCTCTGCGTGCCTTGAGGGGGCGAGGCTTGCGTTTGCAAAGACCATGGTGCATTGGCCAAAGATTAATCCGGTGGACATGGCTACTGGCCCTCCGCCCAAGGGGAAGGAGCACCGCCACCCTGAGCTCTACTTTGCGCAGGTGATGAATGGAGCGCGGGCGATAGAGGGCCCGTGCTCGAAAGATGTAATGCTGGAATGACTGTATTAAATTTTTATCACTTGGACCCTATGCTTTATGACGCGTCCACCTGACTTATTTTGTCTTGTCCTGATTTAATTTTGATTCCTGTGCGGCCGTATGTTTATTCTGAAAGCTACCAGTCGTCGGCTTCAGCCCCCAGGTGAATATCATGAGGGGTGTTTTGTCTCCGCACTGTTACCCTTAGCCAACATCTTGGTACCCGGAGGCGGTAGTGCGTGAGCGAAACTAGGCAATCAGACTATTCAGTTTTATTGCTTTCACTTAGCCTGAGGAGCTTAACAGTGTGGGCTAAGGACTAGCCCCCATAGTTTTGTGATGTACTGGGGGGGGGGGGTCAATACCTATCTTTTCCAATCACCTGGTTTGCGTTAAAACGAACCCTTTGTGTGACACGGTGAAATCGCCAACGATTTTTAGAGTCAAACCTCGTCATCGGATCGCTGACCAGTTCGTGCTTATATGACGGTCAGTTTTCGGCTTTCTCATCCTGAGGTACTTGACCGGGCTAGCCAGAAGTACAATCGCAGGGGTTCTCCCTTTGCCCTCTTAGCCAAACGAGCGGAACATAAGGGGCAAGCACAGGAGCCAGGCAACCCAACTATTGACCCAAGACATAGTTCAGAACTGATGCATATAGTGCAATATCCGAGACGCTGAACACTCAGCGAAAAGTGGTGTCGGACTTGGGGTACAGAGCTGATGGTTAAATCGAGCTCTAGGTTAGTTAACCGATCATGTTTTCATGCTGGGCAGTTTGAAGAGCGAGGGGAGAATCGGAAGGAAAGGAGACAATCGCAAGATGCGGATATCCAAACACCATAAAGGGCGTTTTTATTATTTCTCGTAGGCTCAAGACGTCTAACCGTACAATTCGAACTGCCATGGCATTATTTGTAAAAAGGAAAAAAATTACAGAGTAAAGGTTTACGCAGGGCCTTGATGCGTGAGTCGAAGCCTCAACTGTGCCCTGCTGCATGTCTGCGCCTTTGCTTCTGATAGGTGGAGGTTGGGACCTTCGATGAAACCTTGGGGGGCGAGGATCCTGCCGATGAAGCTCTATGCTTGGGGGGGGGGGTTCCATAATTGGCCCCCGGGTTGTCCGAAGACAAGGTAATTCCGAAGTTCGGGTTAGCCGAACACATGCTTCGAATTTATTGATATATGCCTCACGGCTGCCCATGGTATTTTGAGTGCAAAATTGTGCTGACGAGGCACGTGGAGCGCGAAGAATGTGGGCGTGCCGTGGGGCACGCATCCCTATTTGCGGCGAACGCATGCGGCTTCCCATGACGGGGAATGGGTGCTGGCCCGTTTACTGTTGTCGCCGGCCTTTACGGCGGGCCAGTAACAGGACCCGTATGGGCCTATTTGGTCTTCGGCCGCTAGGGCCGCAGTGTGCTCTTCGGTCCGAAGTGAGTGTTCTGTATTGCTTTTAATAGTTATGACGCCCGAAGGACCGGGCATCTTCAACTTGAGGTACGCGTAATGCGGGACGACATTGAATTTAGCGAACGCCATTCTGCCGAGGAGGGCGTGATAGCCGCTGCGAAAAGGTGCAATGTCGAAGATCAAGTCCTCGCTTCAGAAGTTGTCCGGAGAGCCAAACACTACTTCAAGCGTCACAGTGCCTGTGCAGCGGGCCTCCACTCCCGGAATGACCCCCTTGAAGGTGGTGTTACTGGGTTTGATCCTTGACGGGTCGATCCCCATCTTCCTCACTGTGTCTTCGTATATCAGATTGAGGCTACTGCCCCCATCCATTAGGACTCTAGTGAGGTGGAATCCATCGATGATGGGGTCAAGTACTAAGGCTGTGGATCTTCCATGGCGTATGCTGGTCGGGTGATCCCTGCGATCAAAAGTGAGCAGGCAGGCTGACCACGGATTGAACTTCGGCGCTACGGGCTCGACGGAATATATGTCTCGCAGCGCTCGCCTCCTCTCCTCCTTTGGTATGTGGGTTGCGTAGATCATGTTCACCGTCTTGACCTTGGAAGGGAAGGGTTTCTGGCCTCCACTATTCGGCCTGCGGGGCTCGTCATCATCCTTGCTTCATGGGCTTTTCCCCGAGTCTTCGGCTGTAAGCTTGTCGGCCTGCTTTATCACCAAACAGTTATGGTTGGAGTGGTTGGCGGGCTTCTCTGGCGTGCCGTGGATCTGGCAAGTCCTGTCTAGAATTGCGTCTAGTCTGGATGGGCCGTCGCCGTTGCCTTTAGGGGCTTTCTTTCTGGGTCCGGACTTCGGGTTTCTGAACCTGGCATTTACTGCCGTATCCTCGCCTTCGCTGTCATTGTGGCGATGTTTACTCTTGCTACGTTGCGGCTTTCCATTAGCGTCTCGAACCTCGGAGGTACTAGGTGTATCGGGGTTGGTGTTTTTACGAGCGAGCCAACTGTCTTCGCTCGCGCAAAAGCGGGTCATGAGAGAAGTAAGGGTGCCATAGTTCTTGGTTTATCCTGGCCAAGCTGTCTTACGAGCCATTCGTCCTTGACACTATGCTTGAAAGTGGCCAAGGCTTCGGCATCCGGGCAGTCGACAATCTGGTTCTTCTTGGTCAGGAATCGGTTCCAAAATTGGCGGGCAGATTCTCCGGGTTGTTGTGTGATGCGGTTTAGGCTGTCCGCATCCAGAGGCTGGACATAGGTGCCCTGAAAGTTTGCTCGAAAAGCGTCCTTAAGCTCTTCCCAACAGCCTATAGAGTCTTCGGGAAGGCTATTCATCCAGTGTCGAGCTGATCCTTTAAGCTTTAGTGGCAGATATTTGATGGCGTGGAGGTCATCTCCTACACCATGTGAATGTGGAGGAGGAAATCCTCTATTCATACGGACGGGTATGTGGTTCCGTCGTATGGCTCGATGTTCACAGGCTTGAAGTCCTCTAGGAATTGGTGTTGCATTACCCTCTCTGTGAAGCACAGGGGGTGTGCGGCACCCCGAACTCGGGCTACATCGCGTCGGAGGTCTTCGGCCATCCGAGTCCGCTGCTGCTCCCGGACTCTATCGTTTCGGTTCGGCCAATTGTAATATCCTTCCCGATGAGTGGGCGGATCTTCTCTGGGTCCGTAGATAGACCTAGTACGGCCTCCTCGAGCATCATGGTGGAGGTCGTATTCATAGGTGGGCCGCACTTGATCCTTGTCGTAAAATCGAGGTGGGGCGGTGGGGTGCTCGGTCTCGTCAGCTTCTCTGTCCCGCCCTCTAGGGGGGCGGCCCGGCTGTTCGGCGCGTGTGTATGTCAGACGTGTGGGCTCAACGGCCTCGTCGTCGAATTGCGGCAACAATCTTTGCTTGGGGTAACTTTTGATTGGCTGTTCGCGGTCGTACCCTTCTTCGGCGGCTAGGACTTTGGTCCATCGATCGTTGAGGGTGTCATGTTCGGCCTTGATTCTGCGTTTTTGTTTCTTTAGACTGCGGGCGGTGGCTAGAAGCCTCCGTTTAAGCCGCTCCTGCTCCAGCGGGTCTTCGGGGATGATGAAATCGTCATCCTCGAGACTGGCCTCCTCTTCGGAGGATGGGAGGTAGTTGTTGTCTTCAGAGTCATCGGCCTTTTCTAGGTTGAACGGGTCCTCCTGCCCCGTGGGGTCATCCTGATGATGTTCGTTAGCTGCGGCTCCGGCGAGGTCATCGGTATTATTCGCAGCGCCATTCTCCGCAGAGTCCACGTTGCTCTCATGGCTTCGACGTGGCTTTGATTGACGGTGCTGTCTTCGGCGTTTGAGCGGCTCATCTCCGGGCTTGTCCCGGTCCTGATTGGGAGTGTGATACGTCCATTTTGCATCATGCTTTTATATTGATATTTATTGCATTATGGGCTGTTATTACACATTATGGCACAATACTTATGCCTTTTCTCTCTTATTTCACAAGGTTTACACAAAGAGGGAGAATGGCGGCAGCTAGAATTCTGGACTGGAAAAGGAGCAAATCTGAGAGACCTATTCTGCACAACTCCAAAAGTCCTGAAACTTCACGGAGAATTATTTTGGAATATATAAAAAATATTGGGCGAAGAAAGTACCAGAGGGGACCCACCAGGCATCCACAAGGGTGGAGGGCGCGCCAGACCCCCCTGGGCACGCCCCCTACCTTGTGGGCCACCTGGCAGGCCCCCGATGCCCATCTTCTGCTATATGGTGTGTTTTGACCTGGAAAAATTCGAGAGGAAGCTTTTGGGACGAAGCGCGGCCATCTCGAGGCGGAACTTGGGCAGAACCAATCTAGGGCTCCGGCGGAGCTATTCTGCCGGGCATCACCAACGATACTCTCATCGAGAGGGGGTCAATCTCCATCAACATCTTCACCAGCACCATCTCCTCTCAAACCCTAGTTCATCTCTTGTATATGATCTTTGTCTCAAAACCTCAGATTGGTACCTGTGGGTTGCTAGTAGTGTTGATTACTCCTTGTAGTTGATGCTAGTTGGTTTATTCGGTGGAAGATCATATGTTCAGATCCTTAATGATAATTATTACTCCTCTGATTATGAACATGAATATGCTTTATGAGTAGTTACGTTTGTTCCTGAGGACATGGGAGAAGTCTTGTTACAAGTAATCATGTGAATTTGGTATTCGTTCGATATTTTGATGAGATGTATGTTGTCTCTCCTCTATTGGTGTTATGTGAACGTCGACTACATGACACTTCACCATGATTTGGGCCTAGGGGAAGGCATTGGGAAGTAATAAGTAGATGATGGGTTGCTAGAGTGACAGAAGCTTAAACCCTAGTTTATGCGTTGCTTCGTAAGGGGCTGATTTGGATCCATATGTTTCATGCTATGGTTAGATTTATCTTAATTCTTCTTTCGTAGTTGCGGATGCTTGCGAGAGGGTTTAATCATAAGTAGCAGGCTTGTCCAAGTAAGGGCAGCACCCAAGCACTGGTCCACCCACATATCAAATTATCAAAGTAACGAGCGCGAATCATATGAGCATGATGAAAACTAACTTGACAGTAATTCCCATGTGTCCTCGGGAGCGCTTTGCTTTATATAAGAGTTCGTCCAGGCTTGTCCATTGCTACAAAAAGTATTGGGCCACTTTGCTGCACCTTAGTTACTTTTGTTACTTGCTTCCCGTTACGAATTATCTTATCACACAACTATCTGTTACCGATAATTTCAGTGCTTGCAGAGAATACCTTGCTGAAAACCGCTTGTCATTTCCTTCTGCTCCTCATTGGATTCGACACTCTTACTTATCGAAAGGACTACGATAGATCCCCTATGCTTGTGGGTCATCAAGACTCTTTTCTGGCGCCATTGCCGGGGAGTGAAGCGCCTTTGGTAAGGAAACATTTATATTGCATGCTGAAATTTACTGTCAATTGTCACTATGGAAAATAATCCTTTGAGAGGCTTGTTCGGGGTATCTTCACCTCGACCGGTAGAGCAAAGAGTTTCTCCTCAACCTACTGCACCTACTAAAAATATTTATTATGAAATTCCTTTGGGTATGATAGAGAAACTGCTAGCTAATCCTTATGCAGGAGATGGAACACTACATCCTGATATGCATCTAATCTATGTGGATGAAGTTTGTGGATTATTTAAGCTTGCAGGTTTGCCCGAGGATGATGTCAAGAAGAAGGTCTTCCCTTTATCTTTGAAGGGAAAGGCATTGACATGGTATAGGCTATGTGATGATATTGGATCTTGGAACTACAACCGATTGAAATTGGAATTTCATCAGAAGTTTTATCCTAGGGATAATTAACTTTATGCCCCTAGTTGGGTCCCACTCGTCCGTTTTACCCCTAGTTTCAGAAACTCACCAGTTCAGTCCAAGCCACTTTGCAATTCTTATGCTTTTGCCCTTTGACCCTTTGACCGTCACTTTGAAAAATTCATAACAAATTCATACTAACTCAGAAAAATTCAATTAAGATATCAAAATGTTCGAAAAAACATCACCTATATGCGCATGTCATATTCATTCTTGACAAAAGTTTTGGAAAGTCCCCATCTCAGTTTTAGCTCATATGCTCTTAGCATGAACAGTAAAATCTAAAAAATTCAAAAAAATCTAAAAAAAATTCGTGGCAAACATTGACCAATGTTTTGAGTGCTTGCCAAGTTTCATAATGGAATGACATTCGTGGAAGTCGTGGCAAAAAAAAAGAAATTTTGGAGCTTTGATTTTCTTTTTTTTGCCACGACCTCCACGAATGTCATTCCATTATGAAACTTGGCAAGCACTCAAAACATTGGTCAATGTTTGCCACCAATTTTTTTTTGATTTTTTTAGATTTTACTGTTCATGCTAAGAGCATATGAGCTAAAACTGAGATGGGGACTTTCCAACACTTTTGTCAAGAATGAAAATGACATGCGCATATAGGTGATGTTTTTCTGAACATTTTGATATCTTATTTGAATTTTTCTGAGTTAGTATGAATTTGTTATGAATTTTTCAAAGTGACGGTCAAAGGGTCAAAGGGCAAAAGCATAAGAATTGCAAAGTGGCTTGGACTGAACAGGTGAGTTTCTGAAACTAGGGGTAAAACAGACAAGTGGGACCCAACTAGGGGCATAAAGTTAATTATCCCTTTATCCTATGCATCTGGTTCATCGTGATCGGAATTATATTTATAATTTTTGGCCTCGTGAAGGAGAAAGTATCGCTCAGGCTTGGGGGAGGCTTAAGTCAATGTTATATTCATGCCCCAATCATGAGCTCTCAAGAGAAAGTATTATTCAAAATTTTTATGCTCGGCTTTCTCGTAATGATCAATCCATGCTCGATACTGCTTGTACCTGTTCCTTTATGAAGAAGACTAGTGAATTCAAATGGGATTTTTTGGAAAGAATTAAACGCAACTCTGAAGATTGGGAACTCGACGAAGGTAATGAGTCAGGTATAAACCTTAAGTTTGATTGTGTTAAATCTTTTATGGATACTGATGCTTTTCGTGAAGTTAGCACTAAATATGGACTTGACTCTGAGATAGTAGCTTCTTTCTGTGAATCTTTTGCTACTCATGTTGATCTCCCTAAGGAGAAGTGGTTTAAATATCATCCTCCCATTGAAGTGAAAGTAGTAGAACCTATTAAAGTTGAAGAAGAAACTGTTATTTATAATGTTGATCCTATTGTTCCTACTGCTTATATTGAGAAACCACCTTTTCCTGTTAGGATAAAGGATCATGCTAAAGCTTCAGCTGTGGTTCGTAAGAGTAATACTAGGACACCTACACCCCCTAAACAAATTAAAGTTGAACCTAGTATTGCTATGGTTAAGGATCTCTTGGTTGATAATATTGATGGGCATGTTATTTATTTCTGTGATGAAGCTGCTAGAATTGTTAGACCCGATATTAAAGATAAACATAGACCTATTGTTGGCATGCCTGTTATTTCTGTTAAAATAGGAGATCATTGTTATCATGGCTTATGTGATGTGGGTGCTAGTGTGAGTGCAATTCCTTTTACCTTATATCAATAAATTATGAATGATATTGCACCTGCTGAGATAGAAGATATTGATGTTACTATTAAGCTTGCTAATAGAGATATTATATCACCAATTGGGATTGTTAGAGATGTTGAAGTCTTGTGTGGGAAAATAAAATACCCTACTGATTTTCTTGTTCTTGGTTCCCCACAAGATGATTTTTGTCCCATTATATTTGGTAGACCTTTCTTGAATACTGTTAATGCTAGGATAGATTGCGAAAAGGGAATTGTTACTGTCAGTTTTGGGGAGGTGTCTCTTGATTTAAATTTCTCTAAATTTCATAGACAACCCCATGATAAAGAATTGCCTAGTAAGGATGAAATTATTGGTCTTGCTTCTATTGCCGTGCCTCCTACTGATCCTTTAGAACAATATTTGCTAGACCATGAGAATGATATGTTTATGAATGAAAGAAAGTAATTAGATGAAATATTATTTAACCAAATGCCTATTTTGAAACACAATTTGCCTGTTGAAATCCTTGGAGATCCTCCTCCACCCAAGGGTGATCCCGTGTTTGAGCTTAAACAATTACTTGATACTTTGAAATATGCTTATCTCGATGAAAAGAAGATATATCTTGTTATTATTAGTGCTAAACTTTCAGAGCATGAAGAAAAGAAATTATTAAAAACTCTGAAGAAGCACCGTGCCGCTATTGGATATACTCTAGATGATCTTAAAGGCATTAGTCCCAGTCTATGTCAGCACAAAATTAATATGGAGCCTGATGCTAAACCAGTTGTTGATCATCAAGGACGGTTAAATCCTAAGATGAAAGAAGTGGTAAGAAATGAAATACTAAAGCTTCTGGAGGCAGGTATAATTTATCCTATTGATGATAGTAGATGGGTAAGTCCTGTTCATTGTGTCCCTAAGAAGGGAGGTATTACTATTGTTCCTAATGATAAGAATGAATTGATTCCACAAAGAATTGTTACAGGTTATAGAAGGGTAATTGATTTTTGCAAATTGAACAAAGCTACTAGAAAAGATCATTACCCTCTACCTTTTATTGATCAAATGCTAGAAAGACTGTCCAAACATACACATTTTTGCTTTCTAGATGGTTATTCTGGTTTCTCTCAAATACCTGTGTCAAAAGAGGACCAAGAAAAGACCACTTTTACTTGCCCTTTTGGTACTTTTGCTTATAGACGTATGCCTTTTGGTTTATGCAATGCACCTGCTACCTTTCAAAGATGTATGACTGCTATATTCTCTGGCTTTTGTGAAAAGATTGTTGAGGTTTTCATGGATGACTTCTCCATTTACGGAACTTCTTTTAATGATTGCTTAAGCAACCTCGATCGAGTTCTACAGAGATGTGAAGAAACTAATCTTGTTTTGAATTGGGAGAAGTGCCACTTTATGATTAATGAAGGTATTGTCTTGGGGCATAAAATTTCTGAAAGAGGTATTGAAGTTGATAAATCTAAAGTAGATGCAATTGAAAAGATGCCGTGTCCTAAAGATATCAAAGGTATAAGAAGCTTCCTTGGTCATGCTAGTTTCTATAGGAGGTTTATTAAAGACTTCTCTAAAATTTCTAGGCCTCTCACTAATCTCTTGCAAAAAGATGTTCCTTTTGTTTTTGATGATGATTGTGTAGAAGCATTTGAAATACTTAAGAAAGCCTTGATTTCTGCACCTATTGTTCAGCCACCTGATTGGAATTTACCCTTTGAAATTATGTGCGATGCTAGTGATTATGCTGTTGGTGCTGTTCTAGGGCAAAGAGTTGATAAGAAATTGAATGTTATTCATTATGCTAGTAAAACTCTAGACGGTGCCCAGAGAAATTATGCTACTACTGAAAAAGAATTTTTAGCAGTTGTTTTTGCTTGTGATAAGTTCAGATCTTATATTGTTGATTCCAAGGTAATTGTTCACACTGATCATGCTGCTATTAAATATCTTATGGAAAAGAAAGATGCTAAACCTATACTGATTAGATGGGTTCTCTTGTTACAAGAATTTGATTTGCATATTATTGATAGAAAGGGAGCTGAGAACCTCGTTGCAGACAACTTGTCTAGGTTAGAAAATGTTCTTGATGACCCACTGCCTATTGATGATAGCTTTCCTGATGAGCAATTAGCTGTCATAAATGCTTCCCGTAATACTCCTTGGTATGCTGATTATGCTAATTACATTGTTGCTAAATTTATACCACCAAGTTTCACATACCAGCAAAAGAAAAGATTTTTCTATGATTTAAGACATTACTTTTGGGATGACCCACACCTTTATAAAGAAGGAGTAGACGGTGTTATTAGACATTGTGTACCTGAGCATGAACAGGAACATATCCTACGCAAGTGTCACTCCAAGGCCTACGGAGGACACCACGCTGGAGATAGAACTGCACACAAGGTATTGCAATCTGATTTTTATTGGCCTACTCTATTCAAGGATGCTCGTAAGTTTGTCTTGTCTTGTGATGAATGCCAGAGAATTGGTAATATTAGTAGACGTCAGGAAATGCCTATGAATTATTCACTTGTTATTGAGCCATTTGATGTTTGGGGCTTTGATTACATGGGACCTTTTCCTTCCTCTAATGGGTATACACATATTTTAGTTGCTGTTGATTACGTTACTAAGTGGGTAGAAGCTATTCCAACTAGTAGTGCTAATCGTAACACTACTATTAAGATGCTTAAGGAAGTTATTTTTCCGAGGTTTGGAGTCCCTAGAACTTGATGACTGATGGTGGTTCACATTTTATTCATGGCGCTTTCCGTAAAATGCTTGCTAAATATGATGTCAACCATAGAATTGCTTCTCCATATCATCCTCAGTCTAGTGGTCAAGTAGAATTGAGCAATAGAGAGATTAAATTGATTTTGCAAAAGACTGTTAATAGATCTAGAAAGAATTGGTCTAAGAAACTTGATGATGCATTATGGGCTTATAGAACTGCTTATAAGAACCCTATGGGTATGTCTCATTATAAAATGGTTTATGGAAAAGCATGTCATTTACCTCTCGAACTAGAACATAAAGCTTATTGGGCAATCAAAGAGCTCAACTATGATTTCAAACTTGCCGGTGAGAAGTGGTTATTTGACATAAGCTCGCTTGATGAATGGAGAACCCAAGCATATGAGAATGCCAAGTTGTTTAAAGAAAAAGTTAAAAGATGGCATGACAAAAGGATACAAAAGCGTGAGTTTAATGTAGGTGATCATGTTTTGCTATAAAACTCTTGTTTAAGATTTTTTGCAGGAAAACTTCTCTCTAAATGGGAAGGTCCTTACATTATCGAGGAGGTCTATCGTTTCGGTGCCATCAAGATCAACAACGCCGAAGGCACAAACCCGAAGGTGGTAAACGGTCAAAGAATCAAACATTATATCTCAGGTACTCCCATAAATGTTGAGATCAATATAATTAATACCATAACACCGGAGGAGTACATAAGGGATACCTTCCAGAATGTTTCAGACTCCGAAAAGGAATAGGTATGTGGTACGGTAAGTAAACCGACTCCAAAACGTTTCCAATGTCAACTTTTCTTCGTTTGGAATACTTAAAAAATTAGGAAAATTAAAAGTAGTCCGAAGAGTGCACGAGGAAGCAGCAAGGCAGGAGGGCGCGCCCTACCCCCCTGGGTGCGCCCCTATACCTTGGTGCCACCTCATATGCACTCCGGACTCCGTTTTCTTGCACAATACTTCTTTTGGTCGGTAAAAATTCATTATAAAATCTCCCAAAGGTTCTGACCACCGTACCACGGCAATATCTCCTGTTTTAATTTTGAGTTGTTTCTGTAGCAGATTTAGAGCAAGATGTCTTCGCAAGAGTCGGTCGGGGAGAGTCGTGTCTCTCATCCGACATCGGACCCAAGAGCAAATAGCGAAGCTGACCACTTCGGGCAATCAACGAAGGAAGAGATGGAGGCTGACTTGAAAAGGGTGGATGCCATGGAGGAGGATCAAGAAGTTACCTCTCGTCTTCAACCGGGATTCATGCTGGAGGAACTTCAGAGCTCGGCGATATCAAATTCGGTCATCCCTCCCAATGCTAGATTTCTCTCTTATGAAAATATGAAAAAGAGTGTTGCTATTTCCCCCGCAGCTATGAAACATCCATGGGTGATTGGAGCTCTAGCCATCACGGGTAAACTTCGCAAGGAAACAATGGATCTTAAGCAGCAAAATAATAAGCTCGAGGGGGAGAATCGCATCCTAAGGGGCATCATCGCCAAGAATATCACATCACCACCTCTGAAGAAAGAGACCTAAATACATGGGTATGGGCACTCCCCTTGGCAACTGCCAAGCTTGGGGGAGGTGCCCCGGTATCGTATCACCATCACACCTTTACCTTTATCGTTTTTCTTAGTTCGATCCTTTTGGTTATATCTTGATCTAGTAGAATAAAGTTTTTAGTATGATCTAGCTTTGAGTTTTGTTTTGAGATCTATCTATGTAATCAAGTCCATGAGTTATATAATAAAGAGTAGTTTTGAGCTGAGAGCTTTGCTTTCTTGCTATGATCTTGAGGGAATAAAATAAGAGAAAGAATAAAAAGAGATAAAAAGATCGTATAATGATCTTATGGAGAGTGATAACTTCACATAAAGAGTATGATGAATAAAATTTGTTGAGAGTTGACAAACGTAGTTTTGGTCATTGTTGCAATTAATAGGAAGTAATAAAGAAAGAGAGGCTTCACATATAAATATACTATCTTGGACCTCTTTTGTAATTGTGAGCACTCATTAAAATATGACATGCTAAAAGGTTGATGTTGGACAAGGAAGACAACATAATGGGTTATATTTTCTTATATCCGAATAGAAGTTATATTGTTATGGATCCTTCAACATGTTGAGCTTGCCTTTTCTCTCTTATGCTAGCCAAATCCTTTGCACCAAGTAGAGATACTACTTGTGCTTACAAACATCCCTTAAACCAGTTTTGCCATGAGAGTCCACCATACCTACCTATGGATCGAGTAAGATCCTTCAAGTAAGTTGTCATCGGTGCAAGCAATAAAAATTGCTCTCTAAATATGTATGATCTATTAGTGTGAAGAAAATAAGCTTTATATGAACTTGTGATATGGGAGAAATAAAAGCGACAGACTGCATAATAAAGTTCTTTATCACAAGCAGCAATATAAAGTGACGTTCTTTTGCATTAAGATTTTGTGCATCCAACCATAAAAGCGCATGACAACCTCTGCTTCCCTCTGTGAAGGGCCTATCTTTTGCTTTTATCTTCTACCCTTATACAAGATTTATGGTGATCTTCACCTTTCCTTTTTACACTTTTTCTTTTTGGCAAGCACTATGTGTTGGAGAAAGATCCAGATATATATATATATATCCACTCGGATGTAGGTTATCATAAAGTATTATTGTTGACATTACCCTTGAGGTAAAAGGTTGGGAGGCGAAACTATAAGCCTCTATCTTTCTCTGTGTCCGATTGAAGCTTTGAACTCATAAGTATCAGGTGAGTGTTAGCAATTGTGAAAGGTTAAATGATAGTTGAGTATGTGGACTTGCTGAAAAGCTCTTATATTGACTCTTTCCGATGTTATGATAAATTGAAATTGTTTCAATGACTGAGATCATAGTTTGTTAGTTTTCAATGAAGTTTCTGATTCATACTTTACCTTGTGAACGAATTGTTACTTTGGCATAAAAATTTATATGACAATATATGTTGTTGTTATAAAGATGATCATGATGCCCTCATGTCTGTATTTTATTTTATCGACACCTCTATCTCTAAACATGTGGACATATTTTTCGATTTCGGCTTTCGCTTGAGGACAAGCGAGGTCTAAGCTTGGGGGAGTTGATACGTCCATTTTGCATCATGCTTTTATATTGATATTTATTGCATTATGGGTTGTTATTACACATTATGGCATAATACTTATGCCTTTTCTCTCTTATTTCACAAGGTTTACACAAACAGGGAGAATGCCGGCAGCTGGAATTCTGGACTGGAAAAGGAGCAAATCTGAGAGACCTATTCTGCACAACTCCAAAAGTCCTGAAACTTCACGGAGAATTATTTTGGAATATATAAAAAATATTGGGCGAAGAAAGTACCAGAGGGGACCCACCAGGCATCCACAAGGGTGGAGGGCGTGCCCTACCCCCTAGGCACGCCCCCCTACCTTGTGGGCCACCTAGCAGGCCCCCGATGCCCATCTTCTGCTATATGGTGTGTTTTGACCTGGAAAAAATCGAGAGGAAGCTTTTGGGACGAAACGCCGCCGTTTCGAGGTGGAACTTGGGCAGAGCCAATCTAGGGCTCCGGCGGAGCTGTTCTGCCAGGGAAACCTCCCTCCCGGAGGGGGAAATCGAAGCCATCGTCATCACCAACGATCCTCTCATCGAGAGGGGGTCAATATCCATCAACATCTTCACTAGCACCATATCCTCTCAAACCCTAGTTCATCTCTTGTATCCGATCGTTGTCTCAAAACCTCAGATTGGTACCTGTGGGTTGCTAGTAGTGTTGATTACTCCTTGTAGTTGATGCTAGTTGGTTTATTCGGTGGAAGATCATATGTTCAGATCCTTAATGATAATTATTACTCCTCTGATTATGAACATGAATATGCTTTGTGAGTAGTTACGTTTATTCCTAAGGACATGGGAGAAGTCTTGTTATAAGTAATCACATGAATTTGGTATTCGTTTGATATTTTAATGAGATGTATGTTGTCTCTCCTCTAGTGGTGTTATGTGAACGTCGACTACAAGAAACTTCACCATGATTTGGGCCTAGGGGAAGGCATTGGGAAGTAATAAGTAGATGATGGGTTGCTAGAGTGACAGAAGCTTAAACCCTAGTTTATGCGTTGCTTCGTAAGGGGCTGATTTGGATCCATATGTTTCATGCTATGGTTAGATTTATCTTAATTCTTCTTTCATAGTTGCGGATGCTTGCGAAAGAGATTAATCATAAGTGGGAGGCTTGTCCAAGTAAGGGCAGCACCCAAGCACCGGTCCACCCACATATCTCATTATCAAAGTAACGAACGCGAATCATATGAGCATGATGAAAACTAACTTGACAGTAATTCCCATGTGTCCTCGGGAGCGCTTTGCTTTATATAAGAGTTCATCCAGGCTTGTCCTTTGCTACAAAAAGGATTGGGCCACCTTGCTGCACCTTAGTTACTTTTGTTACTTGCTTCCCGTTACGAATTATCTTATCACACAACTATCTGTTACCGATAATTTCAGTGCTTGCAAAGAATACCTTGCTGAAAACCGCTTGTCATTTCCTTCTACTCCTTGTTGGGTTCGACACTCTTACTTATCAAAAGGACCATGATAGATCCCCTATACTTGTGGGTCATCAGAGTGCCATCGCCGTTCTTGGGGGTGTCCACCATGTAAATATCGTAGGTGGATGTGGCTGACCAGCGGCCGGTGATGGGGGGGGGGGTGACATCGGTACTAGCCGTGGCTCCGCTATCCTCATCCATGTATTCGGCATTTTCCGAATTGTAATCTAGCATATCGGTTAAATCATCGACAATGGCTACCAAGTGGGTGGTGGGTGGGACGTAAAATTCCCTGTGGTATGCTTTGAAGGGTTGATGATTGTGGGCAGAGGGCAGGTCCTCCTGGATGGTCATTTTCTAGATTCGGTCTAGCGCCTCGTTTAACATAGCGAGGGTCGCTGAATTCGAGGGCTCTAGGCCAAATTCCCTTGTAACGGGGTGGGGGGCAGTCAGTGCCCTGGCCGGTCCTTGGTTTCCACAGGCCGAGCTAAGCTTTGGGTACGGTGCCGGATCCTTGAGGGGGTCTAGATTGTCACTGGAGACTAAGGACGGGCCTTGGTTTTTGCGTGTGGTTTCCACGCCGGGATTCGAGATCGAGCTACGTTGGGCCGGGGGTGACCCCTGGCCATCGGTTGCAGGTTCATCGTAAGGGCTCAAGGCCAGAGGAGCGTTGTGACGGAAAGGTTCGGCCGAGATTGACTCTTGGCTTCCGCCTCCTGATTCTGCCTCGAAGGCCAAGGATAGGCCCTCCGCATACATGATGGATCCGGCCGAAGGTGGAGTCTGGCCCCCGCTTGAAGCGGAGCCCTCCTGGCTCGAAGCTGTTCGGAGGGCTGGGGCCGATCTGTAGATCGGATCGGAGGGGGACTCTAGAGCGGGCATGGCGAGGCCTGCGAGGGTGCGAGAGGGGGCTGTGAATCCAGCGAAGACTAGATCGCCCCGCGTGTCCGCAACGTATTCCAGATTATCGAATAGTCTGATCCAAACGACCAGTCGGGTCGGCGTGCAGCACGATGCTGCCAAACGCGAAAAGTTGACCGGGGACAAAGAAGGATCCGATGCCTTCTCCTATGTTCAGGCGAGACATCAATCCTTTGGGCGACCCCACAGCGGAACTCCCAATGAAAGCACCAATGTCGGTGTCAAAACCGACAGACCTCGGGGTAGGGGTCACGAGCTATGGATCTGGGATCGATGGGGAACAAGGGACGATGAACACGGTGTTTACCCAGGTTCGGGCCCTCTCGAAGAGGTAATACCCTACGTCCTGCTTGATTGTATTGGATGTATAGTATGGTTACAGAGTAGATCTACCTCGAGATCAGCATGAGCTAAACCCTAAGGCGATGAGGTGATGAATGTAGCTCTTCCCCTAAAGACTACAACCCTCGTTTTATATAGACACCGGTAGGGTTAGGGTTACCCGAGATAGATTACAATAAGGAGTAAAGAGATCCTGCCTATCCTTGACTTGGAGGGCACACCACGGCTTCATAGACCTCCTGTCGCTATACGGCCTCACCAGTCCGGCCCATATTCTATGGGCCGGCGCCCCGAGGACCCCTTAGTCCATAACTCCCTTAGTAGGCCTTGTTGGTATTTTAGTTACAGGAAATGCACATAGAGTCCGAAAATAACAAAAATCGGTGTGTCACCGTGGCATGCTCTCAGGATCCCATGGAAATTTTTTGGTAAAGTTTGGCACAAGTTTTGATGCTCACACCTTCCAAATTGGAGCATCTCACAAGAAGGATCATAGTTTCCAAAAGGAGATGCGGCACTTCGGACTCCAATCTTTGGTGAATACATCGTTCCGACTTGAATTTTTTTTCATGGTAAACAATCATGGATATACCCTAGGTTTGATTTTCTGGCCCATTTTTTAGGTCTCGTCTGCTATATTTAAGTCATTTTTTTTGCATTTACCTCCCTTTAGTGCATATAAAGTCAAAACCGTACTACAACTACATGTGGGTGTTAGTTAGCAAAGAAGGTGTACAAATTATTTGTGTGTCACTTTGCGAGTTTTCATCCATTGTCCGAGAAGCAGGGAGAAGTTTCAAACATTTCAGCCACGAGGTGCAGGCACCGGCGTAGGCCTAGTTGGTATTTTAATTACACAAAATTCAGATGGAGTCCGGACATCATCAAAATCGGCGTGTGCCCGTGGCGTGCTCTCACGACCCCATGGAAATTTTTTGGTGAGGTTTGACACGAGTTTTGATGATCACTCCTTGGAAACCAGAGCATCTCACAAGAAGGATCATGGTTTCCAAAAGGAGACGTGTCAATTCAAACTCCAGTGGCCGGTGACTTCATCGTTTGGCCTCATAAAAAATTTCACAGTACGCAATCACCATTATACCACGAGTTTGATTTTCTGGCGCATTTCAGGTATCGTTTGCTATATTTAAGATTTTTGAATTTAACGTGCATTTTGTGAAAATAAATAAAATCACAACCGGAACTGCATGTGTTGTCGAAAGGGATGAGGATTGTCGTTCTATCAGGGAGCATCCAACGGTGTAGTCGTACGATCCGTGGGGCTTGGGTTCTGGCCAATCAGAACGCGCGACTCAGATCGCGCGCGTGGCAGGGGGGCATCGGCTACGGTTTAGTAGGCACATGGCTTTTGTGAGTGAACGGTGTGCTATTTGAAAACATTTACATGAACTAACAACATATTTTCATTTGAATGAAAACATGAGTTCATCGTTTCGCCTTGAATTTTTTTCCACGGTAAGAAATCACCATTGTACCCTATGGTTTGATTTTCTGGTGCATTCGAGATCTCGTTTGCTATATTTGAGTCATTTTTTGCATTTACCATGCATATATATATATATATATATATATATATATATATATATATATATATATATATATATATATATATATATATATATATATATATATATATATATATATATATATATATATAGCAACTACACGTGCGTGTTAGCAAGATCATTTGTGTATCGCTTTGCGAGTTTTCATTCATTGTCCGAGAAACGGGAAAAAACTTCAAACAGTTCGGCTGCAGGGTGCGGCCAGAGGCGTAGGCCTTGTTGGTATTTTAATTACAGGAAATGCATATAGAGTCTGGAAATAACAAAAATCACCGTGGCGTGCTCTCACGATCCCATGGAATTTTTTTGGTAAAGTTTGGCACAAGTTTTGGTGCTCGCACCTTCCAAACCAGAGCATCTCACAAGAATGATCATAGTTTCCAAAAGGAGACGCGGCACTTCAGACTCCAAATCTTTGGTGACTACATCGTTCTGCCTCGAAAAAAAATCACGGTAAACAATCACGGATATACCCTTGGTTTGATTTTCTGGCCCATTTCAGGTCTCGTCTGCTATATTTAAGTCATTTTTTTGCACTTACCTTGCATTTAGTGCATATAAAGTCAAAACCCTACTACAACTACATGTGGGTATTAGTTAGCAAAGAAGGTGTACAAATCATTTGTGCATCGCTTTGCGAGTTTTCATCCGTTGTCCGAGAAGTAGGGAGAAGTTGCAAACATTTCGGCCGCGAGGTGCGGCCACCGGCGTAGGTCTAGTTGGTATTTTAATTACAGGAAATTCAGATGGAGTCCGGAGATCATCAAAATCGGTGTGTGCTCGTGGCGTGCTCTCACGACCCCGTGGAAAAAATTTGGTAAAGTTTGGCACAAGTTTTGATGATCGCTCCTTGGAAACCGGAGCATCTCACAAGAAGGATCATGGTTTCCAAAAGGAGACGTGTCAATTCAAACTCCAGTGGCCGGTGACTTCATCGTTTGGCCTCATAAAAATTTCCACAGTACGCAATCACCATTATACCACGGGTTTGATTTTCTGGCGCATTTCAGGTATTGTTTGCTATATTTAAGACATTTGTTGAATTTAACGTGCATTTTGTGCATATAAATAAAATTACAACCGGGACTGCATTTGCTATCGGAAGGGATGAGGATTGCCGTTTGATCTGGGAGCATCCAACGGTGCAGACGTACGATCCGTGGGGTTTGGGTTCTGGCCAATCAGAACGCACGACTCAGATCGCGCACGTGGTTTGGTTGGCACACGGCTTTCATGAACAAACCATGTGCTATTCACAAGCCATATTGCATATCTTCTGATAGCATACTGGAGTGAGATCAATTGAGTGTGCTACCTCTATGGTGTAATAATAATAATAATAATAATAAACAGTTCAAATTCATTGCCTGAGCTGATAGCATATCAAGGTCAACATATTAACGGTTCTTACATCAACAGAAAACCGGGCATAACTCACAAATTCAGTACACGCGACAGTTCTAAATTGAACGAAATAAGTTGCAGGGTAGGCATAAAAACTAGTCTTATGACTTAATTCCCATGTACATGGGGGAACTAGGATCATTACGTTGACCTTGAATGAACTTGGGTTTTATGATGATTTGACGCTTCTCTGTTTGAGGGGTGCGTGATCCTTTGGCTGGCAACTCAGCAAATTCATCGTACTCGTCCTCATTGGCAACATCCTCGACACCCAGTACCCTCCTCTTCCCATGCATCACTACATGGCAGTTCTTATGCAAGGGGTCTTCCGCATAGAAAATCTGGGTAGCATCGATGGCAAGAATGAACGGGTCCACGTGATATGCCATCGTTGTCCTGTTAACACAGGTCTTCCTGTAATCATCAACCTTTACCTGACTAAGAGGGATCCATGTGCACCTGAATAATGCCACCTTAACTTTCACATAGTTAAGCTCCCAAATCTCTTTGATGGTTCCATAGTATACCCCTTTATCAGCTTCATCTACAGTCATGCATTCTATTCGAACAGAGTTGTTCTGATACGAGGTCTTCTCATCATGTTCCTTGGTGTAGAACATGTAGCCATTTATGTCATATGCTTGGTACGTCAACACCGTAGGTGATGGCTTTTGTGCCAACCACGTAGCAATGTCATCCATGGATCCTTGTGCCAAATGATTCTTCAGTCATTCGGTGTAGTTCTTAGTGTGCTCCTTCATCTCCACATCTAATGGATACACCATTGGTAAGAAGGTTTGGCGTATCTCCGTCAAGTGTTGGTCGGCATAAGCGCTGAGAACTGGGTTGTTAAGTAGTACCGTAAAATGGGCTTTCTCTGCCAATTCTCCGGGTGCAGCCTTTTGCGTGCCAGCAAGGACCGGCTTACCTTTCAGCCTTCCCTCATGGCAAGATAGGGGCAAACCTATAGGTCTTTGTTTCATGCATTCGGTGCAAAACTCAACTACCTCCTCCGCGGTATAACCTTGTAGGATGCTTGCCTCTGGATGGTTTCGGTTCCGACAATAGCGCTTCAGTATTCCCATGAACCGCTCGAAGGGATACATGTTGAGAAGAAACACAGGACCACAATACTTTATCTCGTCGACAAGTTGCACAGCGAGATGGACCATGACATCAAAGAATGACGGTGAGAAAAACATCTATAGGCTGGACAATATTCTTGCAATATCCTCTTGCATATAATCCAACTCTTCAGGATCTACAACTTTCTCCATAGTTTGTCTAAGAAATCACAGAGCTCAATGAGTGTGTTTCTTATATCTTTGTCCATCAGATTCCTGATGGCCACCGGGAGGATTTGTGTCAACATTACGTGGCAATCATGTGACTTCATGTGTCCCAACTTCATTTTACCTGAGCTCACATCCACGAGACTTCTGATGTTTGTGGAGTAGGAAGAGGGTGTCTTAACTGACAACAAATACTTGAAGAACTATGTTGCTTCTTTTGTACTGAAATTGTAACTCTGGCGAGCATGGTGGAATTTGTTATCATCTTCTGCTTCACTCTTTCTTTTTGATTGATCACCAAGCATATCGAGCCGTGCACCATCACCATGCTTTGTTTACCTTTAATCTTGAGCGGAGTACCAAGGATGCTTTCACATACGTTCTTCTCTACGTGCATGACATCGATGCAGTGACATACACGTAGAATCTCCCAGTAAGTTAATTTCCAGAATATCGATTTCTTCTTAAACACTTGATTCCTAGGTGTTTGTTTCACCGTCAAAGTGTGCTTCTTACCAAGCACAACATTAATTTGTTTAACCATGTTGTGGACCACCTCCCCAGTATAAGGTCTTGGGCCCAAACCTAGCTCTGCCGTACCATCAAATTCATCTTTCATCTTTTGGTATGGGTGATTTCTCTGTAAGAACCTACGATGACGTAAATACACGGTTTTGCACGAGTTGGGAAGAAATCTGCTAGCAGTCCTATCCATGCATGTGACACACCCTACATCTCCCTTTGTTTTCTGCCCCGTTGTGTTGCCTAATGCTAACATATCTTGAATGGTGTGCAGCAGCATCGCATTTAGATCGAAAATGTCCTTTTTGTAAGCATCATAACATTTTACAGCAGGCCCTTCTACCAACACTGTCAGCAGTTCTTCTACCAGTAGCTGAAAGTAAATGTCGATGTCATTTCCAGGTTGCTTTGGGCCTTGGATAATCATTGACATCATAATGTATTTTTTCTTCACACACAACCAAGGAGCTAGGTTATATATGCACAGAAGCACCGGCCATGTGCTGTGTTTGGTGCTCATATCGCCAAAAGGATTCATCCCGTCATTACACTGCCGAGCCTTATACTTCTAGGATCATTGGCGAAGTCTTTAAACTTTTTGTCGATTAATTCCCGCTAAGCCCCATCTTTTGGGTGCCTCAGATATTTATCCACAGTTCGCTCATCATGATGCCACCGCAACCTCTTTGCCTCTCTAGGGTTTGCAAACAAATGCCTCAACCTTGGAATTAAAGGCAAGTACCAAACAACCTTGAACGGGATTCATGTCTTGATCTTGTCGTCCAATTTGTACTTGTCCTTTGCTCTCCCACGCTTGTATCATGCATGCTTGCATATGGGACATGCACGCAAATCTTTGTACTCACCACGGTACAATATACAATCATTCACACAAGCGTGTATCTTCTGTACTTCAAGTTCCAATGGGCAAACAATTTTCTTCGCTTTGTTCGTGCTTCCGGGGAGCACATTATCTTCCGGAAGAATTTCTTTGAAAAGACCTAACAACCCTGTGAAGCCCTTGTTTGATAGACCGTTTGCTGCTTTAAATCTGAGAAGCGCCAGGGTGGCACTCAACTTGGATTATTTCTTTTTGCAACCTGGATACAATTCTTTCTTGGAGTCCGCAGCAATGGTTGGCAGATCCTTGTACCAATCATATCCTTTTTTGGGCCCTTGAAATCTGCAATCATAGCAGCAAAATCTGGCATATCAAGATGGTCATTGTCTGCGTCGCCGTCTTGGTTTTCTAGTGGGCGTTTCGGCTTTCCAGTGTTCCATTGGTAGCTTGACGCCTCTGCCCCGATGTTACATTCAACATCCATGTGGGACTGACCGGGGTTTGGCATCTCGCAGCCCTGGGTATATTCATCCGTGACCTGCTCTTCACCATGTCTGGTCCAACTTGTATATCCATCCATGAATCCCCGAGAGAGTAAGTGTCACTCGGCATTTGCAACTTCATGTGACTCTGTATTGGCACAATGACTACATGGACACAGGATGTAATCCTCATCACCAATTCTCTTCTTTGTACTTTCAGCCAAATTCATGAACTCCGCCATGCCACTCATAAAATCTGAGCTTCTCCGATTCTTCATCCATTCAGATCGTTCCATCTGCACCACACAAAGGGTAATTAAAAACAAAACAACAACATTAATACACGGATTAACTGATGCCCAAAGATGCGTGCATAAATCACAAGGTTTTATTTTCATAATTACTGAGGGCGCTCCATATTGTTATCCAGACGTGCAATGACAAAAATTAATGGCCAGTCAATTTACACGCAGAGTACTACAGCACTACCCTTAGGAATTGAATACCTTAATTAAGCCACTCATGAAAAGAATACCTTAATTAATTAGCCACGCGGCGACCTCCACCCAGCAGACAGAGAAGCGCGATGCGGCGGCACGCCGAGACAGCAGGGTCGAGGAGCAAAGCTTAGTGCGGCTACCGCCTGAAGTTCGACCTCCACTATCCCGCCATCGACCGTGATGGATGTGCTCCAATCACGCCGCCACCGATCTCGATGATTGAGCTCCTCCTATTTCCCACCGCAGACCGAGGATTGACCTCCTATGACGCCGCCACCGCCCACCGACTGAGGATTGACCTCTTATACGGTAGCTGCTACCTCGGCCGCCGCTGTCGTCGCCATCTCTATCTGCAGAGCGGCTGTTTTATTTTTTGATGGATATCCGCAGAGTGGCTGTTTACACGGTATTACTGTAACTCAATTATATGTATAGGGTAGTACATCACATACGGTTATGTCACAGCAACCGTGTCTCACCTACGTTATCTTCTCACACGGTTTGGTGCGGAAATCATGTGTGAAGTTGCAATACCTAACACAAACGACATGTATAAATAGTGTGCCGTATACAACATATAGTGCGATAAGTAGTTCCCGACCGTTAGCTTATCCCCACAGTTTCCCCATTTTCCCCAAATCCCTAGATAGCCTCCAAATTCCCTCGCGTGGCACTGACATTGGGGGAATGCGGACGAGTGGTGCTGATGGTTTCGGTGCGGCTGCTCCTTCTCCTATCGTCGCTCTCGGCAACGCCGCCACGACGGCGGTCACCGCCGAGCACTTGCCTAAGGTCATCAGAAGGCAGGTGTACTACAGATCCGAATCGTCGCTCCCTGCTGAATCCGTCCTGAATGACCCCCCCAGGAAAGCGATCTGCCGCCGGATCCGGAGCATGACTCCAGACTCCCACAACACGAGTTCGACTCCGAGTTTTGCGCCACCGAGAAGTAACAAAAGCTGAGTTGTATGCATGGGCACACTCCCGCTCGACGTGTATGCATGGAGGGATTTGACATTGGCAGGCGGTTTCTCAGTTGCCCCTTAGAGGTTAGTGCTAAGTTCATCATTTTACTTGAGTTAATGCCACCGCTCATCCTGAATACTATTTAACATTGGCAGGGATATGAGGCTTGTGCCTTTGTTAACTGGCTAGATGAAGAATGGCATGGCAAGGCTCGGAGTGTTATCACCAAGCTCGCAGAAGATAATGTAAAGGTGAAGAAGAAACCGGCTGATCTAGAATGTACAATCAGTACGATGAAGCAAGAAAGAATCAATCACAGGCAACAGATGAAAGCAAGAGACAAGAAGGAACTAGCATGTGTAGTTGTCGTTGTCGCATTAGCCATGTTATATGCGCTGTTTGCAATGATGATTAGGGGTTTTGTTTGACAGTATTGCTAAAGCACATCTAGATGTGCTCTAAGT
The DNA here is from genome assembly GCA_011799875.1 of Thinopyrum elongatum. NCBI lineage: Eukaryota > Viridiplantae > Streptophyta > Magnoliopsida > Poales > Poaceae > Thinopyrum > Thinopyrum elongatum. Next base: position 131,132,054 of record CM022297.1, on the reverse strand, counting down.
AATGCACATCTAGGTCCTATGCCATTGATGTTACGCGAAGATTCGTGCAGATATTTTCCTTTCTATTTTTTCTTTTCCTTTGTAGTTTGATTATTACTGGCTTCATCAATAATAAGAGATCAATGTATTGCTTGCCAACTGTCCTACTCCGTTCATACCGGTGCATAAGTCACATTACGAAAACCAAATAATCCCAAAACTCGTTCCTTGTTTTTGTCCTGAAAAAAGAAATCAGCCAATAGGAGTCCTGCGGCTAGTATGCATTCAATGACTTCACACTACTTAGCATAACATGCATGCAATGGTCAATTCTCTACATGCAATGGTATTGATTACCAAAAAATCATCAAGTTCTCTCGTTTTTCCCCCACCTAGGTCACCGATACAGAGGGAGTAGAAGTACAAAAATGCTTGTTTCATATCTGGACGCTCCAACGCGTGTGCGTAATTAATTATCACATTGAGAACTATGCAACCCCGAGAATTTGGAGCGACTGGGTACAAATAATTGCGGTTGATTATATCAGCGGTTAGATAATACGTCAACCCCCGCTTCAATTGGCATTCCTCTTCTCTTCATACCCCGCTTAAGTGTCCACCATCTTCATCGTCCCCGGCAGGCCGTGCTACACACTTGCACACACTCTGCAATCTCGCTTTCTCGTGGTTTTTATACGACCGCAGCCATGTAGAGTGACAGCGAGGATGACAGTTCCGCCAGCAGTCTGGCGCCCGATGATAGGTCAACATCGGAATCATCCTGCTCGTCTTCCATGAGTTTGGCGTCGAGCCCAGACCTCGATTATATCTGGATCATGGAAGGGACGCCACCTCCGAAGTTGTCAGACGACAACCAGACGGACGGGGAGCCATGTGAGGACGAAGAAGAGGACGGCGATGATGATGAGGAGGAATGGTCGAACAAGGAGGAGGACGACGATGACAGAAACAACGATGACGACGGCGGCGATGATGAAAAGCCAACGTTCAGCTGCAAGAAGCGTCCTCGCCAAGACGATGTCGCGGGGCCATCCAACAACAACAACAAGAAGAAGAAGGACTAAATTAAGAAGACTGTATATATCGTTGTTTCCGTTCGCTCATATTAATTCGTTATCTCTGTTTCCCCTGTCAATCTCATCGCAAACGGTTAGCAATACGCATTCGACAAAGATCTTTTACATTATCACCCATAGGTTGGTTTATTGAATTGTGTGCCCTGACAAGCACACAATTCACAAAAAAAGACCATATGGGTTGTCTATAATGATCGCACACAATTCTGATTACCGGCCTGTTTGCCGGGTATCACACACATCATGTTACGCCGAATCATTTGTGTTCAAATCTATCATCGCAAACGGTTCATTGAAGCGAACTGTATGCCATATATCGCAGACACCTTAATATGGCTGTCCGTTTCTATTGTTCTGTCTCATCGCAAACAGCTTGTATGGATCAACCGTATGCCCCGCATCGCACACGCGACTAAAATCTGAACCGTCTTTGATGTATCCTTCATCGCAAACGTTCTGCATCTTTTTTGACGGTTTTTTACATCATCATTTGCGATTAATGCATTGCACACAGTTTTTTCAAAGGGTCTCTGATCGTAGTGTCACGTTAGCAGCATCCTGCAGAAGTGATTATATCTATGTTCGTGATCCGATCTTGCAAGTCATTGCTACTTCTTGAGCTTGCGTTGGTTTTTCCCTTGAAGAGGAAAGGGTGATGCAGCAAAGTAGAGTAAGTATTTCACTCAGTTTGAGAACCAAGGTATCAATCCAGTTGGAGACAACGCACAAGTCACCGAATACCTGCACAAACAATCAACAACTTGCACCCAACGCGATAAAGGGGTTGTCAATCCCTTCACGGTTACTTGCAAAAGTGAGATCTGATAGAGATAGATAAACGGTAAAGTAAATATTTTTGGTATTTTTGGTTTATAGATCGGAAAGTAAAAGATTGCAAAGGAAGTAAATCGGAAACTAAAATTGTAGATCGGAAACTTATATGATGGAAAATAGAAACTTATATGATGGAAAATAGACCCGGGGGCCATAGGTTTCACTAGAGGCTTCTCTCAAGATAGAAAATATTACGGTGGGTGAACAAATTACTGCAGAGCAATTGATAGAAAAGCGCAAAGTTATGACGATATCTAAGGCAATGATCATGAACATAGGCATCACGTCCATGTCAAGTAGACCGACTCCTGTCTACATCTACTACTATTACTCCACACATCGACCGACTCCTGCCTGCATCTAGAGTATTAAGTTCATAAGAATAGAGTAACGCATTAAGTAAGATGACATGATGTAGCGGGATAAACTCAAGCAATATGATGAAAACCCCATCTTGTTATCCTCGATGGCAACAATACAATACGTGCCTTGCCACCCCTACTGTCACTGGGAAAGGACACCACAAAATTGAACCCAAAGCTAAGCACTTCTCCCATTGCAAGAAAAACCAATCTAGTTGGCCAAACCAAATTGATAGTTCAAAGAGACTTGCAAAGATATCAAATCATGCATATAATAATTTAGAGAAGATTCAAATAATATTCATAGATAAGCTTGATCATAAATCCACAATTCATCGGATCTTGCCAAACACACCGCAAGAAAGTATTAAATCGAATAGATCTCCAAGAACATCGAGGAGAACATGGTATTGAGAATCAAAGAGAGAGAAGAAGCCATCTAGCTACTAGCTATGGACCCGTAGGTCTGAGGTAAACTACTCACACTTCATCAGAAGGGCAATGGTGTTGATGTAGAAGCCCTCCGTGATCGAATCCCCCTCCGGCACGATGCCGGAAAAGTCCCCTAGATGGGACCTCATGGGTACAGAAGGTTGCGGCGGTGGAAAATTGTTTTCGTGGCTCTCTCTGTTGGTTTTGGGATATATGAGAATATATAGGAATAAGAAATAGGTCGGTGGAGCCACGAGGGGCCCACAAGGGTGGGGGGCACGCCCTACCCCTTAGGCGCGCCCTCCGTCCTTGTGGCCGCCTCGTGGCTTCTCTGACTTGCACTCCAAGTCCTCTGGATGTCTTCTAGTCCAAGAAAAATCATCGTGAAAGTTTTATTCCGTTTGGACTCTGTTTGGTATTCATTTTCTGCGAAACTCTAAAACAAGGAAAAAACAGAAATTGGCACTGTGCTCTAGGTTAATAGGTTAGTTCCAAAAATCATATAAAATAGCATATTAATGCATATAAAACATCCAAAACAGATAATATAATAGCATGGAACAATCAAAAATTATAGATATGTTGGAGACGTATCAAGCATCCCCAAGCTTAATTCCTGCTCGTCCTCGAGTAGGTCAATGATAAAAACAGAATTTTTGATGTGGAATGCTACCTAACATATTTATCCATGTAATTTCTTTTATTGTGGCATGAATGTTCAGATCTGTATGATTCAAAACAAAAGTTTAATATTGACATAAAAACAATAATACTTCAAGCATACTAACAAGGCAATTATGTCTTCTCAAAATAACATGGCCAAAGAAAGCTTATCCCTACAAAATCATATAGTCTGGCTATACTCCATCTTCATCACACAAAATAATTAAATCATGCACAACCCCAATGACAAGCCAAGCAAGTGTTTCATACTTTTGATGTTCTCAAACTTATTCAACTTTCACGCAATACATGAGCGTGAGCCATGGACATAGCACTATAGGTGGAATAGACGGTGGTTGTGGAGAAGACAAAAAGAAGGAGATAGTCACACATCAACTAGGCGTATCAACGGGCTATGGAGATGCCCATCAATAGATATCAATGTGAGTGAGTAGGGATTGCCATGCAACGGATGCACTAGAGCTATAAGTTTATGAAAGCTCAAAAAGAAACTAAGTGGGTGTGCATCCAACTTGCTTCCTCACGAAGACCTAGGGCAATTTGAGGAAGCCCATCATTGGAATATACAAGCCAAGTTCTATAATGAAAAATTCCCACTAGTATATGAAAGTGACAACATAGGAGACTCTCTATCATGAAGATCATGGTGCTACTTTGAAGCACAAGTGTGGTAAAAGGATAGTAGCATTGCCCCTTCTCTCTTTTCTCTCATTTTATTCATTTATTTATTTTTATTTGGGCCTTCTCTCATTTTTTGGCCTCTTTTTTTTCGTCCGGAGTCTCATCCCGACTTGTGGGGGAATCATAGTCTCCATCATCCTTTCCTCACATGGGACAATGCTCTAATAATGAAGATCATCACACTTTTATTCACTTACAACTCAAAAATTACAACTCGATACTTAGAACAAAATATGACTCTATGTGAATGCCTCCGGCGGTGTACCGGGATGTGCAATGAATCAAGAGTGACATGTATGAAAGAATTATGAACGGTGGCTTTGCCACAAATACGATGTCAACTACATGATCATGCAAAGCAATATGACAATGATGGAGCGTGTCATAATAAACGGAACGGTGAAAAATTGCATGGCAATATATCTTGGAATGGCTATGGAAATGCCATAATAGGTAGGTATGGTGGCTGTTTTGAGGAAGGTATATGGCGGGTTTATGGTACCGGCGAAGGTTGCGCGGTACTAGAGAGGCTAGCAAAGGTGGAAGGGTGAGAGTGCGTATAATTCATGGACTCAACATTAGTCATAAAGAACTCATATACTTATTGAAAAAATCTATTAGTTATCGAAATGAAGTACTATGCGCATGCTCCTAGGGGGATAGATTGGTAGGAAAAGACCATCGCTCGTCGCCGACCGCCACTCATAAGGAAGACAATCAATAAATAAATCATGCTCTGACTTCATCACATAACGGTTCACCATACGTGCATGCTACGGGAATCACAAACTTTAACACAAGTATTTCTCAAATTCACTATTACTTACTAGCATGAATCTAATATCACCATCTTTATATCTCAAAACAATTATAAGGAATCAAACTTCTCATAGTATTCAATGCACTTTTATATGAAAGTTTTTATTATACCCCTCTTGGATGCCTATCATATTAGGACTAAATTTATAACCAAAGCAAATTACCATGCTGTTTAGAGACTCTCAAAATAATATAAGTGAAGCACGAGAGTTCATCAATTTCTATAAAATAAAACCACCGTCGTGCTCTAAAAAGATATAAGTGAAGCACTAGAGCGATATTGCCTAGCTCAAAAGATATAAGTGAAACACATAGAGTATTCTAATAAATCATGATTCATGCGTGTCTCTCTCAAAAGGTGTGTACAACAAGGATGATTTTGGCAAACTAAAAAGCAAAGACTCAAATCTTACAAGACGCTCCAAGCAAAACACATATCATGTGGTGAATAAAAATATAGCCTCAAGTAAAGTTACCGATAGACGAAGACGGAAGAGGGGATGCCTTCCGGGGCATCCCCAAGCTTAGGCTCTTGGTTGTCCTTGAATATTACCTTGGGGTGCCTTGGGCATCCCCAAGCTTAGGATCTTTCCACTCCTTATTCCATAGTCCATCAAATCCTTACCCAAAACTTGAAAACTTCACAACACAAAACTCAACAGAAAATCTCATAAACTCCGTTAGTATAAGAAAATAAATCACCACTTTTGGTACTGTTGTGAACTCATTATTTATTTATATTGGTGTAATATCTACTGTATTCCAACTTTTCCATGGTTCATACCCCCCGATACTAGCCATAGATTCATCAAAATAAGCAAACAACACATAGAAAACAGAATCTGTCAAAAATAGAACAGTCTGCGAAGATCAGAATTGTTCTAATACTTATGTAACTCTAAAAATTCTGAAAAAATATTAAAACATAGGTAATTCGTATATCAATCTTTTTTAAAAAAATAAGAATTTTTCCGCACTCCAGTAAAAAATAAGATTAGTTTTCATGAGTGCAAAAGTTTCTGTTTTTCAGCAGGATCAAATCAACTATCACCGTAAGCCATCCCAAAGGTCTTACTTGGCACAAACACTAATTAAAACACAAAATCACATCTAACCAGAGGCTAGATGGAAAATTTATTGCAAAACAGAACCTAAAAAGCAAAAACAAAAATAAAATTGGGTTGCCTCCCAACAAGCGCTATTGTTTAACGCCCTTAGCTATGCATAAAACACGAATAGATCTAGGTATTGTCATCTTTGGTATGCAATCCATAAGTGGCTCTCATAATAGATTCATAAGGCAATTTAATTTTCTTTCTTGGAAAGTGTTCCATTCCCTTCCTTAACGGAAATTGAAATCTAATGTTTCCTTCTTTCATATCAATAATTGCACCAACCGTTCTAAGGAAAGGTCTACCAAGAATAATAGGACATGTAGGATTGCAATCTATATCAAGAACAATGAAATCTACGGGCACATAATTCCTATTTGCAACAATAAGAACATCATTAATCCTTCACATAGGTTTCTTAATAGTGGAATCCGCAAGATGCAAATTTAAAGAACAATCATCAAATTCACGGAAACCTAACACATCACATAAAGTTTTTGGAATCGTGGAAACACTAGCACCCAAATCACACAAAGCATGGCACTCATAATCCTTAATCTTAATTTTAATAGTAGGTTCCCACTCATCATAAATTTTTCTAGGGATAGAAACTTCCAATTCAATCTTTTCTTCAAAAGATTGCATTATAGCATCAACGATATGTTTAGTAAAAGCTTTGTTTTGATTATAAGCATGAGGAGAATTCAACATGGATTGCAACAAGGAAATACAATCTATTAAAGAACAATTATCATAATTAAATTCCTTGAAATCCAAAAGAGTGGGTTCATTGCTAGTTAAAGTTTTGACCTCTCCAATCCCACTTTTATTAATTTTTGCATCAAGATGTAAAAACTCCGAATCAGTGGGACGCCTTTTAACTAAAGTTGACTCATCTCCAGTCCCATCTTTATCAAGATTTATATTGGAAAACAAAGATTCAATAGGAGTCACATCAATCACTTTAAGATCTTCATCATTATTTAAAGATTCTGGTTTAGCGGCCATCTTATTTACTAAGGTAGCTTGTTTATCGGAGATTTGGCCTACTAAATTTTCAAGATGAACAAACTGTGATCTCAAACCATAAAATTCCTTAGACATATCATCGAGCTCTTTGTTCATGTATTCCATAAAAATTTTCTGCTCCTTAAGCTCGTTTCTAAAGAAATTATTATGCTCAAATTGCAAAGACACGAAGCTTCTAACGTTATTTTCAATTTCTTCCAACCTCCTGGAGTGAGGGTCAATGTTTTTTGGTTGAGCCATTGCGACAAAGCAAGAAATCCAACACACGAGCACACAAAAAGCAAGCGAAGAAGACAAATGGAAGAGGGGCAAATAAAAGGCAAATCTTTTCAAAAATCATTTTAGAAGTGGGGGAGAGGAAAACGAGAGGCGAATGGCAAATAATGTAATGCAAGAGATGAGAGTTTATGATGGGTACTTGGTATGTCTTGACTTGGTGTAGATCTCCCCGGCAACGGTGCCAGAAATTCTTCTTGCTACTTCTTGAGCTTGCGTTGGTTTTTCCCTTGAAGAGGAAAGGGTGATGTAGCAAAGTAGAGTAAGTATTTCCCTCAGTTTGAGAACCAAGGTATCAATCCAGTAGGAGACAACGCACAAGTCACCGAATACCTGCACAAACAATCAACAACTTGCACCCAACGCGATAAAGGGGTTGTCAATCCCTTCACGGTTGCTTGCAAAAGTGAGATCTGATAGAGATAGATAAACGGTAAAGTAAATATTTTTGGTATTTTTGGTTTATAGAACGGAAAGTAAAAGATTGCAAAGGAAGTAAATCAGAAACTAAAATTGTAGATCGAAAACTTATATGATGGAAAATAGAAACTTAAATGATGGAAAATAGACCCGAGCGCCATAGGTTTCACTAGAGGCTTCTCTCAAGATAGAAAATATTACGGTGGGTGAACAAATTACTGCTGAGCAATTGGTAGAAAAGCGCAAAGTTATGACGATATCTAAGGCAATGATCATGAACATAGGCATCACGTCCATGTCAAGTAGACCGCTCCTGCCTGCATCTACTACTATTACTCCACACATCGACTGACTCCTGCCTGCATCTAGAGTATTAAGTTCATAAGAACAGAGTAACGCATTAAGTAAGATGACATGATGTAGCGGGATAAACTCTAGAAATATGATGAAAACCCCATCTTGTTATCCTCGATGGCAAAAATACAATACGTGCCTTGCTGCCCCTACTGTCACTGGGAAAGGACACCGCAAGATTGAACCCAAAGCTAAGCACTTCTCCCATTGCAAGAAAAACCAATCTAGTTGGCCAAACCAAATCGATAGTTCGAAGAGACTTGCAAAGATATTAAATCATGCATATAAGAATTTAGAGAAGATTCAAATAATATTCATAGATAAGCTTGATCATAAATCCACAATTCATCGGATCTCGGCAAACACACCGCAAAAAAGTATTACATCGAATAGATCTCCAAGAACATCGAGGAGAACATGGTATTGAGAATCAAAGAGAGAGAAGAAGCCATCTAGCTACTAGCTATGGACCCGTAGGTCTGAGGTAAACTACTCACGCTTCATCAGAAGGGCAATGGTGTTGATGTAGAAGCCCTCCATGATCGAATCCCCCTTCGGCAGGATGCCGGAAAAGGCCCCTAGATGGGATCTCACGGGTACAGAAGGTTACGATGGTGGAAAAGTGTTTTCGTGGCTCCCTCTGTTGGTTTTGGGGTATATGAGAATATATAGGAAGAAGAAATAGGTCGGTGGAGTCATGAGGGGCCCACAAGGGTGGGGGCGTGCCCTACCCCCCTGGGCGCACCCTCCGTCCTTGTGTCCACCTCGTGGCTTCTCTGACTTGCACTCCAAGTCCTCTGGATGTCTTTTGGTCCAAGAAAAATCATCGTGAAAGTTTTATTCCGTTTGGACTCTGTTTGGTATTCCTTTTCTGCGAAACTCTAAATCAAGGAAAAAATAGAAACTGGCACTGTGCTCTAGGTTAATAGGTTAGTCCTAAAAATCATATAAAATAGCATATTAATGCATATAAAACATCCAAAACAGATAATATAATAGCATGGAACAATCAAAAGTTATAGATACGTTGGAGACGTATCAGTCATATGCACCTACTATGTGTTGTGATCCGTAAACCCCAAGGTGACAACAATTGGGATACTTTCCGGTGATGACCATAGTTTGAGGAGTTCATTTATTCACTATGTGTTAATGCTTTGTGCCGATTCTCTATTAAAAGGAGGCCTTAATATCCCTTAGTTTCCTTATGGACCCCGCTGCCACGAGAGGTGTTGGGGATATAACCCCGAGGTGTGACCCACCCAGGAGGGGCCGGGTTACACCGTTGGCGACTCAATATGAGGAAGGACCAAGTAGGTCCAAGAAAATGAAACATGAAGACTGGTGGCGGCTTACAAGGTGGGCCTGTTGAATGCTCAAGACCTGGCGGTAGAATCATGACCCGGAAAGTGTGAGCCGCCATGATGGCGACTTGCCTAACAAGGCAGGGCGACTTAGAAACCGAGTTGGTCATGTTGTGTGATCCGTCTTGGACTCTTGTAAGCCCAGGGCCTCGGCCTGTGTATATAAAGGCGAGACCCTGCGGCGAGTTAGAGGAGGAGACAATTGATCGAGAGCTAGGTCAAGTGATTCCACTCCCTTGTAATCGATATTCAAGTTATAGTCAACAAAAGTAGGAGTAGGCTTTTACCTCATTGAGAGGGGCCGAACCTGGGTAAACCTTGTGTCCTTTGTCCCGTTCAACCCCTTCGAGCTAACCTACGTCGCGATGGCTCCACACCTAAGTCCTTTCATGATGGCATCTGCCGTGATAAAACCACGACAGTTGACGCCCACTATGGGTCAGAGCACGGTGGTTTCGAGTTCTTGAAGGGCAATTTCCCAGGGGTCGAAGGATACGCTGTGGGCCGGATGACTAAGAGTCGCCATGGCAAACTCTACATCGATGACGCTGGCTGGGGCCCTGAGGCCGACTCAATCGAGTATGGGTACCGGGTCCCCTTTGGCGGAATTCACGTCTTGATCGACAAGATCGATGAGTCGGAGCTTGAGCCGAACATCTGCATCGACATCGTCGAGACGGCTCGGCGTGCGCGACCCACCAGGGTTCAACCCGGCCGGAAGCATGTTTTCGTTGGTTGCACGCAAGGCATGGAGCTTGCGGAAGGTTCCGAATCTGGAGGAGAGACGGCCATCTACTCAGGCGATGAGTCCTCAATCGGAGAGACGAAATCCATCTATCAGCTTCAAGACAGCGGGCTTGGGGGCTACTCCGATGGCAACAGCATTCCGGACCCCTATGAGCCGCCTTCCAAGGCTGCAATCTTCATGGCTGGCACTGGGCCAACTCTCAACTCGTCAACAGCGGAAGATATGAAGTCTAGATCGACTGCTGCTACGATAGCTGGGGCCGGTGGCTCAGTTTGTCCGCCGGCTCATGTCTTATTTGAACTCTTGGGCACTTTGACGACCCTATTGGCAACAGAGGTCACTACGGCAAATCAAGCACAGCGCAACACAGAAGTTGCAAAGGTACGTGATGAGGTGGCCAAGGCCTAGGAGGATCTTAATGCAGAGAACATCAGGATGGCAGAGGAACGAGCCCAGATGGACGCTGAGTCATAGCGTATCAGGGCGGAGGCTTTTCGCTTAAGTTTGGATCAAAACGCCTCTAATGTTGTTCTTCGAAGGAGGTGTCAAACCCGTTTGCCTTCACAATATGAGGCGCGGAACCTTTTTAACATGCCTGGTATGGGGCCAAGTAACCCGCCAGGCATAGCCCGGGCGGCTGAAGTCCCAAGGAGCGGGGCGGCGGCTCAGCCCCGATTACCAGACCTGCCCCATAGGGATCGAACCCCGCCCTATGTTTTTCCACACCATCGGGTCATTATTCCAACCCGGTGGATAACATGATAGCAACGGCTACCCGGCTCAATGCAATCCCTATCACAGATGAGACGCCTTTTGCAGCTGAGGCGCGGAACGCAATTGAGCTCTTACAAACTGCGGTCGCACAGCAGGAAAAATATGCACATAGTCGTGAGAGGGTGCACTCGACCCCCCTCCCAAGCCGTAGTTACAGCCTACACGTTGAGTCGCCGGCGGTTTCCAGTAGCGAGCGACGACGTCGACCAAATCAAGATGACCCGCCCCATGGGAACAACCCGCCCGTTACTCATTCTCAGGCAATCGTGGATGATGCCAGAGCCCGCCGAGAGGCGGAGGCAGCAGCGGCGGCACAGCTGGGGGCTTATCAGCAGCCTCCGATGGCCCCTTTGGTGTCAGTAGGGGCTGGTATAACTTCCAAATCTGTTGGAGTGCCTTGTTTGGTACCAGCATTATGTAATGAATGTTTGCCTAAGGATTTAAGGGTCTTCGCAAGGTGGCTAACTATACAGTTGATCTCCCCCCTGAGGCCTGGATTGAGAGTTATGAGTTAGCCATGGAGATGCTGGATGTCAATGATGCTGTGTGTGCTAAATATTTTACTATGATGTTGGATGGGCCAGCTCGGACCTGGTTAAAAGGATTACCTGCTAACTCCATCAATTCATGGGCAGAGTTGAAAGCACGGTTCATTCAGAATTTTAAAGGAACGTGCAAGCAGCCTTTGACGATTATTGATCTTGATAACTGTGTGCAGTGTGAGGATGAGTTGGCTTGCCATTGGGTCCGGCGGGTCTCAGCTATTATGCATTCTTCAGACAGTACTGTGGTGGGTCAAGCAGTTCTGGTCTTGGAGAAGAACTGTCATTTTACCCCCTTAAGAAGAAGCTTGGGCGACTTAAGCGTCATTGTAATGACATGGGAGAGCTCATGGCGGCTCTCATCAAATATGCCGACTCTGATACCACCAAAGATCCTGGATCTGATGATGAAAAATCCAACAAGGGAAAGAAGAGTGGCAATGGTAAGGGTCAGCAGCAGAATGTGACAGGTCATAACAGTAACAACCAGGGTAACAGTGGTAGCAGACAACCCGATGGCGGGTCAGATCTTGTAGCTAACACCAACACTGGATATAAAAACCAACGTTGTAATGGTAATGGTAAGCAGTCCTTTGGAGGGAAGAACTTTAATATTGAGGCGATGATGAATGAGCCTTGCCCAAAACACAGCCTGCCCAATAAACCGGCGACTCATGCTTGGAAGGACTGTTTCATCATGCGAGAGTACAAGAATTCCAACTTCAATCAGAATCATGGCAACAATAATGGCCCGCCTGGCGGGTCAGGATCCGGCTCACAGGGGCCCGGCTTTGGTGGTGGCGGTTCAAGTTCCGGGTATCAAGGACAGGGAAACCAGGGTGGTTATAACCAACAGTCTGGTCAGGGTAACCAACAACATCAGTCAGGATACCAGAGTAACCCAAAGCAGCTTAATAGTGGCCAGTATCATGTTTTCACCACAAGTCTTTGCAAGTGAAATCAGAAGGTTCATAAGCGCGCGGTCAGTGCAATTGAGCCGGCGGTGCCTCAATACTTGCGGTGGTCAGAGTATCCAATCACATGGAGTCGAGAGGATCACCCGCCCCGGGTTGACAATCCGGGTCAGCTAGCGTTGGTGGTAGCCCCTCAGGTCGGGGGTTATAAATTCACTAAAGTGCTCGTGGATGGTGGCAGCAATATCAATATCCTTTATTATGACACCTTTCACCGGATGAACTTAACCGATAAAGATCTTAAGCCGTCTTCTATAGTTTTTCATGGCGTGGTACCTGGTAAGTCGGCATATCCTGTTGGAAAGATTGCCCTGGAAGTGGCTTTTGGTGATGACTATGACTACAGAACAGAGACGTTATGGTTTGAAGTGGTCAAGATCAAGAGCCCTTATCATGCCTTGTTTGGACGACCGGCTTATGCCAAGTTTATGGCTCGACCTTGTTATGTTTATTTATAGCTTAAGATGCCAAGGCGTAATGGTACTATTACAGTCCATGGTGATCGGAAAATTTCCTTGGAATGTGAGGAAGGAGATGCTGCTTATGATGAGTCGGCCTGCGCCACGGAGGAGCTTAAGTTTTATAAGGATAATGTTGACCCGGCTGATATGACCCCTTTAAAGAAACCCACTACTGAGCAATACCCTTTCTTGAAGTTTAAATTGGCTGATGACACTAAGCAGGTTGACTTTGTCCCTGGTGACTCATCTCAGCAGTTCACAGTGGGGGCTATTATGGATCCTAAATAGGAAAGCGCGCTCATCGAATTCATCCGTGAGAATTGGGACATCTTCGCATGGAAACCTTTTGACATGCCAGGTGTACCGAGAGAGTTCGCTGAGCACACCCTTAATGTGGATCCTAAGTTTAAGCCGGTCAAACAATTTCTTCGTCGTTTCAATGAAGAACGACGTAAGGCCATCGGAGAAGAGGTAGCCCAACTCTAAGCAGCTGGGTTTATTGTGGAAGTCTTTCATCCTGAGTGGTTGGCTAACCCTGTGCTTGTACTCAAGAAGAATGGCACATGGCATATGTGTGTTGATTACACAGATCTTAATAAGGCTTGTCCAGCTGATCCGTTTGCTATCCCTCTTATTGAGCAGATTATTGATGCCACGACAGGTTGTGAGAGTTTATGTTTCTTGGATGCTTACTCAGGTTATCATCAGATCAAGATGGCAGTTAAAGATCAAGAGAAGACATCTTTTATCACACCTTTTGGAGCTTTCTGCTATGTTTCTATGCCTTTTGGGCTTAAGAGTGCTCAGGCGACTTATCAATGCTGTGTTCAGAATTGCTTTCACAGTCAGATTGCATGCTTATGTGGATGATATTGTGGTTAAGTCCAGAAAGAAAGAGACTCTCCTAGATGATCTAAGGGAGATGTTTGACAATCTCCGGGTCTATAAAATGATGCTTAACCCTGCCAAGTGTGTTTTTGGTGTGCCTGCAGGCAAGCTATTGGGTTTTCTAGTCTCAGAGAGGGGTATTGAAGCTAACCCAGAGAATATTAAGGCCATCACTTCATTAGCTAAGCCAGCGTGTGGCAATGACGTTCAGCGTCTGGCGGGTCATATTGCGGCTCTAGGCCGATTTATAAGCCACCTGGACGAGAAGGTGATTCCTTTATACCAGATGATGAAGAAGACAGATCACTTTGTTTGGAGTGATGTTGCTGATAAGGCGTTTGAAGTGCTCAAGAAACAGTTAGATGAGCCGCCTGTCCTCGTTGCTCCTATTGAGAAAGAGCCTTTGCTCCTGTATATGGCGGCTAATAGCAAGGTTGTTAGCGTGGCAGTTGTTGTGGAATGCAAGGAGGCGGGTAAGGAGTACCCGGTTCAGTGACCGACTTATTATGTCAGTGAGGTGTTGATTGAGTCCAAGCAACGATACCCGCATTGGCCGAAATTGGTGTATGGGGTGTTCATGGCGAGTCACAAACTGAAGCATTATTTTCTTGGTCATCCTATTACTATGGTCAGCTCTGCTCCCTTAGGAGACATTATTCAAAATAGGGAGGCCACAGGCCGGGTGGCTAAGTGGGCAATTGAACTTGGACCTCATGGTTAGAAATATGTGCCAAGAATAGCCATTAAATCTCAGGCTCTGGTGGATTTCATCAACGACTGGACAGAGTTGCAGACACTTGAGGAGAAGCCTGATAACACATATTGGACGATTCACTTTGATGGGTCCAGGCAGTTGGAAGGCTCGAGGGCTGGAGTTATTTTGACTTCCCCACGAGGTGACAAATTCTGTTATGTTTTAAGGCTAATGTTTCCTTGTACTAACAACGCAGCTGAGTATGAGGCTTTACTCCACGGCCTTCGTATGGCCAAAGAGATGAATTTGAGCCGGGTCAGGTGCCTGGGCGACTCAGACCTTGTGGATGAGCAAGTCTCAGGCACGTGGGATTCCAAAGACTCGCTTATGGCGGCTTATCGCCGGGCGGTTGACAATATTGCTGGTCACTTCAAGGGTTATCTGGTGGATCACCTTGATCGACGGAAGAACGAGGCGGTTGATGCCTTGAGCCAGCTTGGGTCTCAATGTAAGCCGGTGCCTCCTAATGTGTTTCTTGATGTATTGCATAATCCTTCGGTCAAGTTACCATCGGAGGAGGACCTTGTTGTTCCTGACCCCGAGGCGCAGTTGGTGGTGGCTCTCCATGCTATTCCTGATTGGACGCTTCCCTACTTGGCTTATATGACCCAGGGCGAGTTACCTGAGTATGAAACTTTGGCAAGACAAATAACCAGAAGGTCTAAAGCTATGACTATTGTCAACGGCGAGTTACACCGATGCAGTGTGACATGCGTGTTTCAACGTTGTGTTTCTCCTGAAGAGGGTCATGAGATCTTACGAGAGATTCATGAAGGTGATTGTGGTCATCATGTTGGATCTAAGTCTTTAGTGGCGAAAGCTTTTCATCACGGGTTTTATTGGTTGACGGCTCATGCTGATGCAGAAGATATCGTCAGTAAGTGTGATGGATGTCAGAAATTTTCTTAGCGAGCTCATGTGCCGGCTCAAGAGTTGCAGATGATTCCAATAACTTGGCTGTTTGCAGTCTGGGGACTTGATATGGTTGGACCTTTCAAGAGGTCTAAGGATAGGAAGACCCACCTTTTGGTGGCGGTTGACAAATTTACCAAATGGGTAGAGGCAGAGCCAATTAGCAAGTGTGATGCAACAACTACAGTTCAGTTTGTTAAAAAAAACTGATCTACCGCTTTGGTCATCCTCATAGTATCATCACTGATAATGGCACTAATTTGTCTAAGGGTGCTATGAAGGAGTTCTGTCAAAGAGAGCATATTCGTCTGGATGTTTCTTCTATGGCCCATCCACAGTCTAATGGTCAGGCATAAAGGGCTAACCAGGAAATTTTGAGAGGCATCAAGCCCCGGCTTATGGTTCCTTTGGAACGAACACCGGGTTGTTGGGTTGAGGAGTTGCCTTCAGTACTTTGGAGTATCAATACCACCCCCAATAGGTCAACAGGCTATACGCCCTTCTTCATGGTCTATGGTGCAGAGGTGGTTCTCCCAAGTGATATCCGTCATGACTCGCCCAGAGTGGCGGCTTATGTTGAAACTGATAATGAGACGGCACGACAGAACGCACTTGATGCTTTGGATGAAGAACATGACCTTGCGGCAGCTCGTTCAGCAATATACCAGCAAGACATGCGTCGCTATCATAGCCGCAGAGTCAAGACTCGGGCGTTTCAAGAAGGCGACTTAGTGCCCCGACTCATTCAGGATCAGACAGATATGCATAAGCTGTCTCCACCTTGGGAAATTATGGTTAGAAAAAATCTCAATAAGGGTTCGTATTATCTTATTGATATACGTGAGCGCAAGAAGTCATGCACCTCTAAGCAGGAGACCAACAGGCCTTGGAACATTGCTCATCTTCAGCCATATTACACCTGAGCCATCGGCTCTTATCATTGTACATACTTTTGATGATGTGTATATATCTTTTTATGATCAAATATAATAAAGCCGGCATCCCTGAAAAATTCGGGGCCTCTGTCGTTTCATTTCTGTGTATTTGAGTCTTTATTAATTGATCATAAGGTCACTTGGGGGCTTCCAACCCACCGGGTTTAGCTTTCATACCCTTTTGACCAGGCATGAGACGCCAAATTATGGGTTATCCTTCCTGTTTGCAACTTGCCACTCCACCAGGTGATCCGCCGAACTCTTAACAGTCAATCTTTTTTAAGACCCTGAACTTGTTAAGGTTAAAACGGCGGCTTGTGTCACGTGAGGGCCAGCTTACAGTGAGCTAGGATAAACTCAACGACTATGCGGCCTTGAAAGCAAAAGGCCTGTGAGCCAACTTGTTCGGTCGTGTCTTGAAAGCCGGCCTAACAAAAATTTGGGATCTTTGTATTTTTTTCTTTTGGTTTTCTATGGATGTCTTTATGCTAAGTTTTTGTTTTGTATAAATTTTGACTACCCGAGTCATGAGGCTCCGGGTTATGATTGCTCATGTTTGAGTATTCTTGGGTTATGACCCACCATAGCTTTGGACTTTAAGTCACCAGTATGTTTTGGTTTGAACAACTGTAGTTATGAGACTACAGTCTTTGGGTTGTCACCTGCCCGGGATTTTTGGTTTTTAAGCCGCCGACATGATTTGGCTTTACAGCCATGTTAATCATGTTTTCAACTATTATATGAGACTGCGAGTCTTTGGGTTTGGTAACCCGCCCTAGTTTCTGACTTTAAGTCGCCAGCATATATGTTGATGAAGTCTTCTGCAAAGTATACAAAACCAAAGGTGAAGAGCATAGTGATTTACAAAGGCTTATGTATATGGTCAGATTGAGCATGACACAAAGTTCAACTACTGGATCAAAAGTGGAGATAAACATGCACGAAGGCATGACAAGGCGGATCAATGTTTTAACTACCCAATTACACGGCTTCAGTTGAGCCCAAAAAAGTTTTTCGATCAAGAGTTTTTGGAGCTGCACTCCCATAACCCGGCCTGAGAGCCGCCTGGATCATCCTTGTTATGATCAGTTGTCTTCCTGATGCCTTGATGATTGTGGGTCATCCCGCGTCGGCTCTTCTTCTTCGACCATCTGGAGGTCAGCCGATGTCCAGTCGATGTCGGTTAAAGCTTCGAACATGGCCTCATCGTTAAGTATAATTGAAGAGTCAAGATCAGGGGTGAAGATGTGCTTACGCCTAGGAGGAACAAGATCCATCACTTCATGCGTGGGCGGCTTGATCTTATTGTTATTCTGATCATAAGCCATCGTGTAATGGTTTAAGTTTAGCTCTTCAATCAGCTTACATGCCACGGGCCACATCTCCCTAACACATTTGTTGAAGTCTTGTTCTTCAAAGACGGACCCGTCATCCTTGAACTTTGGGCATTCGGTGGCTATCTCCTCTGGGTCAAGCTCTGATTGCCATGCTTTTGCCCGGCCTAGAGCAACAATGGCTCCGGCTCGGGCGGCTGATAATTTGATCTCTTCAATTTGAGCCGGTGCGGTTGACAGTTGCTCTAAAGCCGTCTTGATCAGCGTTGGAGGCTTCTTTCCACCTGATAAAGCTGCAAGGTTGTGTTGCGTCCCAGCGTACAATTGTTCGACCAATGAATACACCGCCTTCAGTTTGAGCAACATGTTCTGGCCAAGATTGGCGCTTCTGGGGCCTGTTCAAAAGTCGCCAGGCGAGTTAAATATTCTCTATTATGAATCGCCAGGCGGGTCAAAGAAGTATTAAAACAAAGGATGAAGTGCAAGTGTTTAGCTTACCGAAGATGGCGGTTGTCATGTGGATTATGTGTTGCTTTAAACCGGCAAGTTCCTCAGTCACCGGCTTCAGTTGATTTTCAGCCTCTTCGGCTCTCTTCAACAGTGCAGCTTTGTCAGATTCCCAGACATTTCTCTCAGCATCGAAACCAGCCTTGACAATTTCAAATTCTTCCAATGAAGTTTTTAGCCTTGACTCGGCCTTGGAAGTTTCAGCCTGTTGCAACTCAATATTTTTCTTCAAGTCACCCAGTTGTGACTCTTTCATGTTCAACTCTTCCTGAAATACAATGTTGAAGCAATGATTATTATACAATGAACAATGTCAATATTATACAAATATTTAAGTCCCAGAGCACATTGCAAGCAACATACTTGGCACTTGGGGGCTAATGTAGGTCATTTCAATTCTTATTATGACCCGGCTTATCTTGTCAGATTAAGCCGGCCCTTGGGGGCTACATGTTTGATTTTACTAAGGTCATTGAAGACCCGACTTATCTTGTCAGATTAAGCCGGCCCTTGGGGGCTACATGTTTGATTTTACTAAGGTCATTGAAGACCCGGCTTAATTTGTCAGATTAAGCCGGCCCTTGGGGGCTACATGTTTGATTTTTTTAAGGTCATTGAAGACCCGGCTTATCTTGTCAGATTAAGCCAGCCCTTGGGGGCTACATGTTTGATTCTATTAAGATCATTGAAGACCTGGCTCATCCTTGTTAGGACAAGCCGGCCCTTGAGGGCTACATATGGTTTTGTTCAAAATTAATGCTTTGAAGACCCGGCTCATCCTTGGTAGGATAGGCCGGCCCTTGGGGGCTACATGACTATATGCATATGAACCAGTGGAAAGAGGTTTAGTTTGTACCTCGAACTTCTGCCTCATCAGGTTAACCAGGCCAGCCTCCATATCGTGGCTTGTGTGCAGACGGCTTAGGTAGCCTGCGTGCAGCTCGCCTGCGCTAAAATCTGCATAGTGCTGCAGATCCAGTTTTGGCTTGCCCTTGTCTGCGACTGGCGGCTCTTCTTTGGCACTATGTTTAGCCAAGACAATATGATTTCCTAGCTCTGTATAACCTGTGCCAGTAATGATAACATCTGCAGTGGTCTTCTCGAGAGGGATCTCTTCAGTTGGCTTAAGAGGAGTTGGTGACTTGGGGCTTGGCGGGTCTAGATGAGTAGCCGGGTTAATTTCAGTATGAATTGGCTCACTAACGGTGGCATCAGTTGATGGTGGTGGGTCATTGACAGGCTCTTCAAGATCTTGAATAAGGGCCTCAGACATTTCTCTTGTTTGCTTCTCTGGTTCAGCAGCTTTGGGATCCTTTGAAGACCCGCCCAGCTTTTGTTTTTTACCCGCCTTGGCTACGCCTCTATAACAAAGATACAAGAGCTCATGAGAACATGTCATTGCAAATCATTTATGAACAAGTAGAAATACTTACCCATGGGCAACCTTGAAGACAGGCATTTGAGTTCCGGTAGAGTCGCCAGATGATGGAGGTGTTCCCTGATAATTTGAGTCAGAAGGATTAAGAGGTTGACGAAAAAGACCATCCTTCGGAAGAGAAAGAGTTGGGCTATGAGGCACCTCATTTCGACGCTTGCGAGGAGCAAGAGTGTTGGGTAAGCTAGAGTTGAGGTCTTGAGTACCGTCATTCCGGGTCATACGTCTTGAGTCATGCTGCTGCTTCTTCAAAAGAAAATTGGGGTCCAAATGAGCAAGAGGATAAGAAAATCTTACTTTCCGAATGACCCCCCGGGTTTTCTTTCTTGGCAAAGGGTTTGAGTCGGAGGAGATAGGTATTACCTCTGCTGCATCAGCCTGGCTTGTCTCCACGTCATCCTGAGAAGAGTCGTCATCAATAAGTTGCATAAAAAGACGACCAAGGGAGTCGAGTTCTACCTCTGAGTCATCCAGCTTGAGAAGATCTTCTGTAGCTTGTTTCTTACGGCGGCCCGGAGCACGGGTTTTGGTCTTAGGCTTCTTGACCGGGGCGGCGGCTTGTGGTTTCTTGGTCCAAAAGGCGGAGTCAGCCTGGATAAGTACAAAAAGATTAAAACAAGGCATAATGCAGAGTTGATCTTTATTGAACCAGCTAAAGATAAACACTTACAGGTGGAGCTGGATTTTGTTTAAAGAAGGGCCGTAGACCAACTTTATTGCAGTTCTCCTGGGACTTGCCAAGCAGGGTCCTCATAGCTTTAAAGACTTCTTCGGCGGTAAAGTTGTCTTCAGTGTACCGTTGAGGGTCATTGGGCTCGCCAGAGTATTCATACATTAGGACGGGACAGCGGCTTAAAGGGAGTATCTTCCAAGAGACCCAGCACCGGGTCAAGTCAACTCCAAGTAACCCATGAGCCAACAGTTCTTTAGCCCTGGAAAGGAATGGGAAGGCCTCGGCATGCTCTTCTGGAATAATTTTGCTTGGCGGGTCAAAATTTGTTGGAAGACGATCAGCCCTAAACCCGGGCAAAGGATTTTCTGTTGCTGGAGCAGTATTCTTACAGTAAAACCAGGTGGTCACCCATCCCTTGGGGTGACTTGGTAAAACAATGGAGGGAAAACTGTTGTCTCTCTGTCTCTGAATAGAGATTCCACCTAACTCTTGACTTGGGCCATTTTGACATTCAGTCTGGCGGTTTATATAAAAGAATTCCTTGAACAGGGGAACAATGGGTGCTGTTTGTAGATAAACCTCACAGAAGATTTGAAAGTGGTAGATGTTGGATACTGAGTTTGGACCTATATCTTGAGGGTGCAAGTTGAAGTAGTGGAGGAGGTCCCAAAAGAATTTAGACCCAGGTGGGGTAAACCCTCTGAGTATGTGATCAGTAAAGGCCACAATTTCATCCTCGGCAGGAGTAGGGATTACTTTCCCATTGCTAACTCGCCATCCAATTTCTTGCTGACTCGCTAATAGGCCTTGGCCTACGTAATCATTGAGAATTTCCTTGGTAACCAGAGAACGTTCCCAGTTGATGATAGTCATTTTCGGCGGTTAAAAAGCTACGGCCTAGAGATATAATGTGATGAGTTAATACTATGGTGATAAGTTGATTAATGGTTGCAAATGACATATCAATAGCTACAAACCAACTATATATGGATATACGATTAATCATCATTAGGAGTAAATCATAAGCCACCTGTACGGTGAAGGGCGGGTCAGCTGCAGTTAAGAGCTATCTTAATCATGGAATGAAGTAACTATCAAGGTATGAGCAGCATATTGGCGGGTTAAGTTGGAGAAGCATGTTTGGAGCTTTTGGCAGGTTATAAATTCATGATTAAGCCGGTTAGAGGCTGGCGGGTTATAAATTCATTATTTAAACCGCCTAGATAGCATTGGCAGGGCAGTTATCTACAGATCTGTGATTGATGAAAATTTGGCTAAGTATGGGGTAAACAAGTTTCGCAGTTTATGCCTATAATTTTGGATCTATGGTGATTCAAAAAATGAAGAATAATTGCTAAACCTAAAACATGGCAGTGGAGGAACTGAGGAACTGGGTATTGATTCGTGGGAAGATGGGATATATCCAGGATATGAGTAAAGGGCCACAAACTGCCACCGTGCTACTTCTGCTTAGTCTTGGATCGATATGTGCTTTTTAAGTGATACATGGACGAACTTGGATGAACTACGATGAACAACGGTGAACTCTGTAAACTAGGGCGTCCTAATGCGGATCTGAGAAAAGGGGAAGGTGATACCTGATGGTGTTGATGAAGAGCGGGAGTGCGCCGCGGTTTTCTGGTCCGGTCAGGTTGATGCAGCGGCCTTCGTCGGAGTCGTTGGTGGAGAACAGTCAGAGCGGCGGAGCTCTTGTGTGGCGGAGGTCGCGAGGAAGAAGAAGAAGTGGAGGCGAAGGGGGTAAAAGTGAAAAAGGAACCCCCTCGTGCCTATTTATAAGGGAAAAAGTGAAACAGTAAAATGGCAGGTGCGGAAATCAAGGAGACGTCATGATTATCTCGACACTGGAGGCGCCTCGATTCTCGGACGACCAATTAATACAAAAATATCCGTTGTGATGTCATGGTTTTTTTTTATTTACTTCACATGACATCATGGCGGGTTACATTGATTTATTCAAGGTTAAGCATTGGAAAGACGACTCGCCAACCTGAAGCAGTGAAGATTGACATGAACAAGTTCAAATCAATCTGGGGCCTAATGTTGGGGATATAACCCCGAGGTGTGACCCGCCCAGGAGGGGACGGGTTACACAGTTGGCGACTCAATATGAAGAAGGCCCAAGTAGGTCGAAGAAGATGAAACATGAAGACTGGTGGCGGCTTACAAGGTGGGCCTGTTGAATGCTCAAGACCTGGCGGTAGAATCATGACCCGAAAGTGTGAGCCGCCACGATGGCGACTTGCCTAACAAGGCAGGGCAACTTAGAAACCGAGTTGGTCACGTTGTGTGATCCGGCTTGGACTCTTGTAAGCCCAGGGCCTCGGCCTGTGTATATAAAGGCGAGACCCTGCGGCGAGTTGGAGGAGGAGACAATTGATCGAGAGCTAGGTCAAGTGATTCCGCTCCCTTGTAATCGATATTCAAGTTATAGTCAACAAAAGTAGGAGTAGGCTTTTACCTCATTGAGAGGGGCCGAACCTGGGTAAACCTTGTGTCCTTTATCTCATTCAACCCCTTCGAGCTAACCTACGTCGCGATGGCTCCACACCTAAGTCCTTTCAAGAGGGCATCTGCCGTGATAAAACCACGACAGGAGGGTAGGACAAAAGATGTCATGCAAGTTCTTTTCCATAAGCACGTATGACTATTTACGGAATACATGCCTATATTATATTGATGAACTGGAGCTAGTTCTGTGTTGCCCTAGGTTATGACTGTTATATGACAAATATTATCCAACATAATCACCGATCCAGTGCCTACGAGTTTTTGACATATTGTTCTTGTTAAGTTACTATTGCTATTGCTACTGTTACAACTGCTACCAAATTATCACCGATGTTGTTAACGTTACTGTTACTATCATTGCTAGTGCTATCAAACTATCATATTACTGTGCTACTGATCACTTTACTGCAGATATTTAATCTCCAGGTGTGGTTGAATTGACAACTCAACTTCTAATACTTACAAATATTCTTTGGCTCCCCTTGTGTCGAATCTATAAATTTGGGTTGAATACTCTACCCTCGAAAACTGTTGCGATCCCCTATACTTGTGGGTTATCACTTGGGTTCTCCATTCATCTAGAGAGCTAATATCAAGTAACCTCTTTTCACCGACAAGCTTAAAATCATGGCTAAGTTCTTTAATCCCCCAATAAGATTTATATTCTAACTCTAGAGGCAAATGCCATCCTTTTCCATAGACCATTTTATATGGAGACATACCCATATAATTTTTATAAGCAGTTCTGTAAGCCCATAATGCATCGTAAAGTTTCTTAGACCAATTCTTCCTGGATCTATTAATGATCTTTTGCAAAATTAACTTTATTTCTCTATTGCTCAATTAAACTTTACCATTAGACTGACAATGGTAAGGTGATGCAATTCTATGGTTGACATCATATTTAGCCAGAAGTTTAGGAAATGCACCATGAATAAAATGTGAACCACCATCAGTCATCAAATATCTAGGGACTCCAAACCTCGGGAATATAACTTCTTTAAGTATTTTAATAGATGTGTTGTGATCAACACTACTAATTGGAATATGTCGGTACAACAAACATTTATGTTTGTTACCCAGACTTATACACAGGGGTGTTGGTGTCGAATAGCTACACCAACGTGCAAAGCAAGGCCAAGCCAGAGAAGCAGCTCTTAGTAAGATCAAAGAGCGGATCAAGAAGACCAAGACAAGACAAGGCAGAAGAGCATCACCTTGGGAAGGCCTCCCTTGCCGTGCAGGAGAGCCTGGCCAGGACGAGACCATCCCAGGGACAAATCCAAGATTTCCCTGGCAAGCTTGCCGGGTCCGCCAAGGGCGAGTCTCCCCACCAAGGCTCCACCGCTCCACCGCATCGCAACGCAAATCACTTATCAGTGTGGTCTCGAGCCCCCAAGTGATTAAGTGGCTTCCACTGGGCACGTGGCAGCCATTTGGAAGACAGATTACCTTCATATGACACCCGTCCAGAGGCGTGTCAAGCAGATAAGAAGAAGATGATTAAGTGGCACGGCAGGCTTGCCGGGCTGCATCCTCAGCATGACACCTAGCAGTGCATTTAATGCACTTTGTCCTAACTGCCAGAGTTAGGTATGATAGCATTGTTAGCTATCTAATCATTAGATAAAGACTGTTTTGCCACTGTGGTCACCCCTTAAGCAATAAAAGGAGGTCCAGGGCAACCTAGCAAAGGATTCAGACCCTCGCATACTTGTACGCGCGTAGCTGCTCTCCCCGAGGCCACCTTGCCAGGCTTGAGCGCTCCATGTTCATTGGGTATCTCCATCAAATCCATCAAAGCAGGAGTAGGGTTTTACGCCTCACGGCGGCCCGAACCTGGGTAAAAACCGCCAGTGTCATCGTTGTCATGGTGTTTCATGGCCTCTTCTCTTTGTGTAACGTGACCTTCCCCTTGCCGAACCACAAGGGGCTGGTGGCCCCATAGGTGATCGTGTTCTACCACGACATCTTTGGCGCGCCAGGTAGGGGGAGGCGCTTGCACGAACCTGAGGTTGTGAACAGCGCGTCGATCGCCATCATCATCACCTTCATCCATGGCGCCCCAGAAGAAGCCCGATGCTGCAGCTCATCCTTCCACTTCGAAGGCCCTTCACATGCAGCCGCTGACGCCGTAAGTGCTACGGCGGTGTTAGGAGAAACGGGCGCCATAGGTGACATGACCAGCGCAGGCGGCGCTATCGTTGTGTCCCATGTGGTCGAAGCTGGAGCAGAAGACGCCGGGGGAGGGCGACATCAACAACATCCCGACAGCCATATCCCGCAGGCCACGGGTGGGGAAAACGTCTAGTCTCCACCTCCCCACTGCGCTAGCGGGTGTATCCACAGTGACAACGCCCGCTCCGGCATGAGCCGTGGTCCTCCAGCAGCACCTGCCACGGGTGCGGCTACTGGGCATGTGCCTTGCCCAGAGCAAGGCGAGCAAGACAGAGCGCCGAATGGGGTCACTGATTCCCGAGCGCGCCCCACTCATCGCCGAACTGCCGTGGCGACCGGCTCGCGACGACGAGAATGTGGCGGCGCCCCTACTGGTACTACCAGGAGCCGAGCGACGTCGCGGTCTACCTCATCATCTATGCCAAGCACGGCTTCGGAAGCCATGGCGCAGGCCCAACTCCTGCTAAGATTCCCACCAGTGGCTGATCAAATGGATGAGTGGAGAGCCACTATCCAGAGTTTGATCGGCTTTGCTGAGGCTGGGGGATTACAGCGAGCGGAACCATCACGACACCCGCAAACGATAACGGCAGCCCGGACTGCTGGCCGTGTTGAGGGGGCCACGCTGACAGTGCAGTCCCCTCCGTGGCAGCAAACCCAGAGGCAGCAACAAGAGCAACACAACCATGAGCCCGACGAAGCATCAATGGCCTCGTCTGATCCACGAGCCCGTCGAGATCAGCGGCAGGTTCTGGAGGATCGGCGGAGAGAAGATGCACGCGTCACTATAGAACGGTGACGGGAGACCCGCCACCAATCCGACGGGTGCAACGGCCTAGATGTCGATGAACCCGCGCCCAGTGATGGCGGGTACCTACCTTTCGAGGTTGGGTGCCATGCCTTCACTCGCGAGCTACGGCAAGTCCGTTGGCCGTCTACCCGCGTCTTCAAGCCTGAGCTACCAGAGAAGTACGATGGAAAGCTAAACCCGACACAGTTCTTGAGCATTTACACAATCATTGTTCAAGCCGCCGGAGGCGGGGATGAGAAGGTGTTCGCCAACTACTTCCCTTTGGCACTCAAGCTAAACATGAGGTCATGGCTGATGCACCTGCTAGAGAATTCCATTTCATCATGGGCTGACTTGTGCAATGAATTTGTTGGCGCCTTCACGGGCGGCCATCAAGAACCAGGACGGCCCAGTGATTTGCAAGTCCTTCTGCGAAAGGAAGGAGAGATCGTGCGAAAGTATATGCGGAGATTCAGTCGAGTGCACCGCAACATTCCAGAGATACACCCGGCAGCTGTGATTGCCGCGTTCCACTCGAATGTGCGCAACAGGAGGATCCGTTCCGAAATGAACGTCCTCTTGCCCAAGACTGTAAATGAGTTATACACCTTGGTGGATAAAAGCTCGTGCGGAGGAAGGAAGGCGACTCCCCGGGGAGAAGGACGGCATCAAGGTTGATTCAGAGAATGACGACGAGGCCGCTAACCCGAAGAGGAAGAACCGGAAGCGCAACAAGAAGCGCAAGGAGAAGTTAGTACTGGCCGTTGAGGGTTCTGGCAACCCTAGTACCGGCAAGAAGGCCAAAACCGAAGCCCCCAGCAAGGAAGCTGCCGCGTGCGCTGATTGCCGGGAGACTGCGGCGGCAGAGAAAGCTAGGAAGTCCAATGGGCCATACTGCAAAATCCACCGCACTAAGGGCCATGATCTCCAAGAGTGTCATCAAGTTGAGTAACTTGTCAAGAAGAAGAAGGCTGAGTATGAGAAGCGCGATAAAGAGAGAGACCAAGAAGGTGCTGGTGGGAAGAGCCGTGGTGGCAGGGGAGGCCGCTGTGGCAAGGCCCCACAGCAGAAGGAAAAGCCTGCTAGAGGCCGCGAAAAGAAAGAAGGAGACGATGACAGTGATGAAGGGGATGAAGAAGAAACTAGTGAGCAAGAATTCCAGAAAGCAACTGAAGCCATGTGCATTGATGGAGGAGCGTCCTTGCACTCCTCTCACCGCCAGCTCAAATAGTGGGCACGTGAGGTCAATGCCTTGGAGCCAGCTGCAGACTCCCGGAAGCCGCTCAAATGGTCCCGCACGCCTATCATCTTTGATGAAGAGGATCACCCTGACCGCACCATCGCGGTAGGGTGTTTGCCGTTGTTGGTTTCACCGACGATCCACAACCTCAAGGTCACAAAGATGCTAGTTGACGGCGGGGCTGGTTTGAATCTGATATTGCCCAAGGTGATCAGCAAACTACAGATATCTGATGAAGGGTTCAAGATTACTGGCATGTTCCAAGGAATCAACCCCGGCAGGAGCCGTCCAAAGGGGAAGATTACACTGCCAGTAACGTTTGGTGGAGAACTGAACTACCGGACCAAGAGGGTTGTGTTTGACGTTGTTGAACTTCCCTTACCGTACAATGGGATTCTTGGTCGTCTAGCTTTGGCAAAATTAATGGCAGCATCTCACTATGCCTACAACACTTTGAAGATGCCAGGGCCGATGGGCGTCATTTCCATCCCATCAGACGAGAACGATGCACTCATATGTGTAGACCAGATGTATCAGGATGCGGTAGCAACTGAGGCTGCAGCAGTCACAGCTCCCGCAAGGAAGCAAAGAAGGGAAAGAAGGCTAGCAGAGATGTCGGCAAGGAAACTGGGAAGCGCGCCTCTCCGGAGTGCGCAGCACCTGTTGATGACTTGCCAGAGAGTTCCACTAGTAAGAGGCCCAAGGTTGCCTCACCTGCTGTGAAGAAGGTCCCGGCAAGACAGGATGGCACTGATGGTACGTTCACCATCAGTGCCACCCTTGACGACAAATAGGAAAGCGCGCTTGTTGCCTTCCTGCGGGCGAATGTCGATGTGTTTGCTTGGCAACCATCTGACATCCCCTGTGTTCCCAGGGAGGTAATCGAGCACCATCTTGCTGTCTGTCCTCATGCCTGTCCCGTCAAGCAGAAGGTCAGGAAGCAAGCTTTGGAATGGCAACAATTTATTGTCGAAGAGATCAAGAAGCTTGAAGCAGATGGTTTGGTCAGGGGAGTTTTGCATCCAACCTGGTTGGCAAACCCAGTGGTAGTGCGCAAGGTGAATGGGAAATGGAGGCTTTGCATAGACTTCACAGACCTGAATAAGGCCTGTCCGATGGACCCTTTCCCCTTGCCGTGCATTGACCAGATTGTGGGTTCCACTTCCGCGTGTGATCTTCTCTCCTTTTTGGATGCATACTCTGGGTACCATCAGATATTCATGTCCAAGGAAGACAAGGAGAAGACCGCGTTCATAACTCCATGTGGCACGTACTGCTTTGTACGGATTCCTTTTGGGTTAAAGAGTGCTGGATCCACTTTTGCAAGAGTAGTCCAAATTGGTTTGAGCCTCAGCTACACAGGAATGTAGAAGCTTACATGGATGATATAGTGGTCAAGACCAAGGATAGATCAACACTTATCCAAGATTTGGAAGAGACCTTTGCAAACTTGCGCAAGATCAATCTGAAGTTAAACCCTGAGGAGTGTGTGTTCGGAGTACCTTCTGGCAAGCTCCTGGGTTTCTTTGTATCTCACCGAGGGATAGAAGCCAACCCCGACAAGATCAGAGCAATTGAGAAGATTCAAGCACCCAGGACCGTCAAGGATGTGAGGCGTTTAACTGGATGTGTTGCCGCGTTGAGTAGGTTCATTTCTAAGTCTGCCGAGCGCGCCTTGCCGTTCTTCAAAATTCTGAAGAAGGCAGGGCCAATGAAGTGGATCCCGGAGGCAGAAGCAGCACTACGAGACCTGAAAGCATACCTTTCCTCTACTCCCACCTTAGTTGCTCCTAGGCCACAAGAGCCGTTGCTACTATACCTAGCAGCAACAAACCAAGTGGTTAGTGCAGCGATGGTGGGGCAGCGAGAAGTGGATGAGGAAGCAACTGCAGCAGTTGTCCCCCCCGGAGATGAAACTGAGCCAGTTACGGCAGGGTCAGGCACAGATCAAGGGGAAGCAAGGCAAGTTAGCAAAGGCAATTCCAAGACCGCGGCAAGGAAGAAGGTGGTGCAACAACCAGTATAATTTGTCAGCTCCCTGTTGCAGGGGGCTAGGTCAAGGTACTCTGGAGTGCAAAAATTGATCTTCGGCCTCATCGTGGCCTCGAGGAAACTACGCCACTACTTCCAAGCCCATGGAATCACAGTTGTCACCCGTTTCCCACTACAGCGCATACTGAGGAACCCCGAAGCCACTGGCAGGATAGTTGAATGGGCAGTAGAGTTGTCAAGCTTTGGCCTGAGATACGAAAGTACCTCGACCATTTAAAGCAGAGCATTGGCGGAGTTCATTACAGAATGGACGCCCACTCCAGATGAAGAAATACCAGAGACAGTTATTCCTGGCAAGGAAGCGCCTTAGGAATGGATCATGTATTTTGATGGTGCCTTCTCGTTGCAAGGTGCTAGAGCTGCCGTGCTTCTTGTTGCATCCACCGGAGAGCACCTCAAGTACGTGGTCCAAATGCACTTTCCCTGGGAGAAGGCCACCAACAACACTGCCGAGTATGAAGGACTCCTTGCCGGGCTCAGAATCGCAGTAGAGTTGGGAATCAAGAAGTTGATCATTCGTGGAGACTCACAGCTTGTTGTGAGACAAGTCAACAAGGATTACCAGAGCCCATTGATGGAGGCGTATGTAGAGGAAGTAAGAAAGTTGGAAGAGCACTTTGATGGATTACAAACAGAGCACGTGCCACATGCGAAGAACTGCATTGCTTATTATTTATCAAAGTGTGCAGCACAAAAGCTCCCTGTGGAACTAGGGACTTTTGTCCTTCACCTAACTCAACCTTCAGTATCCCTTCAATGATGGCCAGAAAAAGGAGGAAGT
This sequence comes from Thinopyrum elongatum, assembly GCA_011799875.1. Lineage (NCBI taxonomy): Eukaryota > Viridiplantae > Streptophyta > Magnoliopsida > Poales > Poaceae > Thinopyrum > Thinopyrum elongatum. The sequence goes on along the minus strand of CM022297.1, from coordinate 131,102,104 downwards.
TGGACTCCGGCAAGTATCTCCCGTCAGAGCTTCCCAAAGCCGCTGGTAGAGATGCTGCCAGGAACCACTCCACTTCGATTGGTGAGCAGCACTCTCCTGCGGAACCACAGGTTCTTGCGGTCGAGGTGAGCGCTCCCATGAATGAGGAGGTGTCGTTAGTCCTTGTTGTTGAGCCTTGGGCTCCAACTTGGGCGCAGCACATAGTCCACTACCTCCAAACAGGAGAACTTCTCGAAGAGCAAGAAGAAGCTGAAAGAGTAGCCCGACGATCCAGTATGTACCAGTTTATCGATGACACTCTATACAGAAGGAGGCCAAATGGTGTGAAATTGAAGTGCATTTGCCGGGAAGAGGGGCTGGAACTGCTAGCAGAAATACACAAGGGCGTGTGCGGCTCCCATATTGAATCAAGGATTTTGGTTGGAAAAGCTTTCCGGCAAGGTTTCTATTGGCCCACGGCCCTCCAAGATTTGATTGAGCTAGTCTCCAGATGTGAAGCTTGCCAGTTCCACTCCAAGAACATCCATCAACCAGCCCAAGCTCTCCAGACGATCCCTTTATCCTGGCCATTTTCGGTCTGGGGGCTTGACATCTTTGGCCCCTTCCCCCGTGCTACCGAGGGCTTTGAATTCTTGTACGTCGCAATCGACAAGTTTACAAAGTGGCCGGAAGTGGAGCCAGTGAGGAAAGTAACCGCACAGTCAGCTATCAAGTTCTTGAAGGGATTGGTGTGCCATTTTGGAGTACCTGCCAGAGTAATCACTGATAACGGCACCCAATTCACAAGCTGCGCCTTCATGCAGCACGTCCAAAACCTTGGGAGCAAGGTCTATTTTGCTTCTGTTGCTCATCCCCGGAGCAACGGACAAGCCGAGAGGATGAATGCTGAAGTGTTGCGCGGGCTCAAGATGAGGACTTTTGATAAGTTGAAGAAATGCGGCAGACGCTGGATCGACGAGCTACCGGTGGTTCTTTGGTCCCTCCGTATGACACCAAATCGAGCCACCGGCCAGACTCCCTTCTCGCTATTGTATGGGGCAGAAGCAGTGCTCCCCACGGAACTCATATACGGGTCATCTCGAGTACTTGCCTATGATGAAGTAGCGCAAGAGCATATCTGGCATGACGATGCCGTGCTCCTCGAGGAAGATCGTCTCCGGGCCGCTGTGCGTGCTGCACGCTACCAGCAAGCCTTGCGCCGCTATCATAGCCGCAAGATTCACGCCCGGAGCCTTGAGGAAGGCGACCTTGTCCTTAGGCGCATTCAGTCTACCAAGGATTCCAACAAGTTGACGCTGAAGTGGGAAGGCCCTTACCGGGTAGTACGAGTCACTAGACCCGGCGTAGTCCGTCTGGAGACCGAAGATGGCGCTAAAGTGCAAAACTCATGGAATATTGAGCATCTTCGTAAGTTCTACCCATAAGGCACGGCTGCCGGGCTCAGTTCCCGGCAGCCACCTTTTGTACAAGCCTTGCCGATGTGCATGTAACCCTTTGTACAAAGTCAGGCGCAGACCCTATGCAAAGATAATAAAACAAAGTGCTGGCGCCTAAAAAGTTGCATGCATGTTTAGTTTAGCATGAATTTACCATGGTCATTTAGAAAGGATCATATGCTGCTGTATTTAACCTCTATACTAACTACAGGGCCCCTGCCGTGGATGCAATCCCAAAAAGGAGGAGTGAGAACAAGCTTGCATTTCAATCCCCGACAACGCAAAACAGATAAGTTCTCTTTAAGATATCCATAGTGTGCCTCTGTAAGGGAAAAACTTATGCGTAGAAAAACCTTGTCGACTTCAAAACATTTGTGCTCCCATCCTTTGATTCAAAGGTTACTTCGGTCAGGACGGTCGCAGTGGCATTTGGAAAATAAGGTTTGACAAGGGGCCATTTTCCTTCCGCACTCCTAAGCCTGCCTGGCCAAGCCTCACGACAACAATGGAAGGAACCGGCAGGATAACTTGCCGGAAGACCATGTTTACTTGAAAGTATAGAGGAGTCACTCCTCTGCATGGATATGATACATGCACAAGTACCCGGCAAACATATCTTTTTTTTCATTAATACGCAAATAAACAAGTACAAACCATACAGGGTACAAATATGGATAAAAGAGATTACATATTTTAGACTAAAGTTTGGCAAGTGCCTACATGTTTTAGATTAAAAAAAGATAAGTGCCCCGTAATCCCTTTCTTGTCCCTCTCCTCCAAGGGACTATAGTGGGAGGTGGAGAGGGAAAAAGGAGTGCTTGGGCAAAAGCCCAGCCTGACCCCGTTAGGGCCCGCGGGATGCAGCCTGGCAAGATTGAGAGGGGCGGAGACGAAGGCGACGGACGAAGAGAGCGGCTAGGCGATGCCCTGGTCACCACCGCCAGAACCAGCAAAACGCGACAGGATGGACACCAGCAGGGAAGACGAAGCCGAAGTCCACGAGGAAGCCTACCGGGGTCCAGCTGGAGGAGGCGAAGACATCCACACCCAGGCAAATTGCTCTGCCGGGGGAAGAAGACCCAGGTGCAGATGATGGTGCCGCCGGCGCCTTGCTGACGGTGACAGTGCAGCTGGCGCTCAGCTGGGGTCGGAGCTGTCGTCCTCCCGCTCGGCGCCGTCGTCTTCACCAACACTATCCTCTTCGTCGCTGTCGCTCGAGGAGGAGCTTTCATCGTCGGTCGAGCTCTCTGCGCAGCACCCTAAGCGAGCACCCGAACGCTCGAAGACCTTGACGGAGAGCAGGGTGGCATCCATTAATTTTAAATGGAGAACGTGCCCCGTCGCCAAGCTGTGGGCACGAGCAAAAAATTTCCATCCACGCCGGAGGAGCATGACGTGAGGTGCATGGAACTCTACGTCCGCCCGCATGCTGCCATTGCAGCAGCCCCTCATGTGCAGCCTCAACCCTGGCGGCTGTTCTACTTCCATCACTCTTGCGAAGGGAGTAGGGAGCCGAAGGTGGCTGCGCGGAGGCCCACGAAGCTTGACGATGAACTCCAACGGCTGATCCCCAACATGGCCTTCATTCGGGACCAGGGCGGCTGGAGGGGGAGCAATCAAGGCACCGCCGCGCCCTCCTCGGCCCCGAGCGCCACGGCGGCCGCGCCCTCGTCCTACAGCACCTCCTCGTGCAGTGGACTCTGCCCCTACATCCCCAGCAAGGGGAGGGAGACGTTGTAGAGTAGAAGCCCTCGTCGCCGCTACTGGAGTACTACCACGTCCTCTTCCCCTCACCATGGCGGAAGAGGGATGCGAGAAGAAGAAGGAGGAGATGTGTGTGGGTGAGCCCTCTATCCATGCCCCTTTTATAGGGAGGCATGGCTGGGGGCTGGCTCCTCACCACCCAGAGGGCAACCGCCCCACTCCACCACTCCAGCTCCTCTGCGTCGCTGACGACGTGCTGAATCGAGGCCGCCTTTCTGCGCCTATCCATGGTGCTGGGATTTCTGCCATGGCACTCATTCTCGCGCCCTACGCGCCCGCCACCATCCCTGCGCAATGCATGCAGTGTACATGGCGGAAACGGCATGGGTGGTGGGATGAATAAAATGGCAATTACCTTCCCGTGAACATGGGTAGCCCCACGTCATCTCATACGGCGCGCAGAAAAATCGAAAACTGATTCAATCATAGGTTAATGAAGAAGCAAGGAAAATATCAAGGAAGAAGGAAATCCCATCGCGGTTTGGCCAAAGTGTTCGCATGTGTATTTGTTGGGACCTACCCCAACGATGCTCAGCAGCACATATGGGCCAGGCCCAGGGGCACCTGTCGGTACAACAAACATTTGCATTTGTTACCCAGACTTATACACAGGCGTGTTGGCGTCGAATAGCTACACCAACATGCAAAGCAAGGCCAAGCCAGAGAAGCAGCTCTTAGTAAGATCAAAGAGCGGATCAAGAAGATCAAGACAAGACAAGACAGAAGAGCATCACCTTGGGAAGGCCTCCCTTGCCGGGCAGGAGAGCCTGGCCAAGTCGAGACCATCCCAGGGACAAATCCAAGATTTTCCCGGCAAGCTTGCCGGGTCCGCCAAGGGCGAGTCTCCCCGCCAAGGCGCCACTGATCCACCGATCCACCGCATCGCAATGCAAATCACTTATCAGTGCGGTGTCGAGCCCCCAAGTGATTAAGTGGCTTCCACTGGGCACGTGGCAACCATTTGGAAGACGGATTACCTTCATATGACACCCGTCCAGAGGCGTGTCAAGCAGATAAGCAGAAGATGATTAAGCGGCACGGCAAGCTTGCCGGGCTGCATCCTCAGCATGACAACTAGCAGTGCATTTAATGCACTTTGTCCTAACTGCTAGAGTTAGGTATGATAGACTATTAGCTATCTAATCATTAGATAAAGACTGTTTTGCCACTGTGGTCACCCCTTAAGCTATAAAAGGAGGTCCAGGGCAACCTAGCAAAGGATTCAGACCCTCGCATATTTGTACACGCGTAGCTGCTCTCCCCGAGGCCACCTTGCCGGGCTTGAGCACTCCACATTCGTTGGGTCTCTCCATCAAATCCATCAAAGCAGGAGTAGGGTTTTATGCCTCACGGCGGTCATCGTCATCGTGGTGTTTCATGGCCTCTGCTCTTTGTGTAACGTGACCTTCCCCTTGCCGAACCATAAGGGGCCGATGGCCCCATAGGTGATCGTGTTCTACCACGACAGAATAGCTTCTACTCACCTAGCAACATAATCAACATCAACTAAAATATGAGTATACCCATTAGAGGAAGGAAAAGGTCCCATATAATCAAAACCCCGAACATCAAATGGTTCAATAACGAGTGAATAATTCATTGGCATTTCGTGGCTCTACCAATATTACCAATTTTTTGACATTCATCACAAGAAAGGAAAAACTTACGTTCATCTTTGAAGAGAGTAGGCCAATAAAAACCAGACTGTAATACCTTGTGTTCAGTTCTGTCTCCCGCATGCTGTCCTCCATAAGCTTCGGAATGACACTTCCGTAGGATTTGTTCATGTTCATGCTCGGGTACACATCATCTAATAACACCATCTACTCCTTATTTATATAAATGTGGGTCATCCCAAAAGTAATGTCTTAAATCAAAGAACAACTTTTTCTTTTGTTGGTATGTGTAACTAGGTGGTATATATTTAGCAATGTGTAATTAGCATAGTCTGCATACCAAGGATTATTATGAGAAGTAAAAGCATTTATAAGAGCTAATTGCTCATGAGGAAAATTATCATCAATAGGCAGTGGATCATCAAGAACATTTTTCATCCTAGACAAGTTATCTGCTACAGGGTTCTCGACTCCCTTTCTATCAATAATATACAAATCAAATCTTGTAGTAAAAGAACCCACCTAATCAGTCTAAGCTTAGCATCTTTCTTTTCAATAAGGTATTTAATAGCAGCATGATCGATGTGAATAGTAACTTTAAAGTCAACAATATAAAATCCGAATTTATCATATGCAAACACAACTGCTAAAAATTCCTTCTCATTAGTAGCATAATTTTTTTTAGCACTGTCTAGAGTCTTACTAGCATAATGAATAACATTCAATTTCTTATCAACTCTTTGACCTAGAACAGCACCAACGACATAGTCACTAACAACACACATTATTTCAAAAGGTAAGTTCTAATCAGGTGGTTGAACAATGGGTGCAGAAGTTAAGGCTTTCTTAAGTATTCAAAGGCTTCTACACAATCATCATAAAAAACAAATGGAACATCTTTTTGCAAAAGATTGGTAAGAGGCCTAGAAATTTTAGAGAAATCTTTAATGAACCTCCTCTAGAAACCAGCATGACCAAGGAAACTTCTTATACCTTCGATATCTTTAGGACATGGCATTTTCTTAATTGCATCAACTTTAGCTTTATCTACTTCAATACCTCTTTCAGAAATTTTATGCCCAAGGACTATACCTTCATTCACCATAAAGTGACACTTCTCCCAATTCAAGACAACATTAGTTTCTTCACATCTCTACAAAACTCGATCAAGGTTGCTTAAGCAATCATCAAAAAAAAGTTCGTAAACAGAAAAATCATCCATGAATACCTCAACAGTCTTTTCACAAAAATCAGAGAATATAGCAGTCATACATCTTTGAAAGGTAGCAGGTGCACTACATAAACCAAAATGCATACGTCTATAAGCATAAGTTCCATAAAGACAGGTAAGGTGGTTTTCTCTTGATCTTCTTTTGATACAGGTATCTATTTATATACAAAAAGTACTTGACGGGGTTGATACGTCTCCAACGTATCTATAATTTTTTATTGTTCCATGCTATTATATTATCTGTTTTGGATGTTTTATATGCATTATTATGCTATTTTATATTTTTTTGGGACTAACCTATTAACCTAGAGCCCAGTGCCAGTTTCTGTTTTTTCCATGTTTTAGAGTTTCGCAGAAAAGGAATATCAAACGGAGTCCAAACGGAATGAAACTTTCGCGATGATTTTTCTTGGACCAGAAAACATCCAGAGGACTTGGAGTACACGTCAGGGAAGCCACGAGGTGGCCACAAGGATGGAGGGCGCGCCCAGGGGGGTAGGGCGCGCCCCCCACCCTTGTGGGCCCCTCGTGACTCCACCGACCTATTTCTTCCGCCTATATATTCTCAAATATTCCAAAACCAATCAGGAGAGCCACGAAAACACTTTTCCACCGCCGCAACCTTTTGTACCCGTGAGATCCCATCTAGGGGCCTTTTCCGGCGTCCTGCCGGAGGGGGATTCGATCACGGAGGGCTTCTACATCAACACCATTGCCTCTTCGATGAAGCATGAGTAGTTTACCACAGACCTACGGGCCCATAGCTAGTAGCTAGATGGCTTCTTCTCTCTTTTTGATTCTCAATACGATGTTCTTCTCGATGTTCTTGGAGATCTATTAGATGTAATACTCTTTTTGCGTTGTGTTTGCCGAGATCCGATCAGCTTATCTATGAATATTATTTGAATCTCCTCTGAATTCTTATATGCATGATTTGATATATTTGCAAGTCTCTTCGAACTATCGATTTGGTTTGGCCAACTAGATTGGTTTTTCTTGCAATGGGAGAAGTGCTTAGCTTTGGGTTCAATCTTACGGTGCTTGATCCCAGTGACAGAAGGGGAACCGACACGTATTGTATTGTTGCCATCGAGGATAACAAGATGGGGTTTTCATCATATTGCTTGAATTTATCCCGCTACATCATGTCATGTTACTTAATGCGTTACTCTGTTCTATGAACTTAATACTCTAGATGCAGGCAGGAGTCGGTCGATGTGTGGAGTAATAGTAGTAGATGCAGGCAGGAGCCGGTCTACTTGATACGGACGTGATGCCTATATTCATGATCATTACCTTAGATATCGTCATAACTTTGCGTTTTTCTATCAATTGCTCGGCAGTAATTTGTTCACCCACCGTAATATTTTCTATCTTGAGAGAAGCCTTTAGTGAAACATATGGCCCCTGGGTCTATTTTCCATCGTATAAATTTTCGATCTATAATTTTAGTTTCCTATTTACTTCATTTGCAATTTTTTACTTTCCATTCCATAAACCAAAAATATCAAAAATATTACTTTACCGTTTATCCATCTCTATCAGATCTCACTTTGCAAATAACTGTGAAGGAATTGACAACCCCTTTATCGCGTTGGATGCAAGTTGATGTTTGTTTGTGCAGGTATTCGGTGACTTATGCGTTGTCTCCTACTGAATTGATACCTTGATTCTCAAAACTGAGGGAAATACTTACTCTACTTTACTGAATCATCCTTTCCTCTTCAAGAAAAAAACCAACGTAAACTCAAGAGGTAGCAAGGGTCACCAGAATAAAGATAATTAACTTATAAAATCCCACAATAATTAGAAATATCCGACCTTTAATTCGGTGTCACGACAAAGCGCAACCATTAGATCTTCATAAACCAAGTGGGTCCATACCGTGCAACGATGGCTTCACGTTCAATTTTACGATCCCAACCAGAACCCCAATACGCATACAAGTTTGGGCCATCACACGCGTATAAAGGTTGGACCATCACACGAGGGGTCGTAAAAATGCATACGCATACAAGTTGAGGCCATCCCAGAAAAAAAAAGGCCCAATGTCCCAAACAAATCCGAACTGTGTCTCTCCGTTTCTCAAAAAAAAAGGTCCAATGTCCCCAAACAAATCCAAACTATCATGTGTCTCCGTTTCTCAAAAAAAACTACCATAACTCTCCAAACCGAATATCTGTCTAGACGCCGTCGAAAAAATCTTTCTTTCCATCATACAGACGTGAGAAACTCAGAACTCTCCAAACCGAATATCTCTCCAGGAAGCGTCCAGAAAGTCTTTCTTTCCGTCATACAGACGTGAGACACTCAGCCATCCATATAAGACCTTCCCCACGACCTCAAAGGCTCATTGTCCTCTAGATTTTAGAGTATAACTCCTACATCATCTTCCTCTCACATCATCTTCCTCCCGCGACCAAAACTTCGACGTCAACAACTTTAAACCACTGGCACTTCAGAATTGTCTTCCTCCAGCGACCAAAGGACAGCTCCGTCGAGCAATCAGACAACATCAAGTAAGTTCCCTCTGCACGAAATTATAGATCAGACCTATTAATGGATCAATAATGGTTCAATTATGTTGCAGGCATTCCAGTTCTAAAAATATTAGCCATGTTACCTCAGAAGATTGATTATGTAGAATCCTATAGGTGTGGGTTCCTATCTTAATGGTGTCAAGTTCATATTTTTTACTCATCTATAGAAGGCTAATGCAATGGATGTTAATATACTATAGAAGTCTAGAATCATACTACAACTATAACAGAAACAAGTGGAATTGTTTGCTGTGATATAGAGAGAAAAATATAGATCAGACCTAATGATGGATCAATAATGGTTTAATTATGCTCTAGCCAGTACTCATCTACACAACTTTGCCATGTTACCTCGGAGGGTTGATTATGTAGAATGCTATGGGTGTGGGTTCCTGTCTTAATGGTGTCAGGTTCATATTTACAAATCTACAGAAGGCTAATGCCATGGATGTTTCTTTAAGTGTTTTCACGTCAAGATAATATGGTATAGAATTCTAGAATCATACTAGAACTATAATAGAAACAAGTGGGATTGCTTGCTGCGATATAGAGATGCATATAGGGTGCATCAGATGTTTGTATTATACATCATACCTATTATTATAGATCAGACCTATTAACGGATCAATGATACTTAAACTATACTGTAGGCAGTGCTAATCTAAAAAGATTTCACATGTTAGCTCACAAGTTTCATCACGTACAAACAGATATAGAGAAACATACATAGATGGTATCCATATTTGATGAGCCTCAGATGCTATAGTGGGTTTCTGTCATCATGCCATCTGCTCCATCTGAAACATAAATTAAGACAAATTGTCAATAAAATTGTATTGATTCATCTACTATTATTTCATATAGACTCATCTACAGAAGGGTAATGCCATGGATGTTGCTTGCATGTCATTATATTACTTATTTTACTAATCAACATTCTGTTCTTGTATTTTTAGGGCCTCAAAGATTATGGCACCTACACTGTTGAATGCATTGACTACACGAAACGAGGCATGGACAATCAAAGTCAAAGTTTTAAGACTTTGGGATGCAATTAACTTATCTACTAATGAACTCACTAGCACTTATACGATTTTATTAGATAAAAAGGTGCAAGTATTACATAGATAATGTCTCTTCAATTTACCAATTCCAAAGTTTGCTGATGTTTTGTCTCTATGTAGGGAAAAAATAATGGAATCTATTGAGAGAGATTTGGGAAAACAATTTTTTTGGACGAATATGGTGGGACAGGTAAGACATACCTATGGAAGGCCATGACAACAAAGTTGTGTTATCAAGGCAAGATAGTACTAGCAGTCACATCATGTGGTATTGTAGCGCTGCTTCTACAAGGAGGGAGAATGGCACACTCGAGGTTCCACATCCCACTAATCCTTATAGAAGAGTCAACATGTGACATCAAACAAGGTTCACACTTGGCAGACCTACTAAAAAAGACGTCGCTAATACTATGGGATGAATCTCCAATGGCAAACAAGATATGTTTTGAGGCGCTAGATAGGACTCTGAGGGATATATTAAGACATAAAAATGTGAACAGCAGCGAGAGACCATTCGGTGGCATGACAATGGTTCTAGGAGGGGACTTCCACCAGATCCTTCCTGTTATACCAAAGCGAAGAAGACACAACATAGTCACTGCATCCATTAAAAGATCTTATCTTTGGAAGAACTTTAATGTAATGAAGCTAACAAAGAACATGCAGCTGAACTGCACAACAAATGATGAATCAGGGAAACAAAGGGTAGCAGAATTTGTAGAGTGGATTCTCAATATCGGCGATGGAAAAAATACATCGTCGGAAGGTGAGGAATTGATAAAAATACCAAATGACATACTTCTCAAGAAAGGAAATGATCCAAAAAAAACAATTGTGGAGAGCATATATCCCAATTTGCAGGAGAGGTATCGCCAACGAGAATACTTAGAAAGAGCAATATTATGTCCAAGAAATGAAACAGTTCGCGATATCAATGAGTATATAATGGATCAAATACAAGGTGAATATAAAACTTATCTAAGCTGTGACACAGTATGCAAAGCAACTACCTTCAATGCAGACATAGAATTACTATATCCAACAGAATTCCTAAACAGCTTACCATTTCCTGGAATGCCAAATCACGAGCTGAAATTAAAAGTTGGCATACCTGTGATGCTACTACGTAATATCAACAAAAGTGTTGGGTTATGCAACAGTACAAGGATGATAATTATTCAGCTTGGAAGAAGATCCATCGAAGCACAGATAATAACTGGAACACATGTGGGAGAAAAGGTATATATTCCAAGAATAGTAATGTCACCAACTAAATCAGCATGGCCATTTGCTCTAAAAAGGAGACAATATCCTATATCAGTTTGCTTTGCTATGACTATCAACAAGAGCCAGGGCCAATCTCCAAACAAGGTAGGACTATATCTACCTAAACAAGTTCTCACACATGGACAGTTATACGTAGCCTTCTTAAGAGTAACAAAAAGGGTGAGGCTACGGGTAATGGTAGATGATGAAGATAGCAATGAGGATGATTTGGTCAGGAACATAGTCTATACAAAAATATTCTAAAGGTATGAATAAATAACCGAATTTAAGCATGATGTTTTACACTAGATGAGGCAACATGACTATTAGGTAAGAATTTCATATATAGGAACTTACTACACTGCAAAATCTATTACAAATAAAGTCTGACTTAACTATGTTAACATGATATGACAGGTCAAATATGGTGTACTACCCTGCCAAAGTAGTGCAGACATGCATCAACATGTGGAAATACTACATTACTACCAAACATTGATTCACGACTGCTTGATTCTATAAGTTTATTATTTAATTAAAACCAATAGTGAAAGCATCGGGACGTTGTTATATTGTAAATGTACAATGATATTAGACCCTTTTTTCATATTCAGCTGTTATCTGTAATTTTTATAGGTGAAATATTGCAAAAATGCATCAACAATTGGAAATAGTACATTACTACCAAACATCGACAAAATATATTATCTGATGTTTTATTCGACGAGCTTAGTATTTCATGCAAACCGATAGTGAAAGCATGGGGAAATGATTATAATTCATATGTACAACGCAATCAGACCGGTTTTCATATTCAATTATTATATATTCATTCTTCTCTGCGAAATATTTCAACTATAGCTAATCACAACTGTACTAATTGTTTCTTAAGTTTGTCGAATATTATGATTAATAGGAGTAGGGGGGCATAACACTGCCAATGCCGTTCCCAAGCCCGGAAAAAAGTGGAGGGGGCCATAAACAAACTAACACTACACCTCACATATTTGATGTAATAACGTCTTGTATTATGGGACGAACGGAGTAATTCTCATTCACAACTTACTATCATCAACCAAATAAAAAAAAGAGTAGCCAATATACATGATGATACAATGAATATATATAGTACTAGGAAAAAAGTAACGCCCACACGTGTGGCATCTTGCACATCGCCCACACGCCTCCATTACCACTTATTTTGGCACGTGTGAACAGATGACATCAGCAGGAATCTTTTTGGTTTTCGGCTTAAAAATGTTTTATCTCCTAATTAAAAAATCGAATTAAAAATCCGTTTTCACCATTAAATCCGTCTCGACGAGATCTTCAAAACTAGACCCCATGTTGATATGTTTCGACGAAAAAAAAATTTGCCCAAAAGTTGCCATGATGTTTACACTGTAGTTGCCATAGTGCTTAAACTAAAGTTGCCATGTGGCAATTTTAGTATTTTGATGATGGCAATTACAGTACTTTGACCATGAAAATTATTTTTTGTATGAACCATGGCAATTTTAAGTGCATGTATCATGGCAATTTTAGTTTATGGTTCATGGCAAGTCTAGTTTCTTAATTCCCCGTTTTATAATATGTCAAAATTTACTTTTAAATGTAGAAAAAAATAGCTGAAACATATCATGGCAACTTCAGTGTAAACACCATGGCAATTCATGTGCAATAGACATGGCAACTTTTAACCCAAAAAAAATTTCGTCGAAATATATTTATATGAGATCAAATTTCGAAGATCTCGTCGCGAGGGATTTAATGGTGAAAACGGATCTTCAATCGGATTTTTCATTTAAGAGATAAAACATTTTAAAAACTAAAAATCCAAAAAGATTCTCACATGCATGCGGTGATATGGCGCAGTCTGTGTGTTATATAGCGTGTGGGCGGGTTTCGCTCCCACCACACGTGTGGGCGTTAGCGTTGTCCTAGTACTAATATGCATCGGTATGTCCACTCAAATATATAATTACATTCTAAAATGTTCACTAACTTATTAGTATCTACTCTGTACCTCATTCAAAACTTATAGAACACTTCAAAAAGAATCACATGTTCTTCCAAAATTTCACAAAAGAAAATATGAAATAATTACCACTAACAGGCATTTCCTTATTTATATTACATTGGTTGAATGGCAGAAACACATAAAGGTTAAGGAAAAGGGAAAATATGACAAAGTAAGGAAAAGGAAAAATAAGGACCTGCATTTCAACTTCGAAGAATGCTGCCGCTTTGGAGGGTGAGGAGGACGTCTAGAGCTGCCTCAAGCGGAAATAACGACGATGCGTCTGGCTTGCACGCTTGGGGAAGGAAACAACGCCAGCATACTCATACGAAAGCTAGATCCAACAGGGTTGCACGCCTGCCGGAGATGAAATCCACGACAATATCAACTGCACGGACGACAACATCAACATCACCGTGCAGATCGACGACCTCGCCTCCTCCCTGGCGTAGCAGATCATTGGACCACGCTACCCCTCCATCGCCATTTAGCATGTGTACGAGGAGGAAAACTAGCCGCCGTCGATGGTCACCCTGTGGAAGCACCGGGTGCGGGGGTGGCTTCAGGTTACAACGAGCATCCTCTATGCAGCGAATCAATAGAGAAAGCTCATGGGAGATATCCAACAGTACCAAAGTTTCACTGAGAAGATAAAAAACGAGAGGAGAAGAAAGGGGATCGGCCAAGAACAGATAAGTCCAGAAGACTACGGAGTGGGTAAAGTGAAGAGTGGTAGTGGTGGGACCCATGAGACTAATTACACACTTTGGAGACTGTGAGAGGAAACGCACTGTGGAGACTTTTTTTTGCATGAACTGTGGAGGCTTTGAGAGGAAACAATGTAACGTCAACAAATAAGGCACCCTTCGTACTGATGAGTGTACGTGCATGGAACCAAATACCAACAAACCTTTTATGGATATATGCATAGTATATACTCCATCCGTTCCTAAATACTCCCTCTGTAAACTAATATAAGAGCGTTCAGATCACTACTTTAGTATTCTAAAGGCTCTTATATTAGTTTACGGAGGGAGTATAAGTCTTTTTAAAGATTTCAACATGAACTACATACGGATGTATATGGACATATTTTAGAGTGTGGATTCACTCATTTTGTTCTGTATGTCATCCGTGTTGGAATCTCTAAAAACTTATATTTAGAAACGAAAGTAGTAAAAAACTAAAGCAATTAAACTACAAAAATCACTAAATAAAATATGCCAATACTGCATAGCGATAGAGAATTAATCTACGACTACATGAAAACAACAGGAAGAATTTTACACACAAAATATATCAACATCATAAAAATGTTTGATTTTTTTAAATATAATTTGAAGAATTCAACCAAACATAAAAATACAATTACTCCCTCCTTTCCTAAATATAAGTCATTTAGAGATTTCAATAAGGACTACGTACGGATGTATATAGACATGTTTTAGAGTGTAGATTAACTCATTTTGCTCCATATGTAGTCCGCATTGTAATATCTAAAAGACTTATATTTTGAAACGGAGGGAGTAGATGGAATGCATAATTATTACCGTTTACAGAATAAAACACATGCTAAAAATGTTAGCAAAAATATACCAATATGATTTGAATAATGTAGTCGATAACAAGACTATAGTTTAAAAATATAATTTAAAAAATGAAGTCGATCATAAAAAATACAATTACTATGGAATGACAAATCAACAATTAAATGATGAATGAACAACAAATATATTCATATATCAATAAAAAAACAGAGAACAAAGTTTACAAAAGTCTAATACTTAAAAAATGTCTCCACATTCGGTTACAATTATACTTTAAAGAAAATATTCTTAAAATTTAAGTTCGAAAAAACCTAGCCCGCGCATCGAGCGGGCCACTTTGCTAGTTTGAGAAAAAACATAATAACCATTGAAGAAGCAAAAGTGTGTATGCTTAGATAATCTCTCTAACATTTGATCAATAAAAGGCAAGGGTTAATGATCTTTTCTAGTAGCTTTATTTAATTTCCTGAAATCAATTACCACCATGTAACCAATTACAATTCTTTGTGGGATAAGTTCATCTTTATCATTTGGAACAACAGCAATGCCTCCTTTCTTAGGAACACAATGAACATGACTTACCCATCTACTATCAGCTATAGGCTAAATTATACCTGCTTCCAGAAGCTTTAATATTTCAGTTCTTACCACATCCCTCATTTTAGGATTCAGACGACGTTGATGATCAACGACTGGTTTAGCATCAGGCTCCATATTAATCTTGTGCTGGCATAAACTGGAACTAATACCCTTAAGATCATCAAAAGTATATCCAATAGCAGCACGGTGCTTCCTCGGAGTTTTAAGTAACCTTTTTTTTCATGCTCTGAAAGGTTAGCATTGATAATAACATGATATATCTTATTTTCATCAAGATAAGCATATTTCAATGTATCAGGTAATTTCTTTAATTCAAACACAGGGTCACTCTTAGGTGGAAGAGGGTCTCCCAAAGTTTCAACACGCAAATTATGTTCAAGGATAGGTGCTTGTTTAAAGAATATTTCATTTCTTTCATTCATATGCATGTCATTTTCATGGTCTAGCAGATATTGTTCTAAATGATCGGTAGAAGGAACAACAATAGAAGCAAGAGCAATAATTTCATCTTTACTAGATAATTCTTTATCATGAGACTGCCTACGAAATTTCGAGAAATTAAATTCATGAGATACATCACCAAATTAACAATGAATGTTTCCCTAGTACAATCAATCTTAGCATTAACTGTATTCAGGAAAGGCCTACCAAAAATAATGGAAAAAAATCATCTTGTGGATATCCAAGAACTAGAAAATCAGTAGGGTATTTGATCTTCCCACACAAGACCTCAATATCTCTAACAATCCCAAGCAGTGAATAATATCTATGTTTGCAAGCTTAATAGTAACATCAATGTCTTCTATCTCAACAGGTGCAATATCATTCATAACTTCTTGATATAAAGTAAAAGGAATAGCACTTACACTAACACCCATATCCCATAAACCATGATAGCAATGATCTATTTTAACAGAAACAACAGGCATGCCCAATAACAGGTTTGTTTTTACCTAAAGTATTTGGCTTAGCAATCCTAGTTGCTTCATCGCAGAAGTATATGACATGTCCATCAATATTATCAACTAATAAATATTTAACCATTGCAACATTAGGTTCCACCCTGATTTGTTCAGAGGGTCTAGGTGTTCTAATATTACTTTTATTAACCACGGTTGAAGCTTTAGCATGTTCCTTAATCCTAACAGGGAAAGGAGGTTTCTCAATATAAGTGGTAGGCACAACTGGATCAACATTATAAATAATTGTTTCATCTTTAGCTATTAAAGGTTCCTCAAAATTTTCTTCAATAGGTGGATGGAATTTAAATCACTTCTCCTTAGGGAGATCAACATGAGCACCAAAGGATTCACAAAAAGTAGCTACTATCTCAGAGTCAAGTCCATATTTAGTACTAAACTTATGAAAAACATCGGTTTCCATAAAAGATTTAACACAATCAAACTCAAGATGTATACATGACTCTTTACCTTTGTCGATTTCCCAATCTTTAGAGTTGAGTTTAATTCTTTTCAGCAGACCCCATTTGAATTCAATAGTCTTCTCATAAAGGAACCAGCAGAAGAAGTATCATGTAGAGAAAGTCGAGCATAAAAGTTTTGAATAATTATTTCTCTTGAGAGCTCATGATTGAGGCATGTGTGCATCATATATTCAAGCCTCCCCCAATCTTGAGCAATACTTTCTCCTTCATGAGGCAAAAAATATATATATAATTCCGATCACGATGAAACAAATGCATAGGATAAAACTTCTGATGAAACTCCAGCTTCAACCGGTTACAATCCCGTGTTCCAATATCATCCAATAGCCTATACCATGTCAATGCATTTCCCCCCAATGATAAAGGGAATAATTTCTTCTTAACACCATCCTCGGATAAATCTGCAAGCTTAAAGAATCCACAAATTTCATCTATATAGATCAAGATGCATATCATGATGTACTGGTCCATCTCCTACATAAGGATTAGCTAGCAGTTTCTCTAACATACCTGAATGAATCTCATAATAAACATTTTTAGTAGGTTCAGTAGGTTGAGGAGTGATGTCTTGCAAGTGCACAGGGCTATGTAGCAATTTCGTGATAAGTAAGGTTTGTCAATCCCACAGGGAGCGAATAGGATGGCACCACAATCCCCGCAACTGTGTTGTCACTAACACAACCACGCTCACACCCAAACTAGAGTTTGGAAATAGCTCACTTAAGTAAGTTGCAAGGGGGTAAAAAGTAGGAATTAAACTAAGTACTAGAGAGAACAGAAAATAAATACTAAACTAAACAAAGGAAATAAACTAAGAGAAGTATCTGATGTTTTAGATGAGATTGCTAGCATCTAGGTACGACTTCATTCGGTACAGGCACATAATGGAGTTAGGGTATTACGACTATGCCACGTAGTGACTAAGTCAGTACCTGCATTATAGGATGCAATGGTCTACTTCTCGTGGGCAGTCCCTCGCATAACATTATCTCTCAAGACGCGCTATTGAGATAACTCATTCATCCTACTTCTTGTCCCATTCCTGAGGTGGCTAACGCAAAGATATTAAGGTCCTCGTGGTTTGAGGGCTAGATGAAGGCATTAGGTTTTATGGACAGCCGTGCTCCTAGAATAATCGTGTTTCCCCTCAAGATATTTGCACCTGTCACATCACAGGTCAACCAGTTTGCACAACCATCTATATACTTTGTGTGTGGCCTGGGGAGTTGAATGTCTCCAACTATGCCAATGGATAGGACATCTCCCATCACTAAATTACCAAAGGTAAATAAGCAACACAAAGCAACACACATAATTAGGCAACACATATCAAATAACCACTTACTAATCGACCGACCCTTATCCAACAATTACTCAAATAACATCCCATAAAGAGGGGTTTAAGAGTTATTACAACCCATCATGGAGACCATGATGGGGGAGGAAGAAGGGGTGATGATGATGATGGTGATGGAGGTGGCGTGGCGGCGGATGGTGGTGGTGATGGCGCGGCGGCGGCGACCCATGGCCGCGCCCCAACCGGCGGCGGCTCCCTTCCGGACTCTCTCTTGGTTGTACCCTTGGTGTTCTTGATGTGGCGGCGGCTATACGTGGAGATGAATTTCTGAGATGAAAGTGTGTGGAGGTAGGGTTGAAGGTGAATATATAAGAGCTCTCCCATGGCCTCCTCCGTTGATGTAGCATCTCCCTTTGATCCAAGGGCTCTAGATGAGCCCAATCCTCTCCCAAATCACTCGTTGAAGGCCAATGAAGTCATGGGAACAAACAAGGATGAAATCCACGAAGAATCCCGTCACGAGAGGCAACTTTCAGTGTTTTCTGGACGTCAAACGGTCGCTCAAACGACCTCACGCGGTTGCATGAAACGTCGTCTTTCGTGCTGATTTCTTCTGCTGCCTCCCTTTGGTAAAACGGTCGTCATTTCTTCATATGAACTCAGAATTTGACGTTCTTGGGCTCGTTGGATTCGTATGAACGAGGCCAATCCATTTCTGGTTTTAGATCTTGATTTGGATCACTTTGGAAAAATGACTTTTTCCACCTTCGAAATGGCTAAGTCTGGGTCCCGTGTGTCCATCGTTTGAACTCCTTTCATCATGCTAAGTGCTTCGGAAGTCCGCATCACCTACAGGACACACAAATACAAAGAAAACTAATAAAAAAAACTAAGAATAAATATTATGCAATGCTCGCGGTGAAACATACAAAAACTAGAAATCATGCATATGGACATATAATTGGCTCAATGAAACATGGTATGACTTGATAAACACAGATAATGTGCAACAAATGAGATCTAATGATGCGTAAAATATGGAGCCATCAAGGAGCAAATTTTGTTGCTTCCGGTCGAGGTAAAGATACCTCGAACAAGCCCCTCAAAGAATTATTTTCCATACTGACAAGTAGCAGTAAATTTCAGCACGTAATATAAATGTTTCCTTACCAAATTCCACTTACCAAAGGCGTTTCACTCCTTGACAACGGCGCCAGAAAAGAGTCTTGATGATCCACGAGTATAGAGGATCAATCGTAGTCCTTTCAATAAGTAAGAGTGTCGAATCCAACGAGGAGCAGAAGGAAATGATAAGCGGTTTTCAGCAAGGTATTCTCTGCAAGTACTGAAAGTAGCAGTAACGGATAGTTTTGTAGCAAGGTAATTCGTAACAAGTAACAAGTAGCAATAGTAACAAAGGTGCAGAAAGGTGGCCCAATCCTTTTTAGGAAAGGACAAGCCGGAAAGTTATCTTATATAAAGCAAAGTGCTCTCGAGGACACATGGGAATTCTCGTCTAGTCACGTTCATCATGTTTAGTTGATTCGCGTTCGCTACTTTGATAATTTGATATGTGGGTGGATCGGTGCTAGGGTGTTGTTCTTACTTGAACAAACAACGCTCTTATGATTACCCCCTCTCGCAAGCATCTGCAACTACGAAAGAAGAATTAAGATAAATCTAACCATAGCATGAAAAATATGGATCCAAATCAGCCCCTTACAGAATAACGCATAAACTAGGGTTTAAGCTTCTATCACTCTCGCAACCCATCATCTACTTATTAATCCACAATGCCTTCCCTTAGGCCCAAGTATGGTGAAGTGTCATGTAGTCGACGTTCACATGACACCATTAAAGGAAGAACAACATACATATCATCAAAATATCGAACGAATACCAAATTCACATGATTACTTATAACAAGAATTCTCCCATGTCCTCAAGAACAAAAGTGACTACGCACAAATCATATTCATGTTCAAGATCAGAGGAGTATTGAATATGCTTAAGGATCTGAACATTTAATCTTCCACCAAATAAACCAACTAGCATCAACTACAAGATGTAATCAACACTACTAGCAACCCACATGTACCAATCTGAGGGTTTGAGACAAAGATTGAATACAAGAGATGAACTAGGCTTTGAAAGGAGGTGGTGCTGGTGAAGATGTTGATGAAGATTAGCCATCCCACAATGAGAGGATCGTTGGTGATGTCGATGGCTTCGATTTCCCCCTCCCGGGGGAAGTTTCCTCGGTGGAATTGCTCTATCGGAGGGAAAAGTGCTCCTGCCCAAGTTCCAGCTCAAGACAGCGGCGCTTCGTCCCGAAAGTCCTCCTCTTATTTATTTTTTCTAGGGCTAAACCCCTCAGATAGCAGAAGATGGGCACCAGAGGCCAGCTGTGGGCCCCACAAGTCATCAGGGCGCGCCTAGGGGGTGGTCGCGCCTTGTTGCCTTGTGGGCAGCAGGTGGCCTCCCGCTGGTATTTCTTTGCTCCAATATTTCTTTTATATTCAATAAAAAAATCTCCATGAAGTTTTAGGTCATCCGGAGCTATGTAGAATAGGTATCTCTGATGTAGCTTTTTAGGTCCAGAATTCCAGCTGCTGGTAATTTCCCTCTCCATGCAAATCTTGCAAATTAAGAGAGAAAAGGCATTAGAATTGCATCATAAAGTGAAATAATTACAAAAAACATTACAAGTAACAATAGTAAAACACGATGCAAAATGGACGTATCACTCACACTCTTATGGATGCTAATCTCCATTAGAGCGGTGTGAAGGCACAATGCTCCACAAGCGCCATAATGGCTCACCGTATTCTCCCCATGTTGTCGCACAATGCAAGGTGTCGTGACTCCACTAAGGGACCCTTGAGGGCGGTCATCGAACCCGTACAATTGAAGACGCTTGAGGGCGGTCATCAAACCCGTACAAATTGCAGGGTGCAATCTCCACAACTTAATTGGCTCCTCAAGCTTGCCGAAACTTTACACCACAACGATTGAGCTTTGCGACAACATCAACCGTCTAGGGCACCAAGCACCCAAGAGGAACAAACTCTAGGGTACCAAACACCCAAGAGTAATAAGTTTCTCAAACTTTCACTACCACGTATCACCATGGGGAACTCAAACTAATGCAACGACAAGAGCACACAGAGTGCTCAAGCCCTTCTGTCCCGAATCCTACCACAATAGCAAATGCTATGGACGAATATTAGAGGAAGAACAAAAGAGAACACAAAAGAACTCCAAGATCTAGATCCACAAGGTTCCCCTCACTTAGAGGAGAAAAAAATATGGATCTAGACTTCCTCTCTCTTTTCCTTAAAAAAGAATCAAGAATCATAGGAGGAATCGAGAGTAAGCAACCTCCAAGAGGTCAATAATGGTGGGGGAACTTGCAACTGGGTTAGGGTTGAAGGTGGAAGAAGGGAGGGTTTATACCCCATGGGAGAAATAGCCGTCGCACAACCGCAACCCCGGGTACCTGGACAAAGGGGTCCGGGTACCCAAACCCTCCAGAGAAAATACCCCGCCTTGGGCACCCGGACAGAACATGGGTCGAGCGGAGCAGAGGGGCGGGCACCCGGGGGTCCATGACCCTGGGCACCCACGGTAGTCAGAGAGCCATGTGGAGACCCCGGGCACCCATACCAAGCCGAGGCCGACTGCCTCCTCCCTGGTGCCTCCAGGCATCCAGACCCAAAGTGGTCCGGGCACCCGGACAAGTCCGAGAACATGCAAAATCCCACTGTAGCCTCCGGGCCCCCAGACCCAAAATAGTCCGGGCACTCGGAACAACCTTGTAGAACCAGGGAAGGCCAAAATTGTGGTAACTTTTGCGAACGAACTCCGAAATTGACGAACTCAAGCTTTTTGGATAGATAACGGTTAGCACTATCCTCAAATAAAATAAAGGTGATAACCTTTCCTCAAATAAGAACCGACAAAATCTCCACGCCGAAAACGCAATAGAAGATGCATACAAAATTTGTTTTCGATGAGTTTAAGCTTATCATGAAGATAATCACAAGCTCTAAAACCTCACATAGAGAAAGGCAAACAAGAACCAAGAAATATGATGCCAAGTATGCAAAGGTTTGAGCTCTCTACGAACAATACGATCAAGCTACTCACTCGAGAGCCCCCCTTTATAGCACGACTATCGATCCTATAACCCGATCTCCCAACTAATGTCATGAGAACTATAAGATAGAAAACCTATCAAGGTTATACCTTTGCCTTGCGCATAATCCACTTGAGCTAGATGATGATGATCTTGACCTCCTCAAGTTATACCACCTTTCTTGATTGTGCTGGCTTGATGAAGACTAGAAAATTGCTCCCCCATACTCCACTATGGGAGAGCCTCTCTTAGGCATATCTTCACTTTTCCATTATCACTAAAATGTACGACAAGCTTCAATCATGCGATCTCTTCGTGATGTTCCTGTTGAACTTGCACAACTCAACCTTGATGACGATCACCACTTGATGTCATCCTCTATGGGTTATATGAGATCTTTCTTTTGATGCAAGCCCATGGAAAAATACCTAACGCCACAAAGAAACATGACATAGATCATGGGTTAGTACACAAAGCGTAATGGACAATGCTTACCATACCATGAGATCACTTGATCCCACTCGATACATCTTTTACGTTTTGTGTGTCGGTCAACTTGAATCCGCTCTTAGCACTTAGTCTTGATCAACCTTGTATCTTATCTTCTCTCTTAATTAAGATGATGTCTTGAAGGTAAACATGAATGTTCCCACAATCTTCTTCAATACATGCTTGCAATAGGCTCAACTCTCACATGAGCAATCTTTGGATAACTCCTTGAATAACACCTTGGTCAAGACATACCCTCTTTTAACCTTGAAACCAACATATGATCTTCAAGCAGTGCCTATGGACAAACCCTTCAAGTATAACTCAACGCAACCATTAGTCCATAGGGATTGTCATTAATTACCAAAACCAAACATGGGGGCACCATGCTCTTTCAATGGTTGAAAAAGCATCTATGGCAAAACCCTGCCTTAGTAAAGCAAAGAGGCCATCAATAACAAATAGGAAGAGGAATGGGTATAGGGGGAACTTCCATATCCCACGCGCGGTGCAAAGGAATCCAAGAGTGCTCCATTAAGTTTTACTTGATATCACACTGTGGTCACACATGTCATTATCCATTGTACCCACTTGTGAGTGCAGCCCAACTTTTGCATTGGTTGTTCCAACAACCTCCAACCCACACAATCATATGCCTTAGACAAGTCAAGTTTGTACACACAAAAACTGCTATTGGTTCTTCCCTTGATGAATATAATAAAAACATTCAAAGGTGATGAGAGCGTTATCTGTGATTAATCTTCTAGGGACAAACACACTTTGAGTTGGAGATATGATATCATCAAAGATAGGGTGTAACCTATTGACAAATCACATGGCGACAATTTTGTAGATCACATTGCAGAGACTTATAGGGCAGAAGTCAGTCAGTTTTTCTAGAGCCAGAGTACAAACTCAGGCAGCGTAACACTCAGATTGCACTAGAGATCTTAACCTATCCCGGAAATTTGCTATGATCACCTGGTCGTCACCACGCCTAGCTTCTGTTGCAAGTTCACGGGCCACCCGATTGCACTCCCTGGGGGCAAATATCATGCTGTGTTCTTAGAAGAGAGTTAGTGCTGCTTTCAAGTCTAGGATAATGCCATAGCATGGAGACAGTACTGCCACATCGGCAATTGATTGGCAATTGGTCTCCAAAATCACTCGGCCAGTGTACACATTTGCAAAGCATGCAAACCAACCAGAGCATCCCGTCCTTCTGCCTCCTTCGTGCTATCTGCATGGGACATATTCTTGCATGTGGACAGGAAAACAAGGCCCTTATGATCTCTAGCAACTGCTCCTGCCCCACACTGGCCGCTTTCGGGGATAAAAACTACATTTGATTTGACCTTTTCCCAACCGGTCGCAGGTGCCAGCCACTCCAAGCGACATTCGCTAGGAATACGAGGTTGCACACTGGCCAAGGTTGTCCCAATTTTGTCAGTCTCCGACAGAATTTTCAGAGCTGCATTTTTTCACTCATCCTCGTACCTCTACATGAAAAGCACCGAACCCCTGATCGTCTATTTTCCATCACCATGAACGCAGTCATCTCTCAAGTCCTAACAACGCTAGAGGAGCATCAAAAAATTTGTGCGGATGTCCGGTGACACTGCACGGCCTATGTAT